>LR738713.1:834296232-834323770 GCA_902687465.1 Secale cereale
CCCCCCAATTGGGAATTCATTGCCTAGATAATGATAATGATCCTGTTGTGTGGCTTGCTGTTTGTTTGCAAAATTGCTCTAGTCCAGCAGTATGATGCTGTTTAGTTCTGGACGCTGCTATAGTGGTGCATTTTATTTTCCTAGATTATTTGCCTGGCGTCAGACATTGGGTTTTTGATCTTGTTGTGTGACGGGGGGACATCCGAGTCCTTCTGCCTGATAAGGAGCAAACTCTTTGTGTTTGTATATTCCTTGGCGAACGTCACAAATCAAGCCTTTGTATGTTGAGATTCCCCTGGAATTGCTCCATGTGAAGGCGGTCTCATATTCCATTGCCCTTGATAGCGGCGTTGCTGCAGTTAAACTTTGGGACTTGCCATGAGACAATCAGTAACTTCTATTCATTCAATTTATTACTTTTCTGTGCGTATGTTTATGTTTGACGGGAGGACATCCGAGTCCTTTTGCTATTTTGGAGCAAACAATCCATGTTTGTATATTCCCTGGCAAACGTCATAAAGTGAGCCTTCTGATGTTGAGCTATCCCTAGGGATTAATCCATTAGAAGGCAGTCTCATATTCCATCGCCCTTGATAGCAGCGTTGCTGCATTTAAACTTTGGGAATTGCCATGAGACTTACATTTGTTATTGCCCAAATTTTAGTTTGAATATGCTTATATATTCTGTTCTATACAACGTGACTGTAGTTAATTCATGAAAACAACTGGTATGTGATGGGAGGACATCCGAGTCCTTTTGCTATTTTGGAGCAAACAATCCATGTTTGTATATTCCTTATCAAACATCATAAAGTGAGCCTTTTGATGTTGAGGTTTCCCTTCAGGGATTTCTCCATTAGAAGGCAGTCTCATATTCCATCGCCCTTGATAGCAGCGTTGCTGCATTTAAACTTTGGGAATTGCCATGAGACTGACATCTGTCATTGCGCAAATTTTAGTTTAAATATGCTTATATCTTCTTTTCTATACGACGTGTCATTTATTTATTTATTTGTTTGTGAAAACAACTGTTATGTGATGGGAGGACATCCGAGTCCTTTTGCTGTTTTGGAGCAAACAATCCATGTTTGTATAGTCCTTGTCAAACATCATAAAGTGAGCCTTTTGATGTTGAGGGTTCCCTTCATGGGTTTCTCCATTACAAGGCAGTCTCATATTCCATTGCCCTTGATAGCAGCGTTGCTGCATTTAAACTTTGGGAATTGCCATGAGACTTACAACTGTCATTGCCCAAATTTTAGATTGAATATGCTTATATGTTCTGTTCTATACAACGTGCCTGTAGTTAATTCATGAAAACAACTGTTATGTGATGGGAGGACATCCGAGTCCTTTTGCTATTTTGGAGCAAACAATTCATGTTTGTATAGTCCTTATCTAACATCATAAAGTGAGCCTTTTGATGTTGAGGTTTCCCTTCATGGGTTTCTCCATTAGAAGGCAGTCTCATATTCCATCGCCCTTGATAGCAGCGTTGCTGCATTTAAACTTTGGGAATTGCCATGAGACTGACATCTGTTATTGCCCAAATTTTATTATGCTTATATCTTCTGTTCCGTACAAATTTTCTTTATTTATTTCTGAAAATTATTGTGATGGGAGGACATCCGAGTCCTTTTGCTTTTGTGGAGCAAACAATCCATGTTTGTATAGTCCTTAGCAAACATCATAAAGTGAGCCATCTGTTGTTGAGGTTTCCCTCCAGGGTTTTCTCCATTAGAAGGCAGTCTCATATTCCATCGCCCTTGATAGCAGGGTTCCTGCATTTAAACTTTGGGAATTGCCATGAGACTTACATCTGTTATTGCCCAAATTTTATTTTCAAATAACTTTTGCTTTGTGATGGGAGGACATCCGAGTCCTCTTGCTTTTGTGGAGCAAACAATCCATGTTTGTATAGTCCTTAGCAAACATCATAAAGTGAGTCATCTGTTGTTGAGGTTTCCCTCCAGGGTTTTCTCCATTAGAAGGCAGTCTCATATTCCATCGCCCTTGATAGCAGCGTTGCTGCTCTTAAACTTTGGGAATTGCCATGAGACGCACATAGTTCTTGCCAGCACTTTATTTCAAGCACAGCCTTTTTTGGTTTTCACGGTGCTGTACAATTTTTGTTCTGTGATGTTAGCCTTTTATATGGAGCAAACTCTCCCATGTTTGTATATTCCTAAGCAAACATCGCAGACTAACCCTTTCGACGTCGAGGTTTTCTCCTTCGGAAGGTTGTCTCATCTCCCATCACCCTTGGTAGCAGCGTTGCTGCATTGAAACTTTGGGACTTGCCATGAGGCAAACATCAGTTTTATGTTTCATTCATTAATCTGGATGCTTTTTGATTGTGTCTGATCCTTCTTTTTCTTTCTGCGTGTGGATTGTGAACCTTCTATATTTGCATATGCCTTAGGTCATCTTTTGAATATTTGATGTTTATTGATCATTTTGAACTGAACAATGGGTGTGAATTTGTTGTGCAGACAATGCTGGAGTGATCGTGAACCCCAAGGGTGAGATGAAAGGATCTGCCATCACCGGACCTGTGGGAAAGGAGTGTGCTGACCTTTGGCCCAGGATCGCCAGCAACGCCAATGCCATCGTTTGAGATCCTGTTTGAGACTGCTTATATAATGTCAGTGTGGGTTGGAACTGTTTTGCCTGGGAAATAGTGGAACTTTGCGTTGCTCTGTTTTGTGTGGCATCTCAGTTTCTAGTGAACAGAAGCCCGCCTGTCAACTTAGTTTAACAACTGTAACTTCATTGCCAGGGAAGATGTTGAACCTTGCGTGTCCTGGTTTTGGTTTGGCATCATGAGTGATCTGTCTACCTCTGGTTTATGTGTTCTCTGATTTATGTGAACAGTCTTAATGCTTTTTCACCCCCTTGTTCAAATTTCAGTATAGTTGATGCCCAATGTAGCATAGTAGCAAAACTCATCTTGAAACATAACTAGTAGCAAAATACTGTCACTGCTGTAGCATTCAAGCATCTTGGGCATCTCTGAAAGAATCTATGGGCATAGGCAAGTAGTCCCTACCATGCAGAAAGAGGAGGGGAACGAGCGTGCGTCGCGACTAGATGCGTGTGGAAGCCCGACTGAGCATTCGGCCGGTTTCAAACGTTTCACCTAGAAATATACTCTCGTATTTCCAGTAAATGCGAACGTTCTGATTTTTTAATATCTAAAACTTCCATCTCACCTTTTTGTACCCTTTATTTATTCTCAAGAACAATAATAAATGAAGCAAAGGAGGAGGTAAATTTGTAAGTAAGGGAAAACAAAATTATTTTCAAGGAGGACCATTAGGAAACAGGAAAATATCTAGTGATACCAGCCCTTCATGCTATCAACTTACAAAATTCAAATTTAAACATGTCAAAAAATTCTGAAAAAATATGGATGTTCACACACTATGTTGACAACCGCCGAAAAATTCAGATCAAAATTTGAAATAAACATTAAAAAAATCAAATGTTTAAATTTGAATTTTTGTATTTGATAGCAAAACACAACTACCACCGTAGGTCATGCTCGTCCCGGAACCATGTGTCAGTTGTTGGGGAGGTGCACGTCGCTCCACTGCAGCGGCGTGCCGAGGGATGCCACACGTACGTCCGTTGGCGAGGAGAGGCCGCCGGCGAGGAGATGTTGAATGCCGGAGGAGGTGGAGGGGTGGAGCGGCTGCTGTGGCCGGAGGATGACCCGACCTCGTGGTCGTGCTTTCCCTTGCCGGGGATCCACTTCTACACCATGGCCGTCAACGAGGAGGTGGAGGAGCGGTGGCCGGAGGCTAGGCTTTGCGTGTGTCGGGGTTCGAGGAGGCACACGGCTCCGGAAGTGGAAGTCTATGGACTAGCCGGTCCACGACTTCCACATTAAAAAGGATGAGGACCGTGCGGCCAGGTGGTTGACAAGTGGGTGTGCGTGCATTTTCAATGTCGGTGATGGGAGGTAAGTGGGCAGCCGACATGTGGGCCCGAGGCGAATGAGCAGCCGGCGCGTGCGCGTCCTTTCGCTGCCCGTCTGGGCGCAAACCTGAAGCAAGTTTGCTCCGAAAATGGGTCAAGACCACCTCAAACGGACATAATTTGCGGTTGAGGTCGCGCGTTGTGCCGTCGCATTTGTCTGTTTAGGATAAAACGGACACACACAGACGAGATGGGGTCTAGCATTGGAGTTGGCCTAGAAGCACGTTTTTTTAATACTCCCTCTTACAAAGTTGAGTCATTTTTGAGTCACTTATAAAAATGACTCAACTTTGTACTAAAGTTAGTACAAAGTTGAGTCATTTATTTTGGGACGGTGGGAGTAGAATAGAGCCCAATTGGCGGAAAATGATAACTTTTGCCAATAGGTGGGCGCGGAGATTTCTGAGCCCGAGCCTAAATAAGCTTGAGTGAACAGTAAAATTCAAAATAAATAAATAAAGAAATTGATTTTTTTGGCTAGAAACATTGACAAAACTTTTACGTGCTCACAAAAATTCATCTTGACATCACATTTTTGGAAGTCATGGCAAAAAAAAAGAAGCAAATTTGATGCTCCAGAAATATTATTTTTGAAAGCATTTTAGAGTGCTGATTTTATTTTTTCGCCACGTTTTCCACAAATGTCTTTACAAGATGAAATTTTGTCAACGTTTGCATTAATTTGTTTTTCAGATTTATTATTATTTATTATTCCTCAAATGAGCTCGGGGCCGAAGATGACTTTTCCCAATAGGCTGAATAGTCTATGTCCGCTTTAACTTCCTTGTGGTAGCAAATCAACCATCTGCAGCTACGAATTGCAGCCGATCGAGGACCCAGAGAGACGAGGCCATCCCACGACCTCTCCACACTCCAACCGTCGCATCCTCTTCTTCTCCGTCCATCAGCCGGCGACCGCCATGAACTGCTGCAGCGGAGGGCACAAGAGCGACCACGACGACGACATGCGGAAGCCGCTGCTGGTGAACACGGCCGGGGAGCCGGTGATACATCACACGCAAGTCCCACGTCTCTGCATTCCTTTGCACGCTCATCGTCGCGGTCGGCCCCATCCAGGGGCGGCGCAAGGGGTATTCTTGGGTCTTCATGTGAATACCCATGATTTTTACAAAACAGTGTTGATTTTAGCAAAACAGTGACAATTTTCGAAAAACAACAATGACTTTAGCAAAATGAATACACATGAATACCTGGTTGCAAATTCCTGGAGCGGTGAGCCGCCACTGGCCCCATCAAGTTCGGCTTCACGGGTGGCTTGTCCTCGCCCAGCCAGGACGCCATCACCGGCGACCTCAACCTCTCCATCTCCGAGGCCATCATCGATCCTTTCATTGCCCGTCTCCGTCTACTGTTGTTGCCTTGCTGGCCGGGGACTTAATTAGTGATTGCCGACGCTGTGAGCAGTTCTCCACGTTCGGCTCGCTCTCCAACATATGGTGGAGCACGTTGGCGACTTGTGACTGTGACCTCACTTTTTTTCTTTTGCGAATTTTGTGAACTTTTTTTTCCGGTGAAACGAGTATATATTAATTAAGTAATGTCATTACACTCGTTTTCATAAATCATACGTAAATCATCTGGCCCTGAGTGGAACCAGATAGCAGTGCGTTGAGAGCCTCGTCCCATCTGCGCCATGCAATGTGCAGCAGCATTACATGACCTTCCAGCATGCAGGAATTTGTGTGGCCGGGTGCCAGGTAGAAGGCTTTTCAACTCGTGTATTAGACCAGCAGCGGGTGATCTATTTGTGCCAGTATCATTTAGCTGCTCAACCCCTTCCTTGCAGTCCATCTCAATGATGAGATTCTTGTCGGTGTGTGCAATCGCCAGGCTCGTTCCCTCAAGGCAAGCAGTCAGCTCCGCTTCTATCGGCGAGGAGCACGAACGCAGGTAACGGCACGAAGAGAAGATGATTGCTCCTGTGTCATCTCTCAGCACCATTCCGTCCCCTCCTGTGGTCTCGCCATGGATAAAGGAACCATCCACGTTTAGCTTTGCCCAGCCAGTCGGGGGCTTCTCCCATCGAGCCACAATTGTTTCTGCTTGCTTCATGGCTTTGGGTCGATGAGTTACTTGCTGAATCACCATCTTGCCCTTCGCTATATCTCCCATGGGGTGTTGTTTGATACACAGAAGAGTTTTGATGTAGCCGTTGAGGAAGCGCGTTGACGCCTGTATTGGTGGTGCAGGCTTGTGATGTGTGATCTCATTCCGGCAATACCATGCGCGCCAGAATATCATCAAGATGACCATCCGCTGGGTTTCGTCGCAGCTGGCGAGAAGGTGCAGGAGCCACTCCGTTCCGGTGTTCTGAATCTCCTCCCGGGCAGGTATAGGCCAAAACTCCCTCATGGTGTCCCATAGAGCACCCGCCATCGGACATCTGCAGACGGCCTGGAAAGTATCCTCCCGTTCGATGCCACAAATAACACATATGTCAGATTTTTCAATACTTCTACCCTTTTTATTTTCCATTATCGCAAGAGTGTTCGTAGCCAATCGCCAGCCAAATATGCGTACCTTCGGGGGAGCAGGGCTCCCCCACAATGCCTTCCAGACGGCACGATTGCCGTCCGGTGCCCTGCTCGTGGCGCACATAGACGTGCGAAGTTTCTCCTCCTGGCCGAGCTTGTAGGCGGACCTGACGGAAAACAAGCCTCTCGGGTCCGGGCTCCAAGCCAGGACGTCCTCCATGGGTGGTGCCGGTCGCAGCTTGAGTATTTCATCGATGTCCGGAGTGGCGAAGTTTTGTTGGAGCAGTTGTGTGTCCCACCCTCCGTGGTCGTTCACTAGTTCAGCGACGCGGCGGAGCCTGCACCTTCCCGGTAGCGAAACAGGCCTGTATGAAGCCGGCCTAGGGAGCCAAGGATCACGCCATATGCGTACTTGCTGGCCATTCCCAATTCGCCAGAGAAGCCCCTTCTTGAGGAGTTCGAGGCCGCACGTGATGGACTGCCACGTTGAAGACGCATTGCCTGCAAACACGGTGTCCTCCAACCGACCATGAGGGTAATATTTCGCCTTCAAGACCTGCGCACAAAGACTTTCTGGATTAGTTAGGAGCCGCCATGCTTGTCGGGCAAGAAGGGCCTGATTGAAGAGTCTGTAATCCCGGAATCCAAGCCCTCCCATATCTTTCGGTTTTATGATGCTCTCCCAGGCCATCCAATGGGTCTTCCTCTTTCCCTTCCGTGAGCCCCACCAATAATTCCTAACCATTCGAGTTAGATCATCGCATACAGAGAAACGGAGTTTGAAAACTCCCATGATGTATGTGGGAATAGATTGGGCAATTGCTTTTATCAAGATCTCTTTCCCTCCTGCCGCCATGTTACCATCACCCCATATACTAATCCTTTTCAGAAGTTTCACTTGAAGGTTTTGGAATCTACCCCTGTGCATCCTACCTTCCGGCGTCGGTAGCCCGAGGTACTTCTCCTCGAAGTTTCCTTGCTGAATATCAAGTTCCCACTTCACATTCAGTTGCTCATTAGCAGGGCAAGATTGTCCAAATAAGATCGAACATTTAGCTGGGTTTATGAGCTGTCCTGTAGAACTTTCATATGCTTGAATAATTTCCTTGACTGCAGCTGCTTGCTGTTGTGTTGCCTTAAAGAAAAGTAAAGTGTCATCCGCAAACAAAAGGTGTGAGACACCAGGAGCACCACGGCATATCTTTAGGGGTTCAATAACATTTGTTCGCACACCCTGTTTCAGCAACTTAGAGAGACCATCAGCCACAAAAAGGAACAAGAAAGGCGAAAGGGGATCACCTTGCCGGAGACCACGCTCCGGTGCGAAGGATTCTAAAAGGGTTCCATTAAATTTTACAGTATATCTCACCGTGGTGACGCACGTCATAATCCATTTCACCCACCGATGAGCAAAACCCAATTTAGTCATCACTCGCTCCAAGAATCCCCAATCAACGCGATCATAAGTTTTGGATAAATCCAATTTGTATGCACAGTAGCTATTGTCCGGTTGATTTCCTTGATGTATGGCATGAATGCACTCAAATGCTAAAAGTGCATTGTTCGTGATGAGCCTCCCAGGGACGAAAGCACTCTGGAATGGAGAGATTATTTCTTCCAGCATAGGTCGGAGACGATTATTTTGTGACCTCACCGTTAAGTATGGTCATTGTCAATTCTTTTAGCATTTCTGATTGATAGTTCCATGTAACCAATAGCTATGGCAATCTATTTGTGATGTATCATGCCGTGACTTTCTTCTTGGCATTTCCGTCCACCATTGTCCGAGATAGTTACTGCAGCTACACTAGAAACAACACAGGGCTCTCCAGAATTTGATGGGGTGGGCCTGCGCCTTATTTCCTTCCAGCCAAATTAGGCCAGGTGAGCTATTATGTAAGTTTTCGTAAGAGTTTATTTCGGAGCAACTAGTAAACGAGCGCTTCTTCGGGAGCCTCGCAGCGATCAGTGCCACTTAGCGCGCTCTCAGCCATCCGCCACGTGTCGCGCTCTGGGTGCTTCCTTCGGATTTTATTATTTTTATTTTTCCGCACGCGTTTTCGACTTATTAAACGGGGTTTTCCCGGGTTTTTTTCGACGTTTTGGTTTTCTATTGGTCTTCTTTAGCTTTCCGATAAAAAAATTCAAAAAAAAATTAGTGTGCGAAAAAACGCGTTTTTTCCCGCGAGAGTCACGGTTTTGCTTCCGCGAGAGGCACGGTTGTGCTTTGGCAAGAGTCACGGCCGTGCCTCTCGGAAAGGAAAAAAAAACTCGTTTTCTGTTTTTTTTTCTTTCGCGAGAGTCACGGTTTTGCTTCCGCGAGAGGCACGGTTGTGCCTCTAGGAGACGAAAAAAAACGCGTTTTCTATTTTTTTTTCCTTTCACGAGAGTTACGGTCTTGCTTTCGCGAGAGGCACGATTGTGCTTTCGCGAGAGTCACGGCCGTGCCTCTCGGAAAGGGAAAAAGAACGCGTTTTCTGTTTTTTTTTTCTTTCGCGAGAGTCACGGTTTTGCTTTCGCAAGAGTCACGGTTGTGCTTTCGCGAGAGTCACGGCCGTGGCTCCTCGAAGAAAAACACATTTTCTCTTTTTTTTTTCTCTCTTCCGCGAGAGTCACGGTTTTACATCCGTCAGAGGCACGGTTATGATTTTACGAGAGGCACGGGCGTGCCTCTTTCGGAAAGGGAAAAAACCAGTGCGCCCGGTTCGGTTTTTTCGTCCAATTTTTTTCGTGAAAAAAAGTTCGTCAAAGCCTATCAACATGGGATCTAGTTTTGAAGATCTCGACGCGAGGAATTCAACGGTGAAAATATTTTGAGATTTGGACGCATGGTTTAAGAGATAAAACATTTTGAATAAACAGATCTATGAAAAAAGGGAAAACGCCCAGGTTGCGACAAGTGGCGCACATGCAGCGCGCCACTTGTCGCAACATGGGGGTTTGGGGTGATCTTTGCAACGAGTACTCCTCAATTAGTGATTTCGGTTTTATGTAGATGTAGCAAAGTTCCAACCAGGCCCGCGCGGAAAGAAAGTGTCCTATTTGGTTATTTGTGTTCACTGTTTGGCATGCATCACACGATGTTTAAATCACCTCCTAACGAGGCCTGCTAGGAACCTCCGAATCAACAATTCTTCCACAGCCAAGGCCCGCGGGGCAGTGGCGAAGCTAGAACGGGATAACGCCTAGGGCTAAGCTAGCTTTAGTGATGTACTCTAGTGGTTTATATATTGTGTATGTAAAGTTATTACAAAGGATATTGGTATTATGCCTAGGGCTACAGCCCCAACTGCCCTAGGCCTGTATCGGCCACTGCCGCGGGATGCACATGGGCGGTGGCAGGTGCACGCGAGGAGCAATGCTCGAGACGTCGCATTATTTCCCGAAGCGCGCCAATAGTTACCCTCATTTCTCTCTCTCCCCTCTACCCCCTCTTCCAGTCTCACACCGGAGGCGGCCAGCAGCGGATCGGAGAACAGCAAGACGACCACCGGCATCAGCAACACCAACCGCAGCACTTTGACAATGGCGGCAATCCTATTTTCACCTCATCCTCTATTAATTCATATTCGATCCGCGTTTAGATTTGGTCTGCATAATCCATCCACATTCTAGGGTAATGGTAATCGGGGTAAATAGCCATAGGATTGATCAGAACTTTTTCATGAGTAATAAGTAGAGATGGATTTCAGGGTTTGGAGCGGCGGGGACCCCTTGGCCTTGTTGTTGTCCTCCAGCTAGACTGTAGCATGAACCATCTCGTCATCCCCGGCGTCGCCCAGGTTGATTGACATAGTATGGTGGCCTGGCTTCGGCGCCCCGACCATCACCTCCACCGATTTTACTTCCTCCTCCAGCTCCAGAGCGATGACCTCCGGCGCAACCAACATCCTAGTCCAGAAAGCTACATCACGCCGACCTTTGGGAGCCCTATAGTACCTGTACTTGGCCCACCTATCCATCTGTCGAGCATCGCCGGAGTTCTCCTTATTCATGGCTCACTGCAAATGTCGACTGACGTAGCACCCTTCACTGGGTCAGGAATCATCATCTTCAACTCCCCCGCCATCACCTTCTTCATACCACAACTGTCGGTGCTAAAACCAGCAGATCCTGGGTAGGGGGTCCTAAACTATTGTCTAGGAACAATGGTAACAGGGAACGAAGGAAAACAATGTTTATCCAGGTTCGGGCCCTCTCGAAGAGTAAAACCCTACGTCCTTCTTTGATTGTATTGATGTGATGGAGTACAGAGTGCAAGATAAAAGGTTGGTAATCGTGCCTCTAAATACTAAACCCCTCGACTTATATATGCACTGGGGGTACCTAGGTTTACACATATGGCAATACATGAGTAGGATTTTACGCTTCACAGCGGTCCAAACCTGGGTAAATCTTCGCGTTGGTTGCTTGATCTGCTCTTTGTGCCTGTCGATGTCCCCAGTCGAACCACAAAAGAGTTTCCATGATCCCATAGATGGTCATACGCACGACAAATTCCTCGCCCGTCTGCGCCGCCTCGGTGAAGTAATGCGGTGGTAGTACCGGATCACGGATGTGGCGAGGCCCTTCAGTGTGAGCTCCATCATCACTTGTAATTCCTCGCCCGTCTGTGCCGCCTTGGTGAGGAGGGGCGACGGTTGTGGCTCCTCGCCATCCGAGGAGAGGACAACTTCCTCGTTCGCCGATAGAGCAATGTAGGACGGCGGCCCCGGAGACCGTGGGCAGCGGTGCCACAATAGGGAGCAACTTCTACCGGATCCACCGGCCGGCGTCGAGAATCATCCGCTACTGGACTTTCTCATCACGGTGTGCGGAGGAGAGAAGAGGCAACAATGTGAGGAGAGGATAGCGTATGGGGTTGACCGGTGCAGCCGGCTTGCTTAAATAGTCGGGGTAGGTAGAGCAATGCTGCTTCAATGTGGCATAGCATGCGGAGTAGGTTTCTCGGCCGCCGCATCGGTGTGAATGCTGGCGCGGTCAAGCCTCCGGGCACGTCCGTCTACCCAACATCAATGCAGGTAGACGGTGCTCGGAGCAACATGAATGCGCAACGAGGTTTCTGGAGCGTAAGGTGCGGGAAGGTTTTGGGTGGGCCCGTATTGTTGGGTGCAAAGATGAGAGGAGTCCGGACAGCCACAAACGTCCCCTGGCTTTGATGCCAGTTTGTGAGTTTTCGGACGTTGGGGCATATCTGCTGACGTTTGAGTGACGGCGTTGGAAAATAAAATATGTTCGGGAAGGCCTGGTCCACACATTTAGGGGAGATTTGATGATTTAGTGTTGGAGTTTTTCTAAGATTGGAAGAAAGTAAATCCAGTGGTACTTGAAAGATGTGAGGGCTGTTTTGTTTGTGACTAACTTTGTCAAAGGTTGCCACATCTAAAGTTAGGAAAATTTAACCAACTTAGGTGAGTGTTTGGTTCAAGCCACACTTTAGGAAAGCCACACTAGGGCTCCACATGACATACACACAAAAACTGTGACAAGATTCCCTTAGGCTTGCCAACTTATGGCTCTCATTTTGTTGAACTAACCTTAGGCAAGCTTGGCAAAAAGATGTGGCAAAGTGTGGCAACGCAAGGACTAGAACCAAACAACCCCGTGATGTTCTACAAGGAGGGATGTGATCGTTATACTCTGCAATTGTCCTGTCGAGAGAGGGTGGACCAGACTAAAGGTGAAATTGCGACACTAAAGTCATTGCAGAACAATACTTCCTCTCTTAAGTGATCTAAGAGCAACTCCAACGCGCCGATCCATTTCGTCCACACGCGTCCGTTTGGGTCGGCGCGTACAGAAAAGTCAGCCCAACACGCCGACCTAAACGGATGCGCGTCCGCTTTTCGTCCGCCGGCCGACCCATTCCGGGCCCAATTTTGAGCCTCATCTGCGTCGGCGCGGACACACAATGGACGGGCGCGGTGTTGGGGAACGTAGTATTTCAAAAAAATTCCTACGATCATGCAAGATCTATCTACTAGAAGCATAGCAATGAGTGGGGAGAGTGTGTCTACGTACCCTCGTAGACCGAAGGCAGAAGCGTCTAATGACGCGGTTGATGTAGTCGAACGTCTTCGCGATCCAACCGATCCAAGCACCGAACGTACGGCACCGCCGCGTTCAGCACACGTCCAGCTTGATGAAGTCCCACGAGCTCTTGATCCAGTTGAGCGTCACGGGAGAGTTTCGTCAGCATGACGGCATGGTGACGGAGATGATGAAGCTACCGGCGAAGGGCTTCGCCAAAGCACTGCAACGATATGACCGAGGTGGAATATGGTGGAGGGGGGGCACCGCACATAGCTTGGAACAATCAACTTGTGTGTCCTAGGGTGCCCCCTGCCCCCCGTATATAAAGGAGAAAGGGGGGAGGCCGGCCGGCCCTAGGCGCGGCAAGGAGAGGAGCAATCCTACTCCTAGTAGGAGTAGGACTCCCCTTTCCTACTCCTACTAGGAGTAGGAAAGGAAGGAAGAAGAGAAGAAGGAAGGAGAGAGGCGCCTCCCCCCCCACTCCTAGTCCAACTAGGATTCCTTGGGAGGGGGCGTGGCAAGCCCCTATGGGCTGCCTCTCACTTTCCTTCATGGCCCACTATGGCCCAATACTCCCCTGGGGGGTTCCGGTAACCCCATCCGGCACGCCGGTTTTCTCCGAAATCATTCGGAACACTTCTGGTGTCCGAATATAGTCATCCAATATATCTATCTTTATGTCTCGGACATTCCGAAACTCCTCGTCATGTCCGTGATCTCATCCGGGACTCCGAACTACCTTCGGTACATCAAAACTCATAAACTCATAATACTGATCGTCATCAAACGTTAAGCGTGCGGACCTTACGGGTTCGAGAACTATGTAGACATGACAGAGACTCATCTCTGGTCAATAACCAATAGTGGAACCTGGATGGTCATATTGGTTCCTACATATTCTACGAAGATCTTTATCGGTCAAATCGCATAACAACATACGTTGTTCCCTTTGTCATCGGTATGTTACTTGCCCGAGATTCAATTGTCGATATCATCATACCAAGTTCAATCTCATTACCGGTAAGTATCTTTACTCGTTCCGTAATACATCATTTAGTGACTAACTCATTAGTCATTTGCTTGCAAGGCTTATTATGATGTGTATTACCGAGAGGGCCGAGAGATACCTCTCCGACATTCGGAGTGACAAATCCTAATCTTGATCTATGCCAACACCACAAATACCTTCGGAAACACATGTAGAGCATCTTTATAATCACCCAGTTACGTTGTGACGTTTGATAGCACACAAGGTGTTCCTCCGGTATTCGGGAGTTGCATAATCTCATAGTCAGAGGAACATGTATAAGTCATGAAGAAAGCAATAGCAATAAAACTAAACAATCATAGTGCTAAGCTAACAGATGGGTCTTGTCCATCACATCATTCTCCTAATGATGTCATCCCGTTAATCAAATGACAAATCATGTCTATGGTTTAGGAAACATAACCATCTTTGATTAACGAGCTAGTCTAGTAGAGGCATATCAGGGACACTCTGTTTTGTCTATGTATTCACACATGTACTAAGTTTCCGGTTAATACAATTCTAGCATGAATAATAAACATTTATCATGATATAAGGAAATACAAATAACAACTTTTATTATTGCCTCTAGGTCATATTTCCTTCAGTCTCCCACTTGCACTAGAGTCAATAATCTAGTTCACATCGTCATGTGATTTAATATCCACAGTTCACATCGCCATGTGACCAACTCCCAAAGGGTTTTACTAGAGTCAATAATCTAGTTCACATCGCTAGGTGATTTAATACCCAAAGGGTACTAAGTTGTGATCATGTTTTGCTTCATGAGAGAAGTTTAGTCAGCGGGTCTGTTACATTCAGATCCGTATGTATTTCACAAATTTCTATGTCTACAATGCTCTGCATGGAGCTACTCTAGCTAATTGCTCCCACTTTCAATACTCATCCAGATTGATATTTAGAGTCATCTGGATTAGTGTCAAAGCTTGAATCGACGTAACTGTTTACGACGAGCTCTTTGTCACCTCCATAAACGAGAAACATATCATTTTTCCTTTTTAGGTACTTCAGGATGTTCTTGACCGCTGTTTAGTGATCCACTCCTAGATTACTTTGCTACCTCCCTGCTAAACTTATAGCAAGGCACACATCAGGTCTGGTACACAGCATTGCATACATGATAGATCCTATGGCGGAGGCATAGGGAATGCCTTTAATTTTCTCTCTATCTTCTGCAGTAGTCGGGCATTGAGTCTTACTCAACTTCACACCTTGTAACACATGCAAGAACCCTTTCTTTGACTGATCCATTTTGAACTTCTTCAAAACTTTATCAAGGTATCTACTTTTCCAAACACTTTTGCCCTTGTTTTGGACTCTAACTTGCATGATTTGAATACAACTAACTCGGACTGACGCTGTTTTCAGCAGAACTGCCATGGTGTTATTTTTGTGCAGAAATAAACGACGCATTTGGTTCGTCAGTTTTGCACCGTCTCTTGATTACACTGCTTCCTGAAAACGTTACGGGCGTTTGGTTCGGCTGGGCCGGTTTCCATTGCCCTGTAATCGGATACGTCGCTTCAGAAAGCCCAAAATAGGGCACACCGAGTAAAAACAGAAAACGCTCGTCTCCGTAATCAGATCCACTTTCTCGTCCCCCGCTCGTCCCGACCTCGCCTCCACCATGAGCTCTCCCGTCGCCGCCACGACCTCCCGTCGCCGCCGGAGTAGGAACGTCGGCATCTCCCTCCTCCGCCGCAAGATCCAACGTCGGACGTCTCCAAGCTCCGCCCCAAATAGATGGTCCCCTTTCTTTCCTCGACGCGAACCTTCCCCGGATCGGCATCTTCGACAAGAACCACGGTGCGCCACCTTCCCTCTTCCCTCCCTCCTCTCCTCGTTCTCTAGTGCCCGTATTTATTGTTTCCTTTCTCCGATCTGGAAGATCCAAGCGTTTAGGTCGAACTGTACTCTGCTTAGGGCTTCAGACTTAGTCCGCCAGTTGAGATTTGGGTACTGTTCATGGATGTGCGCATGACTGGAATATTTTGAGGGATTCTTTGGTGGAATCAGTATTTTTTGCTTCCTTGTCATACTGTGATTTGTTGTCCCGAACAAATGAGGTGGTCAGATCCTTTTCTCTGTTGGATATAGATAAATAAAGTAGTTGAATTGGATCACACTGATTGTACTGTGCTTATATAGGCTGCTTGTTGTTCAATCAAAATTTTATGCTTGAGAATTGCATGGATTGCTCATATTGTATTGTACTGTACTATCTCACTATAAATCTGATGGCTGCATTAGCTAGATTTTCTTGTGCCCTTTTGTTTTGCCGAGGGTGATATAAGAGAATAGCTATGGAAGAGATAATATGAATAATATGAGTCATGCATGCCCTTGCTAGGGAAGATGCTGCTTGTTATTTAAAGAATAAATTGATTCTACAGTTTATTGTGGATCACATAGGTTGTACTGTACCGCTATCGTGGCCTTAGTGAGAGTGTGATGTATCCTGTTTTAGTTTGTTAGGTTGCAAAAAAAACATGTTTGGACATGTCTTTCCTTTTCATCTCTATAGCTTTGCACTTGCCCTGTGGTGAGGCTGGTTGTTAAAACTCTGTCGTACTTGTTTGGTTTCT
The DNA here is from genome assembly GCA_902687465.1 of Secale cereale. Taxonomy (NCBI): domain Eukaryota; kingdom Viridiplantae; phylum Streptophyta; class Magnoliopsida; order Poales; family Poaceae; genus Secale; species Secale cereale. Next base: position 834,312,375 of record LR738713.1, read on the forward strand.
TTATTAATTGATTGGAGCCGGGGGTTTTACCCCTTATTATCTAAAAAACATATGTTGTATTGTACTATACTCATATAGGTTGCTTGCTATTTAAGCAGAATTTGACGCTTCAGAATTCTTTTGCCCTTTGTTCCGTTGAGTAATTTCATGAGCTAGGGAATATATTGTACTATACTCATATATACTGATATATACTCATATGACTGCCAAGATACACAATATTTATAATTTTGTCCTGTATTTTTATTTACAACATTATGGCTCGTCTTCCTTTGGCCACGAGATCTCGGCGGAGGAATTTAGCATTTAGGAATATTACGATTAGCATCATGCTTATGTACTATTATGTATGGTTATTATTTGCACTAGTATATAAAAGGAGGTTGTGGAAGATAGAAAAGAGTATTAGAAATAGAGAACTTAGAGCCATACATTTGTACCAACTCATTGGCGAGAGTGATGTAGCTTGCATACAGGAGCTTCGCATGGACAGGAGGACATTTCACAAATTGTGTGAGATGGTTAGAGTTACTGGTGGTCTAGAGGGCACACGGAATACATCGCTGGAAGAGATAGTGGCTAGATTTCTCTACATAACATCACACCATCTAAAAAATAGAACAATCAAGAAGTTCTTTTATCGGAGTGGTGAGACGATAAGCAGAAATTTCAATAGATGTTTGCTGGCTGTTTTGAAGCTGCACAACCTACTACTTAAGAAACCAGAGCCTATACCCGAAGATTGCACGGATAATAATTGGAAGTATTTCAAGGTAAATTATCTCTACATAATTTTTTTTGTGTCGGTCACATCATATAATCCGATTAGTAGTATAAAACACTAATATCACTCATGATGTCTATATTGTAGAATTGTTTGGGTGCATTAGATGGCGCACACGTCAAGGTTACTGTCCCAGCTAATCTGAGAGGGAGGTATAGGTCAAGGCTGGCCGATATTGATACAAATGTGTTAGGTGTATGTGCACCTGACATGCAGTTTATTTATATATTACTTGGCTGGGAGAGTTCTGCACATGACGGTCGAGTTCTTAGAGATGCAATTTTGAGGTTGGATGGGTTTCGAGTTCCCCAAGGACAATACTACCTTGTTCATGCTGGCCACACAAATGCAAATGGTTTTTTAGCTCCTTATCAAGGTCAAAGGTACCACTTAGGTGGTTGTACTGCACAAAACCCACCGCGCAGTGCAGAGGAATATTTTAATATGTTGCACGCTAGATCTAGAAATATTGTTGAGAGATGCTTTGGAAGACTCAAGGGTCGGTGGGCAATTTTGAGGTCTCCGTCATATTTTCCTATCAAAAATCATTGCCGGATTATAATGGCATGCACTCTTTTACACAATCTGATTTTACAAAATATGGCTGAGGATCCACTCGCTGGCGAGGATGGGATGATACAAGATAACATGGAAATCTTGGAGGGAGAGAATGATGAACCTGAATTTATCACTCATATATCAACATCTAATGAGTGGACTAATTTCCGGAATACTCTTCCTCAAGGGATGTATAATAGTTATAGAGCTAGAGGTCACTAAGGTTTGTGTTTCGATGGATGATTGCAGATGTACATACATGCTTGTTCTAATTATAGAAATCTGAATATCTCGTGAGCTAATTTAACTTGTGCATTTTGTAGATATGGACAACATGGATAGCTCAAGTGTTGCACGTGGCAGGGGAAAAAACAAAAGAAAGTGGACCACGAGGAGCTAGTCAATGCTCTCTACGATATGTCATTGGATCCATGGTGGAAAGGTGATAATGGTTTCAAGAATGAGTACTCCTCAGTGCTGGAAAGTAGGTTGGCTGAAAAGGTACCTGGTTGTGGTCTTAGTGCTGCTCCACACATAGGACCAAGTATGGAGCAATTGAAGTTATGCTTAAAAGAAGTGGGTTTTCATGGGATGAGAATAGGAAAATGAACTAGTGTGAGAAGCAATCATACGATGAACATTGTAAGGTATATAACTCCAGATGCCTATTATTTTTGCGTTACATTTTACTTGTGGCCATATGGATTATCCAGTTGATGTCTATTGTATTACTACTTCTGCTAGAAGTGAGGTCCTATTGGATACCTCCTTTCCCTTCCGGTCACATTATTTCATAGATATAGATTGGAGAAAGTGCTTTTCTGGTTCACTGCATGATTTTTCTTTACCTTGTAAGTTGTCGCACCGCATGACCTAGAAAACTGAGAACGTATGGAACTTCTTGAACAATATTTTATCTATTGATTATGGTTGTAGTAGAGTTAACCAAAAATATGATTTCCATGCTTATTATCTTTTGTAGCTTCACAATGAGGCCAAGGGCTTGTATGGTGTGCTGTTCCCTTATTTTGATAAGTTGGCTGCAATTTATAGCAAAGATATAGCTATTGGGGAGGGTGCGGAAGGTTTTGGCGAAGCTATAACAAATTTACAGAATGAGGTTGTCATCGAGGATGACATGAATGATGAAGAGGAAGATGACAGAACGTTAAGAGAGACACCTAGACGGTCTGTTGACAGCCATGTCACCGCTGATTCTACAAACTCTAAGAAGAGAAAGAAAGGTAACGGGTCTCGCAGGTCAGAATCAACTGATCCTTTTCTCACCATGTTTGGAGATGTAAACAACCAGCTGAAGAGTGTCACTCAGAATGTCGGCCAAATGGCAGCAACAATGGAACGCCAAGCTATTGCCCAAGAGAAAGCAATGGAGGAAGATCCTAGACAAGAGTTTAAAGAGAAAGCTATCAATGAATTATCAAGGCTTGGATTCACTGGGACTGAAATCGTGAATGCTGCTAGCATATTTGCCAAAGCTCCAGAAGAAATGCATACGATGCTTGCACTCCCGCAGAATCTGAGGAGGGAGTATGTTAAGAAAATGCTTGGTAAGTTAAATTCATGCACTATTATCTTGTTCTGATGTTAAGTGATAGTTATGTACTGTTATCTTGTTCTTTCTCTCTTAAAAAGAATAGTCTGAGCAATACTTCACTGTTATATGTCATACCTTTGTTGAACAAAACCAATGTGATGCGACTGAACTTTCTTGTATAGATTCCAATGTGATGCGACAGAAATATCCATTTCAGTTTTTATTGTTTATTGTTAGGCAGATTTCATGTGTGTTGTGATGAACAAATGAAATCCAACTTGCTATTACAATATCCTTCTTAGATCTGGGACATTCAAGATTTGTTTTTCATGGCAAATCATATATGCAAAGCTTTTACATTTGCAATTCTTCAAAACTACAACATGTCTTGTTTAGAGAAATGACAAGTTTTTGTTGGTCCAATGATGTGCTAGATGATGCAATTAGAAGATAAGGAACTGCTGCTACTGGTGGTGATGAGGAGCTTATGATGTGCTAGATAATGCAATTTGAAGATAAGGAACTGCTGCTACTTGGGGTGATGAGGAGCCGATGATGTGCTAGATAATGCAACTAGAAGATAAGAAACTGCTGCTACTTGTGGTGATGATGAGCTGATGTGGTACTAGATGGATATCACATGAAAATGTTATTGCTACTCTTCAACAATGAGAAAATGATCTGTTTTGTTGGCTATTAATTATGCATGTGTTAATGCATTTTTAGCTGATGACCCCACTTATGGAGTTAGCTTGAATTTGTTCAAATATTTATCTATTAAGATCCATAAAAAATCGGTTACCTATGATATATGACATGGACATGTCAGCCATGTATAAATCAGTGTTAATTTTGCAGTCATTGTCGTTCATTTGATGAGATAATAGTACTTCTGCTACATTGTGTAATCCTAATACATGGGTCAACCAAACGCTGCATTGTATTCAGAATGCATACCTTTGTTCAACCAAACAGAACACGTGTTCACTCAATACACCATCTAATACAGTGCAGACTGATTACAAAGCTGAATACGTTACCATAGGCGAACCAAACGCGTTGAAAAGTTCTCGGAATGACCTGAAAATCAATGGAGAATTATTTTGGAATATATAAAAAATACCGGCGGAAGAATCCAGACCAGGGGCCCACAACCTGTCCACAAGGGTGGGGGGCGCGCCCCCTGGGCGCCCCGTGTCTCGTGGGCCCCCTGATGCTCCACCGACATCAACCCCAACTCTATATATTCACTTTTGGGGAGAAAAAAAAATCAGAGAGAGAAGGATTCATCGTGTTTTACGATACGGAGCCGCCGCCAAGCCCTAATCTCTCTCGGGAGGGCTGATCTGGAGTCCGTTCGGGGCTCCGGAGAGTGGAGATTGTTGCCGTCGTCATCATCAACCTTCCTCCATCACCAATTCCATGATGCTCACCGCCGTGCATGAGTAATCCCATCGTAGGCTTGCTAGACGGTGATGGGTTGGATGAGATTTACCATGTCATCGAGTTAGTTTTGTTAGGGTTTGATCCCTAGTATCCATTATGTTCTAAGATTGATGTTGCTATGACTTTGCCATGCTTAATGCTTGTCACTAGGGCCCGAGTGCCATGATTTCAGATCTGAACCTATTATGTTTTCATGAATATATGTGAGTTCTTGATACTATCTTGCAAGTCAATAGTCACCTACTATGTGTTATGATCCGGCAACCCCGAAGTGACAATAATCGGGACCACTCCCGGTGATGACCGTAGTTTGAGGAGTTCATGTATTCACTAAGTGTTAATGCTTTTGTCTGGTACTGTATTAAAAGGAGGCCTTAATATCCCTTAGTTTCCAATAGGACCCCACTGCCACGGGAGGGCAGGACAAAAGATGTCACGCAAGTTCTTTTCCATAAGCACGTATGACTATATTCGGAATACATGCCTACATTACATTGATGAACTGGAGCTAGTCCTATGTCACCCTATGATATAACTATTACATGAGGAATCGCATCCGACATAATTATCCATCATTGATCCAATTCCTATGAGCTTTTCACATATTGCTTGTAGCTTAGTTACTTTACCGCTGCTACTGTTACAATCACTACAAAACAGCTACTGTTACTTTTGCCACTATTACCGTTACTTCCATATTACTTTGCTACTAAATACTTTGCTGTAGATATTAAGTCTTCCAGGTGTGGTTGACTTGACAACTCAACTGCTAATACTTGAGAGTATTCTTTGGCTCCCCTTGTGTCAAATCAATAAATTTGGGTTGAATACTTCACCCTCAAAAACTGTTGCGATCCCCTACACTTGTGGGTTGTCAAGACGATTTTCTGGCGCCGTTGCCGGGGAGCATAGCTATATTCTTTGAGTCACTTGGGATTTATATCTGTTTATCACTACGAAGAACTTGATAGACGAAAAAACTAAGATTTATCCCTCAACTACGAGGGAAGGTAAGGAACTGCCATCTAGCTCTGCACTTGATTCACCCTCTGTTATGAGTAAATTTGCGACACCTACACCTGCTATTGAATCTAATATGTCGCATGTTATTGATGATGCCACTTCTGCTATGCATGATACTTATGATGAAACTACTTCCATGCTTGATAATACTGTGCCACTAGGTGAATTTCTTGATGAACAAATTGCTAGGGTTAGAGAGAATGAAATTATTGAAACCGATAATATTGATGAAAGTGATGATGAAGATTCTCCCCTAGATATGAATAGCCTAATGTGCCTGAGGGTTATGTTATGGATGAAGAAACTACTAGAGACTTTCTTGCTTGCAATGATAGCTATGATCTTAAGAAATTATTAGCTAAGCTGGAAGAAAAGTCTTTGAATGCTAGAATGAAATATGACCCTGCTTTTGTTACTTCACCTATCTGTGTTTCTGACAAGGATTATGATTTCTCTGTCGATCCTGAGTTAATTACTTTGGTTGAATCTGATCCTTTCCATGGCTATGAATCTGAAACTGTTGTGGCACATCTTACTAAACTAAATGATATAGCCACCCTATTCACCAATGAAGAAAAAATTCGTTACTACTATATCCTTAAGTTATTTCCGTTCTCGTTAAAGGGTGATGCTAAAACATGGTTTACTTCTCTTGATCCTGGTTGTGTGCGTAGTCCCCAGGATATGATTTATTACTTCTCTGCTAAATATTTTCCCGCTCATAAGAAACAAGCTGCCTTTCGGGAAATATATAATTTTGTGCAAATTGAAGAAGAGAGTCTCCCACAAGCTTGGGGGAGGCTTCTCCGATTACTTAATGCTTTTCCTGATCATCCTCTTAAGAAAAATGAAATACTTGATATCTTTTATAATGGACTAACCGATGCTTCCAAAGACCACCTGGATAGTTGTGCTGGTTGTGTTTTCAGGGAAAGAACTGTCGATTAAGCTGAATTGATATTGAATAATATGTTGAGTAATGAAAATAATTGGGCACTTCCTGAACCAACTCCTAAGCCAACTCCGAAGAAAAGGGGTGTTCTATTTCTCAGTCCTGAAGATATGCAAGAGGCAAAGAAATCTATGAAAGAAAAAGGTATTAAAGCTGAAGACGTTAAGAATTTACCACCTATTGAAGAAATACATGGTCTTGATAACCCGACACAGGTAGTAAAGGTAAATTCTCTCTATAGATTTGATGAAAGTGATATTCCTCGTTATAAGTCTGCTAGCCAATGCTTAGATGAGTTTGACAATTTTATTGTCAAGCAAGAAAACTTCAATGCTTATGTTGGTAGACAATTGAAACATAATGCTTATATGATTGAACACTTGAGTGATTATATGTCTAGAGTTAAAGGTGAACTTAAACTCATTAGTAAACATGCTTCTATGGTTACCACTCAAGTAGAACAAGTACTTAAAGCACAAAATGATTTGCTCAATGAGTTAAATAGTAAGAAAAATGATAATGTTGTTAGAGTTGCGAATAGAGGGGGTAGAATGACTTAGGAACCTCTGTATCCGGAGGGCCACCCCAAGAGAATTGAACAAGATTCTCAGAGAACTAATATAGATGCACCTAGTCCTTCTAGTGAACCTTTGTTGACAGAACTGAGAACCCCAATGACATTTCTATTTCTGATGCTGAAACACAATCTGGTGATGAACATGAACCTAGTGATAATGTTAATGATGATGTTCATATTGATGCTCAAACTAGCAATAACAATGATGTAGAGATTGAACCTGCTGTTGATCTTGATAACCCACAATCAAAGAATCAACGTTATGATAAGAGACTTTGTTGCTAGGAAACACGGTAAGGAAAGAGAACCATGGGTTCAGAAGCCCACGCCTTTTCCTCCTAAACCATCCAAGAAAAAGGATGATGAGGATTTTGAGCACTTTGCTGAAATGATTAGACCTATCTTTTTGCGTATGCATTTGACTGATATGCTTAAAACAAATCCTTATGCTAAGTATATGAAAGATATTATTACAAATAAAAGGAAGATACCGGAAGTTGAAATTTCCACCATGCTTGCCAATTATACTTTTAAAGGTGGAATACCAAAGAAACTAGGAGATCCAGGAGTACCAACTATACCATGCTCCATTAAAATAAACTATGTTAAAACTGCTTTGTGTGATCTTGGAGCCGGTGTTAGTGTTATGCCTCTTTCTTTATATCGTAGACTTGACTTGAATAAGTTGACACCTACTGAAATATCTTTGCAAATGGCCGATAAATCAACTGCTATACCTGTCGGTATTTGTGAGGATGTGCGTGTTGTGGTTGCAAATGTTACTATTTTAACCGACTTTGTTATCCTTGATATTCCCGAGGACGATAGTAAGTCGATTATCCTTGGTAGACCCTTTTTGACTACTGCAGGGGCTGTTATTGATTGCAACAAAGTCAATGTCACTTTTCATGTCAATGGTAATGAGCATACGGTACACTTTCCGAGGAAACAACCTCAAGTCCACAATATCAATTCTATTGGAAAAATTTCAACAATCACTATTGGAGGTTTTGAATTTCCTCTTCCCACTGTCAAGAAGAAATATGATATTCTTATTGTTGGGGACATACATATCCCCATTGAGGTAACCTAGTGTTATTCAAAAATTCTCCGATTTCATGTTATTCGGAAAGAGTTTATTAACAAGACTTGATCAACGTTGTTAATGGATTCCTTTCGATGAGCATGAGATGGATGAAGTTAGAAAGCATAACTCTCTGTACCCTCTTTTTACTTTCTGTATTTAATTTAAATAAAGAAAAATAGTATTTTCTATCTGTTTTCTGAGTTATCCGTGCAATAAAAAATACCCCAAAAATAAAAGTTCTCCAAATGTCCCGAAAATGAAATATGATTTTTTCTAGAATATTTAAGAATATTTGGCACTGAGAACACAGCAGGGGGAGCCAGCACCTGGCCACGAGGGTACAGGGTGCGCCCACCCCCTGGGCGCGCCCCCTGCCTCGTGGGCCCCATGTGGTCCCCTCCACTTATTCCAGCACCCACACACTTCATCTTCCTCCAGAAAAAACCCCCCCACAGCTCAAACTTGTGTTCTAGATCATCTTGCAGCCATTTTCGATCTCCTTGCTCAAAGCTCCATTCACGAAACTGTTTGGGGAGATTATTCTTCGGTATGTGACTCCTCCAATGGTCCAATTAGTTTTTGTTCTAGTGCTTTATTTATTGCAAATTTTTGCTGCTTAGGTGACCCTGTTCTTGAGCTTGCATGTCAAATTTATGTGGTCAAAAGTAGTTCTAATGCATGATATAGTCTCGAAGGACTTGTGGGAGTAGTTGCAATCAATCTTGTTGAGTTTGTTTCACTTTTATTTTGAGTCACTAAAAATTTCAGAAATCTTTCAGAGAAAAATGCATAGGAAAATTTACCAAGGTGGTTCCTCAAAGAAGCAAGGACCAAGACTCGCGATACGTGAGACTGACGATGAACTACCAAGGGAAGCTCAAGTCCGGCCTTGTGAATGGCCATCGGAGGAGTTTATGGTCCAGGCAGGCATCAAGGAAGAATTCGACACATATGTGCGTAATGCTGATCTTGAGGACTTCGTGTGAGATAAGTGCCCACAATACCATTACCTAACTGATTCCTTTGTGAGAATATTTAAATTTACATCTTCACGTAATTCTCACACTGTCTTATTTGATCTTTATGATAAATCTTATACTATGGACTTAGAAGATTTTAATGATGCTTGTAAACTCCCACAGTGGGGTAATGTTAGTGAACCTCACAAGTCTGAGTATAAGGATTTTCTAGCTAGTATCACTGTGGGGGAATCTAGAAAAATCACACAAGCTACCATAGGGAGCATTCATTTCCATGCCATACATTATTTTGCTCTCTTCATTGGTAGATGCATTAATAGTAAAGATGAGGCTTGCCACATGTGCGTTCCAGATCTTAGTGTCCTCAAAAGTGCGGTATTAGGTGATAGACAATATAATTTGGGGGCCATTGTTGCACGAAGGTTACATCTTAACAGTTTAAATGGAGATTTGCTTGGTGAAATTTATGCAACTTGCTTGGCTAATTATCTTCATGTGCCCATACACGAGAACGATGCGAAGTTGCCTCCTGCCTATCTAGATTATAATGCTATGGTCCGCCATCAGTTTGTTGAGAGGAATGAACAATCCCTCTAGTATCGACTAATCTTTGACAGGCATCACACTGTCCATATTGCTCTCCCTGCTCCTACTTTCTTTGACTTTCAGGCGAAAAGGAGATATGTTATAACCAGGGAGGAGGCAAACGAATATGAGGATAGGACGAAGGCGGCTCGTATCCAAGCTACAACTCAACAGGCAATAGCCGCTGCAACTCAATACAACCCCAACTATGACTTTGGATATCCGTGTGGCCAGTTGAAAGGATCGATATGGTTGACTAGAGGGGGGGGGGGGTGAATAGGCAACTAACAATTTGTAGCTTTTCTTAACCAATTTAAATTAAGCAACAAAGTAAGTTGTCTAGATATGCTACTATGATGACAACTTATAGGAAGCAAATATAACAACCTCACAAGCAAGCTATATATGATAAACAAGGAAAACTTGCACAAGTAAAGGAAAGAGTTAACCACAAGTGGAGCCGGTGAAGACGAGGATGTGTTACCGAAGTTCCTTCCCTTTGAGGGGAAGTACGTCTCCGTTGGAGCGGTGTGGAGGCACAATGCTCCCCAAGAAGCCACTAGGGCCACCGTATTCTCCTCATGCCCTCACACAATGCAAGGTGTCGTGATTCCACTAGTGGTGCCCTTGAAGGCGGCAACCGAACCTTTACAAACAAGGTTGGGGCTATCTCCACAACCGAATTGGAGGCTCCCAACGACACCACGAAGCTTCACCACAATGGAATATCGTTCCGAGGTGACCTCAACCATCAAGGGTGCACAAACATCCAAGAGTAACAAGATCTGCAAGGGATTAGTGGGGGGAATCAAATATCTCTTGGTGGAAGTGTAGATCGATGCCTTCTCAAGCTATCCCGAGGAAATCAACAAGTTTGATTGGCTAGGGAGAGAGATCGGGTGAAAATGGAGCTTTGAGCAACAATGGAGCTTTGGGGAGGAAGAGGTAGGTCTTCTTGGAGAAGAAGACTCCCTATATATAGTGGGAGAACAAATCCAACCGTTATCCCACATTCCTGCCCGCAGAGCGCGGTACTACCGCACGTGAGTTACGGTACTACCGCTCGGCCAGCGGTACTCCCGCTCTGGGTGCGGTACTACCGCTGGTGCAGTACTAGCCTAGACTTGACTCTATTGTGTTGACACAACGGGCGGTAGTACTGCCTGAGCGGTACGACTGCACGTCCCTACGGTACTACCGCAAGGCAGAGATAAGCAGGTCGAGGACAAGTGCAGATGAAATAAAATACATCCGTAGCTACATCCGCAGAAATACGGTAGTAGCAAAAACACGACACGGTACTACCGCTTGACCCAAGCGGTACTACCGCGTAGGATGCGGAAGTAAAAATTACTTCCGCACCTACTACCGTACTAGTTATGACGCCGGGCCAGCTACACGGTACTACCGTGCTCATGAACTCGACCTCTCTTGTTTCTATAAATATGATAGTTCACCATTCTTGATTTAGCCTATTATGAACGAAACATGCTTGCAATTACAATTAGAGATCATTGATACGTCCAAAACGTATCTATAATTTCTGCTTGCTCCATGCCACTTTTGGGTGATATTGCTATGATATTTATACACTTCCATACACTTTTGATCATATTTGGACTAACCTACTAATCCAGTGCACCCCAGTGCCAGTTTCTGTTTTCGGTTGTTTTTGTATTTCAGTTTTCACATTACGAGAACTGCCAGGAAAAATCCAAAAAAAATATATAAAAAATCAGCATTCCGGAAGCTTCCATGCGTCCAAAGTAGGGCCGGAGGGGATCCACAGGGGCTCCAGGCGGCCTGCCCACGCGGCCCCCCCTGGGCCGCGCCGGGGGGGGGGGGGGGG
>LR738713.1:834323807-834360911 GCA_902687465.1 Secale cereale
CGGTCTATTGGACATGGATTAGAAGAATAATTTCATGAGTGATTTCCTTTTTGTGTGTTGATTGAAGATTGAGAGTCTCTTGGTGCTTGTCTTTGACTATCCTTTAGATATGTTGTGGTGATTGTGGGACTCTCTTTGGATGGCCGCGGTGACATTGGGAAATCCTTAGATTGAGAACTACGAACTTTGAGGTGTGCTTTTGTAGCCCTACATAATTCTCGTCCTCTCTTGACCACGAAGGAATGACCTCCGCGTGCGTCCCCTTTGCATGTTTTATGGGAAATATCATGTGATTCGATTATGTTAATGTTGTTGGGAGTTGCCACTAGTGAAAGTATGAACCCTAGGCCTTGTTTCCACCATTGCAATACCATTTGTGCTCACGTTTACCACTTGTTTGCTTGCTGCACTTTTTATTACAGAATTATATTACTTTGTTTTGCCATCCATATTACTTGCCATTTAACATCTCTTCGCCGAACTAGTGCACCTATACATCTAACAAGTGTATTAGGTGTGTTGGGGACACAAGAGACTTCTTGTATCTTAGTTGCAGGGTTGCTTGAGAGAGACCATCTTCAACCTCTACTTCCCTGAGTTCGATAAGCCTTAGGTCATCCACTTGAGGGAAATTGCTACCGTCCTACAAACCTCTGCGCTTGGAGGCCCAACATAGTCTACGAGAGTAGAAGCGTGTGTAGACATCAAGCTATTTCTGGCGCCGTTGCCGGGGAGGTGAGCGCTTGAAGGTATATGTTTAGATCTTGCAATTAAATCTTTTTGTTTCTTGTTTTTTATTTCACTAGTTATGTTTATGGAAAACCGTGTTATTGGATCGTTGCTTGCGGGAGGACGCCCCACACCTGTGGTGGTTGCTCCTCCTCCTACTGAAATTGTGCCCTATAAAATACCGGCTGGTATTATCGATTATGTTTTGGCTAATCGTTATGCAGGAGACAGACGTCCCGGTGAACACTTGCTATATCTGTCACAACTATGTTCATTATTCAAGCTTGCAGGTGTATCGAGGGAGTTTGTCATGAGGAAATTATTTGCCTTGTCACTGAAAGGAAAAGCATTGGAATGGTATAGGCTACTAAATGACTCTCACCTGCTAGAGTGGGAAGAGATCCAGTCTCTCTTTTACTCCAAGTTTTATCCTCTTCATGAAGTCCATGAGAATAGGAATTATGTTTATAATTTTTATCCTCATGACGGAGAGAGCATAGCTCAAGATTGGGGGAGACTGAAAACGTTAATGCTAAAATGTCCTAACCATGGGCTCCCCAAAGATATTATTATTACTAACTTCTATGCGAGGCTCTCTCGACAGGATAAAGATTTGCTCGATGCTTCCTCTATGGGTTCTTTCACAAACAAAAAGATTGATGCTAAATGGGAACTCCTTGAAAGAATTCAACGCAACACTGAAGATTGGGAGATCGACAAAGGTAAAGAGTCAGGTATAATTTATGAGTATGATTGCATTAAGTCCTTTGTTGAAACTACAAGTTTTAATAAGTTTAGTGCTAAGTTTGGGCTTGATTCTCAACTCCTTGTTGATTTCCTCAAATCTTTTGCTTCACATCTTAATATGCCTAAGGAGGATTGGATCAAGTATCATAAACCTTTTAAAGAGACTTGCAAAGAAAATGAAATTGTTCATGATGATTGCAACATGCATGATCCAATTCCTAAAAATGAAGTTTTATATAAGCATGTTAATTTTTGTGGAGTGGATAGACCTTGTGAAAGGCCTATGATTGAAGAAGAGAAGTATTGTAAGCAGCATAAGCATGAAAGAACAATCACTTGGGTCAGAGATTTGAATGAAATTGCTAGAGAATTGTGTGACCTTTATCCTTTTACTTGTGAACTTTGCCGTATAGATGGTCACTTTAATTTTCAATGCATGAACTTTCAAAACATAACTGTTAACCGGTTGTGTGATGACATGATCACCTCTGATCTTTATGATGAGCTTATGTTATTTTTGATGTGTGAAGAGTTATCAGAAAAGACTTCTTGGCTGGATGATAATGCCATAGGAATAAAAAACACTTTGCAAAATTGCCATCTCTATTGTGTTGTTAATTGCCATGAAAATGATTACATAAGTAAGATTAGAAAGGAGGGAACTTTGCTAAAGTATAAAAATGTCTCTTATATTTCTGCTAATAAAAAGGAGAGTTTCTCCCAAGTTTCCCCTATTGTTTCTAATGATAAACCAGGATATGTGGAGAAGCTTCATCTCCAACCACCCCCTCCTAAGGTGAAGAAGAAGAAAAAGAAGAGGAGGAGGAGGAGGAGGAGCAAGAAGGAAGAAGAATGGGTATCAACCTGGCCTGAGCATATTCCTCCTATCAACTTTTGTCCTAACGGTTGTAAGTTTAAAGAAGAAGGTGAAGTTTATTGCCTTAATTATCATCTTGATGATACGTCCGTAGGTACTATTGAAGATGATTTTGATTATGATATGCATGTTACTTATTGTGATTGGGAAAATGATGATAATGCTGCTTATGATCTTGAAAATCTTTTTGGTACCAACTCTGAAAGTGAAGATATGGGAAGCTCTAAGCTTGGGGATGATAGGATTGCAAATCCTATCCCCACTAGTGATGTGATAATTGATAATTCTCTTGCTAGTAAGAATAAAGACAACATGTTTACAAATATAGTTGCTAGCAATGATAATGCTCTTCTCTACCATGATGATGTTATAACTCCAATCTATAGTGATTATAAAGGTACCTATGACATAAGGAGAAATTATCCTTATGAAACTTGTCATAATCATGAAGGGAATTACTCCCTTGTTGAACACCACCCTCCTAATATACAACTAATCTATAGTGTTCAAGTTGTTTATGATAGTCCTACTCCCACTATTACCAATGAGAAAAATTATGCTTATGTGGGGAGTGAGAGTACCTTTTTGCATGTGGATCATGGTAACAATGCTTTATGTGATGCTTATATTGTTGAGTTCATCCATGATGCCACTGGAATTTATAATGAGAGAGGGAGGCTTGGTTCTAAATATCTTAATAATAAGAAGTTTCCTCTCTTTATGGTGAGTATTTTGAAGTTATGCTTGTTTTGCCTTCCTATGCTAGTTGCTTCGTGCTTCAATGAATTATTCTATTGCAATATTCCTATGCATAGGAAGCATGTTAGGCTTAAATGTATTTGGCATTTGCTTCTTGATGCCCTTTTTTGTTCTTCAGCTCTTATTCTTATGAGAGCATCATTAAAGTCCTATGTCTAGCTTAAAGGCATAAAAGAAAGCGCTTTTGGGAGGCAGCCCACAATGAATAAAATTTTATTTTGCTTTTTGTTGTGTCTTGATGTTGTTACTACAGTAGCATCATCATTCTATCTTTATTTTTCAGCTTTGTGCCAAGTGTAGCCTCTGATTGCAAGAAAGTTCAAAAGTTGTGAGGTGCTGTCCAGGAAACAGATTCTGTCCTTGGATAGAAAAATTCGTATAAAATCACCAGATCATCTTTTTGGTCTGAATTTTTTCAACAGAATTCTCTATATAATTGTATTTCGTGCATCTGTTCTGAGTTTTTTGATTTGAGTTGCAGAAGTATCCCGAACAGATCAATTACTACCTGCTGTTCTGTTTTTCACAGATTCTGTCCTGTTTTGCCTTTCCTTCATTTTGCAAATCAAGAGCTTGCTTTTTATTTGCAAAAACCTTTTGGCAATCTTGAGAAACAGTAGAACTTCAAGAATATCTTTATTTCCAGCAAGGTATAATTATTTTATTAAGGGTACTAACCTCGCTAATCAGATTATGATGAGTTATGTATGAAGGGAGTTTTCAAGTGTGTGAGGGAAGATGATAAAAAGATTCAGGAGTGTCAAGCGCTCAAGCTTGGGGATGCCCCCGTGCACCCCCAGGAAATATTCAAGGAGACTCAAGCGTCTAAGCTTGGGGATGCCCCCGTGCATCCCCTTCTCCATCAACATTATCAGTTCGTCTTTCGTTCCGCTATATTTTTATCACTTCATCTGTTATGTGCTATGCTTGGAGCGTCTTGCTTTTAGTTTTCCTTTTAGTTTTTCATAACGAGTCGGAACTCAGCTTTCTTTATGTGGGAGAGAAACACGCTCCACTTCTACCTAGAACATAACATAGAATTTTCATGTCTATCTTTGCTGTGTGTGTTCTTTGCCTTTTAATAGCTACTATCATGCTCTGCTCTTAGTATTCATGCTTATCTTTTCAAAGAGCTTTTGTTTAATTGGTTGCTTGAACTCTCTTTGATTATCATGCTTATCTAATTAAGAGAGTTTGCTTCCGTTGCATTGGTTAATATGTCTATGATAAAGATGCTACGTGCATGATGGCACTTAGTAGTTTAGGTTTTCTTGTGGTTAGTCTCAAATAGCTGGGGGATTCCCAATGTGTTATTGGAGTACCAACTTGATTTGTTTGCCAATGATGTGGTATGGTTTAGTAATATCTTCTTTCGAGAATTTATTTTGATTGACTTGGCGTATGCTCACGCATATTTAAGACTGTAAAGAAAGTCTGTCAAGCCTTGATGATCTTTTATTTCTGAGTAGCGATATAACTTCCATGCCTGGTTCAATATTGCTTTGTCGCTCTGCATGATTATGACCGTCATTGCTCTCTTAGTTGGTCGCTCCCAATCTTTTGCTAACCTCCACCTGTACTAAGCGAACTAACTTTGCAATATATAGCTCATGGGAAAGTAGCTTAAAAACTATTGTGGTAAAGAATATGTTGCCTATGTATCTTATTTCTTATAAGTTGCTTGCTGAGCGGTAACCATGTTCCTGGGGACGCAATCAACTGTCACACTTTTGTTGAATATCATGTGAGTTGCTATGCATGTTCGTCTTGTCTGAAGTAAGGGTGATTTGCCGTGGGTTGAATAAGTATGCATATTTTTTAGAGAAGAACATTGGGCCGCCAACCAAAGCCATGTATCATGGTGGAAGTTTTAGCTTGGACGTTAATCCTCAATCTCTTATGAGAATATGCTTATGCATTAAAGAGGAGTCCATCATCTATTTTCTATGTTGTCCCGGTATGGATGTCCTCAAGTTGAGATCTATCAAAAACGAGAAATCAAATGTGATTTATCTCCTTGGACCTTTGTACAGGTGGCATAGAGGTACCCCTTTGTGACACTTGGTTGAAACATATGTAATGCAATGATAACCCATGGAAATCCGAGCTAATTAGGACAAGGTGCGAGCACTATTGGTATTCGATGCATGAGGCTTGCAACTTATAGGATGTCCTATGCATGACACATATGAAGTACTACTACCGTTGACAAAATTGCTTCCATGTTTTCAAAATAAAAAGCTCTAGCACATAACCATTTCTTCAAGCACCAACTACTGAGAGCATGATTGTCATTCTGAGTGTAATGTGCATTGTCCCAAAGTAGCATTGTCTTTTGCATGATTGTGATATCGTTTATTCTGAAATCATTGTATCTAGTCATCACTTAAACCTTGAAGGTGCCCCTGCATTTATGTTTTGCTTCACTAAAGGGGGCAAGCTAGATATCACTTTATCATATTTGCACATCATGTTCATTGCAAATCTTTTTGATGCTTCAATGTCCTGTTGTAAAACTTTCAGTCATTTGTGATTTTCTCATGAGGCAACTTAATTACTATAGAATCATTGTCTCAGTAAGCTTTTGTCATATGACTATGAATAAGTACTATATGGTTAATAGCATGTCACCACAGGAATTATTCTTGTTATCATTTACCTACTCGAGGACGAGCAAGAATTAAGCTTGGGGATGTTGATACGTCCAAAACGTATCTATAATTTCTGCTTGCTCCATGCCACTTTTGGGTGATATTGCTATGATATTTATACACTTCCATACACTTTTGATCATATTTGGACTAACCTACTAATCCAGTGCACCCCAGTGCCAGTTTCTGTTTTCGGCTGTTTTTGTATTTCAGGTTTTCACATTACGAGAACTGCCAGGAAAAATCCAGAAAAAATATATAAAAAATCAGCGTTCCGGAAGCTTCCATGCGTCCAAAGTAGGGCCGGAGGGGATCCACAGGGGCTCCAGGCGGCCTGCCCACGCGGCCCCCCTGGGCCGCGCCGGTGGGGGGGCGCCTGGGCACCCCTGACCCCCTCCGATGCCCCCCTTTGGCATATATTTAAAGCGTGTCGCGGAAACCCTGATTCCGGACCCCTTTTCTCCAGACGCGATTCCGATCTCCGCCGCCATCGCCATCAAGCTTCGGGGGACCAGAATTCCTGCGCCGGCACCCTGCCGGGACGGGGAAGTGCCCCCGGATTCATCTCCATCGACGTTGCTTCCTCCCTCCATGATGCGGGAGTAGTTCCTCCTCGGGGCTGAGGTTCTTACCAGTAGCTATGTGGTCAATTCTCTCTCCCATGATGTGATATTCGTTGTGATCATAGGCTATGTTAATCTAGGGTGATCCCATGATATTTCCCCTTCCTCTATGTATTGGATTGATGTACTCACTTGTCTTTATCTAGTATAATCCCCGAGACCAAGGTGACAGCGGTCTATTGGACATGGATTAGAAGAATAATTTCATGAGTGATTTCCTTTTTGTGTGTTGATTGAAGATTGAGAGTCTCTTGGTGCTTGTCTTTGACTATCCTTTAGATATGTTGTGGTGATTGTGGGACTCTCTTTGGATGGCCGCGGTGACATTGGGAAATCCTTAGATTGAGAACTACGAACTTTGAGGTGTGCTTTTGTAGCCCTACATAATTCTCGTCCTCTCTTGACCACGAAGGAATGACCTCCGCGTGCGTCCCCTTTGCATGTTTTATGGGAAATATCATGTGATTCGATTATGTTAATGTTGTTGGGAGTTGCCACTAGTGAAAGTATGAACCCTAGGCCTTGTTTCCACCATTGCAATACCATTTGTGCTCACGTTTACCACTTGTTTGCTTGCTGCACTTTTTATTACAGAATTATATTACTTTGTTTTGCCATCCATATTACTTGCCATTTAACATCTCTTCGCCGAACTAGTGCACCTATACATCTAACAAGTGTATTAGGTGTGTTGGGGACACAAGAGACTTCTTGTATCTTAGTTGCAGGGTTGCTTGAGAGAGACCATCTTCAACCTCTACTTCCCTGAGTTCGATAAGCCTTAGGTCATCCACTTGAGGGAAATTGCTACTGTCCTACAAACCTCTGCGCTTGGAGGCCCAACATAGTCTACGAGAGTAGAAGCGTGTGTAGACATCAATCATAACTGCTCATGACATGCTTAATTAGCTAGGACTTTATAATGGTCTTCCTTGCATACCAACATGCCATTAAAATGGTTGTGATGTGGTATGATAGGATGGTATCCTCCTTTGAACGATTCAAGTGGTTTGACTTGGCACATGTTCATGCATGTAGTTGAAACAAAATCAACATAGCCTCCACGATATTTATGTTCATGGTGATTTATATCCTACTCATGCTTGCACCCATTATTGATTATTTTTCATGCATGTACATGACTATTATCGCTATCTAGCTGGTCTCTTCCCAGTCTCTTTCTAGCCTTCACTTGTACTAAGCAGGAATACTGCTTGTGCATCCACTTCCATAAACCCCAAAGTTATTCCATATGAGTCCACCATACCTTCCTATATGCGGTATCTACCTGCCGTTCCAAGTAAATTTGTATGTGCCAAACTCCAAACCTTCAAATGAAATCCTGTTTTGTATGCTCGAACAGCTCATGTATCAACTAGGGCTATCTATATCTTCCATGCTAGGTGGGTTATTCTCACGATGAGTGGACTCCGCTCATCATTCATGAGAAAATGGCTGGTAACCGGGATGCCCAGTCCCATGCTCAAATCAAATCAAAATAATTAAACAAAACTCCCCCAGGGCTGTTGTTGGTATGGACGGTACCCGTTGTTTCGGGCTAGCCATGGAGTGTGGTTGTTGGTGGTTGGGGGAGTATAAACTTTACCATTCTGTTTGGGAACCGCCTATAATGTGTGTACCATGGAAGATATCGGGAACTCTTGGTTGTTATGTTGACAATGAAAGTATACCACTCAAAATATTATTTATCTCTATTTCAAAACTCGAGCTCTGGCACCTCTGCAAATCCCTGCTTCCCTCTGCGAAGGGCCTATCTATTTACTTTTTATGTTGAGTCATCATCCTCTTATTAAAAAAGCACCAGTTGGAGAGCACCGCTGTCATTTGCATGCATTGCTATTAATTTATATTGAGTATGATATGACTGGATCTCTTTTACCATGAATTACAATGTCTAGTCAATCCTTGATCTTTAGAGGTGCTATGCATTTAATTTGCGGTCTCAGAAAGGGCTAGCGAGCTATCATCTTGTTATATCGTATTATGATTGTTTTGAGAAAGTGTTGTCATCCGAGGTTTATTATTATTGCTCGCTAGTTGATTATGATATTGATATGAGTAAACATGAGACCTGAAAGTTATTGTGAATGTGGTTAGTTCATAATCTTTGCTGAAAACTTGAATGCTGGCTTTACATATTTGCAACAACAAGAGCAAACAGAGTTTGTAGAAGTTTTCTTTATCACTTTCAGTTTGTCAACTGAATTGCTTGAGGACAAGCAAAGGTTTAAGCTTGGGGGAGTTGATACGTCTCCAACGTATCTACTTTTCCAAACACTTTTGCCCTTGTTTTGGACTCTAACTTGCATGATCAGTATAGAACTAACCCGGACTGACACTGTTTTCAGCAGAACTGCCATGGTGTTATTTTTGTGCAGAAATAAAAGTTCTCAGAATGACCTGAAAATCAACGGAGAATTATTTTGGAATATATAAAAAATACCGGGGGAAGAATCCAGACCAGGGGGCCCACACCCTGTCTACGAGGGTGGGGGGCGCGCCCCCTTCTCTCGTGGGCCCCCTGACGCTCCACCGACATCAACCCAAATCTATATATTCACTTTCGGGGAGAGAAAAATCAGAGAGAGAAGGATTCATCGCGTTTTACGATACAGAGCCGCCGCCAAGCCCTAATCTCTCTCGGGAGGGCTGATCTGGAGTCCGTTCGGGGCTCCGGAGAGTGGAAATCGTCGCCGCCGTCTTCATCAACCTTCCTCCATCACCAATTCCATGATGCTCACAGCCGTGCGTGAGTAATTCCATCGTAGGCTTGCTGGACGGTGATGGGTTGGATGAGATTTACCATGTAATCGAGTTAGTTTTGTTAGGGTTTGATCCCTAGTATCCATTATATTCTAAGATTGATGTTGCTATGACTTTGCCATGCTTAATGCTTGTCACTAGGGCCCGAGTGCCATGATTTCAGATCTAAACCTATTATGTTTTCATGAATATACGTGAGTTATTGATCCTATCTTGCAAGTCAATAGTCACCTACTATGTGTTATGATCCGGCAACCCCGAAGTGACAATAATCGGGACCACTCCCGGTGATGACCGTAGTTTGAGGAGTTCATGTATTCACTAAGTGTTAATGCTTTGGTCCGGTACGCTATTAAAAGGAGGCCTTAATATCCCTTAGTTTCCAATAGACCCCCGCTGCCACGGGAGGGTAGGAAAAAAGATGTCATGCAAGTTATTTTCCATAAGCACGTATGACTATATTCGGAATACATGCCTACATTACATTGATGAACTGGAGCTAGTTCTGTGTCACCCTATGATATAACTATTACATGAGGAATCGCATCCGACATAATTATCCATCATTGATTCAATGCCTACGAGCTTTTCACATATTGCTTGTTCCTTAGTTACTTTACCGCTGCTACTGTTACAATCACTACAAAACTGCTACTGTTACTTTTGCCACTATTATCGTTACTTCCATATTACTTTGCTACTAAATACTTTGCTGCAGATATTAAGTCTTCCAGGTGTGGTTGAATTGATAACTCAACTGCTAATACTTGAGAGTATTCTTTGGCTCCCCTTGTGCCGAATCAATAAATTTGGGTTGAATATTTTACCCTCGAAAACTGTTGCGATCCCCTACACTTGTGGGTTATCAGGATCCCATCTCAGATTTCATGGCCTCGAGCCATTTTGCGGAATCTGGGCTCATCATCGCTTCCTCATAGTTCGTAGGTTCATCATGGTCTAGTAACATGACTTCCAGAACTGGGTTGCCGTACAACTCTAGTGCGAGACGTACCCTGGTTGATCTACGAGGTTCAGTAGTGACTTGATCCGAAGTTTCATGATCATCGTCATTAGCTTCCTCACTAACTGGTGTAGGAATCACTGGAACTAGTTTCTGTGATTTTCTACTTTCCAATTCGGGACAAGGTACAATTATCTCATCAAGTTCTACTTTCCTCCCACTCACTTCTTTCGAGAGAAACTCCTTCTCTAGAAAGGATCCATTCTTAGAAACGAATATATTGCCTTCAGATCTGTGATAGCAGGTGTACCCAATAGTCTCCTTTGGGTATCCTATGAAGACACATTTCTCCGACTTGGATTCGAGCTTATCAGGTTGAAGCTTTTTCACATAAGCATCGCAACCCCAAACTTTAAGAAACGACAACTTTGGTTTCTTGCCAAACCACAATTCATAAGGCGTCGTCTCAACGGATTTAGATGGTGCCCTATTTAACGTGAATGCAGCTGTCTCAAAAGCATAACCCCAAAACGATAGTGGTAAATCGGTAAGAGACATCAT
The DNA here is from genome assembly GCA_902687465.1 of Secale cereale. Classification (NCBI taxonomy): domain Eukaryota; kingdom Viridiplantae; phylum Streptophyta; class Magnoliopsida; order Poales; family Poaceae; genus Secale; species Secale cereale. Next base: position 834,334,500 of record LR738713.1, read on the forward strand.
AGATCGCACCATATCTAATAAAGTACGGTTACGACGTTCAGACACACCATTACGCTGTGGTGTTCCGGGTGGCGTGAGTTGTGAAACTATTCCACATTGTTTCAAATGAAGACCAAACTCGTAACTCAAATATTCGCCTCCACGATCAGATCGTAGAAACTTTATTTTTTTGTTACGATGATTCTCTACTTCACTCTGAAATTCTTTGAACTTTTCAAATGTTTCAGACTTGTGTTTCATCAAGTAGATATACCCATATCTGCTCTAATCATTAGTGAAGGTCAGAAAATAACGATACCCGCCGCGAGCCTCAACACTCATCGGTCCACATACATCAGTATGTATGATTTACAACAAATCAGTTGCTCGCTCCATTGTTCCGGAGAACGGAGTTTTAGTCATCTTGCCCATGAGGTATGGTTCGCAAGAACCAAGTGATTCATAATCAAGTGATTCCAAAAGTCCATCACTATGGAGTTTCTTCATGCGCTTTACATCAATATCATTATCAACAATATGGAGTCCAAAAGTGATTCATGTATGACCTAAACGGCAGTGCCACAAGTATGTTGCACTATCATTATCAACTCTGCATCTTTTGGTTTCAATATTATGAATATGTGTATTTACTACGATCGAGATTCAATAAACCATTCACCTTGGGTGTATGACCATAGAAGGTTTTATTCATGTAAACAGAATAACAATTATTCTCTCACTTAAATGAATAACCGTATTGCAATAAACATGATCCAATCTTGTTCATGCTCAACGCAAACACCAAATAACATTTATTTAGGTTTAACACTAATCCCGAAAGTATAGGGAGTGTGTGATGATGATCATATCAATATTGGAACTACTTCCAATACACATCGTCACCTTACCCTCAACTAGTGTTTGTTTATTCCGCAACTCCTGTTCCGAGTTACTAATCTTAGCAACCGAACAAGTATCGAATACCCAGGGGCTACTATGAACACTAGTGAGGTACACATTATCAATAACATGTATATCAAATATACCTTTGTTCACTTTGCCATCCTTCTTATCTGCCAAATATTTGGGGAACTTTCGCTTCCAGTGACCATTATCTTTGCAGTTAGAAGCACTCAGTTTCAAGCTTAGGTCCAGCTTTAGGCTTCTTCACGGGAGTGACAACTTGCTTGCCATTCTTCATGAAGTTCCCTTTCTTCCCCTTGCCCTTTTCTTGAAACTAGTGGTATTGTTAACCATCAACAATTGATGCTCTTTCTTGATTTCAACCTTCGTTGATTTCAGCATCACGAAAAGCTCGGGAATCATTTTCGTCATCCCTTGCATATTATAGTTCATCACAAAGTTCCAGTAACTTGATGATAGTGACTAGAGAACTCTGTCAATCACTATCTTATCTGGAAGATTAACTCCCACTTGATTCAAGTGATTGTAGTACTCAGACATTCTGAGCACATGCTCATTGGTTGAGATATTCTCCTCCATCTTGTAGGCAAAGTACTGTCAGAGGTCTCATACCTCTCGACACGGGCATGAGTATGAAATACTAATTTCAACTCTTGGAACATCTTATATGCTCCGTGGCGTTCAAAACATTTTTGAAGTCCCGGTTCCAAGCCGTAAAGCATGGTGCACTAAACTATTAAGTAGACATCATTTTGAGCTTTGCCAAACGTTCATAACGTTTGCATCTGCTCCTGCAATAGATCTGTCACCTAGCGGTGCATCAAGGACATAATACTTCTGTGCAACAATGAGGATAATCCTCAGATCACGGACCTAGTCCGCATCATTGCTACTAACATCTTTCAACTTAGTTTTCTCTAGGAACATATCAAAAAAACATAGGGGAGCTATAACGCGAGCTATTGATCTACAACATAATTTGCAAATACTATCAGGACTAAGTTCATGATAAATTAAAGTTCAATTAATCATATTACTAAAGAACTCCCACTTAGATAGACATCCCTCTAGTCATCTAAATGATCACGTGATCCAAACCAACTAAACCATGTCCGATCATCACGTGAGATGGAGTAGTTTTCAATGGTGAACATCTTATGTTGATCATATCTACTATATGATTCACGCTCGGCCTTTCGGTCTCCAGTGTTTCGAGTCCATGTCTGTACATGCTAGGCTCGTCAAGTTTAACCCGAGTATTCTGCATGTGCAAAATTGTCTTACACCCGTTGTATTTGAACGTAGAGCTTATCACACCCGATCATCACGTGGTGTCTCGGCATGACGAACTTTCGCAATGGTGCATACTCAGGGAGAACACTTGTACCTTGAAATTTTGTAAGGGATCATCTTAAAATGCTACCGCCGTACTAAGCAAGATAAGAAGCATAATAAGATAAACATCACATGCAGTCAACATATGTGACATGATATGGCCATCATCATCTTGTGCTTTTGATCTCCATCTCCAAAGCATCGTCATGATCTCCATCGTCACCGGCTAGACACCATGATCTTCATCGCAAAATCGTGGTCGTCTCGCCAATTATTGCTACTACTACAATCACTAACACAAAGTGATAAAGTAAAGCAATTACATGGCCTTCGCAATTCATACGATAAAGAGACAACCATAAGGCTCCTGCCGGTTGCCAATAACTTTACAAAACATGATCATCTCATATAATAACGTATAACTCATCACGTCTTGACCATATCACATCACAACATGCCCTGCAAAAACAAGTTAGACGTCCTCTACTTTGTTGTTGCAAGTTTTACGTGGCTGCTACGGGCTTAGCAAGAACCGTTCTTACCTACGCATACAAAACCCACAATGATTTTTCGTCAAGTATGTGCTATTTTAACCTTCACAAGGACCGGGCGTAGCCACAATCGATTCAACTAAAGTGAGAGAGACAGACACACGCCAGTCACCTTTAAGCAACGAGTGCTCGTAACGGTGAAACCAGTCTCGCGTAAGAGTACGCGTAATGTCGGTCCGGGCCGCTTCATCTCACAATACCGCCGAATCAAAATATGACATGCTGGTAAGCAGTATGACTATTATCGTCCACAACTCATTGTGTTCTACTCGTGCATATCATCTACGCATAGACCTGGCTCTGATGCCACTGTTGGGGAACGTAGTATTTCAAAAAATTCCTACGATCATGCAAGATCTATCTACTAGAAGCATAGCAACGAGTGGGGAGAGTGTGTCTATGTACCCTCGTAGACCGAAAGCGGAAGCGTCTAATGACGTGGTTGATGTAGTCGAACGCCTTTGCGATCCAACCGATCCAAGCACCGAACGTACGGCACCTCCGCGTTCAGCACACGTTCAGCTCGATGACGTCCCACGAGCTCTTGATCCAGTTGAGCGTCACGGGAGAGTTTCGTCAGCACGACGGCATGGTGACGGAGATGATGAAGCTACCGACACAGGGCTTCGCCTAAGCACTACAATGATATGACCGAGGTGGAATATGGTGGAGGGGGGCACTGCACACGGCTTGGAACAATCAACTTGTGTGTCCTAGGGTGCCCCCTGCCCCCGTAAATAAAGGAGCAAGGGGGAGGCCGGCCGGTCCTAGGCGCGCCAAGGAGAGGAGCAATCCTACTCCTAGTAGGAGTAGGACTCCCCTTTCCTACTCCTACTAGGAGTAGGAAAGAAAGGAAGAAGAGAAGAAGGAATGAGAGGGGCGCCTCCAACCCCACTCCTAGTCCAACTAGGATTCCTTGGGAGGGGGCACGGCAAGCCCCTATGGGCTGCCTCTCACTTTCCTTCATGGCCCACTATGGCCCAATACTCCTCCGGGGGGTTCCGGTAACCCCTCCGGCACTCCGGTTTTCTCCGAAATCATCCTGAACACTTTCGGTATCCGAATATAGTCATCCAATATATAAATCTTTATGTCTCGGACATTCCGAGACTCCTCGTCATGTCTGTGATCTTATCCGGGACTCCGAACTACCTTCGGTACATCAGAACTCATAAACTCATAATACCGATAGTCATCGAACGTTAAGCGTGCGGACCCTACGGGTTCGAGAACTATGTAGACATGACCGAGACTCATCTCTGGTCAATAACCAATAGCGGAACCTGGATGCTCATATTGCTTCCTACATATTCTACGCAGATCTTTATCGGTCAAACCGCATAACAACATACGTTGTTCCCTTTGTCATCGGTATGTTACTTGCCCGAGATTCGATCATCGGTATCATCATACCTAGTTCAATCTCGTTATCGACAAGTCTTGTTACTCGTTTTGTAATACATCATTTCGTTAACTCATTAGTCATTTGCTTGCAAGGCTTATTATGATGTGTATTACCGAGAGGGCCCAGAGATATCTCTCCAACATTTGGAGTGACAAATCCTAATCTTGATCTACGCCAACACCACAAACACCTTCGGAAACACCTGTAGAGCATCTTTATAATCACCCAATTACGTTGTGACGTTTGATAGCATGCTACCTCTTGAGCTTGCGTTGTATTCCCTCGAAGAGGAAAGGGAGATGCAACACAGTAGCGTAAGTATTTCCCTCAGTTTTTTAGAACCAAGGTATCAATCCAGTAGGAGACTACGCGCGAGTCCCTCGCACCTGCACAAACAAATAAGAACTTCGCAGCCAACGCGATAAGGGGTTGTCAATCCCTTTACGATCACTTACGAGAGTGAGATCTGATAGAGATGATAGTTTATATTTTTGGTATTTTTTGTTTAATAAAACAGCAAATAAAAGCGGTAAAAGTAAAGTAGATATAGATTGATATGTTGAGAATAGACCCGGGGGCCATAGTTTTCTCTAGTGGCTTCTCTCATGATAGCGATATTCTACGGCGGGTAAACAAATTATTGTCGAGCAATTGATAGAAAAGCGAATAATTATGAGACTATCTAGGCATGATCATTGTATATAGGCATCACGTCCGAGACAAGTAGACCGACTCCTGCCTGCATCCACTAGTATTACTCCACACATCGACCGCTATCCAGCATGCATCTAGTGTATTGAGTTCATACGAACAGAGTAACGCCTTAAGCAAGATGACATGATGTAGAGGATAAACTCAAGCAATATGATGTAAACCCCATCTTTTTATCCTCGATGGCAACAATACAATACGTGCCTTTGCTGCCCCTACTGTCACTGGGAAAGGACACCGCAAGATTGAACCCAAAGCCAAGCACTTCTCCCATTGCAAGAACTATAGATCTAGTAGGCCAAACCAAACCAATAATTCGAAGAGACTTGCAAGGATATTATGAGCACACATAAAAAGTTTAGAGAAGAACCAAATATCTTTCATAGATAACATTGATCATAAACTCACAATTCATCGGATCTCGACAAACACGCCGCAAAAAGAGATTATATCGAATAGATCTCCTCGAAGGCTGAGGAGAACTTTGTATTGAGATCCAGAGAGAGAGAGAAGAAGCCATCTAGATACTAGCTATGGACCCGAAGGTCTGAGGTAAACTACTCACAACTCATGGTGAGGGCGATGATGATGATGATGAAGGCCTCCGTGATGGATCCCCCTCCGGTGGAGCTCCGGAACAGGCTCCAAGATGGGATCTCCATGGGAACAGAAGCTGCGGCGGTGGAATTAGGGTTTTCTCTCTGTGTGTGGAGTTTCTGGGGTACGTGGATATATATAGGAAGAAGGAGGGCACCGGGGGCCACACGAGGAAGCCTCGAGGCAGGGGGGCGCGACCCCACCCTCGAGGGCAGCCCCTCTGTCCCCTGACTTGGTCCTGAAGTTTCCTGTGCGTGATTTTCTCCAAAAATATCTCTCGCGAAGGTTTCATTCCGTTTGGAATCCGTTTGATATTCCTTTTTTGCAAAACCCTGAAATAGGCAAAAAACAACAATCTGGACTAGGCCTTTGGGTTAGTAGGTTAGTCCCAAAAATGATATAAAAGTGAATGATAAAGCCCATTAAACATCCAAGACTTCATAAATAATAGCATGGAACAATCAAAAATTATAGATACGTTGGAGACGTATCAAGCATCCCCAAGCTTAATTCCTGCTCGTCCTCGAGTAGGTAAATGATAAAGAAAGAATTTTTGATGGGGAATGCTAACCAATATAGTTTTTCTATGTAATTCTCTTAATTGTGGCATGAATGTAGATCTGAAAGATTCAAGATAAAAGTCTATATTGACATAAGAAATAACAATACTTCAAGCAATACTAACAAAGCAATCATGTCTTCTCAAAATACCATGGCTAAAGAAAGTTATCCCTACAAAATCATATAGTGTTGGCTATGCTCCCTCGTTATCACACAAGATATTCATATCATGCACAACCCCGATTTCAGCCAGGCATTTGTTTTCATACTCTATCTTTTCAAACCTTTCAACTTTCACGCAATACATGAGCGTGAGCCATGGATATAGCACTATGGGTGGAATAGAGGTGGTTGTGGAGAAGACAAAAAGGAGGGAGATAGTCTCACATCGACTAGGCGTATCAACGGGCTATGGAGATGCCCATCGATAGATATCAATGTGAGTGAGTAGGGATTGCCATGCAACGGATGCACTAGAGCTAAATATGAATGAAAGCTCAACAAAAGAAACTAGTGGGTGTGCATCCAACTTGCTTGCTCACGAAGACCTAGGGCATTTGAGGAAGCCCATCGTTGGAATATACAAGCCAAGTTCTATAATGAAAATTCCCACTAGTATATGAAAGTGACTAAGCATGCGACTCTCTACAATGAAGAACATGGTGCTACTTTGAAGCACAAGTGTGGACAAAGATAGTAGCAATTGTCCCTTTTCTCTTTTCTCTCATTTTTTTAGAGGGGCTTTCTCTTTTTTTTATTAGCCCCTCTCTATATTTTTTTGGGCCATCTCTTTTTTTATTGGCCTTTCCTCACATGGGACAATGCTCTAATAATGATGATCATCACACTTTTTGTTACAACTCGATACTACCACAAGTATGACTCTACATGAATGCCTCCGGCGGTGTACCGGCATAAGCAATGAATCAAGAGCGACATATATGAAAAATTATGCATGGTGGCCTTGCCACAACTACGATGTAAACTACATGATCATGCATGGCACTATGAAAATATGATGCGTGTCATATAAACGGAACGATGGAAAGTTGCATGGCAATATATCTCGGAATTGCTATGGAAATGCCATGATAGGTAGGTATGGTGGCTGTTTTGAGGAACAATATGGTGGCTATTTTGAGGAAGGATATATAGTGGTTTTATGGTACCGGCGGAAGTTGCGCGGTACAAGAGAGGCTAGCAATGGTGGAAGGGTGAGAGTGCGTATAATCCATGGACTCAACATTAGTCATAAGAACTCATATACTTATTGCAAAAATCTACGAGTCATAAAAAAAGCAATCAACACATGCTCCTAGGGGGGAGGTTGGTAGGATTTAACCATCGCGCGCTCCCGACCTCCACACAAAGGTTGGCACTCTACAAATACATCATGCTCTAACTTCGTCACATAGCGGTTCACCATACGTGCATGATACGGGAATCACTAACTTTAACACAAGTATTTCTCAATTTCATAATAACTCCACTAGCATGACTCTAATATCACTATCCTCATGTCTCAAAACAATTATCAAGTATCTAGCATCTCATTCTATTCAATGCACTTGATGTGATTTTTTTTTACTACATTGACATTGGATTTTTATCATGTGAAGACTAGTTCTTTAGCCTAAACACATTACGATGCTGTTTTAATAGACTCTCAAAAGGATATAAAATTTAAGCATGAGAGTTCAACAATTTCTACAAAATATTACCACCACCGTGCTCTAAAAGATATAAGTGAAGCACTAGAGCAAAAACTATTCAACTCAAAAGATATAAGTGAAGCACATAGAGTGTTCTAACAATTCCTAGGCCATTTTTAACTCTCTCAAATAGGTGTGTCCAGCAAGGATGATTTTGACAAACTAACAAGCAAAGACTCAAATTTTACAAGATGCTCCAAGCAAAACACATATCATGTTGCGAATAAAAATATAGCTTCAAGTATAGTTACCGATGGATGAAGACGTAAGAGGGGATGCCTTCCCGTGGCATCCCCAAGCTTAGGCTTTTGATTATCTTGAATTTACTTGGGATGCCATGGGCATCCCCAAGCTTAGGCCTTTTCTACTCCTTGTTCCATAGTCCATCAAAGCAATACTCAAAACTTGAAAACTTCACAACACAAAACTTAGACAAAAAATCTCGTGAGCTCCGTTAGTATGAGAAAGCAAACCACTTACTCAAAGGTACATCAATGAATTCATTATTTGTTTATATTGGTGTTAAACCTACTGTACTCCAACTTCTATATGGTTCATATCCTCCAATATTACTCATAGATGCATCAGAATAAGCAAACAACACACGAAAAATAGAATCTGTCAAAGACAGAACAGTCTGTAGTAATCTGTAGGGTTTGCCTACTTCTGGAACTCCAAAAAATTCAAACTAAATTGGTAAATTTACGCAATTTGTCTGCCAATCAGCAGCAAAAAGAATCAACTAAAAAGCACGCTCTAGTAAAATCCCACGACTACTTTAGCGAGCGCTAACGATTCTGTTTCATAGCAAGATCATATAAACTTCACACAAGTCTTCCCAAAGGTTCTACTTGGCACAAACACTAAACAAAACATGAAACCACATATAATCAGAGGCTAGATGCAGTATTTATTCCCTAACAGCAACAAAAAAAAAACACAAAATTGGGTTGCCTCCCAACAAGCGCTATCGTTTTACGCCCCTAGCTAGGCACGATACAAGATAGATCTAGGTATTGTCATCTTTGGAAGGCAATTCATAAGTGGCTCTCATTATAGATTCATATGGTAATTTGATTTTATTTCTAGGAAAGTGTTCCATACCTTTCCTTAATGGAAATTGGAATCTAATATTTCCTTCCTTCATATCAATAATTGCACCAATCGTTCTAAGGAAAGGTCTACCAAGAATAATAGGACATGAAGGATTACAATCTATATCAAGAACAATGAAATATACGGGCACATAATTCTTATTGGCAACAATAAGAACACCATTAATTCTTCCCATAGGTTTCTTAATAGTGAAATCCGCAAGATGCAAATTTAAAGAACAATCATCAAGCTCATGGAACCCTAGAAAATCACACAAAGTTTTTAGGATAGTGGAGACACTAGCACCCAAATCACACAAAGCATAGCATTCATGATCTTTTATTTTTATTTTTATAGTAGGTTCCCACTCATCATAAAGCTTTCTAGGTATAGAAACTTCCAACTCAAGTTTTTCTTCATAAGATTGCATCAAAGCATCAACTATATGTTTAGTGAAAGCTTTATTTTGACTATAAGCATGCGGAGAATTTAGCACGGATTGCAACAAGGAGATACAATCAATCAAAGAGCAATTATCATAATTGAATCCCTTGAAATCCAAAGTAGTGGGTTCATCACTATGCAAAGTTTTAATCTCTTCACTCCCACTTTTAGCAATTTTAGCATCAAGATCTAAAAACTCCGAATCATTGGGACACCTTAAAGCAGAATCATCTCCAATCCTATTCTCATCAAGATTAATACTAGAAAACAAGGATCTAATAGGAGACACATCAATAACTTTCAGATCTTCATCTTTATTTTCATGATAACTAGAAGAACACGATTTAATATAATCTTCTCTTTTAGCACGCATTCTAGCGGTTCTTTCCTTGCATTCATCAATGGAAATTCTGATTGCTTTGAGAGACTCATTGATATCATGCTTAGGTGGGATAGATCTAAGTTTCAAAGAATCAACATCAAGAGTAATTCTATCCACACTTCTAGCCAATTCATCAACCTTAAGCAATTTCTCTTCAAGCAAAGCATTGAAATTCTTTTGCGAGATCATTAACTCTTTAACACTAGTTTCAAATTCGGAAGGCATCTTTCCATAAGAGTTGTTGTAGGAATTACCATAATTATTAGAGAAATTACTAGGAAAAGGCCTAGGATTAAAATTACCTCTATAAGCATTGTTACCAAAATTATTCCTACCAACAAAATTCACATCCAAAGATTCATTGTTATTCTTAATCAAAGTGGACAAGGGCATATCATTAGGATTAGAAGAGGCACTCTTAGCAGCAAACAATTTTATAAGTTCATCCATCTTTCCACTCAAAACACTAATTTCTTCGATAGCATGCCCTTTTTTACTAGTAGATCTTTCGGTGTGCCATTGAGAATAATTAACCATAATATTATCTAGGAGTTTGGTAGCTTCTCCTAAGGTAGTTTCCATGAAAGTGCCTCCGGCGGCCGAATCTAAAAGATTTCTAGAAGCAAAATTCAAGCCAGCATAAAAGTTCTAAATAATCATCCATAGATTCAAACCATGTGTAGGGCAATTACGTATCATCAATTTCATTCTCTCCCAAGCTTGTGCAACATGCTCATGATCTAGTTGCTTAAAATTCATAATATCGTTTCTAAGAGAGATGATCTTAGCAGGAGGGAAATACTTAGAGATAAAAGCATCTTTGCACTTATTCCACGAATCAATACTATTTCTAGGCAAAGAGGAAAACCAAGTTTTAGCACGATCTCTAAGTGAAAACGGAAATAACTTCAATTTAACAATATCGTTATCCGTACCCCTTTTCTTTTGCATATCACACAAATCAACAAAGTTGTTTAGATGGGTAGTGGCATTTTCACTAGGAAGGCCGGAGAATTGATCTTTCATGACAAGATTCAACAAAGCAACATTGATCTCACAAGATTCAACATCGGTAATAGGAGCAATCAGAGTGCTAATAAAATCATTGTTGTTGGTATTGGAGAAGTCACACAATTTGGTATTGTTCTGAGCCATAGTGACAAACAAGCAATCCAACACACAAGCGAACAAGAAGCAAGTGAACGATATACACACGACAGAAGAAGGGCAAATAAAACAGCAAGGGTGAAGTGGGGGAGAGGAAAACGAGTGGCAAAAAATGTAATGCGAAGGATAAGGATTTGTGATAGGTACTTGGTATATGACTTTTGCGTAAGCCTCCCCGGCAACGGCGCCAGAAATTCTTCTTGCTACCTCTTGAGTTTGCGTTGTATTCCCTCGAAGAGGAAAGGGAGATGCAGCACAATAGCGTAAGTATTTCCCTCAGTTTTTTAGAACCAAGGTATCAATCCAGTAGGAGACCACGCGCGAGTCCCTCGCACCTGCACAAACAAATAAGAACTTCGCAGCCAACGCGATAAGGGGTTGTCAATCCCTTTACGGTCACTTACGAGAGTGAGATCTGATAGAGATGATAGTTTATATTTTTTGTATTTTTGGTTTAATAAAACAGAAAATAAAAGCGGTAAAAGTAAAGTAGATGTAGATTGATATGTTGAGAATAGACCAGGGGGCCATAGTTTTCTCTAGTGGCTTCTCTCATGATAGCGATATTCTACGGCGGGTGAACAAATTACTGTCGGGCAATTGATAGAAAAGCGAATTATTATGAGACTATCTAGGCATGATCATTGTATATAGGCATCACGTCCGAGACAAGTAGACCGACTCCTGCCTGCATCTACTACTATTACTCCACACATCGACCGCTATCCAGCATGCATCTAGTGTATTGAGTTCATACGAACAGAGTAACGCCTTAAGCAAGATGACATGATGTAGAGGGATAAACTCAAGCAATATGATGTAGACCTCATCTTTTTATCCTCGATGGCAACAATACAATACGTGCCTTTGCTGCCCCTACTGTCACTGGGAAAGGACACCGCAAGATCGAACCCAAAGCCAAGCACTTTTCCCATTGCAAGAACTATAGATCTAGTAGGCCAAACCAAACCAATAATTCGAAGAGACTTGCAAGGATATTATGAGCACACATAAAAAGTTCAGAGAAGAACCAAATATCTTTCATAGATAACCTTGATCATAAACTCAAAATTCATCGGATCTCGACAAACACATCGCAAAAAGAGATTACATCGAATAGATCTGCTCGAAGACCGAGGATAACTTTGTATTGAGATCCAGAGAGAGAGAGAAGAAGCCATCTAGATACTAGCTATGGACCCGAAAGTCTGAGATAAACTACTCACAACTCATGGTGAGGGCGATGATGATGATGATGATGATGAAGGTCTCCGTGATGGATCCCCCTCCGGTGGAGCTCCGGAACAGGCTCCAAGATGAGATCTCCACGGGAACAGAAGCAACGGCGGTGGAATTAGGATTTTCTCTCTGCGTATGGAGTTTCTGGGGTACGTAGGTATATATAGGAAGAAGGGGGCACCGGGGGCCACACTGGCTGCCCTCGAGGCACGGGGCGCGCCCCCCACCCTCGAGGGCAGCCCCTCTGTCCCCTGATTTGGTCCTGAAGTTTCCTGTGCGTGATTTTCTCCAGAAATATCTCTCGCGAAGGTTTCATTCCGTTTGGACTCCGTTCGATATTCCTTTTTTGCAAAACCCTGAAATAGGCAAAAAACAACAATCTGGACGGGGCCTTTGGGTTAGTAGGTTAGTCCCAAAAATGATATAAAAGTGAATGATAAAGCCATTAAACATCCAAGACTTCATAAATAATAGCATGGAACAATAAAAAATTATAGATACGTTGGAGACGTATCATAGCACACAAGGTGTTCCTCCGGTATTCGGGAGTTGCATAATCTCATAGTTAGAGGAACATGTATAAGTCATGAAGAAAGCAATAACAATAAAACTAAACGATCATAGTGCTAAGCTAACGGATGGGTCTTGTCCATCACATCATTCTCCTAATGATGTGATCCCGTTAATCAAATGACAACTCGTGTCTATGGTTTAGGAAACATAACCATCTTTGATTAACGAGCTAGTCTAGTAGAGGCATGCTAGGGACACTCTGTTTTGACTATGTATTCACACATGTACTAAGTTTCCGGTTAATGCAATTCTAGCATGAATAATAAATATTTATCATGATATAAGGAAATACAAATAATAACTTTTATTATTGCCTCTAGGGCATATTTCCTTCACGCGGCGCCTGCTTAGTCCTCCCCCTGGCCCGCTAGTCGGTGGCACATTCGCCATCCTCCAAGATCGACAGAAACTATGAAAAAATGTGTGCATATTTGTTCAAAAAACAAAGGCAAGCCGGTCACACAGGCAAATATGGGTCGTGGCGTTAGGCGCACTGCTGACTCAAATCATAAACCAGGCGGATGCCGAGCAGGCGGCCGACCCAAACGGACAAAAAGCGGACAAAACCGCCGTCCGTTTGAGTCGGCCGGTTGGAGGTGCTCTAAAATGTTTTATATTATGTTGATCCTAGAATTCTTATCTTTGATTTATTTAGATACATTAGTATTTAGAACTAAAATTTTAGGACTCGGAGGGAGTATTTGTTTACACTGGCAGTGCATAGCACTTCGAGGGAATAAGGTCCAACTGAATAAGAAGACCTTGTTGTTACCGTAGGCTTTATATGCTCGGTTGCGCCTTGTAAAAGGGAATCATATATAGATTCGTCTGCAGGCAAGAGACGAGCCCCATCCCACGACCTCTCCCCATCTCAAAGTCGACATCCTCTTCTTCTCCCTTCCACCCTTTCTCTCTCGTCCCCAGCAAGCGAGGGCCTGCAGGCGCCATGAACGGCAACGGCGGAGACGGTGGAGGGCACGAGAGCAACCACGACATGGACATGCGGAAGCCGCTGCTGGCCGTGAACACGGCGACGGGGAGCTGGTGGTACGCCATGCGCAAGTCCCACGTCTCCGCCTTGCTCTGCACGCTCATCGTGGCGCTCGGCCCCATCCAGTTCGGCTTCACCGGCGGCTTCTCCTCGCCGACCCAGGACGCCATCACCCGCGACCTCAGCCTCTCCATCTCCGAGGTCACCATCGTCCTTAATCCCATCGCCCGTCTTCGTTTGCTCTTGTCGCCGGCTCCGCTGGCTTGGCCCGGAACCTTAGTGACTGACGACGCTGGCTACGTACAGTTCTCGGTGTTCGGCTCGCTCTCCAACATCGGCGCCATGGTGGGGGCAATCGCCAGCGGCCAGATGGTGGAGCACGTCGGCCACAAAGGAGTGAGATTTTTTTCCCTTAGCCTGCTGTTTGTCTTTCTCTGCCATGCCATTGCGAGGTCGACCGGTTTGTTACCTGTTGCCTCGCACTTAAGAAGGGTCGATGTCAGTCCTTTTGTTGATCGATAGCCCCATTGCACCCAACAAATGAAATAGCAATGCAATCTTCTGGGCAATCCATCTATTTTTACCATTTATAAAGCAAATAAAACACAAGCGGATATGATTTATCTTTCCAAACTTAATTATGTTACATCCAACCATCACATCTCTCACGTACATGGACGTGATTGTTCAAGGCGATAATCCCTAGACTAGTAGACTTTGTTCTTCCCGGCATCACAGTCGACCAGCTGCTGCGGTAGAAATAGAAGTGTGGCATGCACACATGTTAATTACCAGCTAGCTAGCTAGCCTACAATTGATCCTACACAGTGTGCTGCCGTAGTAGGTGGATCGCGCGGTTGCTGTAGCGCCAGTGAATTATTGCTGAGCCTCGCAAAATCAAAAATGAATTATTGTTGAGGATGTTAATATGCTTGCCGGATGGACGAGACGTCAGACCACAGTGTACGCTGCCGGTAGAATAGAGACGGGCCGGGGGACATGGGCCAATGGACCGACGCTGGCGGAGTTGCACTGCAGCGCACACACACAGAGAGATTTAAAAATACTTCATCCGTTCCGATTTACTCGTCGTGGTTTTAGTTCAGGAACGGAGGGAGTAGGTAGATGAGAACCTTCTTCTCGAAAGAAAAGTAGATGAGAACTTGTACGGAAGCCTGTAGCGTCATGATGAGGCACTGCAACAACATCAGTAATGAGGCGGGTCAAGGAAAAGTACACACAGTTAGGCTGGTTGTAATGCTTAGATTTAATTTCTGGTGAACAATTCGGCATGGAAATATTGGTGGAAAGTATGATAGAACGACTTGAAGAGGAAGAAACTACTCCCTCCATTCCAAAATAAATTAAAACCACAACCCTTATTTTGGAACGCAGGAAGACCAGAGAAACAACTTTTGTTCTCTATGCTATCTAGATAGAGAGTGAAAAAGCAAGCGATAGAAAAGATAGTCCCACAAATTTCCAGTTGTCTTAAGACATACCATTATGACTGAATCCGAAGTTGCACCACAGCAGAGAGAGTACATAATCCTAAAAACCCGTTCCTCCCTTCTCCCAGGACGGCCCCGTGCGAGCGTCATGGGAGAACCTTAGGCGCCACCGCCATCAGAAGCTTCACTTTCTCTCCTCGCTCCTCCCTCGTCGCGCACCAGGGGTGTGGCCAGGCGAAGCCTGGTCGGCGCCGCTGGCAGCGAGGATTTTTTGTCTCCTCGCGTGAGTGCCATGGTGCGGGGCGTGGTAGCCTTGCTGGATGTGACACTGGTGATGGGCGCCCCAACGCGGCGCCGTGCCAGTGCTCCTCGGCAGCGGTGTCATGGTGGCAGCATTGCTGGTGACATGAAGTTCATGAGAGAGTGTCTGTAGAAGGAATGCGACGACGGCATAGGATCCGCCCGGATCTGTCGTCCTGCTGCCTATGGGTGGTGCGACCCGGTGACGTATGCCATGGCGGGGAAGGTGTGCTGGAGGCAGGGGTGTGGTGGGGCTCATCCATGGTGGCAGTGAGGTCTGGACTGGTTCTTCTGTCCGGCTGCGGGAGGCCGAGGCGGTGGTGCGGGTCCGTGGAACAATCGGTGTAGCAGATCTGAGAGTAGGGCTATGGTAGGTGGCGCAGGGTTCCGGGGCCACTCTCCCTTCTCCTGGGACCGAGCTCGCGACACACAGGACTAGACGGTTGTCGGCCGCGGGACCGAGCTTGCCACATGCGCGATGGTGGAGTCTTCTTCTTAGGGCTTGCGCTCGGGTGCGCCAAATTTAGACCTGAGGCAGGTCGGTGCTCGCGGGCTCCCTCTCCTGGCGGGTGCGGTGGTAGTTGGTGGTGGTCGGGACCCCGTTACTCTACCGGGCAGAACCGTGTCGAAGACATCGTACATGGCGTCATGCGAGCCTGCTCGACAACGGTCGTCGTTAGCCATCAGGTTGTGTCTCCCTCGGTTCACCGGACTAGTTGGAGACGCAGGCATTGGTGCCTCCTACCGTGGAGACGTTGAACCAGACTTCATGGCTGATGTCATGTTAGGAGTGAAAGGAGACACCTTTTACTCCTCACACCCTGGTGGGTGCACGGGGATGTTGGCGGGTGGTGGTATTTCGGACATGGATGCCGTGGCGGCAGCCCTTGATGGCGCTTCGCATGGTTGGCTCTTTGGCGGGCACCAGGATGGAGGTGGTGACTTTCCCTCTTGGTTGTACGGTCTGCAAGAGATGGAGTGACGGGTGGGTCGGGTGCGCTCTCTACCTCTGGCATAATAGTGCCCCGATCCAGATCTAGAGTTCTAATCTTGTCGCGCTTGTCTTGAAGGCCTCATGGTGGCACGGGGGGCTACCGAGCAATAGGATTGCGCTTTGTCTGCTACGCTACACTGCAGGTTAAGGGCATCTACAACGTTGACTCTTAAATAAACACCACAAATGTTTGTTTTTATGTTTGGAAGTGGTCTGCAAGCATGATGCGGGAGCCGATGATCCATCCATGTCCCCGAAATGTCCTTCTGTGCATGCACATGTTGCCGTTAAGGAGACAGAGGATGTCCAGATGTCCAACATTGGTAGCTTTTGGTTGGCTATACAGATGTCCAGACACTCCCAAAGCTCCTCCCAGTTTGCTTCGAGTTTAGGAGAATTAGGAGGTCCTGGTGCGATTTCGGACAGTTGGGGATAGCATCAGACGGCAAAAGAAAATCGGACTCCTGTAAAGGACATATACCGGAGTTTTGAGGGACATCTTTGAAGATGCCCTAACACTAATATATCTTGAGAATCATGTGTAGGTTACCATTTATAAAACTAGATGATGCCCCACGTGTTGTTGTGGGAATATTTTGCAATATTTCAATGAGGTTTTGGTTATATGAAACGTGAATATTTGAAATAAAAGTTTTTGAAAGTATATAAGAATTAAATGTAAATGGCATAATAGAATGGAATTGTACATGTTTGCATGCTGAAGTGGATTTTTAATATGTATAATTGCATGTTTTTTTTGACTGGTATGTATAATTGCATGTTGAGGTGGGTTTTCTCCTATGCATGTTGAATGATGAGATGGTATGCTTGCATGTTGAGAGAAATATGTTAGTGAGGGCTGGCTATTTAGATATACAAGATATGAAACATGAATATTTGAAATAATAGTTTTTGAAACTATATAAGAATTAAATGTAAATAGCATAATAGAATGAAAATTTACATTTTTGCATGTTGAAGTAATTTTTAATATGCATAGTTGCATGTTGAGGTGGGCTTTTTTCTTTTGCATGTTGAATGATGAGGTGACATGCTTACATGTTGAGAGAAGTATGTTAGCGGAGGCTAGCTATTTAGATATAGAAGATTCTGAATCATAGTTATTAAAATGAAAAGCATGATATGTACCAACAAAATTAATAATTCTCTTTGTTTTATACTTTCTCCGGTCCTTTTTAGTTCGTATATAAGATTTACCTAAAGTCAAACCTCGTAAAGATTGACCAACTTAATGGAAAAAAAATACAAACATGCACAATGTAAAATCATTGTCATCAGATGTGTTATGACTTAAATTTTCATATTGTATAACTTTAGCATTGATATTTTTTCATATAAATATGGTCAAATTTTATGAGGTTTGACTTCAAAGACTTCTTATATGCAGAGTAAAAAGGACAGAAGGGAGTAATATAAAAGCGTTTTTTTTACACTAGTATATTATGGGACTGAGGTTTTAGTTATTAGAACGCCGAGGACGAGGACGAGGACGACGTGCTCCCTAGTCACGATAGCAGGCAGCCAGCTTGTTGCGGTGACGGTCAGGCACGGCCGCACGGGCGCGGATGCGGGTGCGGGTGCATTGAGTGTCCGGGGTGCTGCTGCCGGAGGTGGGAGCAGCACGGCGTCGCCACGGTCTCAGGGAGGGGAAGCGAGCACTCGGACGACGTGGATCACCATAGTCGGGCAGGCGGGCCGAGCCGGCGCCCTTGTCGGGGGCAGACATGGGACGGGGCGACAAGACACGACGCTCCGGCCTCCCGTGGGACGCTGCCAGGATGAGCTCGCCGCCGCCGCCGAGGGACAAGCTGCGCCGCGCCGGGTTCCGGCCGGCAGCAGCCAGGATTGCGGCGGCACGCACGCGAGTTGTTCGGGAAAATGTCTAACGGCTATTTGGCCCAAGCCATCGTCGCCCCTCGCATCAGTCCTTGCAAAAAAGACTGCGGCAGATCAGTGATTTTTCGCCGATCTGGTTGAGCCATCGCCGATCTGACATAGAGGGAGGCGCTGACACACACGCGAGAAGTTTGTGGAAATGTCTAACGGATATGTGTGAGCCATCAAGGCCCCCTTCCTTCAGAAAGAGCGTCATGGCCCGTTTAGCGAGCCATTGGTGCTTCTTGCAGAAAGATGGGTGTTGCTAAATTCTTTTATCAGTTCTGCTAGAACTTATTTAGATGAGATGTAATTTGGTCTCATTCACTTTTTATAGCCATTGGATGTGATGCTATAAGATGCGTGTGTGCTGACGTGGGTTGTATTTGATCTTGTTTTCCAAATGAATGAGACCAAATTATATCTCATCTAGATGAGTTCTAGGTACTCCCTTCTTTTATTGCTGTATCAAACTTATGCATGTTGGTCGTATCTTGGCAATGTTTCAGTAGCTTACTTAACTAACAAGCTTGTGAATTGATTTCCAGGCGTTGATAATCGCTGCTATTCCTAACATCCTCGGTTGGCTCGCCATCTCCTTGGCGAAGGTACGCCAATATCTTTTTCCGGAGCTTAGTTTCACCATTTGCTGCTTCTGAACTTGACACTTGCCCACGTTTGTTTTACAGGACACTACGTTTCTGTATATGGGGCGATTGCTTGAAGGATTTGGTGTTGGCATCATATCCTACACGGTTTGTTTAAGAACACTATGTGCCTGCTTATTTTTGCCATAGAAGACCTATGCGTACGTCTATCTGGTTAAGTTGTTCATAAAAGAAGATCAACAGGATGTCAGTATTGTGGGGACAAATTCACAATCCCATTGTGAAGTTTATTTGTTGTCATAAGAATCTTGCACTAGTTAAAATACTTATTCTTGATCTGTGAGTTATGTGATAACAGGTGCCCGTCTACATAGCAGAGATTTCTCCTCAGAACAAGAGGGGAGCTCTAGGCTCTGTGAACCCGGTAGGCCTGTCCTCCCAAGCATCTTGTCTTCTTGTCAAGCAAAGCCCTATTAGCTTGTTTATATGCTGGGCTCATCATTATGCAATTGTTCATTCTGCAGTTGTCTATAACAATTGGGACGGTGTTGGCCTATGCGCTCGGCATGCTTGTTCCTTGGAGGATGCTTGCGATGATAGGTAACATGGCTAAGTGTTGATGTGTTATTCAACTTTGTTATTTTCACTGTCAGTTATCACTTAACCTTTGATATTTGACTTCAAAAGATCAGCAACAGTAAATGCCATGTCAAAAAATATGACTAGAATGGCAGATATTTCCATTTAAGCTTTTGAAGGAAAATTTACCGTGTCAGTAATCTATGCTGATCTCGCTAGTACGTTATGGGCTTAAGAATGTGGACGCATCGTGTCTGAAACTCTGAGTATTTCTGATGCAAATCTCTTGGTTGTGATTCTTCTAGGAACCTTGCCATGCACAATATTGATACCTGGTCTATTCTTCATTCCAGAGTCTCCAAGATGGCTGGTTTGTATAAGCAAATGTATACAAAGTGCTGCATCATTCTGAATTTTTATTAACCACTTGTGCATCAATCTCTAGGCAAAGATGAACAAGATGGATGATTTTGAAGCCTCTCTACAAGTTTTGAGAGGATATGAGACCGACATCACCTCAGAAGTGAATGATATAAAGGCAAGCACCTGCCTTTTTATCTCTTCAAGACTGACTAACTACAAATATATCTATGATACATACTTTCAACTTAGCCACCAATGTTTGCTTTAACATTATGCACATGATGCAGACAGCGGTAGCATCAGCAAGCAAAAGGACGGCAATCCGTTTCCAAGAGTTAAACCAAAAGAAATTCCGCATGCCCCTGATAGTAACTTCCTTGACTTGCTGGTTTATTTCTTACAAAATTCATAATTACATTGTGTAATCGTGATTGTGGTACAACCTGGCAGCTAGGAATTGGCCTGCTTGTACTACAACAACTAAGTGGGATCAATGCTATACTGTTTTATGCAGGTAGCATCTTCAAAGCTGCAGGCAAGTGCTTATTAGATTTCCTTCATTTCATTACTATAGTGTTATATTATAGTCGATCTCAGCTTTTATATTCAACTTCAACATGAAAGCTCTTCAGGTTTTACAAACAGCAATTTGGCCGCATGTGGAGTTGGAGCTATTGCGGTGTGTAATTTCATAGATCTTTCTTGTCTCTTAGTAGTTCACATTAAGATGCTAACATCATTTATCACTAGCTTCTTGCCACTGGAGTTACAACCTGGTTACTAGACAGAGCTGGCCGACGGATCCTACTTATTGTAACTTCCTCCTCTCTTTGAAACCAGTTTGTGACTGTAGTTGTCTATAACTATAATTTAGCTCTCACTTCCACTTCCAGATCTCTTCTGCCGGGATGACCCTAAGCCTTCTTGCAGTTGCCGTCATATTTTTTCTCAAGGTATATTCGTGTATCTTTAGTGTAGGGTACCGGCATAAGCAAAATATAGAATACATACACCACACCCTTATAATAGTCTATTACGTGGATCAGGGATTTTATTTTTTGATTGGTGATATTATCGCTGGGCCTATTCTGCCGAATATTTTTCTTATATTATTATGATTTATTTTTCCCAGGACAACATTCCACAAGATTCTGACATGTATTACATATTAAGCATGGTCTCTTTGTTTGCTATTGTGGTATGTCCATCCGCGAACTAGATTTTTTGGTCTTAATATTTACTCCCTCCGTTCCAAAATAGATGATCCAACTTTGTACTAAAGTAAGTACAAAGTTGGGTCATCGCAAATCCATGAGTTGTGCCCGAAATACCAACCTGACATTTGTTCAGGCTTATGTAATCGCCTACTCCTTCGGTATGGGCGCCATTCCATGGGTCATAATGTCTGAGGTAATATAGTGAATCCACATACTGTATATAGCACCATAGCTCATAATCAATGTGGTTTAGGCATGTCACTGGAGCATTCGCATAACCACACTTCTGGACTTGCTATGTGTTTGTAGATCCTGCCGGTTAGCATCAAGAGCTTGGCGGGAAGCTTCGCGACGCTCGCCAACTGGATGACCTCCTTTGGGATAACAATGACAGCAAACTTGCTGCTCAACTGGAGTGCTGGAGGTTCACACTATCTTCCACTCTTCCCTCGAGTAGGATTATGGACCCACGGACTTGACGGAGATTATTTCTGCTTGTTTACGATCTCAAACAGGTACCTTTGTGTGCTACATGCTCGTGAGCGCTTTCACGCTTGTGTTCATCATCCTCTGGGTTCCGGAGACCAAGGGGAGAACTCTCGAGGAGATACAATGGTCATTCCGCTGAGCTCGGTAGATTTTCATCGTAAGTTGGAATTTTTCTTCGAGTTGGGCATCGTCTACGTTTTGCAAGTCCAATTGCTCATATACAACGTTATTGTCGGTATGTTCCTGTACATCATTGTTTCAGTTGACTTCGTATAGAGGGCATGTGATACCCGTGCTTTGTTATGTTTATCTGGGTTCTGTGCCTGTGTAGCTGGTGCTTCCTCTATGTTAGGAAGGTGTTGGTCCCGCAAGTGTAAGGATTTGTACCAAGCAACATATTTTTTTTAAAAATTGGATGACCTCAGGCTTTGTCAAACCAGTAGGAGCTTTGGACTACATCCAATGATAAGTACCTTCACGGCATCTTGCATTGTGTGCGGGCTTGGGGAATAGGACGACAATGGTATCCGGCTTCGGCTCCTCTACAGTTGAGTACTTGCTGTACCTGTATTGTAGTGCATAAATCCACCGTCTGTTGTAATCCGATGGCTCTACTCCTTGGTCTTCCTCCGCTCACTCCGCAACAATGGAGGATCCCAAATATTCCGACGATGACAACCGCCTGAAGCGCCCCGGCAAGCAAGCGGCCGTCCACACCGACGATCTGTGTAACGGCTGGGAACCGCAAGACTCAGCTGTCAGCTCCATTCAGTTGCAGGAGAAACATGCGAGTCCCCACCCCGTCCCGACGGCTCCTTCTCCCTAAGGGGGAGGCATGGCCACCGTCGGCCTGATCATGAACTCGTGCCGCCCGCGCGCTTGAAGGCGAGTTCATCGAAGCGCTTGCTAAGTATCCGAACTTCCAAAGTTGAAAGAGATCTAGCTCGGCCATTGAATCCGCTGCTAGCCGCGAGCTCCCGGACGCCGGCAAGAAGCTGCACGAGTGTATGGACTGGTTTGACAAGCCGCCGGCGGCATCGGCGTTCTACATGTTCATCGAAACCACGTCGTCTTTCTGTGAAGAGCAAATTACGGAGCTACCAGTTGCAACATTGAAGGGCAGCAAGCTAATGTTGGAGTCACATGGTGGGCACAGTTCCGGCGGTCATCGTCGCCACTGAGTATTTGGGATCATCCATTGCTGCAGAAAGTGAGGGGAGGAAGAGGGAGGAGAGCCATCGGATTGCAACGGACGGTGGATTACATCAGCTACAGTACCGGTACAGGGTTCAAGTCTTGGTGTTTGCATTTGTTACTGGATTTATTTCAGAATTTCTGACGAAGCCCGGAGGAGACGCTCTCGTCGACTACGAGGCACCTTTGATGATGTCGTCAATCTCAAGATTATATGCCGGCTCAGTCTTTCAGATGTGCTCATAGGATATGGTGTGTGTGCGTGTGTTCATGGCATAAGTGTATGCGTGTATATATGAGCGTCTGCGTTTGTATTGTGTTTAAAAAAAGAACCCACAGTCTAACATACATTGAGCATATATCATGGCTGAGCAAACATGCATATGATTGCTTTTTCAGTTGGCCAATCAAAACCTAAAAATAGTAAGAATAGTCAACGGTTGCCAGGAGGAGTACAAGATGTGGCCATTATCTATGGAACATCATATGCCTAAAATAAGGCTACTGGCTAGACGTGTAAGTAAGATCGCACCGACTAACAAGAAAATGTCATATGGCTAAGATAAGGAGCATAGCGTAGACTATAGCTCTTCCATTCCATCGCATACCTGTCAAATAAAATCATGGCGTACACTCTAGCCCTTCTTCATCTTCTCCGTGGAAGCATAGTAACTGTACTGCCACGAGTGCCCGTTCTGCTTGGAAAATACCAGAAATAGCAAAAAAAATACAATAGGTTCATGACCACATAGCGACAACTACCATCGCTGGAACGGGCCGAAGACGTGCCCCTATAATCGTCCCTTTCTCGCCTGAGCCGCACAAACCTTGTTGGAGCACACTCTGTAATTGTATTGTCCAATCATGGTGTGGCATCACGAAGAGGAGTAGACCGGATTAAAACAGAAATGGTTAGTTTAGTTAGGCATAATAAACTCTAAAAAGTACTCCCTCCGTCCCAAAATAAGTGACGCTTATTTTGGGACGGAGGGAGTAGCAGCTTGCAGAAAAGCACGAGGGAATATATTCGATTAAAAGCACGTCTTCTACTCTCTCCCTTTTTTTTAGAGAATATAGAATAGGTTTTTGAAATATGAGCCCTGCTTTCTTATCCTACAGTATATGATCCACCAGCCCTGCATTAATTCCTTGTGGCAGCGAAGCAGCCATCTGCAGCTACGAGTTGCAGCCGAGGACGTCTCCGCATTTCAACCGTCCCATCCTCCCCTCTTCTTCTCCATCCAACTGCCATGAACGGCGAGAGCGACCACGACGACATGGACATGCGGAAGCCGCTGCTGGCGAACACGGGGAGGGGGAGCTGGTGGTACGCCACACGCAAGTCCCACGTCTCCGCATTCCTCTGCACGCTCGTCGTCGCGCTCGGCCCCATCCAGTTCGGCTTCACGGGTGGCTTCTCCTCGCCCACGCAGGACGCCATCACCGGCGACCTCAACCTCTCCATCGCCGAGGTCATCGTCGATCATTTCAATGCCCGTCTCCGTCTACTTTTGTCGCCTCGCAGTCGCCGGCTTGACCAGGGCCGGAGTAGCACTCTATAATTGGCGTCGCTCTGCTGCAGTTCTCCGTGTTCGGCTCGCTCTCCACCATTCGCGGCATGTTCGGGGCCATGGCCAGCGGGCATATGGTGGAGCACGTTGGCCACAAAGGGGTGAGATTTCATCTTTCTTAACCTTCATGTCTTCTTCTAGGCAGTTTTTTCTCGCCGGAATTCTTCTAGGCAGTTGCTGTTAGCCGTACGTAATTATTCCTGTGCGAGATCGACCCGTGACCTCACAATGAAGAAGTGTCAGTGTCAATAATTCCATTTTTGATTGATAGTTCCATGTAACCAATAGCAGCGCAATCTACTGTATATCTGTGATGTAGTATCATGTCGGGACTTTCTTCTCGGCCTCACTGTCCACGATCGCCCAAGATAGTTGCTGCTGCTGCACTAGAATCAACAACACGATGTGGCATGCATGCGCGCCTCACACTGCTGCACCAATGGGTGTGCCCTACTTATTTGGATTTAATTTCACAAAGGCGACCGCTAGGCGCCGGCGCGCCGGCCGAAAGTTTCGGCCGGTCGCACCCCAGCCGCCCGATGTAGTGTATTGGGTCCGCTCGATCTGCATCTCAATTCCCAACTCTTTCTTTTTCCTTCGGGTCAACGCCTCCACGAACAGGCACGGCTCCGTTCACGCGCGTCCGTCGCCGTCAGCGTCATTTGTTTCCAGCGTGGAACGCCTCCGGTTGTAGCACCCAAGTCCGCCATGGCTCTCGCCGGCTCCGCCGCAAGCAGCTCCTGCCGGCGAACGTCGCAGTTCCGGCGAAGGAGTGTCGCCCGGTCCAGCTTGTAGCAAAGCCGTTCATCGTCGACGACCGCATCTCCGGCAAAGCCTTCCAGTAGTTCACCGCCGGTCCCTGGAGTTTCGTCACCGCTGCAGCTCCGCCGTGAAGCCATTGCATCAATGGTGAGGTGGATAGTTCCAGCTTTTTTCGCCAGGTTGAAGTTTTTCATGTAAACGATTGCAACTTTTTCGTTGTGTATTTGCTGGTTGAAGCTTTTTATAAAGCCGGTTGAAGCTTTCTATAAAACTGCTTGAAGCTTTTCAATTCAACGGTTGAAGCTTTTCAAATTGATGGTTGTAAATTTTTTCTTTCATAGAGGTCGGATGAAACTTCTCTATTCCGCCGTTTGAAGCTTTTTCAACTACGGTTCGAAGCTTTCACATGAACTATTGAAACTTTTTTCAGTTGTATGGGGCCATTGAAGCTTTTTCAAATGGTTGAAGCTTCTGTATGAACGCTTGTAGCTTTTTTCAGTGCATGGTGCCCCGTTGAAGCTTTATATACCACTGGTTGAAGCTTTCGAATCGAACGGTTGTAGCTTTTTTGGTCGTCGGTTCCAACATCAGTGGAGGAGCAAAAAATGCTTTCAAAGTTCGTTTGGGAGAAGATGGTTGCAGTGGTGGGGAGGAGATTGCGCTGCCGTGGTTGTAGCATCTCCGGTGGACGGTTCCAGCATAGGAAACTATGAGCAGCAGCTCGCCGATGGCATATCCATCACAGCTTCCAACGCCGGCTCGCCGGGGCGGAAGGAACATGTAGCCGGGTGGCAGCGCATGAACTGGGCGTGGGCGCTGAGGGATGGGGAGGTCTGGACCTGCGCGGGATTGGGATTAGCTGGCGGCGGGATCTAAAGCAGGAAGACGAGGAGCGTGGCCACCCTGTGCGTCGATGCGGCTGGGGGAGATAGACGGGGATCGGGAAGAAGAAGGCAGAAAAAAAAGAAAAAAAGTGGGGCAGGGAGATGCGCGAGGCGTGCGATACGTTTCGATCGCGTGGCTCGTGCGGGACCGGCCGAAGTTTCGGCCGGCGCACCGTACACAAACACTTCCCTTTCACAAAACCACCACATTGGGGGTTAGATTTACATAAACCACCCGTATACAAATTCGTGGCAAATAGCATCCGATCTATATGTAATCTCGTCGCATAAAACACTGATCGCCGGGTTTGAGCGGCCTAAGCCCATTTATGACATATGGGTCTTGTTTTTGCTGATGTGGTGTAATGGTTCAGCATAGACGACGTTTTTACACCTAAATCCTAGCCTATAAAACCTAGCAGACACATAACCCCCCCC
>LR738713.1:834361070-834381454 GCA_902687465.1 Secale cereale
CCCCCCAGCAGCCGTCAGGAGAGACGGCACTGCCATGACCTCGCGCTAGATCGCGCACCACTCCGCGCGGTTGTACTGGCCGGCCCCACCGTTGCGCCCCTGGGCGAATTCATATTTTCTTCGACCCCGGTTGGCCTCTCGAGTGAGCTCCTGGCGGCGGCAGCAGCGACCTTGTTAATGTTATTGAGTGTGTGGTTCGTTCTACTCCTCGTACATGGTATGTTAGACTGTATGGTGATGTCCATGTCAGGATTGTGAGCGTATACAATTGTCAAGGCGAGATGTTATGGCTTGCAACATGAAAATTTTCATTAAAATGGGGGCAACAGTACACGATGACTCGAGTTTGGTGGTGCGTTTGATCACATGGTCACGAACTCCGGAGTGAAAACTCTAGGATTGACATGCTCTAGTTATTCTTGGCAATGGTGGTGCATCAAATCATCTCCTTGCCAGAGGCATTGTCTAGAGTTTGTTTGAAGTCCCTCTTTGGGATAAAAACTCATGATCTAGGCTATGTCGATGAATCCGGTGATGGCGTCGCTCGCACATTGTTCCTTTCTTGGGGTGTCCTTGTTGATGTGTTTTTTTCATAGTCTGGATGCTATCGTCGGTGGTGGCTGATATTGATGGTATTTGGTGCATGCTAGAATTCACTTTGACAGGACTTTCAGAAGTCACATGTTTTTCTTGTTTTCTTTGTGTATGTTGGCAGTGGTAAAGCCACGTGTAGTCTTTGAAGTCACCTGACCCCACAAATTTTCTGTGACACCCCTTTAGTTTTCTCAATTTTCTACATCAGTCCTTGCAACTTGAGAAGAATCAACCATATAGCTTAGTAATGACCATATATATTTTCATGTCGGCATCACCACTGGGTGTTGGTTGTGTGGGTATCATGTAATCTGGCTCCTCTTTCCCAGATTGGATTCATCTTCGCCTAAGGCTGGTCACAATGGGCAGGAACATAAGGTAGTAACATACACATTTATCTAGACTATGTTACTACCTCCACAGTGGGTAGAAACATGTAGGTAGTGTCATGCAACGATGCATTTATTAGCTTATAGACTCATTGTTTCTTGAAGTGTGTGATGTTCCGGTAACTTAGCTAGTTACCACAAACACCTCACTCTTCATTAAATATGTGCCACATAAGCAACGTTGTATTGAAATATGTGATGTTACTCCTAAGTTCCACCCCATTGTGACCAGCCTAAGAGCATCTACAGCCGGACGCCGCTAATCAGTGTGTTCGTTGTAGTGATCGGTCACCCCTCAAATGCCCGCGTTCACAGCTGTGTACCTTAGATCCGCCTCTGGAATGCATGATATCCATGCAACGTGAAAGAAACTACGTTGATCTCATCATACAAAACATAACAACAAAAGAGGCATAGCTTCAAAGTGCATACGGACATAGCATCATAGTTCATCGGACCAAAAGTGGCAGTTCATCACCGGCAAACAGACATAGATTTACACTAAAATAACTAAATAGAAAAAAGGAGACGAACATGGTGCCGGAAATCATCATTTCCTCTCCTGTCCCTTGCCCTTGTTGTCACCGAAGCGGCGGTATCCCTAAGTGTAGGCATCGGTGGCGAGAGGAGCTTCGTCGTAGCCATGAGAGTTGTTGGAGCCATCAGAGTCAGTGATATCGGAGTCGACAGACAAGTAGGAGATGAAGCCAGCCATCCGCTAGATGGCGCGCGCCTGCTACTTCGCTAGTTGGACGGCTTTCGTTTCAGCCGTCGCCTTCTTTGCCGCTTTGTTCTTCGATAGCCCGATGCCAAGTCGGGGCGCCCTGGCGTTCTTGCGGCAGAGCCGACGCGCGTTTGTCTCTACCTTGGTCAGTGAGCGGAGAAGGACTTTCACGAGGAGCTGCTCCTTCGCATCGACCGACAGCTGGTCGTGGTGTTGACGTGAGGAAGATGTAGCTGCCACTGACGCCAGTGCCCGTTCCCTAGCCCATTGTCGCATGCCTCTGATTCGTGCTGATACGTCCAAAACGTATCTATAATTTCTGCTTGCTCCATGTCACTTTTGGGTGATATTGCTATGATATTCATACACTTCCATACACTTTTGATCATATTTGGACTAACTTACTAATCCAGTGCACCCCAGTGCCAGTTTCTGTTTTCGGCTGTTTTTGTATTTCAGGTTTTCACGTTTCGAGAACTGCCTAGAAAAATTCAGAAAAATTATATAAAAAATCAGCGTTCCGGAAACAACACTGCGTCCGAAGGGCAGCCTGTGGGGGGCCACCAGGGCACCAGGCGCCCTGGCGGCGCGCCCCCCCTGGGCCGCGCCGGGGGGGCGCCTGGGCCTCCCGAAGTCCGTCCGGTGCCCCCTTTGGCATATATTTAGAGGGTCCTCCGAAACCCTCAGAGAAGGAACTCTTTTCGCGATCCCATCTCTGTTCCGCCGCCGCCGCCGCTTCCAAGATCGGGAGCACCAGGAGAACTCTTCCCGGCACCCTGCCGGAGGGGAGGATCACCACCGGGAGCTTCTCCACCACCATGGACGCCTCCCGGATGACTCGTGAGTAGTCTTCCTTGGACCATGAGTCCATGACCAGTAGCTATGTGATGTTCTCCTCCCATTCTTGTGCTTCACTAATTAGTCCTCGTGAGCTGCCCTACATGATCGAGGCACCTATGTAATCCTTATGCTGTTGCTATGTTGAGTTTGCTGGGATCCGATGGATTATGAGATTATGTTCAGATTGATCTTGAGTAATATATTTGATTCACCTCTTTTATATTTATGTTCATAAGTAATTCTTGCATGTTCTCCATTGTTATTTATTGCTTTGGCCGAGTAGTAGGTAGTGACTCCAAGAGGGAACGTTATGCTTGATTGTGGGTTCATGCCCCTCGATGACTAGGTTGAGTGACAGAAACATGAGTCTAGGGGATGTGCTGTTGCCACAAGGGGGAAAACAACGGTGCTTGTGCCCGCGGGTGCAAAGATTGTTTACTTTACGCAAAGTTCTTTTAATGAAGTTGTCTGTTGCTTTGAGTTTACACTATGGATGGGACTCGCAACTTAATACCAGCGAGATGTTCTGGATAGATATCTCAAGGTGGATGATTAGTAGTAGGCATTGATGGATTTCGGTCTACTTACTTTGGCGTACCGCCCATTCTTTGAACCTCAACCTTTCTTGCAATGTAGTCAGCATTGGTTTGCGTTCGTGGTCCTGTCAATTGCCCAGCTGTAATTTGTTTACCTCACATAGCTGTTTTATCGTCTTTTGGGAGAGAGACATCACTAGTGAACATCATGAGACTCTGGTCCTTATTACTATCATTGATCACACCCGCTATTTACTTTTCGTTACTATTTACTATTGCAAAACATTATCTATCACTACTATCATTGCTTTTAACCCTTTGTGAACTACAAGGCCGGAGAGATTGACAACCTCTCTGTACTCGTTGGGAGCAAAATTATTTGTATCTGTGTGCAGGTCCACGTTGATTGCTAATTGCGCCGTTAGCAGTGGACACCTACTTGTTGAACCTAGGAGTCTCTGGGGATTCGATCCTTGGCATCTTTGCTAAGGGAAAACACTTCTACAATACTGCATCTTACACCTTCCACTTGGGGTAACCAACGAGGGGTTCGAGGCCCATCAAGGAGTATTTTCTGGCGCCATTGCCGGGGACTCCACTCTTCAGGATAGGGGAGTTGCACGCTATCTTTTACCTTTGCTTTTTAGTCTTGTTAGTTTATCTTTTTTAGTTTTCTTTATGTATTTCACTAGTTATGCTTATGGACAACCTTGCTATTGGATCGTTGCTTGCGGGAAGATGCCCCACACCTGTGGTGGTTGCTCCTCCCCCTACTGAAATTGTGCCCTATAAAATACCAGCTGGTATTATCGATTATGTTTTGGCTAATCGTTATGCAGGAGACAGACATCCCGGTGAACACTTGCTATATCTGTCACAACTATGTTCATTATTTAAGCTTGCAGGTGTATCAAGGGAGTTTGTCATGAGGAAATTGTTCGCCGTATCACTTATAGATAAGGCTTCAGATTGGTATAAGCTTCTCGATAACTCGCACTTGCTTGATTGGCAAGAGCTTATGTCTCTCTTTTATACTAAGTTTTATCCTCTTCATGATACTTATGTGGAGAGTAAGAGTACCTTTTTGCATGCGGATAATGGTAAAAATGCTTTATGTGATGCTTATATTGTTGAGTTTATTCGTGATCCCACTGAAAATTATTATGAGAAGGGAACATATGCTTATAGATATTTCAATAATATCAAGTTCCCTTTCTTTATGTTGAAGGTTTTGCAGCTGCACTTGTTTCGTCTTCCTATGCTTATTGCTTTGTGCTTCAATGAATTATTGTATTGCAATATTCCTATGCATAGGAAGCATGTTAGGCTTAAATGTGTTTGGTGTTTGCTTCTTGATGCTCTCTTTTCTTCTTCAACTCTTATTCCTACGAGAGCATCATTAAAGTCTTATGCCTAGCTTAAAGGCATAAAAGAAAGCGCTTTTGGGAGGCAGCCCACATGAATAAATTTTTATATTTTGCTTTTGTTGTGTCTTGATGTTGTTTACTACAGTAGCATCATCATTGTATCTTTGCTTTTCATATTTGTGCCAAGTATAGCCTCTGATTGCTAGAAAGCTCAAAAGTTGTGAGGTGCTGTCCAGGAAACAGATTCTGTCCTTGGATAGAAAAATTCGTATAAAATCATCAGATCATCTTTTTGGTCTGAATTTTTTCAACAGCGTTCTCCATATAATTGTCTTTTGTGCATCTGTTCTGAGTTTTTTGATTTGAGTTGCAGAAGTATCCCGAACAGATTGATTACTACCTGCTGTTCTGTTTTTCACAGATTCTGCCCTGTTTTGCTTTTCCTTCACTTTGCAAATCAAGAACTTGATTTTTCTTTGCAAAAACCTTTTGGCAATCTTGAGAAACAGTAGAACTTCAAGAATATCTTTATTTCCAGTAAGGTATAATTATTTTATTAAGGGTACTAACCTCGCTAATCAGATTATGATGAGTTATGTATGAAGGGAGTTTTCAAGTGTGCGAGGGAAGATGATAAAAAAGATTCAGGAGTGTCAAGCGCTCAAGCTTGGGGATGCCCCCGTGCACCCCCAAGAAATATTCAAGGAGACTCAAGCGTCTAAGCTTGGGGATGCCCCCGTGCATCCCCTTCTCCATCAACATTATCAGTTCGTCTTTCGTTCCGCTATATTTTTATCACTTCATGTGTTATGTGCTATGCTTGGAGCGTCTTGCTTTTAGTTTTCTTTTTAGTTTTTCATAACGAGTCGGAACTTAGCATTCTTTATGTGGGAGAGAAACACGCTCCACTTCTACCTAGAACATAACATAGAATTTTCATGTCTATCTATGCTGTGTGTGTTCTTTGTCTTTTAATAGCTACTATCATGCTCTGCTCTTAGTATTCATGCTTATCTTTTCAAAAAGCTTTTGTTTAGTTGGTTGCTTGAACTCTCTTTAATTATCATGCTCACCTTATTAAGAGAGTTTGCTTCCGTTGCATTGGTTATTGAGTCTATGATAAAGATGCTACTTGCATAATGGTGCTTAGTAGTTCAGGTTTTCTTATGGTTAATCTCAAATAGCTGGGGGGGGTTCCCAATGTGTTATTGGAGTACCAACTTGATTTGTTTGCCTATGATATGGTATGGTTTAGTAATATCTTCCTTCGAGAATTTATTTTGATTGACTTGGCGTATGCTCACACATATTTAAGACTGTAAAGAAAAGTCTGTCAAGCCTTGATGATCTTTTATTTCTGAGTAGCGATATAACTACCATGCCTGATTCAATGTTGCTTTGTCGCTCTGCATGATTATGACCGTCATTGCTCTCTTAGTTGGTCGCTCCCAGTCTTTTTGTTAACCTCCACCTGTACTAAGCAAACTAACTTTGCAATACATAGCTCATGGGAAAGTAGCTTAAAAACTACTGTGGTAAAGAATATGTTGCCTATGTATCTTATTTCTTATAAGTTGCTTGCTGAGCGGTAACCATGTTTCTGGGGACGCCATCAACTGTCACACTTTTGTTGAATATCATGTGAGTTGCTATGCATGTTCGTCTTGTCTAAAGTAAGGGTGATTTACCGTGGGTTGAATGAATATGCATATTGTTAGAGAAGAACATTGGGCCGCCAACCAAAGCCATGTATCATGGTGGAAGTTGTAGCTTGGACGTTGATCCTCAATCTCTTATGAGAACATGCTTATGCATTAAAGAGGAGTCCATCATCTATTTTCTATGTTGTCCCGGTATGGATGTCCTCAAGTTGAGATCTATCAAAAACGAGAAATCAAATGCGATTTATCTCTTTGGACCTTTGTACAGGTGGCATAGAGGTACCCCTTTGTGACACTTGGTTAAAACATATGTAATGCAATGATAACCCATGGAAATCCAAGCTAATTAGGACAAGGTGCGAGCACTATTGGTATTCGATGCATGAGGCTTGAAACTTATAGGATGTCTTATGCATGACACATATGAAGTACTACTGCCGTTGACAAAATTGCTTCCATGTTTTCAAAATAAAAAGCTCTAGCACATAACCTTTCTTTTACTTTTATGTTAAAGGACCAACTACTGAGAGCATGATTGTCATTCTGAGTGTAATGTGCATTGTCCCAAAGCAGCATTGTCTTTTGCATGATTGTGATATCGTTTATTTTGAAATCATTGTATCTAGTCATCACTTAAACCTTGAAGGCGCCCCTGCATTTATGTTTTGCATCACTAAAGGGGGCAAGCTAGATATTACTTTATCATATTTGCACATCATGTTCATTGCAAATCTTTTTGATGTTTCAGTTTCATGTTGTAAAACTTTCAGTCATTTGTGATTTTCTCATGAGGCAACTTAATTACTATAGAATCATTGTCTCAGTAAGCTTTTGTCATATGACTATGAAAAAGTCCTATATGGTTGATAGCATGTCACCACAGAAATTATTCTTGTTATCATTTACCTACTCGAGGACGAGCAGGAATTAAGCTTGGGGATGTTGATACGTCCAAAACGTATCTATAATTTCTGCTTGCTCCATGCCACTTTTGGGTGATATTGCTATGATATTCATACACTTCCATACACTTTTGATCATATTTGGAGTAACTTACTAATCCAGTGCACCCCAGTGCCAGTTTCTGTTTTCGGCTGTTTTTGTATTTCAGGTTTTCACGTTTCGAGAACTGCCTAGAAAAATTCAGAAAAATTATATAAAAAATCAGCGTTCCGGAAACAACACTGCGTCCGAAGGGCAGCCTGTGGGGGGCCACCAGGGCACCAGGCGCCCTGGCGGCGCGCCCCCCCTGGGCCGCGCCGGGGGGGCGCCTGGGCCTCCCGAAGTCCGTCCGGTGCCCCCTTTGGCATATATTTAGAGGGTCCTCCGAAACCCTCAGAGAAGGAACTCTTTTCGCGATCCCATCTCTGTTCCGCCGCCGCCGCCGCTTCCAAGATCGGGAGCACCAGGAGAACTCTTCCCGGCACCCTGCCGGAGGGGAGGATCACCACCGGGAGCTTCTCCACCACCATGGACGCCTCCCGGATGACTCGTGAGTAGTCTCCCTTGGACCATGAGTCCATGACCAGTAGCTATGTGATGTTCTCCTCCCATTCTTGTGCTTCACTAATTAGTCCTCGTGAGCTGCCCTACATGATCGAGGCACCTATGTAATCCTTATGCTGTTGCTATGTTGAGTTTGCTGGGATCCGATGGATTATGAGATTATGTTTAGATTGATCTTGAGTAATATATTTGATTCACCTCTTTTATATTTATGTTCATAAGTAATTCTTGCATGTTCTCAATTGTTATTTATTGCTTTGGCCGAGTAGTAGGTAGTGACTCCAAGAGAGAACGTTATGCTTGATTGTGGGTTCATGCCCCTCGATGACTAGCTTGAGTGACAGAAACATGAGTCTAGGGGATGTGCTGTTGCCACAAGGGGGAAAACAACGGTGCTTGTGCCCGCGGGTGCAAGGATTGTTTACTTTACGCAAAGTTCTTTTAATGAAGTTGTCTGTTGCTTTGAGTTTACACTATGGATGGGACTCGCAACTTAATACCAGCGAGATGTTCTGGATAGATATCTCAAGGTGGATGATTAGTAGTAGGCATTGATGGATTTCGGTCTACTTACTTTGGCGTACCGCCCATTCTTTGAACCTCAACATTTCTTGCAATGTAGTCAACATTGGTTTGCGTTCGTGGTCCTGTCAATTGCCCAGCTGTAATTTGTTTACCTCACATAGCTGTTTTATCGTCTTTTGGGAGAGAGACATCACTAGTGAACATCATGAGACTCTGGTCCTTATTACTATCATTGATCACACCCGCTATTTACTTTTCGTTACTATTTACTATTGCAAAACATTATCTATCACTACTATCATTGCTTTTAACCCTTTGTGAACTACAAGGCCGGAGAGATTGACAACCTCTCTGTACTCGTTGGGAGCAAAGTTATTTGTATCTGTGTGCAGGTCCACGTTGATTGCTAATTGCGCCGTTAGCAGTTGACACCTACTTGTTGAACCTAGGAGTCTCTGGGGATTCGATCCTTGGCATCTTTGCTAAGGGAAAACACTTCTACAATACTGCATCTTACACCTTCCACTTGGGGTAACCAACGAGGGGTTCGAGGCCCATCACGTGCCTCCGCGTCTGCGGCGACGGCTGTGGTGGCACGATCACCCACCTATGCATGTGAGGAGCAGCCATTTGAGGGTTGTGAGAGGGTCTCGGGCTAGCGGAGCGAGCGAAGCTGCATGACGAGCTTGCTCGGGCGTCCGTACCGCGCCGCCAGGAAACAACGGACAGAGCTGAGCTCGAGCTACCACGCATGTCCACTCGCGATCGCTGCAACGCGATGTGGAGGGTGGGTTGCTCGTCGTCGTTCGCCTCTGCCTCGCGGACGAGGACGTCCCAGTCGATGGGATCATCCTCGCTGCCGAATTTGCCTCCGCCACTGTTGGCGCTCGACATTGGGTGAGCAGGGGACAGATAGGGTGAGGAAAAGCAATGGGGAACGGAGTAGAGAGTGAGGTAGAGTTTGTTCGGGTGGGGATTTTTAGTGGGGACGGAGTGAGGTTGGTGTGTCCCAGGCTTGACGTGGCGAGCGCGTCCAGTCCGCTCCGTATATGGATTGGATATGAGGGGTGCCGGTTAGCCCAGACATATTGGGGACATTTGAGAAGGCAGGTTGGTGAAGGAAATATGCCCTAGAGGCAATAATAAAGTTATTATTTATTTTCTTATATCATGATAAATGTTTATTATTCATGCTAGAATTGTATTAACCGAAAACTTAGTACATGTGTGAATACATAGACAAACAGAGTGTCACTAGTATGCCTCTACTTGACTAGCTCGTTAATCAAGGATGATTAAGTTTCCTAGCCATAGACATGAGTTGTCATTTGATGAACGTGATCACATCATTAGAGACTTGACCCATTCCATTAGCTTAGCACTTGATCGTTTAGTATGTTGCTATTGCTTCCTTCATGACTTATATGTGTTCCTATGACTATGGGATTATGCAACTCCCGAATACCGGAGAAACACTTTGTGTGCTATCAAACGTCACAACGTAACTGGGTGATTATAAAGATGCTCTACAGGTGTCTCCAATGGTGTTTGTTGAGTTGGCATAGATCAAGATTAGGATTTGTCACTCCGATTGTCGGAGAGGTATCTCTGGGCCCTCTCGGTAATGCACATTACTATAAGACTTGCAAGCAATGCGACTAATGAGTTAGTTGCGGGATGATGCATTACGGAACGAGTAAAGAGACTTGCCGGTAACGAGATTAACTAGGTATGGTGATACCGACGATCGAATCTCGCGCAAATAACATACCGATGACAAAGGGAACAACATATGTTGTTGTGCGGTTTGACCGATAAAGATCTTCGTAGAATATGTAGGAACCAATATGAGCATCCAGGTTCCGCTATTGGTTATTGACCAGAGAAGTGTCTCGACCATGTCTACATAGTTCTCGAACCCGTAGGATCCGCACGCTTAACGTTCGATGATGATTTGTATTATGAGTTATGTGATTTGATGACCGACGTTTGTCCGGACTCCCGGATGAGATCACGGACATGACTAACAGTCTCGAAATGGTCGAGATGTAAAGATCGATATATTGGAAGGCTATATTCGGACATCGGAAAGGTTCCGAGTGATTCGGGTATTTTTCGGAGTACCGAAGAGTTACGGGAATTCGTATTGGGCCTTAATGGGCCATACGGGAAAGGAAAGAAATGTCTCAAGGGTGGCAGCGCCCCTTCCCCATGGACCGGTCCGAATTGGACTAGGGAAAGGGGGCACCCCCTTCCTTCCTTCTCCTTCTCCCTTCCCCTTTTCCTATTGCATATGGGAGGAGGAATCCTACTAGGACTAGGGAGTCCTAGTAGGGCCGGCCTACTCCTCCCTCCATCCTTTATATACGTGGCCAGGGGCACCCCATGGACACACAAGTTAATTCTAGCCATGTGCGGTGCCCCTTCCCACAGTTACACACATCGGTCATATCGTTGCAGTGCTTAGGCGAAGCCCTGCGCCGGTAGCTTCATCATCACTGTCATCACGCCGTCGTGTTCACGAAACTCTCCCGGGAAGCTCAACTGGATCAAGAGCTCGTGGGACGTCATCAAGCTGAACGTGTGCTGAACGCAGAGGTGCCGTACGTTCGGTGCTAGGATCGGTTGGATCGCGAAGACGTTGACTACATTAACCGCGTCACTAGACGCTTCCGCTTTTGGTCTACGAGGGTACGTAGACGCACTCTTCCTTCTCGTTACTATGCTTCTAGTAGATAGATCTTGCGTGATCGTAGGAAATATTTTGAAATACTGCGTTCTTCAACAGTTGGTTCGTATAAAAAGTGACCGGTTACTGACCGGTCCGCCTAGTCAATATAGGGAGTCAGGTTGTACCGACACTGAAAACATACTGGCCATAGATCATGTGGCAAGCATGCACATGTGATTCCTTCTTCTTTAGTTAACCACTCAAAACCCGTGAGGAGTTCCATATTCGTTTTCACAAAATAGAGGGAGATAAGTCCATGTGGATGTGGTGGCCATTACTTATGGAACACCATATGCCTAAAATATTTTAGGCGACGGACGAAACCTGCAAGTGAGATGGCATCGACGACTAACAAGAAAATGTCATATGCATGCCTAAGATAAAGACCGGTATACCTTCCTTCTCCGTAGAAGCAAGTAAAACCAACCGGTGCACTCTATCCATATTCCTTCTCCGTAGAAGCAAGAGAACATTTCATTATGGTATAATTGTAGTACTTCATCCTGCCCTTTTTACTTCGTATAAGATTTGTGTCAAGTTGAACTTTGCAAAGTTTGATCAAATTTATATTAAAAAATATCAACGTTTATAAAAAAATATGAAATTACATTCCATAATTAATCTAATAATATTAATTTTCTACTGTGAATGTTGATATTTTATATAAGTTTAGTCAAATTATAAATACTTTGACTTTGCACAAAGCTGATATACAGTCTAAAAAGATCAGAGGAGTACCAACTACCAAATGCACCCATCGCTTAGAATACACTAGGTACGTACCAGTTAAGCATTGGATACATGCAATGCAAGAGCAAAGATGTACTCCTACTAAAAAGGAAGGAGAATGTGATCAGAACTAGTAGTAGTTGTTATACTCTGCAATTGTCCCATCAAGAGGGGAGGGAAATGGGTAGTTGGGCAAACTAAAAGCATGTACAGCCGGACGCCTTAGACCCACCTCAAACGTCTGGACAGATGGTCTGGTCATTGACATGTCAAAAAAAAAATTCGATCCAGTTGAGCATCTCAAACGGGCCTCAAACGGCCGGGCTGACCGGCCCCCGTTTATATCCATTCCAAATATAGGATGGATATGGGGCGTCCGGACGCGTCCGTCACGTTGAACCCGGCCAACCCGACCCTACATATATTCCTCCTCATTCGCTCGTCGGACCAAACCGTAGCCACTCTCCTCCGCCACCCAAGCTCCCGTCCGGCGATCTCTAGCTCCGGCATGGTTGGTTGGGGATCCAAGCCTTTACCTCCAGATCCTTCGACCCCAAGCACATCCCACGCTCCCTCGAGGAGGAGATGGCCGTCCGGCTTGAGCTCTGCCGCTCCCGGGAGGAGGCCCGTGTGAGGCAACACTCAGACTCCTTCCGTTGGGAATCCATTGCGTCCGCCCAACTGACGCATGGGTCCGGCACTAGGTGCGTCGTCACTGCCTCGCTAGAGTCGGTGCGGTCCATCTGCGCCAAAACGCGGTGGCGGATACGCCCCCCCGGCTGGTGTGCCAAGGCCGTCGACGCACCATTGGCGTCGTCCGACGCAAACATGGCGCGGCGTGCCCGTCGTGCGGGGTAGCGGGCGTGGGAGGCGGCGGGAGCCCTCGCGGCGGTGGACGTCAACGATGTGGAGTCGCATGCTTTGGCGCCCCGTATGGTGCACCAGTCCAAGCGTCATAGCCGCGTCGTGGTGAATGTTGCGAGCTCATCCCAGGACGAATCCATCTTCAATCAGACGTCCATGGGCACCGTTTAAGTTTCGGTCTCCGGCGATGAAGAGTAGGGCATGGAGACGGCTGTGCCATGACTCCCGTGAGCCGGCTCGTGTCCCATGCCCTACTCTACCTTACCGGCGACCGGACCAACACTCTGGGGAGTGCAGTCGACTGCCCGACATGGGCACGATGGAACCAGCCGAGCTCCACTTAGATTAAGATTCACGTTTCATGTAATAATATGAATTTAAAATTTCTAATTTAAGGTGTTCGGTTGTAGAATAAAATATTTGAGGCGTGGCTGATCATTGTCCGCCGACACACCCGATCGTGTCCACGAACGTTTGAGGAGTCGGATTTGCCAAGTTGTGTTGTAGATGCTCTAAAGCAGTACGTAGCACAATATTGAGGGAACAATATCCAACCGAATAACAAGACCAACTTGTTTTAGAGACTGTAGGCTGTAGCTGTACTACGTCTACGAACAAGCTACTCGCAGAGACGAGCCCATCCCACTACCTCTCTCCATTTCAAAGTCCCCATCCTCTTTTTTTCCCTCCCTCCCTCCTCCTCCTCTCTCTCTCTCTCATGCATCATCAGCAGCGAGGGCCTGCACGCGTCATGAACGGCGACGGCGGAGACGGTGGAAGGCACGAGAGCGGCGGGAGCGACCACGACGACATGGACATGCGGAAGCCGCTGCTGGCGGTGAACACCGGGAGCTGGTACAAGATGGGTCGAGTCTCACGGCAGCATCCTCCATGGCCATCATCCGCGCGTCCCACGTCTCCGCCTTCCTCTGCACGCTCATCGTGGCGCTCGGCCCCATCCAGTTCGGCTTCACTGGCGGCTTCTCCTCGCCTACACAGGACGCAATCACCCGCGACCTCAGTCTCTCCGTCTCCGAGGTCATCATCCTTAATTCCATCGCCCATTTTAGTTTATTTACTGTAGCCACCGCGCTGGCCTGGCCCGGAACAGCGTTTTGATTTTCGGTTTGAGATTTTTTTCGCTCCAGGCCGAGATGGCCGAAATTCGGCCATTAAAAAAAATTTGGTTGAAGTTTGACCAAAATTTGACTGAAATTTGATCAAAAGTTGACTGAATTTGCCAAATTTGACCAATTTTCGGCCTAGTTATACTTTCCGCCCCAGGCCGAAATTCGGCCGAAATCCAGTTTTCTCGGCCGAAAATCAAAACACAAGCCCGGAATCCTAGTAACTGACCGACGAGGCGACGATGCTGGCTACAGTTCTCGGTGTTCGGCTCGCTCTCCAACATCAGCGCCATGCTGGGGGCATCGCCAGCGGCCAGATGGTGGAGCACGTTGACCACAAAGGTGTAATGATTTTCCCGTCCTTAGTGCATCTCCAGCCGCGTCCCCAACAATCTCCCCATGTCACTTTTTCAGCGTCGGCGCCGAAAAAATGGCCCAGTTGCGTCCCGAGGAGTTCGTTTTCCGCCAGTTTGGGCTGAAATTGACGCCGGCACACCCAACTCAAACCCGGCGCGCTGGTGTCGCCTGGGGGCGCCGGACGGGCCTTTTTTGGTGCGAACTGTGATGGACCCGCCCTGTCAGCGAGGCGCCGCTTCGTCGTCCTCATCGCCTCGGTTCCTGCGGGAATCAATATTAAAGCTGCGGCGACGCCGCGCCGGTCAGCCTGCCCATTGATGCCCCGCCTGCCGTGATGCATCGCCGGTCAGCCTGCCATTGATGCCGCGCGGTGAACCGTCGCGTCGCCCAGCGCCACGCGCGCCCGCCACGCGTCGCCTGGCATGCGCCTCTCACCGCCCGAGCTCCGGCTATAAAAACCGCCATCCTCGCCGGTGGACGCCACAACA
Source organism: Secale cereale (assembly GCA_902687465.1). Classification (NCBI taxonomy): domain Eukaryota; kingdom Viridiplantae; phylum Streptophyta; class Magnoliopsida; order Poales; family Poaceae; genus Secale; species Secale cereale. The sequence goes on from LR738713.1 coordinate 834,375,509, forward strand.
GGACACATCGCCCCTCTTCCCCCGCACGCACACTCCACTCCCGACGACGAGCAATGGCAGCGCGGTACCCAGGCGATTCCACGGCGAAGAACGGCTTCGGCCGCCGCCACCTCCACGAGTGGGAGGCGCGCCTCCTTTTTGAGGCCGACTACCCGGCTCCCCCGGACATGAGGTTCCCGGGCGCGTGGCGTCTGAGCGCCGGCGGCGTGCCGGTGCCACCCGCTCTCACCGGGGTGGATCGGCGGGCAGAAATCGCCCGCATTAGGTCATCGCTCGTGGAGGAGCAGCGGCGAACGCCGGCGTACTCTCCCGACAACAACACGTTCTGGACGGTCTACTTCGACCGCCGCCGCGACGGCCTGATCGCCTCCACCAACGGCGTCGTGCCGCGCGGCCGCCACAACGCCGAAGGGCGGCGCGAGTGGTGGGGTGTTCCCGGCCGCACCCTCGAGAACGTCCTCGACTACATCGAGACCGGCAACACGCCGCGTCTCGAGTACCCCGCCCCGGCCCCCCCGTTCATCTCTCGCCGCCATGGCAGTTCGTGTATGCCGCGGCGGATGTTGGAAATGACGACCTCCTCCTCCTCGGGCGGTTCACCGGCGGCCTTCGCCGTCAAGGCCGAGCCGCAGGACACAGCGGCGGAGTCTCAGCTAGGGCGCCGCACCCGCAACGGCGCCCTAACCATCCCCAAGGAGGGCCGCGGCGGTCGCTTGCGCCTCGTCCGGCCGAAAACCGAGCCGGGGCCAACCCTGCTCTCGGTGAAGCCGGAGCACCTCGAGATGGCCGCCGCCGACGAGACGGCCATGAGGTGGGCGAGGGAGGACTACGTGCGCGAGCAGGTGGCTCGCCAGCGTCGCACCCTCGAGGAGATCAAGGCGCGCCAACGCCGCACCGTCCGCGAGGAGGACATCGTCATCTTCCTCGACAGCGACGAGGAGGAGGCCGGACCATCCCGCGTCGGCGACCCTGGCCAGAGTTGCAGCAGAGACGACGGCGGGTGGCAGGGCGATGACGACGACGACGACGACGACGACGGCGGGGACTACACCGAGTTCTACAAGCGCCTAGGCATGTAGAAATCGGACGGCGGCGAGGCGCGGCGAAGGACGGCGTAGGCTAGGCCGTGTTTTTTTTCTTTTTTGAACAAATTTGAATGAATGCCGACGAGTTTGAACTAGTTTGGATGAATATCAACGAGTTTGTGCCGAAAATCACCGAATTCGGTTAGTCCTGGGGGCCGACCTGGGGGCGACGGCTGGGGACGTGCTCGCCCCCACGCCGAAAAAAATGCCGGCTCGCCCCCAGGACGCGTTTTTTCGGCGTCCTGAGAGGAGGGGGGGCAAACGGCTGGAGATGCTCTTATTAGCCTGCTTGCATTGTCTTCTACTACTCCCTCCATTCCCTTATACAAGGCCACAAACTCAAATTACAGATACCAAGATAAAATTTAATGGCTACTTTGTAAGTTCGCTTTTCTTTCCGTTAACTGGGATCATTAATACGCACACATGCATGCAAGGAAGGAATTAGAAGGGACTATCACAATGTCATTATGACTACATGCATGGTAGGGCGTTGTCATCCCTGGTAGTAGTTGTCATACAATCGAATAACAGAGAATTAAAGGAGGACACGAGGGAGGAGGGGGGCTGCGTCGTCCCCGCGTCGCCCCCGCTCGGGCGACTCGGGCGGGATCTAAAACCCTAGCCGCCGAGGGTCCCCATCCGTCCTCCCCTCCCGCCGCCGCCGCCGAAGGACGCCGCCAGCTATAGCCCGGGGCTGATGGCGGTGGCGGGGGTCTTCCCTCTTGCCTGCGCCGTGCGGACGGTGCGGAGCCCCGTGGCGTGGGTGGCATGGCTGATCTGGCCTGGCGGCGCGGCGGGCCTGCCTTCCGGCGGCGGCTGCCTCGGCCAAGGGCGGTGATGGTGGGGTGCGGCAGCCGGCCCTGCCTCGGGCTGCGTGGCGGCGTTCGGCGGCGGCGGCCGGGTCTGCAGCGACACACCATCTGACCTCGGATCGGCGGTGGCGGCATGGAGGGCCTGGTGGTTGGGTCCGCACCATGCGGGTTGTGTCCTCCGGACAGATCTGATCTGGCCGGTCACTAGTAGATAAAGGGGATTTAGCCCCGATTCATTTGGCCTTTTAGCCCCGGTTCTGGAACCGGGGCAAGAGGGTCGGTACTAATGCTCTGACCCTTTAGTCCCGGTTCAATCCAGAACCGGGGCAAAAGGGTGTCCACGTGGCCTGTGCACCGAGTCCAGGCAGGAGGGGCTTTAGTCCCGGTTGGTGGTACCAACCGGGACCAAAAGGCATCCACGTGTCAGCATTTCTGTGGCTGTGGTTTTTGTTTTTTTTTTTTGAAAGGGGAGGGGGGGTTTTAGGTTTTGGGGGTTAATTTAGGTGTTTGATATATTGTGTTAGCTAGCTAATTAATAGAGAGAAGTGTTCTCTCTTATGTCCGTGCTTTTGGTCGACGCTACATACTACACATACGTATATATATGGACTAGAGTCACGCTAGCTAGCTAGCTAGCTGCTAGCTACTAAGCAAACGAAGGAACAGAAGATCTCGTATATATAATCAACATATATATATATGCATACAGAGAGAAGTAATAATATCGACCACCTCTCCTTCTCCGAGAGATTGGTCGAACAACAAGTTCTCGTATATCTATCCGACACTACCGGGCACATATATACAATAATTATCTCTTACAAAATAATCTCCTAACACATGGATGCAGGGTCCACATAGTATTCTCCGTCTTCAGCGATCACGTGTTCAAGGAAGAATGCCGCCAATTCCTCTTGAATTGCTCGCAGACGATCTGGTGTTAGGAGTTCATCCCGCATCCGAAACATCTAATTTGAAGTAGGGGGTCAATACATGAAATGATGCTATAAATTTGTGAATATTATTGATTGCTTACGCACTTTAAATTGTTCATCAGTGTAGCCCCGCTCACAGGTCGTGTGGCGGATGGACTCGCAAATGTAGTATCCACAATAATCATTCCCGGGTTCCTGCCACAACCACTTTACAAGAAATAGAGCTCAATCAAACTGATAAGCAAGAATGCCAAATTGGTATTGATGAAACTAGCTAGCTAGCGCTTGAATCAAGATATAGGAGATGCGCGCGCGGAACATGCTACTATATAGTACTTACTTTCGGGTATCTAAATTGTAGCTTCTTCGGCAGTCCCGGAGCTTTTTTGATGAATGTTTTCCAAGCCCTGCCAGACAAAGGAAACAATTAGTTGATATCAGAAATGAAGTTGCTGATATATATGCATGGTGGATAATATTGATCGATTTAACTTACCTGGCTAGCATTTGAGTCATGTCCGCATACTCCTCGGGATCTTTACGTTTAGAGTCGAAGACAGTTACTATTCCCTTCTCAAGCTTAATCTCTAAGAGAATATAGTGGAAGCTGCGAACGAATGCATGAGATCATTACATCACTATAAACTTGACTGATATATATAAGGGAAACCAAATATGCACAAGACATTAACACTCACTTGAAGTTGTAAGGAAAGAGTATTATATCTTTGTTTTCATTTACCACCAACGATCGTAGCAAGTTGGTCTCGGTATCGCCGGGACGCAATTTAACCTCGGTTGCATCTATGAGGTATGTGTTAATAAACCCCATATCACCTACTTGTCTTTTCTTCAATTCGACGATCTTCAATCTGCATAATATAGTGAGGATAATTATAAATACATGCAATGAAGATCAGCTATATAGAGAGACTTAATGACAGAAGTAGTACTACTTACAGACAGTAGCAGGTGATCGTTGTTTTATCGAGGGCCAATTGATTGAAAAATTGATAGAACTCCTCAAATGGAACAGGCAACAGGTCAATTCCAACGAGGTCATGCTCCGGTTTAACTCTCAAATACAAGTTATTCCTCCCCCCAGACTCTCTGCAGATTTTCATGTACCAATCATGCAATCTTCGCATATTCGTTGATAGAGATCTTTCATTTTTGACGAGAGGCTTTTTGTACTCGTATCTTTCTATCTGCACGTCCATGAAATCATAGTGTACATCGTCGGACGCGTAATCTGCAAGATTGGTATAACCGGACACCATCCTCGGATCATTAGCGACCATGTCGCTAGACACCTTGAGCGGGGGGCACGATTGGTTCGCTTATTCGCCGAGCTGGGCAATTTGTTTCCCAGCTCGCCCTTCTGCTAACCTCTGATCACTTTTTGTACTTCCGGACCGCTTGGCATCTTGAAATGTCTTTTGAATAATGCGGTCATAGTTGCCCTTCGGCTTACTTTTCGCTGGTTGCTTCAGGGCAGCAAGAGTGCGCTTTGCTTTCACCGCATCTATCTTCTCCTCTGGAGGTGGATGTCTATGTGCTTTCAACCCTTCAAAAAAGTCCTTCACTTCGCCTTCAGCGATCTTCGTGTTTTCCTCGTCGGACCTCTCGTACGGTAACTTCTCTAGAGGCGTGAGAGAAGGACCGAATCTGCATCGCCTCCCGCCTCTGGCTGTACTGGTAGACGTCGCCGGACCAGACGAAGCGGCTGTCTTTTTTACTTGCTTAGGCGCCGGAGCAGGAGAAGCCGGAGCGGCGGCAGGTCTCTTCCGCCCTTGCTGATTAGGCGAAGGAGGAGCTGGCTGTCTGCTCGGGCGCGCCGGCGGCGAAGGAGGCGGAGTGCCGCCACGCGCCGGCGGCGAAGGAGGCGGTGTGCCGCCACGCGCCGGAGAAGGAGCCGGAGTGCCCTGATGGTCACTCGCCGGAGAAGGAGCCGGAGTGCCCTGATGGTCACTCGCCGGAGGAGGAGGCGGTGGAGGAGGCGGAGTGCCCTGACTCGTCGTCGGAGGAGGAGGAGGCGGAGGCGTCCAGTTCAGAATGTTGATTAGGTCCTTCCGCCATAGGCATGGAGTCTTCAGTGAAGAACCCAGCCGAGTCTCCCCTTCACCGGTAGGGTGGTCAAGCTGGAGCTCCTCAAATCCCTCCGTTATTTCGTCGACCATCACCCTAGCATATCCTTCTGGAATCGGCCGGCAGTGAAAAGTGTCGTCTGGTCCAGAAGGATAAACAGAGCCAGCAGCCGCCTTGACCTTCAGATTCATCCACTGTGCCATAAGGTGGCAATTTTGTGCCTGCGTGATAGCATCCACAGGATTCCTGGCAGTAGCCGTCAAGGCAAGCTCTGGCTGAAGCAGCTCGGTGGAAGCCACGCTGCTTCTCCGCTGAGATGGCGGGGTAGCTTCGGGGGAAGCTTCGGCAATTCTTTCCCGATCTGCTTCCCGTTCCTCTATCGCTTGTATTCTGGCCCGCAGCGCCTGGATTTCGGTCATCTCCATTATCTTCCTCCTGTCGTGGCATTTGTAGCCTCCTGCGTCCGGAAACCCAGCACGCCACGGAAGGGAGCCTGGCGTGCCTCGTGTCCGTCCAGGGTGCTCAGGATTCCCGAGGGCCATTGTCAGCTCGTCGTTCTCTCTGTCGGGGATGAACGTCCCTGCATGCGCTGCTTTGATATACTGCCGCATCTTCCTGAGTGGTGTTTCCAATTGCTTGTCCGTCCAAATGCACCACCCTGTTACAGGGTCCAAGGATCCGCCAGCCCCGAAGAACTAAGTCCGGCAACGTTCTGGCCAGTGCATTGTCTCTGGTTCGATCCCTTTCTGAAGCAGATCATTCTCAGCCCTGGCCCACTTAGGCCGGGCTACGAGGTAGCCGCCCGACCCCGTGCGATGGTGATGCATCTTCTTTGCAGCATTTATCCGGTTTGTCTCCGACATCTTCTGACTCTTTTCCGACTTCTTATGGGCCACAAATGCGGGCCAGTCATCTTTGATCTTCTCATATATGCCCACGAATTATGGAGTCGTTTTCTCTCTGACAAACGTATTCAGTTTTTTCTTCCATGCCCTGAATTGGTCTGCCATCTTCGAAAGTGCA
>LR738713.1:834384484-834450993 GCA_902687465.1 Secale cereale
TATATATATTTAGCATATATAAACAAAAAACTATATAGCCACATACACATATATATACATCACATATACACACATCACATATATACAGCAACTTCCTAAGAAAAAATATATTTATATACACATAAATATATATTTAACATATATATTTAGCAAATTCCTAAGAAACAAAAAGATATACACATACATATAAATACAGCAACTATATATACAGCAACTATATATACTGCAATTTATATAAACATAAAAAAAATATACACATATATACATTTATATACACAGCAAATATATATATATATATATATACAGCAATATTAAACATATAAAAAAAAAGGGAGCCGGCCCTCACATCGGCAGGGCTGGGCGGCGCGACGGCGGCGGGGCGGGGCGGCGACGAGGCGGCGTCGGGGCGTGGCGGCGCGACGGCGGCGGGGCGGGGCGCGCGGCGGCGCGGGGCGACGGGCCGGCCGGGGCGCGGCGACGGCGCGGGACGGGGCGACGGCGCGGGGCGCGGCGACGGCGCGGGGCGGAGCGACGAGGCGGCGTCGGGGGCGACGGCGACGGGGCGACGGGGGCGACGGGGGCGACGGCGACGTGGACGGAGCAGATCGAGGGAGGCGTCGGGGCGGGGAGAAGAAGGAAACTGACGAAAATTTCGCAAGTCCTGGTTATATAGGAGGGGCATTAGACCCGGTTGGTGGCTGAAACCGGGACTAATGCCCCCCTTTAGTCCCGGTTGCTGCCACCAACCGGGACTAAAGGTCCCTTTTCAGCAGCCCAAAGGGCGGGAAGGTGGGGCCTTTAGTCCCGGTTGGTGGCAGCAACCGGGGCTAAAGGGGTGCATTAGTCCCGGTTTCAGCCACCAACCGGGACTAATGCCACCCTTTAGTCCCGGTTGGTGCCACCAACCGGGACCAAAGGCCCTGTGCTGGCGCGGGTGCGGTGGGATGTTTAGTCCCACCTCGCTAGCTGAGGGAGCTCGAGAGTGGTTTATAAGGGCTGCTGCTCCCTCCATCTCGAGCTCCTCTCAAATGCAGGCTTCTGTGCCTAACTCTGCGCGCTGCCCTGTGAGCTTGCTGGGCCTTATATTACAGGTGGATCCTGTGCTATAGGCCTTGCAGGCTCACTGGGCAGCGCCCGATTTTTTTTCCTTTTTTGCTTTATTTATTTCTAAGTTGTTTTTTGCTGTATTTAGAGTTGCTTTATTTATTTTATTTTCTTTGTTTATTTCTAAGTTGTTTTTTGCTGTATTTAGAGTTGCTTTATTTATTTTACTTCCTTTATTTATTTTCTTTGTTGCTTTATTTATTTTATTTTGTTTATACTTAATTACAACAAAATACTTATTGTTGCTATTTATTTCTAAGTTGTTTTTTGCTGTATTTAGAGTTGCTTTATTTATTTTATTTTCTTTGTTTATTTCTAAGTTGTTTTTTGCTGTATTTAGAGTTGCTTTATTTATTTTACTTTCTTTATTTATTTTCTTTGTTGCTTTATTTATTTTATTTTGTTTATACTTACAACAAAATACTTATTGTTGTTATTTATTTTTCAAGTTTGTTTTGTTTTGTTTTGTTTTGTTAGTGCAAGTAGTATTGAAATTTGAATAGCACAAACGGACAATGGTATCATACTCGTTTGTTACAAAGTTGGCATGGTATCATCATAATAGTTGCGGAAATAACTCTTCACTTTTTCTTCGCTTGTGTCATTTGCTTATTGCGCCGTAACCATGGATAATCTTCATCGTTTATCAGGATGCTTGGGTCAGCCTTGACTTTGAAGGGAGGAATTTCATGAAACTTTTCATAATCTTCAGACATGTCTGTCTTGCCCTCCACTCCCAGGATGTCCCTTTTTCCTGAAAGAACTATGTGGCGCTTTGGCTCATCGTATGATGTATTCGCTTCCTTATCTTTTCTTTTTCTCGGTCTGGTAGACATGTCCTTCACATAGATAACCTGTGCCACATCATTGGCTAGGACGAACGGTTCGTCATTGTATCCAAGATTTTTCAGATCCACTGTTTTCATTCCGTACTGTGGGTCTACCTGTACCCCGCCTCCTGACAGATTGACCCATTTACACTTAAACAAAGGGACCTTAAAATCATGTCCGTAGTCAAGTTCCCATATGTCCACTATGTAACCATAATATGTGTCCTTTCCCCTATCGGTTGTTGCATCAAAGCGGACACCGCTGTTTTGGTTGGTGCTCTTTTGATCTTGGACAATCGTGTAAAATGTATTTCCATTTATCTCGTATCCTTTGTAAATCAATACAGTCGAAGATGGTCCCCTGGACAACAAGTACAACTCATCACAAACAGTGTTGTCACCTCTGAGACGTGTTTCCAACCAACTGCTGAAAGTCCTGATGTGTTCACGTGTAATCCAGTCGTCGCACTGCTCCGGGTGTTTGGAGCGCAGACTGTTCTTGTGTTCATCGACATACGGGGTCACCAATGTAGAGTTCTGTAGAACTGTGTAGTGTGCTTGAGACCAAGAATAACCTTCCCTGCATATTATTGAGTCCCTTCCAAGCGTGCCTTTTCCAGTCAGTCTGCCCTCGTACCGCGATTTAGGGAGACCTATCTTATTAAGGCCAGGAATGAAGTCAACACAAAACCCGATGACATCCTCTGTTTGATGGCCCATGGAGATGCTTCCTTCTGGTCTGGCGCGGTTACGGACATATTTCTTTAGGACTCCCATGAACCTCTCAAAGGGGAACATATTGTGTAGAAATACGGGCCCCAGAATGACAATCTCGTCGACTAGATGAACTAGGACGTGTGTCATGATATTGAAGAAGGATGGTGGGAACACAAGCTCGAAACTGACAAGACATTGCGCCACATCACTCCTTAGCCTTGGTACGATTTCTGGATCGATCACCTTCTGAGAGATTGCATTGAGGAATGCACATAGTTTCACAATGGCTAATCGGACGTTTTCCGGTAGAAGCCCCCCTCAATGCAACCGGAAGCAGTTGCGTCATAATCACATGGCAGTCATGAGACTTTAGGTTCTGGAACTTTTTCTCTGCCATATTTATTATTCCCTTTATATTCGACGAGAAGCCAGTCGGGACCTTCATACTGAGAAGGCATTCAAAGAAGATTTCTTTCACTTCTTTCGTAAGAGCATAGCTGGCAGGACCTTCATACTGCTTCGGAGGGATGCCGTCTTTTTCGTGCAAACGTTGCAGGTCCTCCCGTGCCTCAGCTGTATCTTTTGTCTTTCCATACACGCCCAAGAAGCCTAGCAGGTTCACGCAAAGGTTCTTCGTCACGTGCATCACGTCGATTGAAGAGCGGACCTCTAGGTCTTTCCAGTAGGGTAGGTCCCAAAATATAAATTTCTTCTTCCACATGGGTGCGTGTCCCTCATCGTCATTCGGAACAGCTAGTGCGCCGGGGCCCTTTCCGAAGATTACGTGTAAATCATTGACCATAGCAAGTACGTGATCACCGGTACGCATGGCGGGCTTCTTCCGGTGATCTGCCTCGCCTTTGAAATGCTTGCCTTTCTTTCGACATTGATGGTTGGTCGGAAGAAATCGACGATGGCCCAGGTACACATTCTTCCTGCACTTGTCCAGGTATATACTTTCAGTGTCATCTAAACAGTGCGTGCATGCGTGGTATCCTTTGTTTGTCTGTCCTGAAAGGTTACTGAGAGCGGGCCAATCGTTGATGGTCACGAACAGCAACGCCTTTAGGTCAAATTCCTCCTGTTTGTGCTCATCCCACGCACGTACACCGTTTCCATTCCACAGCTGTAAAAGTTCTTCAACTAATGGCCTTAGGTACACACCAATGTCGTTGCCGGGTTGCTTAGGGCCTTGGATGAGAACTGGCATCATAATGAACTTCCGCTTCATGCACATCCAAGGAGGAAGGTTATACATACATAGAGTCACGGGCCAGGTGCTGTGATTGCTGCTCTGCTCCCCGAAAGGATTAATGCCATCCGCGCTTAGAGCAAACCATACGTTCCTTGCGTCCTTTGCAAACTCCTCCCAGTACTTTCTCTCGATTTTTCTCCATTGCGACCCGTCAGCGGGTGCTCTCAACTTCCCGTCTTTCTTACGGTCCTCACTGTGCCATCGCATCAACTTGGCATGCTCTCTGTTTCTAAACAAACGTTTCAACCGTGGTATTATAGGAGCATACCACATCGCCTTCGCAGGAACCCTCTTCCTGGCGGGCTCGCCATCAACATCACCAGGGTCATCTCGTCTGATCTTATACCGCAACGCACCACATACCGGGCATGCGTTCAGATCGTTGTATGCACCGCGGTAGAGGATGCAGTCATTAGGGCATGCATGTATCTTCTGCACCTCCAATCCTAGAGGGCATACGACCTTCTTTGTTGCGTATGTACTGTCGGGCAATTCGTTATCCTTCGGAAGCTTCTTCTTCAATATTTTCAGTAGCTTCTCAAATCCTTTGTCAGCCACAGCATTCTCTGCCTTCCACTGCAGCAATTCCAGTACGGTACCGAGCTTTGTGTTGCCATCTTCGCAATTGGGGTACAACCCTTTTTGTGATCCTCTAACATGCGATCGAACTTCAGCTTCTCCTTTTGACTTTCGCATTGTGTCCTTGCATCGACAATGACCCGGCGAAGATCATCATTTGGTTCCTCTTGATCTTCAGCAGCTTCACCCGTTGCAGCATCATTGGGCACATCGTCTGGTTCCTCTTGATCTTCACCAGCTCCCCCCATTGCAGCATCACCGTATTCAGGGGGCACATAGTTGTCATCGTACTCTTCTTCTTCGCCGTCTTCCATCATAACCCCTATTTCACCGTGCCTCGTCCAAACATTATAGTGTGGCATGAAACCCTTGTAAAGCAGGTGGGAGTGAAGGATTTTTCAGTTAGAGTAAGACATCGTATTCACACATTGAGTGCATGGACAACACATAAAACCATTCTGCTTGTTTGCCTCTGCCACATTTAGAAACTCACACACGCCCTTAATGTACTCGGAGGTGTGTCTGTCACCGTACATCCATTGGCGGTTCATCTGCGTGCATTTATATATAATTAAGTGTGTCAAAAACCATTACAGAACATCATAAATAGATAATTAAGTGACCAAATGGATAAAAGTTCATCATCACATTAAAACCAAAGTACATACATATATAGTTCTCATCTAACAACATATATAGCTCTCCATACACATCGAAACTATGTAAAACATTTCAACGCGAAAACAAATGCTATCATAATCGCAACCAAGGTAACAATTGATCCAACGGCATAATGATACCAAGCCTCGGTATTAATGGCATATTTTCTAATCTTTTTAATCTTCAACCGCATTACATCCATCTTGATCTTGTGATCATCGACGACATCCGCAACATGCAACTCCAATATCATCTTCTCGTCCACAATTTTTTTTATTTTTTCCTTCAAGAATTTGTTTTCTTCTTCAACTAAATTTAACCTCTCGACAATAGGTTCCATCTTGATCTTGTGATCATCGATAACTTCCGCAACATGCAACTCCAATTCCATCTTCTCCTCCTCCATTTTTTCCAATTTTTTCTTTAACGAAATGTTTTCCTCTTCAACTAAATTTAACCTCTCCACAAGAGGGTCGGTTGGAATTTCCGGTTCAACTACCTCCTAGACATAATAAAACATCTATGCATGTCAGGTTGGTCGGCATAACTATCATAAGCACTAAAACAAATAGTTATAAATTAAAGATAATATACCACATCCGAATCGTAGACCGGACGAGGGCCCACGTGGGCGGATATCAAAACCATCGCACTATGTAATAACAAGCAATAATAAACGTAAGAAAATTAGACAAATATCTATCTAAAGCAATAATAAAAGTAAGAAAAGCATGGACATAACAAGAGGCTCACCACGGTGGTGCCAGTGACGAGATCGGCGGGGGCGATCGACGGCGGCGAAGACGGGGACGGGACGTGACGGACCGCTAAACCTAGACAAATCTCGGAGAAAATAGAGCTTCGAGAGGAGAAAAGCTTAACAAGTGTGGCTCGGGCATTCCACCGAACATGTTGTGTGCATAGGAGGTGAGCTAGAGCACCACTAACCCCTCTCCCCCTCGGCCAGAAAAAAAAACAGAGCAGTGAGCTCTGCTCTTGAGTGAGGGGGTTTATATAGGCAACTCACTGGTCCCGGTTGGTGCTACAAACCGGGGCTAAAGGGGTGCCTTTGGTCCCGGTTCATAAAACAAACCGGGACTAATAGTGGTGGGCCAGGAGCAAGAGCCATTGGTCCCGGTTTTTAGCTCCAACCGGGACCAATAGGTCCAGACGAACCGGGACCAATGGCCCACGTGGCCCGGCCGGCCCCCTGGGCTAACGAACCGGGTCCAGTACCCCCATTGGTCCCGGTTCTAGATTGAACCGGGGCTAATGGGCTGGACCAATGCCCTGTTTTCTACTAGTGGGTGCGACCTGCTCCATGTGCGGCGGCTCAGATCAGCGGCGACCCGTGCACACAACATGTGATGGAGGTTCTTCGAGCGGATCCGGGTGAAAACCTTGTGCTCGGCTTGATGCCAAGACCGGCGTTGGTGGCACCTTGTGGTGTCATTACCTTCTTGAAGGCATCGCCGTGGAGAAGCTCTAGACCTCTATCCGCTATCTTTGGGGGAAACCTAGATCAGTTGATCGGATGACGGCGGCGCGTTGGTGTCGTTTCCTCCTTGGGGGCGTCATTCTTGGAGGCGTACACGGGTTCGAGGGACCAGCGGGCGCCTTTTTTGGTGGAGCGGTACTTCATCCTTCACATTGATGACGGCGGATCTGGGCGGCGTGGTGCAGTGGAGACTCGACGCCCGATGCGCGGTGATGGACTCGCGCAGGTGGAGGTAGTTGTCTGGCGTCAAGGTGGCGTCGATGGCGGAGTGGCCTGACAAGGTAGAAGCCTCAATATCTGCTCTGAAGACGGACCTGTGGAAGATGGCGGCGACGACACATGCATGTGAGTGCGTCAGACCGGATTGTGTCCCAGACCAGGTATGTGGCTCGGCCGAGGCTTCCGGCGTTTGATGTTAGGCTTAGGTAAGTGGTTTGGGTAGTGACCCAGCTAGCACCCCTTCATCATTTTGATGTTAGGCTTAGATGAGTGGTTTGGGTAGTTGCCCAGCTAGCACGCCTTCATCATTTGGATAGGAGTAGCGGCATATGTTGCCAAGATGGCGGATTCAGACATATTGTTGTAATACTTTGTAAGGGCCTCGAGAATAATCAATAAAGTGGCCGTATGCATCTCCTAGATGCAGAGGCCGGGGGTCATCCTCCTTTTCTAAAAAAAATGACTACATGCATGCAAGTATTAAAACAGTTGATAGTACGAGAAAATATCATTAATTTTTGCCTCGATTATAGTTAGTGACCTTGTATAGATGCAAATTGTATTTTTCATAGTTGCCTTGCATAAGGAAATGGAGGAAGTATTCCATTCGATTGCTTGAGATCGACCGGTTTGCTAATTACCTGTCGCCTCACACCATACAAGGGTCCTTGTCAAGTTAATAAGCCCTTCTGTTGATCGACAAGTAACAAATATAGCAATGCAATCTAGTACAATGTCTATTTTTACCATTTAAAGCAAATGAAACACAAGCAGATACGATTTACTAGTACCAAATTAAACTTAATTATGTTATCCGAACGCTGGGAATCCTTATTATCAACACAAATTAATAAATTGGACAACAAGCTGCCATCACATACCTCTCACGTCATACATGTTAGATCACGTTGTAATACTAGTAATACGTATATTGGAAAACCAGCTGGGTATGTTTAGAGCAGAAGGCAGGCGCGGCCGAATTTGGTGTTTGACCTTTTGCTGAATGTTTAGTCGGATCTGACCCCAATCCGAAAGTACAGGTTAGATCACGTAGCCCTTCGTTCCTAAATATTTGTATTTTTAGACATTTTAAAAGAACTACTCCCTCCGTTCACTTTTATAAGTCATTTCAGACATAAGAAAATGAACTAATTTACACACTGTCTGAAATGTCTTCAAGGACTTATAAAAGTGAACAGAGAGAGTACAATATATGGATATATATCAATATATTTTAGAGTGTAGATTCACTCATTTTGCTTCGTATGTAGTCATTTGTTAAAATCTTTAGAAAGACAAATAATTACGAACGGAGGGAGTAAAAACAAAAGGGTGGTATGCATGCGCGCGCACACGCCCCACACCACACGTACTGTTGCAGCACGTTACGTGCTAGCAGCTTGACTGGATTATTGCCGACTCCCTGCAAAAAAATTAATTTGAATTATTGCTGAGGATGTCGCCATCACTGAGGGTGCGCAGGTCGCTCGCCAAGAGAACGAGACGTCAAAGCCACCTTGTACGATAGAACAGGACCGATCGGCGGAGGTCGACGTGGCCGAACGGACCACCACGCCTTTGAGTGATGGAAATAACGAGAGAAAGAGAACATGACAGTTTTATCCTTTTTTTAATGAACATACGAACAAGCAGTTAGCTAATCATTTTTAAATGGACATATAAAGAACTACTAGCAGGTTATATATATGACTAGCATGTACGTACGGGAGCCTATAGCGTCATGACGCAATGTGATGTGATGCTCAATAACGTCAATAATCATGAGGCGGGTCAAGGAAGAGAACACAGAGTATTCGCAAAAAGAAAAAAATAACACAAAGCTTGAATTTGTGGCATAATGTTTAAATTTGTAGTTCTTGGTGTAACCTTTTTCATGATCTTTTTGCTATAAGTTTTTCATGAATACTTCCTCCGTCCCGAATTACTTGCTGCGGAAATAGATGTATCGTCCTAGTTCCGCGACAAGTAATTCGGGATGGAGGGAGTATATTGGTACAGACATAAACATTACTGAGAGAGATAGCAAGCTGAAGAAGGAAAAAAAAAAACTACGTACAAGATAAATACAGTGCAGTAGTAACAGCGCAACTGCGAGGATCACCCATCTTGCTCGAGTTGAATGACGTGTGGTTGAATAAAGTGGGTGGAATTTCCTGTCCAAAGAAAAAATGGGTGGCACATCAAAATCTGGACATTCTTCTTTCGCTAAAGTGAAATTATGTGCTCCAGAAGGTGGTGCTTTGCTTGCACCATCTGCTACGATGGAGTTTGGCCTTTTGAGGTCCATGAAGTCGACACTTGTGTACCTTGAAAATCATGCGTATGCTGTCATTACTTAAATTTTGAGTCTACTCCAATTATAAGGATGAACATATATGGATCTAGTACCAAAAATAATCTAGCATTCATACAGAATGGAACTAGCATGACATCTACCAACGAGATTAACCCTGTTTTCACAATTAACTAGACAACAACCATATAGCATACTTCCTCCCGTTTCATATACAAGGCTACAAACCCACATTTCAGATACCCAGGTAAAAAATTAAATTCATTATTGTCTGATTAAGCCAGCTAATGCAATTTGTATCCACTAGTGCACCACACACTCTCATCGATGCACGCTAGGTTTGTTTGGTGGGGGGTAATTAGGCTCTTCCTAGCTACCCACTTTGTATTGGTGCTAAATTGCCAAATAGACAAAAAAAAACTGATGTGACAAGATAATTAATAGGAGAGAGCATAGTTTGATGATTCCATGAAGAAACAATGCTAGGCACGATCTGCTACGTTAGAGTTCAACCTTTTGAGGTGCATGAGGTCAACACTTGTGTGTGTCGAAAATCATGCGTATACTAGCAGCATTAATAGAATTCTAAATCTACTAAATGATAAGGATGAACATAGATGTATCTAGGCAATAAAATCTAGCATTTACACGGAATGAAACTAGCATTACATCTATCAACGAGATTAATCCAATTTTCACAATTAAGTAGACAACGACCATATTTCGTACTTCTTCCATTTTGTATACAAGGACACAAACCCATAATTCAGATACCAAGGTTAAAAAAAATGCTGCTTAAGCCGTTAATAAATGCAATTGTTATCCACCAGTGCACCACATACTCTCATGCATGCATGCATGCAAGGTTTGTTAGGTAGGGGTAGTTAGGCTCTTCCTAGCTCCCCACCTTGGATATGTGCTAAATTTATCAAATAGACAAAAAATCTTATGTGACAAGATAATTAATAGGAGACGGCAGGGTTTGATGACTCCAAGAAGAAACGATGCTAGGCACACGTACCTAAGCGAAAACATAATTTACTGCCTATAACTAATTAATAAAGTTGATCAAAATCGGACGTCCTCCAACGGAGAGCACCTTGCCTTTCCAACTGCTCAATTGTTTTTCTAAGTGCTCTTGGACATGTTCTCACTCCCCATTAGCAAGACACTCATAATGAATCAGAATTCACAAATATTTAATCGAGAATTGGCATTGTGCACAACCAATTAAGTTAGCGTAGTGTGCATCCGCCTCTTTGGCTTCTGAACAACTCACTTTTATGTAAGTTAATCTTTAGACCTGACATTTGCCCAAAATCTGAAAGCAAGAGTTTCAAATTCCTAACCTTATCAAGGTCATGTTCCATAAAAAGAAGCATATCATTGACTTTCATCTTGTGAGGCTAGGATATCATTCTCCTGTGCTTTTGCTTAGGTACGCGAGGATATCATTCTCATTTGTCGCGACTTATGCGATATCATCTGTTTGGTCTTGTCGAGTGTGAAGTTTCCTCCATCGGAAGCCCCGAATGGAGAATGGTGATTGTGTAGTTTTCTCCATGTGAAGCCCTAGACTTATATTATCAAGGTGATATATCATATCAGCTCTGCCAGATATTTGCTCTGTCCCATGTCCAGATTAAAAATACACTTCTTCCCGTGGCGCCCATTGGCGACCATATGGAAACATCGTGTATAGTTATCTCACTCAAAAATGAATTGGGCTTTGGATCTTTGGCATCACTTGATTTGCTCTCCTCGCAATAGACGTGCAATCTACACATTGGATTGATTTTTCATATCAATCTCCTGATGAGACAAAGTGCATGTCTCAGCGATGTTATTGAGGTAACCAATAATAGCAGTAAGGTGTTTTTTACATACCACAGGTGTGTTTCTCTCATCCAGATATGAATTCCCTAGTGGCCACGATTTTATAATTTCATCTCTAAATAGGCGTCTCCCATACATTCTTAATTAAGTATGCAAAGTTTTCTCGTTGTAACCATCCCAATTCAAATTTTGATGAGCGGGAGCTAGTAGAATTAGAACCCGGAATGATGGGCAC
The DNA here is from genome assembly GCA_902687465.1 of Secale cereale. Classification (NCBI taxonomy): domain Eukaryota; kingdom Viridiplantae; phylum Streptophyta; class Magnoliopsida; order Poales; family Poaceae; genus Secale; species Secale cereale. The sequence goes on from LR738713.1 coordinate 834,395,732, forward strand.
ATGGTCATATTATGCTCTAGGGCACGCACAGTCACGGCAGGAAACTTTAATTTCCATCATGTATCTGATCGAGTTTCTCGTATGTCGGCACTGGACTATTATTAGCCCAAGTGTACCACCGTCCTGAGATAATGCCTTCCCGTGGATTCAAACTACCCATCACATCAGTTAATAAGAAAGGTCAGCGAGTATCAAAGCTATCGTGAGTCGAACGTACTTTGCGCATAGATCATGGAAGAGCAAACATGCATTTGATTGCTTTTCCAGTTGGCCAATCGAACCCTGAAAACAATAGGAATGGTCAATGGTTGCCGGGAGGAGTCCATGTGGGTTCTATAATAAGGCTACTGGCGAGACCTGAAGTAAGATCGCATCGACTAACATGAAAAAACAATCATATGCCTAAAATAAGGACCATCACTTAGACTCTAGCACATTCCTTCTTAGAAGCAAGACCATCGCTTACCTATCAAAAAATAACGAGACCATCGCGTACACTCTAGCCCTCCTTCTCCGTAGAAGCAAAAAGTAATAACTGTACTACTAGCAAGTGCACCTTAACTACGTACTCCCTCCGTTTCTTTTTAGTCTGCATATAAAGTTCGGTCAAAATCAAGCTTTGTAAAGTTTGACTAACTTTATATTAAAAAATATCAACATTCACAATATGAAACCAATGTTACCAAATGCGTCATGAAATATATTTTCATAATATATAGTTTTAATACTATATATGTTCTTATTTCTCGATATAAATTTGGTCAAACTTTGTGTACTTTGACTTTGACCAAATCTTATATGCAGAGTAAAAAGAAACGGAGGGAGTACTTCCTCTGTAAACTAATATAATAGCGTTTAGATCACTAAAATAGTGGGAGTACGTACCAGTGAAGCATTGGGTATGAGATTGTAGGAAAGGAAAGCAAATCCGGTGCTTGGAAGATATGGTGTCGTGCTACAAGGAAGGACTAGGATGATGTGATCGGAGCCGGTTCTTGTACTCAACTAATTGTCCCGAGGGAGGGTCGACCGGGTTGAAAGAGAAATGGTTAGTGTTGGAAGTTTGTTAGTAGGCCTTTGGTCCAAAGCCCAACTAAAATTCTGAAATTTTCTTGGGACATTCATGCACACATGTGAGTGGAGTGAGTGGCACTAAAGTTTAGTCCCACCACGGAAGTTGAGAGAGAGTTGCACATCTTTATAAGGTTAGCTCTTCTACCACTTGTATGAGCATGAGAAGATGAGACCTACACACGCGCTCCTCCTCGTCATCACGACGCGCCGCGAGTTGCGGGTTGCGGGAATGAGCCGAGCCGAGGACAGAGTTATGCAAGTTGTCTATATTTTTGCTTCTCGGGAATAACTAATAAATCGTAATTAACGGATGCTTTAATTGCTCAGCCATTTCCGATCCTTTTGGATCGTGGGGCTGTTACTTGAACGTGGTGTTTTCTCCACGGCCTACCCGGCCCGCATTATATAGCCAGCCAGACGTCTACCCTAGCCGCCGCCACAACATATGGTTTCGCACCACCGTTCCAGATCATTGCGCCGCCACGCAAGTCTTCCGGATCCCTCCTTCCGGCGTGCACCGCGAGAAGGGACAGCAAACCTCCGGAACCCAGCCTCTTGTGATCCTGTACGGGAGAAGGGCGATCAGGTTTTTGGGGAGCGCACTCGCACGACTGCTGGCAGCGACGACTTCGCCAACGACGACTTCTTCCCCGACCTCGGCAACCTCATCCTCGACGACATGGGCGACAACACCGGGGCCGGCGGTGCTGCTCCCGCTGCACCGTACGTGTTTCTATCCTTCCTGTTCGAGATCGTGGTAGAATTCATGTTTCTAGTATGTGCCCTAGATGTGATTTGTTCATCTAATATGCTTTTTTGCATGATTAGTTTAATCACTGCTTTTGCTGTCATGATTTACCTTCTGTTTATTCGGATTAAATCTCGTAGTAATTTTCTCATATTTCCAACAATCCAAAAACCTGATTATAGGCAAATTACTCCGAGTGGTTTTACTGCGTATTTGAAGCCGCCTACCTTTAAGGGTGCGCAATATAAGAGGTGGCGCACGAGAGCAGTCTACTGGTTTCAAACCATGGGCTGCTATGACGCCACTAAGGGCAAGCCTGAGGGCAATCTTAATCCAGCACAGCTAGAAGCTTTTGAGAAGATCAACACTCTCTTTAAAGGCACCCTTCTGTGTGTTCTTGATGATTCTATTGTGGATTCATATATGTCGTTTGACAATGGCAAGGACATGTGGGATTCGCTCGAGGCCAAGTTTGGTGCCTCAGACGCCGGCAGCGAGTTGGATGTCATGGAGCAATTCTATGACTACAAAATGACTGATGAGCGCCCTGTTGTATAGCAGGCTCATGAGATATAGTCACTCGCCAAGGAACTTGAGTACTTTAAGTGTGTGTTGCTGGACAAATTTGTCGCCGGGGGCATCATTGCCAAGCTTCCACCTTCGTGTACATACTAGTACATCTATGCATTAGCCATGTTCTTACATCAAACTAATGTTCTTGTGTATCCCTCATCAATCACTTATGATGAGGCAGTCAGGCAAGTGGATTACTCCTCATTTAAAGAATGCAACGTATGCCTCCCGACATGATTCTCAAGAAACAGTAAGCCTAGATGAAGATAGTGAACGTAGCTCTGTAGTTGATTACCGCATTTCCCCTACACTAGCATCGCAGGTGCTTGCTCTAACTTGGCAGCGTGATATGTGGTTGCATGTTGCATATGTTGTCTAGATTGTAATTTTTCCAATCTGGTTAAACTACATGTGCTATTCTGCTTAGCTTATACATTATACTTGTTAATGTGACATGCCTTCCTATATTTAGTACATAGTACATCTGTCTATTAAGCATGTCCTCACATAAAACTATAGTTTTTTTGTATCCTGCATAAATCAATATGACGAGACACCTTCAGTATATGCAGTGTGATATTAGTTGCATCTTTGATATGATTTATAGCATGCGCTGCTCCTAAATTTTTGAAATGCCATTTATGATGGGACACTTTTAACTTGGCAAAGTCATATTGGTTGCATCTTTCACGTGGTGTCTAGCTTGCATTGCTTCTTGTTTGGTGAAATGGTTTCTGCTTAGTTTACACAAACAGTTGTGAATATGCCATGCCGTCCTGTTTTTTGTATTATTCCATCCTGAAATCATGTGTTTGCCTTACATCAAAGTAGTGATTGTCAGTATCATGCACGAATGAGTTCTGAAGAGTGAATTTTATTGCTTTTTCTTGTCGGTTTTACTTAACAATTCAAAATCAATAAAGCGGAAGGAAGTTAGCAAGGCAGCGGATGAAGGTGCTCCTTCCAAATGGAGGGCCTCTACAGATTCTACTCCTCCATCCCCCCAAGATGATTTCCAAGACAACACATGCATAGACACTCAACGTAGCTGTGTTGGTGATGAGCACGTCTCCCCTAGTGCACCATCACATGTGCTCCCTCTAACTTGGCACTGTTATATGTGGTTGCATGTTATGTATAATGTCTGGCTTGTATTGCTTCTAATTTTGTTGAATTTCATCTGCTTACTTTACACATTATGCTTGTGACTAAGACACGTGTTCCTGTTTCTAGAACATACAATATCTGTCTATCACACCATGTTCTTACATCAAAGTACATTTGTTCTGAAGAACTAAATTGTTATTCGTTTTTCTTGCAAGCTTGACTTAACATGGCACAGAGAAAGAGGAAGCAAGATAGAACGACAGGGAAAGGGAAGCGGAACAATCCTGCAGATTCTGCTGGTACTGATGGTGTAATAGAAGGTCAAAGTCGAGCGGAAAATTGTACCGACAGGGTATCCCGTGCTACACGAGCTGCAGAACAAGCCAAACAGAAACAAATAGCTGCCACCAAACAAGCAGAGACAACCCTAGTTGTTGCAACACCTTCCACAATACCACCAGTTGCAGGATTTACTCGTTGGTCAACTCAGCTAGTAGCACGTTCCCAAGCTCCCTTGCCACCTCACACTACTTCCGAAGCACTGTTGACAAGAGATGAGTTGGCAAGATCAGATGAACTTTGTGAGCTTCAACAGCAAGAAGGTAGTTGCTGGAGTCAAGTTACAGTTGCATGCTTCTTTATATGTAGTCTCACAGTCTGATGTACAGTAACACTTCCTATGTTTGTTGTTGGACTAGCACCTAGGCGCAAGAGGAAACAAACATCAGGGATAACGCTCAATAGATTAACTAAATCTAGAGGAGGAAGAATGGAGATCCGTTTTGAGGCAGGTTTAAAAAGGCCACGTGATGCTACAGAGTCAGCCAAGTTAGTTTCAGAGACAGCGGTTGCTGTTAGGTGTCATGTACGTATCCTCCCAACATGGATTCCGTACAGGAATGACAAAGACGAAACCCAGTTTAACACCTTCCTCGACCATTTATCTGTAAGTATGGTTATGTATGGAAACTAGTAATATCGTCTTGCTCTGTCAAATACTTTCTAGGTTGCTGATAATGAGACTCCCATAATTTTTAACAGATGAGGTTCAAGTTGGATAGCCAAGATGATGCAACCAGAAAAGTTTGCACCCATGTTTTCAAGTCTGCTCTGCGACAGTATCGGTATAACTGGAGGAAAATTCACTTTGAAGGCAAGGCTAATAGTGAACTTGCCCAAACATCTCCAGTGGAAAATATATCTGATGAAGACTGGAGAGGCCTCGTTAAACACTGGTCTGATCTGAAGTATCAGGTAAATTATATATATGTGATCAGATCACATGTTGAAGTCCTATTTACGCATGTGCCACACAAATCTATCTTCTTGTAGGTGAACTGTTCAAAGAACAAGGCCAACCGTACGAACGTGAAATTCCAACAGACGACAGGATCTCGTAGCTATATTGCACACTGCGAGGCTCTTGTAATTAGCTGCTGTTTCACTCTTTTCGTTGTACCATATTATCAGATCTATATTGACTTGTTCCAAATGCAGAGGAAAGCCCGCAAGGACCAAAAGTACCTGAACCAAATGCTATGGAAATCTTCAAGGACTATCACACCAGCAAGAAGAAGGGCATGACTGAAGGAAATATGCCCTAGTGGCAATAATAAAGATGTTATTTGTATTTCCTTATATCATGATAAATGTCTTTTATTCATGCTAGAATTGTATTAATCGGAAACTTAGTACAAGTGTGAATACATAGACAAAATAGTATGTCCCAAGTATGCCTCTACTAGACTAGCTCATTGATCAACGATGGTTATGTTTCCTAACCATAGACATGAGTTGTCATTTGATCAACGAGATCACATCATTAGGAGAATGATGTGATGGACAAGACCCATCCGTTAGCTTAGCACTACCGTCGTTTAGTTTTACTGCTATTTCTTTCTCCATGACTTATACATGTTCCTATGACTATGAGATTATGCAACTCCCGAATACCGAAGGAACACCTTGTGTGCTATCAAATGTCACAACATAACTGGGTGATTATAAAGATGCTCTACAGGTGTCTCCAAAGGTATTCATGGCGTTGGCACAGATCAAGAATAGGATTTGTCACTCCGAATGTCGGAGAGGTATCTCTGGGCCCTCTCGGTAACACACATCATAATAAGCCTTGCAAGCATATGACTAATGAGTTAGTCACGAGATGATGTATTATGGAACGATTAAAGAGACTTGCCGGTAACGAGATTGAACTTGGTATTGAGAAACCAACGATCGAATCTCGGGCAAGTAACATACCGATGACAAAGGGAACAACATATGTTGTTATGCGGTTTGACCGATAAAGATCTTCGTAGAATATGTAGGAGCCAATCTGAGCATCCAGGTTCTGCTATTGGTTATTGACCGGAGATGAGTCTCGGTCATGTCTACATAGTTCTCGAACCCATAGGGTCCGCATGCTTAACGTTTGATGACGATCGGTATTATGAGTTTATGAGTTTTGATGTACCGAAGGTAGTTCGGAGTCCCGAATGAGATCACGGACATGACGAGGAGTCTCAGAATGTCCGAGACGTAAAGGTTGATATATTGGACGACTATGTTTGGACACCGGAAAGGTTCCGGGAGGTTTCGGACATATACCGGAGTACCGGGGGGTTACCGGAACCCCCGGGGGAGTGGCGGCCAGGGCAGCCGCGCGCCCCCTCCCCCTCTAGTCCGAATTGGACGGGGGGGTGGCGCCCCCCTTTCCTTCTCTTCCTCTCTCCCTTTCCTTCTCCCCTCCTACTCCAACTAGGAAAAAAGGGAGTCCTACTCCCGGTGGGAGTAGGACTCCACCCTTAGCGCGCCCTCCTCCTAGGCCGGCCGCCTCCCCCTAGCTCCTTTATATACAGGGGCAAGGGGGCACCTCTACACACAGAAGTTGATCAAGTTGATCTCTCCCAACCATGTGCGGTGCCCCCTCCATAGAAACACACCTCGGTCATATCGTTCAGTGCTTAGGTGAAGTCCTGCGACGGTAACTTCATCATCTCCATCACCACGCCGTTGTGCTGACGAAACTCTCCCACGAGGTTCTACTGGATCAAGAGCTCGTGGGACATCATCAAGCTGAACGTGTGCTAAACGCGGAGGCTCCGTATGTTCGGTGCTTGATCGGTTGGATCGCGAAGAAAGTTCGACTACATCAACCGCGTCACTAGTTGCTTCATCTCCCGGTCTACAAGGGTACGTGTACACACTCTCCCCTCTCGTTGTTATGCTTCTAGTAGATAGATCTTGCGTGATCGTAGGAATTTTTTTGAAATACTACGTTCCCCAACAATGACTACACCAGTCAAAGCCGCTGTTGTAAGTCCTTAATCCTCATGCCTTTTAATTACTACTTACTATGACTTGTGCCATGAACTGCATGGTTTGTAGCCAATGTCTATTACTATTTTAAATTTTATACACATTTGTCTTAGCGTATCATTGCACCTTACAAGGTTTTAAAGAGAGGAATGATGTTCCTTTGATCTTGATCTGTAATCTAGTTCCGTGTTGGACTTGCCCACACAACGTTACAATTGCCTGTTTGTCTGTTCTCAGTTATTTTGTGATATGAATGATGTCATACTATGCTTACCGTATTATAAACTTCGTCCCTTTATCCTTAGCCCTCAATACAATGTGAAGAAATAGACAATACATTAGAGATGGTCCATGGTCATATGTTTGGAACCTGGTTTTATTATGTACTTTGCAGTAAAATACAACTATTATTTTACGTGGATTCACCAGAATAAGTTATGTATATAGACCAAAGCTATTTTGTTTGGTTTTGCCGCCTCCTTAATATCTTCTGTTCTGGTACTACTAATGTAAAACCTCAACTTTTCAGCGAGCTATGGAAAAAATGGTGGAACCGTGATACGTCTCCGTCGTATCTATAATTTTTAATTGTTCCATGCCTATATTCTACAACTTTAATATACTTTTGGCAAGTTTGTCTACTATTTTTTGGGACTAACATATTGATCCAGTGCCCAGTGCCAGTTCCTGTTTGTTGCATGTTTTTTGTTTCGCAGAATATTCATATCAAACGGAGTCCAAACGGAATAAAAACGGACGAAGATTTTTTTTTTTGGAATATATGTGAATTTTGGGAAGCGAAACCCACACGAGACGATGCCCGAGTGGGCCTCGAGGGTGGGGGGCGCGCCCCCTGCCCAGGGCGCACCCTAGGCCCTCGAGGCCACACCGTAAGGCGGTTGATGCCCTTCTTTCGCCGCAAGAAAACTAATATCCGGATAAAAATTGTGTCAAAAAACCAGCCCAATCGGAGGTACGAATCTCCAGGAATATAAGAAACGGTGAAGGGACAGAATCTAAAAACGGAGAAGCAGAGAGAGACAGAGACATAGATCCAATCTCGGAGGGGCTCCTGTTGGGGAACGTAGTATTTCAAAAATTTCCTACGATCACGCAAGATCTATCTACTAGATGCATAGCAACGAGAGGGGAGAGTGTGTCTACGTACCCTCGTAGACCGAAAGCGGAAGCGTTTATCAACGCGGTTGATGTAGTCGTGCACCTTCACGATCCGTCCCGATCTAGTACCGAACGTACGGCACCTCCGCGTTCAGCACACGTTCAGCTCGATGACGTCCTCGCCTTCTTGATCCAGCAAGACGGGCGAAGTAGTAGATGAGTTCCGGCAGCACGACGGCGTGGTGACGGTTGTTGATGAAGAACAATCTCTGCAGGGCTTCGCCAAGCACTACAGAAACTAGACGGAGGATAAACTAGAGGGTCGGGGTTGCCGGCACACGGCTTGGTGTATCTTGATGTGTCTAGGGTGCTAGCCCTACCCCTCTATTTATATGTTGAGCCCTGGGGTCGAAACTTGGAGCAAAAGCCTCCTCAAAGTCGGTTTTGCCCGAAAGGAAAGAGTCCCACTCGGACTCCAGGGCAAGACGTCAGGGTTCCCGGCGTCTACCACCTAGACGCCAGGGTTCCTGGCGTCTAGCCTCCGGTGTCCGCAAAACTTCCTTTTGCACTTTCCTAAAACCTCGTGGGCTTTCCCCTTTGGCCCAAATAAAGTGTTCTCGTACCCAAACATTTCGGGAAACATCCGAAACCCTTCTGGAGGTCAAACACTATTATCCCATATAGTAATCTTTATTCCGGACCATTCCGGAGTTCCTCCTCATGTCCGTGATCTCATCCGGGACTCCAAACAACATTCGGTCACCAACATACATAACTCATTCAATACTATATCGTCAAAGAAACATTAAGCGTGCGGACCCTACGGGTTCGAGAACTATGTAGACATGACCGAGACATCTCTTCGGTCAATAACCAATAGCGAAACCTGGATGCCCATATTGGCTCCCACATATTCTACGAAGATCTTTATCGGTCGAACCGCATAACAACATACGTTGTTCCCTTTGTCATCGGTATGTTACTTGCCCGAGATTCGATCGTCGGTATCTCAATACCTAGTTCAATCTCGTTACCGGCAAGTCTCTTTACTCGTTCCGTAATACATCATCTCGTGACTAACTCATTAGTCATATGCTTGCAAGGCTTATTATGATGTGCATTACCGAGAGGGCCCAGAGATACCTCTCCGACACTCAGAGTGACAAATCCTAATATTGATCTCTGCGAACACCACAAACACCTTCGGAAACACCTGTAGAGCATCTTTATAATCACCCAGTTACGTTGTGACGTTTGATAGCACACAAGGTGTTCCTCCGGTATTCGGGAGTTGCATAATCTCATAGTCATAGGAACATGTATAAGTTATGGAGAAAGCAATAGCAGTAAACCTAAACGATCATAGTGTGAAGCTAACGGATGGGTCTTGTCCATCACATCATTCTCCTAATGATGTGATCTCGTTGATGAAATGACAACTCATGTCTATGGTTAGGAAACATAACCATCTTTGATCAATGAGCCAGTCTAGTAGAGGCATACTAGGGACAATATGTTTTGTCTTTGTATTCACACATGTACTAAGTTTCCGGTTAATACAATTCTAGCATGAATAATAAACATTTATCATGATATAAGGAAATAAATAATAACTTTATTATTGCCTCTGGGGCATATTTCCTTCAGCTCCTGCCCCTCCGCCGCCATGTAGGCCATGGACCAGAGGGGAAACCCTTCTCCCATATATGGAGAAGGTCAAGGAAGAAGAAGGAGGGGGGCTCTCTCCCCCTCTCTTCCGGTGGCGCCGGAGTGCCACCGGGGCCATCATCGTGTGACGGCGATCTACACCAACATCTCCGTCATCTTCACCAACATCTCCATCACCTTCCCCCATCTATCTACAGCGGTCCACTCTCCCGCAACCCGTTGTACCCTCTACTTGAACATGGTGCTTTATGCTTCATATTATTATCCAATGACGTGTTGCCATCCTATGATGTCTGAGTAGATTATCGTTGTCCTATCGGTGATTGGTGAATTGCTATGATTGATTTAAATTGCTTGTGGTTATGTTGCTGTCCTTTGGTGCCCATCATATGAGCGCGCGCGTGGATCACACCATAGGGTTAGTTGTATGTTGATAGGACTACGTATTGGAGGGCAAGAGTGACAGAAGCTTCAACCTAGCATAGAAATTGATGCATACGGGAATGAAGGGGGACCAATACATCTTAATGTTATGGTTGGGTTTTACCTTAATGAACATTAGTAGTTGCAGATGATTTATAATAGTTCCAATCATAAGTGCATAGAATTCCTAGTAAGGGATGACATGCTAGCAGTGGCCTCTCCCACATAAAACTTGCTATCGGTCTAGTAACGTAGTCAATTGCTTAGGGGCAATTTCGCAACTCCTACCACCACTTTTCCACACTCGCTATCATTAACTTTGTCTTAATAGCGCCTAGTTTTATTTACGTGTTCTTTATATTCTTGCAAAACTATCCAAAAACCACAAAGTACTTCTAGTTTCATTCTTGTTCTAGGTAAAGTAAATGTCAAGCCTGCGTAGAGTTGTATCGGTGGTCGATAGAACTTGAGGGAATATTTGTTCTGCCTTTAGCTCCTCGTTGGGTTCGACACTCTTACTTATCGAAATAGGCTACAACTGATCCCCTACACTTGTGGGTTATCAAACCGCCACCTTCTGAAGGTGGCGAGGCAACTATAACCGCAATGTCAGCTCTTGCTGCAGTGGGTCAGTACCTATCCACTAACAGTGCCAAAAACACGTTCCTGCATAATACTGGCTTGGTTGTTAAGGCAATCTCTTCGAAACTGCCTCATGATCAAGATATGCAAGCTCAAAACAATATTGTATCTGCACTCCAGACACAAGTCCATTCTCTAACAGAGACCCTTTGTGAAACAAGGAGAGACATTGTTCGATGTTGTCAAGATATGCATGGTTTTGAAACCAGACTATCAGACATTTGCGATGTTGTTCAGGAGCCTAGGAGAACTAAAGGCGAAGGTTATGGTGCTCCATCAGACAATACATCATGAAAACGTAACAGTCAGGTCAAATGAATTGAGCTTCTGAACTTCTGGTGGTGCATTTATCTGCTAGACTGTTAACTTTTATGCCAACCTTCCTTTTGTTTTATAGTTGTAATTTGTTTTGGTGTGATACAAAATTTGTTCTTAACGTGCAGCCACCGGCTGAAGAAAACAGCAAGCCATTTTTGTATAGTGTAGGGTGTTCCCTATATTTGCACTGGTGGCGAACTTTGATGCCCACCGGCTGTAGTTAACATGGGCCTCCTACGGGCCGTAGAACAATGGGCCTTCTAAGGGCCGTAGAAACAATGGGCCTTCTTTCATTCAAAAAATAATAACGGGCCTTCTACGTGGCATAGAAACAATGGGCCTTATACGGACTGTAGACACAATGGGCCTTCTATGGGCCGTATCATCAATGGGCCTTCTACAGGCCGTATGATCGGTTGGCCAAACATGGGCCAATAACAGACCACATTATGGCCGTAAATGGGCTAGAGTTGAAATCATCCGTTCATGGGCCAACCATAAAGTGATACACTGTTCATTACGGGCCAGTTTCACCACATACCGTTAATGGGTATAAAGTGATACACTGTTCATTACGGGCCAGTTTTACCACGGGCCATTAATGGGCCGAGAGTAATAAGGGCCACATATGGGCCGAAAGACGTGGGCTGGAAGTTAAAACAGCCTGGAATTATATTGGACGGCCCAGATGATGCTACTAGGCCTAATTCGGATAGGTCGTAAACGGGCCCTGGGTTAGCGGGCTGTAAATGGGCTATATGCGAACATGCCGTTAACAGGCTTGTCGTGGGCCTACCCGCCATCTTTTGACCAAGTCAAACAGGCCGGCCTTTTCACAGAAATGGGCCTCTGTTGGGCCGTGCCACGTGTCGACGTATCATAGGCGCTTTGGGTCCAATGAGTGGATGACATCTGTCCCAATGGTGAGCCGACACGTGTTTCCTCCAGCCAATGATGATTTTACACGTGGAAAATCCCCATTGGTCGGAGCTATTAACGGGTTATCGGATCCAAAACCGGACCCGATAGCTTAACGGCCTTCCGTTACGGTGGATGCCACGTGTCGGTCACCCCTGACGAAAGCACTTCTGTGACGCGCGATTTATCGTCATGGAAGTGGACACTTCCGTGATGATAATTTTGGTAATGTCATGGAACACTTCTACGACAGCACAGGTATGACTATCTTGATTCTGTCATAAATTTGTCATGGATGTACATGCTTGACAGAAAACGTGACCTACTATGACAAACACGTATCATCACGGAAGTGTATTTTTTTGTAGTGTTGCTAGCTTTTTTGTTTAGGTCCTCACGCAGATCGTGTTTTCGGACTTGTACCGCACCCTCCCTTCCTTTACGGGGTGGTGGTGCGGGTTTGTATACATTGCTAGCTACTCTATCCCGTCCGCGAGGAGGTCGGTCCGGCTTGTCGGGGGTGATATTTTTTGGTAGGACGGGCGCGACGGCCTCGTCATCGAATTCAGGCAGCAGCTTGCGCTTGGGATAGCCTTTTGTTTGGCCGTTAAAGCCATGTTTCTGTTCGGCGTCTAGCACCTCATTCCATCTATCATTGAGCATGTCCTGTGCAGCTCGAAGTTGTCTCTACTGCTTTTTTAGGCTCTGTGCGGTGGCTATAAGCCGCCGGTGGATGCGCTTTTGTTCAGAGGGTTCTTCTGGGACGGTGTACTCGTCGTCATCTAGACTAGCCTCTTCTTCGAAGACCGGTTTGTAGTCACCGTCTTCGACATCGCTATCATCGGTCTGCGGCTTCGGACTCTCTTCACCGTCCTCTCGCTCCTCCTGTTCTATATCTGGATCTGCGGGTTCTTCGGCTAGTTCCGAAATATCACCGTCATTAGTCACGGTGTTGTTGTCCTTTCCTTTACGGGGTTTTATTCGGCGTTTTGGACGCTGACGCTTGGGAGGTTCTTTGGCTGGCTTATCCTCTAAGGGATTGTTTTCACCGTTGCCTTCCGCCTCTTTGGGTGTATCCACCATATACACGTCATGTGAAGACGTAGCTTTCCACCGCCCTGTTATGGGCCGGCTTTGATCTGTGTCTGCTTCCGCTTCGAGATCCATCCCGTCGAAGTCTTTTGAAGCGTAGTCTAGTAGGTCCGTTAGATTTTCAACGGTGGCTACCAAGTGGGTGATGGATGGGGAACGAAATTCTTCATCTCCCTGGGCTTAGCATGGATGTTCATCAACCTCCAGTTCAAACCGGATATAGTGCGGTTGTGCGCTCTCATCCAAGGAGAGAGATCTTAACGACTTTAACATGGCACCAAGTGGTGAGTGCTGGAAAATATCTTCAGCATGGAATTCGACGATGGGCGCCAAATAGGGTGTTGTTATGCACAATTCGGAATCAGAGACCGGAGTAAGGTCCGGGGTTCTGGTGAGACAGACCTCGCTTCTAGTCGGGTTCGTGTGCGGCTTTAACGCCGTAGAGTCCATGGCCCCCGTGGTGGGGTTGAGCCTCCCATCCTCGGGGGACGCGATCTGTTCTAGATCTAGGGCCAGAAACCTTGCAGGCACTATTTCCTGATCTGATGACAGAGTTAGGTCATGATCATCGTGGAGACAGAGAGAGGCTGTCGTTGGCTCGAATCTGGTGAGGATCATGTCTCTGCAGATATCAGCAACGTACTTCAAGCTTCCGAATCTGACGTGATGGCCACGGGCGTAACTCTCGATCTGCTCAAGGTGGCCTTCAGTGTTGGCGCGAAGCGCGAAGCCGCTGAACACGAAAAGTTGGCTAGGAGGGAAAATCCCCTTGACGTCGCCGTTGCGGTTGATGACGTGATACATCAATCCTTCCATCGACGACATAGTGGAACTCTCAATGAAAGCACCAATGTTGGTGTTAAAACCGGCGGATCTCGGGTAGGGGTTCCCGAACTATGTGTTTGAAGATCGATGGTAACAGGAGGCTGGGGACACAATGTTTACCAGGTTCACGCCCTCTCGATCGAGGTAATGCCCTACTTCCTGCTATATTAATATGGATGAATATGAATACAAGAGTTGATCTACCTCGAGATCATAAAGGCTAAACCCTAAGTCTTGTTGTGACGCCCGGATAATTATACTACAGTAATTCCCTGCTAATGATGCCACGTCACCTCGATTACGGTTGCTAATCTCGCGTTAGTTCGAAAACGGTTCGAATTCAAATTCAAAATCAAACAAACAATAAAAGTTTTTTCAAACAATGAAACAAAAATGTTCGGACTGTGCCAAATATTACATAGGTAATTATAGTGAAGAAACACCTGTTTAGATAATGCTAAGATGCTCTAAAATAAATAAAACAGAAAAAGGAAAATAAATAAAAAGAAAAGAAAAACTGCTAAAAAAATAGAAGACAAAGAAAAAAAGGAAAAGCAAAGCCCTGGCCCAACTGGGCATCTGGGCCACCAGGAGGCCCGCCCCATTCCCCCTTATCCTATCGACCCACCGAACCCTAACTACCCACGTTCTCCACTGCCCCCTTCCCTCCCGATCCCATCTGGATCGGGGCTGCAGAGCCCGACGACGCCACCGCGCCTCGACGCTCGCCGTCGTTGCCGGACCTCCCCTGCCTCTACCCCACCGGCGCTGCCACCCCACCGGACTGCCCCTTCATCACCTCCTCCCCGACCGGCCCCATCGAGCCTCGCCGCCCCCTGATCTCTACATCGCCGGTGAGGCCGGCTCCCTCTTCCTCCTTTGTCCCGTGCTCGCCAAGCCACCCCCCTCCGCCGTGACCGCATCCCTCCTGCACCGCCTGTTGAGCTACTGGGCGCAGCCCCTCGCCGTGGCCTCGCTCGCCCACACCTCGCACTGGCCGACCTGTGTCGTGCCCCACGACTGCCCTGCCCTCGCCAGCGCGCGCGCGCTCACTGCGCCCAGTCGCGCGCGCCGCTGCCTTTGCACGCTGCCGGCGACCCGCGCCGTCGCCTCCTTCCCCTCTGCTCGCCCACTCTTCCGGCTCGCCACCGTCGCTTAGCTCCGCTCCACCGGGCGCGCCACTCCCTCTGTACTCGCGAGCGTTGTTGCTGCGAACGTCGCGGCCGCCCCCGCATCTCTGCGCTCGCCTAGCCCCGCACCGTCCACTCGCGCCCCCTGCTCGCCCTCCGATGCCCGCTCGCCCCGCCAAGCATCGCCGCCACCCCCGCACGTCCTCTCCTCCTGCTGCCGCTGCGCGCGCAAGCTCCGCCTCGCCGGCGCAACTCCGGTGATCGGGGCCAGCACCCCGCCGTGGCCACGGCCGTCGGTCGGCTCCGCCCCGACGGGCGCCCCGCCGTCGCCCATTCGGGCTGGCGCCTGTCGCCCGCATGCCCATACCCAGCACCCGCTAGGCCCCTCTGGGCCAATGACACGAGGGGCCCAACCCCTGAAACTTAAAAAACATATATTAAATAAAATTAAAATTAGTATTAATTAACTAATTAATTAATTACTTAATTAAACTTAGTTAATTCTGTTTAGATTAACCTAATCACTAATTAGTATAATTAACTCTGTTTTAGTTAAACTGTGGCAATGACGTGCGGGACCCACCCCGTCAGTTGACTGGTCAACGGTCAACTTTGACCGCTGACGTCATGATGATAGAGTAATGAGTTTTTGGAATTAATTAAAGATTAATAATTACAGAAAATAATTAAATCTTTATAAATTAATATAAAATAAACCGTAACTCGGATGAAGAAACTTTGTACATTAAAGTTGCTCACAACGACGAGACGAATCCGAATACGCAGTCTGTTCGTTCACCACACGTTTCTAGCATAGCGAACGTGCAACATTTCACCTCCGGGTCATCAGTCCGAAAACGTGAAACACCGGGAATACTTTCCCGGATGTTTTCCCCCTTCGTCGGTATCACCTCCTACCGCGTTAGGTCACACGTAGCACCGCATTTTGCCATGTTATGCTTTGTGGTGCGATGTTTGCTTTATATTTATTGTTTTCCCCCCTCTTCTCTCCGATAGACATCGGGACTTGACTGTTGATGGTGCCACTTTGATCGACTGCGTCGACGACGACCCCTCCTTCTTGCCAGAGCAACCAGGCAAGCCCCCCCTTGATCACCAGATATCGCCCATTCTCCTCTCTCTTATTCTTGCATTAGGTTTGCTACTGTTGTTGATTCGATAGCTCCTATTCTGTTGCATAGCCTGTCATTGTTGCTACAATTGTTGATACCTTTACCTGCTATCCTAATGCTTAGTATAGGATGCTAGTATTCCATCAGTGGCCCCACATCCTTGTCCGTCTGCCATGCTATACTACTGGGCCGTGATCACTCGGGAGGTGATCACGGGTATATACTATACTATTACATACTCATGATGATGTTTTAGACATGGGGGCTGAAGGGGCAGGTGGTTCCACACAGGTAGTGGTGGGCCGGGGTTCCCGCCAGCCCCCTGATGCTTACTTTGTGGCGGAGCGACAGGGCGGATTGCGACCACCTAGGAGACAGGTGGGCCTGGTCCCTGGTCGTTGTCCACGGTTACTTCAAAATAGCACGCTTAACGAGATCTTGGTATTTGATCTGAGTCTGGCCATTCGCCTATACGCACTAACCAGCTACGTGGGAATAGTTATGGGCACTCGACGTCGTGGTACCAGCCAAAGCCTTCTAGATGTCAGCGGCTTAGCGGCGCGCGCCGGATTGGATTGGAACGCCTACTCTCGTATTAGGAGAGCTTAGGTCTGCTTACCGGCCGCGTACGCAACGTGCAGGTGTGCGTTGGGCGATGGGCCCGGACCCCTACGTACTTAGGACTTAGACCGGCGTGTTGACCTCTCTACCGTGCTTAGGTAGGGATGCGATGTGTTGATCTTTCGAGGCCGGGCTTGACCCCGGAAAGTGTGTCCGGCCAAATGGGATCGAGCATGCTGGGTAATGTGGTGCACCCCCGCGGGGAAGTTAATATATTCGAATAGCCGTGTCCCTCGGTAAAAGTACAACCCGAAGTTGTACTCCGACCTCATGACAACTAGAATCGGATACTTGATAAAACACACCCTTACCAGTGCCAGATACAACCCGGTGATCGCTTTCCCACAGGGCGACGAGGGAAGGATCGCCAGGTAGGATTATGCTTTACGTTGTTACTTGGCGAACTTACCATCTACTCCCCTTCTACTGCTGGAAGACGGAGGCTGCGAGAAGCGAGGACACTTGTTACTATTCCATCTACTCTCTTCTACTGCTGCAAGATGGAGGTTGCCAGAAGCGTAGTCTTCAATTGGATTAGCTATCCCCCTCTTATTCTGGCATTCTACAGTTCAGCCCACAGATACTACCCCCTTTACACAGATATCATTGCATATGTAGTGTAGATCCATGCTTGCGAGTACTTTGGATGAGTACTCACGGTTGCTTTGCTGCCCCTTTTCCCCTTTTTTTCCTTTCTTCTCGAATGATGCAACCAGATGGTGGAGTCCAGGAGCCAGAGGATCCCGAGGATGTTTCTACGTGGAGTTCGGCTTCGAGGAGTAGTTAGGAGGTCCCAGGCAGGAGGCCTTGTCTTTTCGATCGTTGCTACATTTGTGCTAGCCTTCTTAAGGCAAACCTGTTTAACTTATGTCTGTACTCAGATATTATTGCTTCTGCTGACTCTTGTGTATTCGAGCTTATGTATTCGAGCCCTCGAGGCCCCTGGCTTGTAATATAAAGCTTGTATTATTTTAATTTGTGTCTAGAGTTGTGTTGTGATATCTTCCAATGACTCCATGCTCTTGTTCGTACACATTTGCGTTCATGATTAGTGTACGGTCAAATCGGGGGCGTCACAAGTTGGTATCAGAGCCGACTGCCTGTAGGAATCACCCTTTCCAACTCCTTGTCCGAAGTTGAGTCTAGTCTCTGAAAAACAAATTTACTAACTTGTTGTGTGGCTTACGGGTCCACAACACCAATGGGTGGTGTTAGGATCTTTTATTCCTCTTCTATGCTCTGGGACTCTGATCCCTCTTCTATTCAGGTTAAAATATTTTACTAACTCTGACTCTAGGTTCTCGTAAACTATTTCTCCCGGAGAGCCCTCATTCCTGAAGATCACCTGCTTCGTCAGAAGATTCGGAGGATATCCCTCGATATTTTCCCGAGACCCTTGTGTTCATCACCTTTGCAATTCACTGCCACCGATATATCCCTATGGATATCTGGATACACTTGTCATTCTCATGATCATTTATCGTCGCTCTTGTTGTTACAAGATGCCTCGAAAAATTCTCCGTTGTCCCGAGAATCCTTTGAGTTTACTGTCTTGCAGTTTTATTTCACGTGATAACCCTTACGGTTATTTCCTCACATTTATCGAGGACCCGTTCTTCTCAATTGTTCATGTGTCTCACAAAATTCTTCGAAATACTTTTCAATCTTTCGAAAATCCTCTGCAGCCTGTTACTCTTGAAATTCTTGCCTGCTTGCACTATGGTTAATTTCATATGACTAGTAGTCTTCGTTAACATGCCTTGTCTTGGCCATTTTGAGCCTATTGATTCAATGTGTGCGCATGCACGCAGTCATCAGGTTATCCTTTTTAAAATTATCTTTCCGACTTAGACGTCATTCCGGACATGAGTTGGTTCTCAGCAATTCAAACCTTTATTGATTGTCCAAACTAAGTGTTTTCAGCTTATCCACCCTTGATCAGAGCGTCTGCTTCTGATCCTTCGTTTTGGAAACCATAATTTCTTTCTATTTAAGCATCAGACTAATCAGGTGATTCTTGAATCTGATGCCTCTGCATTCTTTCTTCCTCTAAGTAAGTACTGATACTCACATCATCTCCGTTGTGGATCGCCCGATCCATTGTTGGATTGTTATCCGACATTGTCCTTCATATTCAATCACCTTGTGAGTTCTTCCCCTGATACATAATGCCTTTGGTAAATTGTATCCTCTGCTTGGCCAACCATGCTCAGCTTTCGAGCTTGAGTATTTACTTTTGAAACTTGTGGTATATGTTACTAAGATGCCCGATGGGTTGAACCTATGCCTTCCCCTAATCCGTGAAAACCCGAAAGTTTTCACAAGTCATACTCTTCCTGTGTTCTACCAGATAAAATTCCAACATTACAGTTTTATCAAAGCGAGAGGTGAACGAAATGATATGCATTAAAGAAGTGGGAGTCGACCTTGAACTTTGTGTTCATGCCCATGAAAATGATGTAGACCGTCTCGGAAGCTTCTTGCAAAATAATTATCTAGCTATATGATTCTTTCAGTATTCTTGAATTGACTCCTTACAGTTATGGTTCCGACAATGCTGTCCTGATCTAATATATCTGATGAGAATTCATTCCAGTGCGTCGTCCATTTTTGGCAAGGTTGAAGTATCTACTGTCATAGGTCAATGATCTGGTTCTACTTCTATCATGTTCTACCTTCGAGTATTACCCCCTGGTATCTCGAAGATGTCTTGCCATTGCACCACATCTTACTAACTTTGTTGAAGTAATGTCTTTCCTTGTCATAATCACTCTACAGGTTCTGGGTTGTTGTCAACCGAGGACACCGACTAGTGAAATTATCCTGCACTACAAATCAAATACCCCTAGTATTTTTACTGGGAAATTCTAAACTCAATCTGGTCATTCCTCAACTATCGGCTGCATCATGGTCTTGCTATCTTCGACTGTGCTACCTCGTCCTTCTCTAGTGCACGAATTCTTTAGTATGTGAGCACGACTTACGTCGAGCTTTCAACATCATTTTTCTTGTCTTGAAAGGCAACTTTGGTTCCGAGCTTGCATCTTATATATTGTTCCTATAACTTGCCACTTCGTCATTCCCTTGCTTGTTGTCGTTATTGTTTGATTGCATCCTCTTCAAACCCCCCAGCAAATGTGTCGGATCACTTTCAACACTTTGACTTCTTACGAGATGTCAATTGTGTTCATGATGAGAAATACCCTCCTTGCCCTCGATGATTTTTATTATCATCGACAACACCCTTGACTTTCTTTCATCGCGAACTTGTCCACAATATGAGTACAACTTTCTCTCTAGCTAGTGTTGTGTTCTGCCTTGAAGTATTACTGTCTTTTATGTCGAGAATGTTGTGGGTATTGCTCCACCTCTTAGGAATTCTCGGTATGATGATACTTCTCACCATCACCATTCTTCGTTGGTCCCCGTGATGTTTTTTAACCGGGATACCAATATGCTAACGATGCTGTTTGAGTTCTGTACTTCCAGCAACCCTATTGCTTTGAAGTTAATGATCGACAGTTCATTCTTAGACTGTTGGTTATTGAATTGTCACTCGAACATTGATCTTACTACCTAAGGTCAAATTTCGTGCACACCTTTCAATTAATGATTAATGGTGTATGTTTTCCTCGAGCATACAACATTATATCATTTGAATTGACAAGTGTCATCTTCTTGTTCACATTATTGTGGAAATCCATCCGTTTGGAATTCTCGATGAATTGTCACTGAGCCCATCAGCGCCTCCTCATCCTCTCCTTGGTTTAATGATGAACTATTTTTTTCGGGAACCCGCTCCCATAGTTCATTTCCCGAGAATCTTGCAATGTCATTTCGTCGATTTGTGTTGCACCTTTTCTTCTCGAACATCCTGAGTCCGAGGTATCATGACACCAATCGGATCTGAATCTCGGTCAGATATGATGGTTGGGACAACTTTCCAGGAGTTATAATGTTGGTCCTTTGGTGACCCGGTAATATGATGTCATGCCTAGCACCCCTGGCTAGAGGACCTATCATTATAATTTCTTTTGCAAGAATAACCATTCTTCCAGGAGGAAATTGTAAGACTTATTTTATAAGTTGCTCTGGATAGATCATTTGTGTATCCAAAGTCTGGCCCTCGATTGAAATACCATATCATTGCTACCTCGAAGCATGACTATGATACCCCGTTCATCAACAAAAACATTGGAGGCGTGATGCTAAATGTTTCTTCGTCAGTTCTCCAAACACCGCTGTATGGGTAACATCTTGATTAATCCTTGCCTCTTTATCTGAATGGTTGGGTACTTACTCTCCTACCATGTATGCCATGTTCTACTTGTCCATGGGAAGGATATACTCCTAATAATTGCGTGTAATCATAGTTTTCCTTTCCATTGTTCTGTTTAACCTTCTTGATCTATATGATCTAAGTAGGAATAATTCTTTGCTTATGTAAACACCTCGTTGTACAACTCTATTAGTAAGACCTTGATTCTATTATTGATCACATTCCGGTACTGCCGGTGGATGAGAACTTTGCCTATTGGTCCGCATCATTTCAACGAACGGGAAAATGGTTCTCTTCGTTCCTTGTCCTTGGTACCGACATTGTTGCCGACATAGCTGACAAGCTATTCACTGACATGCCTCCCTGTCGCGGCTATGCAAGATGTCACCACCCTTTCTATTTTCAACCCACAGGGTGGGCCCATAACCCACAGGTCCACTGGATCGAAACCCGACTCTTCTTTACAACCCGGATTCTAATGTACCCTTTGCACCTGGCTTCGTATGTGATTCACGAGCTAAATTATAAACCATTATTCATCTTGAAATCAAACACCAAGTTATTCACGTTGTTCAAGCCCCCATTCCAGCTTCCGTCTAGGCATCGAATGATTACCTACCCATTTGAAATTTTGGTACCATCGTATACTGCACTCAACGAATTCACTAAAATAAAACTCGTGGGGTACCTCGTGTATTTCACATTGAGTTCACCGTTAGATGCCCAGCTTTGTGAAGATGCGTTCTTCCCGAGTTCCCCCTCGTCGCGTTCGTGGAACGATGGAGATCCCGAAGAAAGGATGACGACTTGATCACGATGACTTGAAGCAGAGAATGAAGACATCAACGTAAGGGATCAACCTCTTCAAAAGGCCAACCAAAACCGAGAAGACTTGTTAGGTTTTCGCTACCAGTACTCCCCCCCTCCCGTGCTCCACCGTTTAAATCTCGGGAAGAGATTTCTTGTAGTGGAGGAGAATTGTGACGCCTTGATAATTAGACTACAGTAATTCCTTGCTAATGATGCCACGCCACCTCGATTACGGTTGCTAATCTCGCGTTAGTTCGAAAACGGTTCGAATTCAAATTCAAAATCAAACAAACAATAAATGTTTTCAAACATTGAAACAAAAATGTTCGGACTGTGCCAAATATTACATAGGTAATTATAGTGAAGAAAACATCTGTTTAGAAAATGCTAAGATGCTCTAAAATAAATAAAACAGAAAAAGGGAAATAGATAAAAAGAAAAGAAAAACTGCTAAAAAATACAAGACAAATTAAAAAAGGAAAAGCAAAGCCCTGGCCCAACTGGGCATCTGGGCCACCAGGAGGCCCGCCCCATTCCCCCTAATCCAATAGGCCCACCGAACCCTAACTACCCACGTTCCCCACTCCCTCCTTCCCTCCCGATCCCATCTGGATCGGGGCTGCAGAGCCCATCGACGCCACTGCGCCTCGACGATCGCCGTCGTCGCCGGACCTCCCCTACCTCTACCCCGTCGGCGCTGCCACCCCACCGGACTGCCCCTTCATCACCTCCTTCCCGACCGGCCTCATCGAGCCTCGCCGCCCCCTGGTCTCTACATCGCTGGTGAGGCCGGCTCCCTCTTCATCCTCTGTCCCGTGCTCGCCAAGCCACCCCCCGCGGCGACCGCATCCCCCCTGCACCGCTTGCCGAGCTACTGCTCGTAGCCCCTCGTCGTGGCCTCGCTCGCCGCCACCTCGCGCTGGCCGACCTATGTCGTGCCCCATGGCTGCCCTGCCCTCGCTAGCGCGCGCGTGCTCATTGCGCCCAGTCGTGTGCGTCGCTGCCCCTGCACGCTGCCCGCGACCTGCGCCGTCGCCTCCTTCCCCTCTGCTCGCCCACTTGCCCGCCTCGCCACCGCCGCTTAGCTCCGCTCCAGCGGGCGCGCCACTCCCTCTGGCCTCGCGAGCGCTGTCGCCGCGGCTGCCCCCGCATCGCTGCGCTCGCCTAGCCCCGCACCGGCCACTCGCGCCCCCTGCTCGCCCTCCGGCGCCCGCTCGCCCCGCCAAGCATCGCCGCCACCCACGCACCTCCTCTCCTCCTGTTGCCGCTGCGCGGGCGATCTCCGCCTCGCCGGCGCAACTCCGGCGCTCGGGGCCAGCGCCCCGACGTGGCAGCGGCCGTTGGTCGGCTCCACCCTGTCAGTTGACTGGTCAACGGTCAACTTTGACCGCTGACGTCACGCTGACGTCATGATGATGCAGTAATGAGTTTTTCGAATTAATTAAAGAATAGAGAAAATGGCTTCTATACCACTGAGACAAGCATCAATTGCTCATTTGCCATCCAACAAAGCTTCAGTGCTCATATACCAAAGACGAACACATTTTAGTGCTTATTTGCCATCGCCGTTACTCGATCGTTAAAACCTCTCCATTTTCCTGTCAGTTAATCTGAGAATTCCACTTTTTCCCTCACCTTATCTCTTAGAATCTCATAATAGAAAAAAAAAGAAAAACTCAAGAGGAGTCAGTCACGCACGCACGACACACTCATGGCGGAACCGCCGCCGCCGGCGCTCCCCCAGCGCATGCCCCTCCTCCCTCTCCCTCTCCCCCAGCGCATGCCCCTCCTTCCTCTCCCGCAACCCCAGCGCATGCCCCTCCTCCCTGAGCCTCTACCGGCGCTGAAGATCTCTGTCGGCGCTGTGGGAACGCGACGCCCAATGGCGACGGAACCGACGGCGCCGCTGCACCAGGCCCAGCATCCGCCGCCTCCCGTCGCGGCGCTCCGCCATCCCCCGCCTCCGCCGCCTCCCGTCGCGGCGCTCCCCCATCCCCGGCCTCCGCCGCCTCCCCACGACCATGTCGCCCAGAACCCTAGAATCATGGATTCCGGCGACGTGGAGAGCGGGTCAGGGATGTCGACGGTCGAGGCCCTCCAAGAGATCACCCCGTACGTGGGCGCACTCTCTGCAGCTCCTATGCCCCATATTTCCAAGCTCCATGAGGACGAAGGCGTGGCTGACGAACGCGGCTCCACCACTCTCTCTGATATTTGTGCTAGGTAATTTCTCAGTCTTTCTATTTTGCTTCAGTTTAGGATAGGAGAATACAATATTGACATGATTTCATCATAAACAGGATGATCCAATCATGTACTTACACGGTAGAGGTGAAGGTTTGTGGCGGTGAAACTGAAAACTATGAGGATTGTACATTTAGTTGGGATATTGTTGAGGGTAGTAGCTCAAGTTTGAAGGATCTGTTGGCTTCCATTGCTGGAACTTTTCCACTATTTTCGTTGAAGAGTATAATGATTGAGTATGTTGACTCTGTTAGTGGAAAAAATATTTGTGTCTCAAACGATGAAGAATGCCTGAAAATGTATGAGTCTTTTCATCAAAATAGAAGTGGTAATCTGATCATCAATAATCTGACCCAAGTGATAGTGTTGATGTGCATTTTACTCTGTTGAATCAACCACCATCTATAGCACTGCATGGTCAAGCAAGTAATGTAACTGATGAAGCAATAGATACATATCTTGCAAATCCACATGAAGAATATGAACATGTTGGTGTAGATGAGGAGGACCAATACTCAATTGATAGTGCTGGTTCAGATAGTGATGATGAGCTCGAAGAAAAAAAAAAGATATACCAAATAGTGAGCATGTAGAGGATAGCAGAGATGACGAGGAGTGGGTTGTGGAAGATGCTAGACCAGATGTTATTCCAGAAATAGTGTATGATAAAGAAAACCCACCAATGCATGTTGGTGCAAAGTATCCTAACATTGAAGAGTTTAGGTTGACAATTGCTACATATGCCATAAAGAAAGAGTTTGATTTTAAGGTTGAGAAAAGTGAACCTACACGATTCAGGGCTTATTGTCGCGAGACTAAAGATTGCACATGGAGAATTCATGTTGGGAGGTTAGATGATGGAGAAACTATGGAGGTATATATTTTACTTAGTTGCATACTTTTGTTGTTATTAAATGGAGTTGACTCTGTTTTCTTACCCATTAAAATTTACTGCAGGTCAAGAAGCATATGGAGGAGCACTCATGTGCAAGTACAAAGAAGAAAAAGGAGCAGCATAATGCTTCAAAGGCATGGGTGTGTGAGAAAGTCATGGACTGGTAAAGGAAGATCCTAGTGTTCGCCCAAAGGAGTTACAAAGGAGGCTACATGACAAGTACAAGATCAAGATTGATTATACAAAAGTATTCAGTGGCAAAGGGCTAGCAATGGCTAAGTTGTTTGGTGATTGGGATGAGTCTTTTGACAAGTTGTATGCTTGGAAAGCGGAGGTTGAGAAGAGGTCTCCTGGAAGCATAGTTGCGATTGACCACATGGAGTATGATCAGAAGAAGTATTTTATACGGATGTTTGTTGGATTGAAGCCTCTATGCGATGGATTCTTGGCTGGATGCAGACCTTACTTGGTGATAGACAACACTCATTTGACAGGCAAATGTAGAGGTCAGTTAGCTACTGCTTGTGCTATTTATGGGCGCAATTGGCTATACCCTGTAGCATATGGAGTTATTGATGCGGAAACTACTGAAAGTTGGGTGTGGTTTGTGGAGAAGCTTCGTGAGTCTATTGGCTCTCCCCCTGGCCTAGCCATATGTTCAGATGCAGGTAAAGGGATTGACACCGCAATTGAAAAGGTGTTTGAGTATGCAGAACATAGGAATGCATGCGACACTTGGTTGTGAACTTCAAAAAAAAGTTTCATGGCAAAGTTTTTGATGATCATTTGTGGCCAGCTGCTTATTCATGGACTCCTCAAGCTTTTGACTATCACATGGCAGCCATAGAGCAGAAAAAGGCTGCTGCGATTACATACTTAAAGAAGTATCACAGCAGACTATGGTCAAGGAGCAAATATTCATGTTCCACGAAAGTGGATTATGTGACAAATAATTTGGCCGAGTGTTTCAACAATTGGATCCACAAGCACAAAGGTTTGATGTTGTTTCAGCTCATGGACAAGATCAGGAGGAAGATTACAGTTAAGCATGAGAAGAGGAGAAGGGTTGCTAGAAAATTGCAGGGTCGACTTATACTTCCAAGTGTCATGAATGAGCTGAACAAAAAAAGTAGGGGGCTAGACATTGAATATGAGAGAATAGATGACATGATTGCGGAGGTTAGCGAGAGTGCTGCGCTGGGTGGCAAGCGCCACATTACTGATCTAGCGAATAGGACATGCACATGCAGGGCATTTCAAGTCTCTCGGAAGCCTTGCAAACATGCAATCAGCTTTATTACTGGAATTAGGGGAGTCACCATAGCAGATTTTGTTGATGATTATTACAGCGTTGCCAAGTTCACTGCAGCTTATGCCCATGTTCTTCTTGGCCTGACCGACATGTCTCAATGGCCAAGTGTGAACAAAGATTTCATTTTGAATCCCCCAATCCCGAGGAGGGCCCCTGGGAGGCCAAAAGTACAGAGCCATAAAAGTGGCACTGAGAATAGCAAGAGCAAGGGAAATAAAGGCCAGCACCAATGTCCAATTTGCAAGGTCTATGGACATAGATGGCAAAGTTGTAAAGATGCTGCTCCGGAAGCACTGGCTGCCTACGCTGAAGTAGCAAAGCAAAAAAACATAG
This sequence comes from Secale cereale, assembly GCA_902687465.1. Classification (NCBI taxonomy): domain Eukaryota; kingdom Viridiplantae; phylum Streptophyta; class Magnoliopsida; order Poales; family Poaceae; genus Secale; species Secale cereale. The sequence continues at coordinate 834,422,314 of LR738713.1, forward strand.
TGCTTGTTTCAATATTACTGTTTCATCATACTCTTGTCTTAATGATGCTAATATGTGATACTAATGCAGGGACAAAAGAAAGAAAAAAACCCATTACAAAGGCTTTTCTTCCATGTTCAATCAAAACTGAAACTGCACTGCCTCTACTTCCATCTCCAAGTTATGCAATTGAAGACAATGTCGCCAAGTCGAAATCATCAAAGACTACCTCTAAATCTACAAGGTATGAAAGCTGCACAATCTTCAATGTAATGTTTCTTTGACAATGTGTAAGTTATATGCCACGTGTTATTATAATCTGATCCAAGGCCACTGATCACAACAGTTTAGGCAACTTGTAGAATGAAATGTTTCTTTGGCAATGTGTAAGTTAGCAACTTATATTCTGTGAGGATCATCATAGTATGTAATATGAACTTTTAATGTAGATCAAAGGCCATATCAGTTGTGCCTGACAGCCCTGCAATCGATACTCGAAGCAAGAAGAGTGTTTCTCCTGACAGCCCTGCAATGAGCACTCGAAGCAAGAAGAGAATTGTGCCTAACAGCCAAGTAATGGCCACTCGAAGCAGAAAGAAGCTGAAACTGTGATGTTCTCCAAAATTTCGCAAATTATTTACATATTGCAACTCTTCATGTCTAATTTTTCTACATACTTTGCTTATGTGAACAACCAACTCTTCGGTTGTGGTCTTTTGGTAGGGATGGAAACTTGAGTTTACTTATGCATGACTGGATTTGGTGTTTGCTGAATGGTTTGTAAAAAAATTGTAATTTTATGAGTATTATTCTGTAGCTGAAGTATATGTATGCTGATACTATTATATGTGCACTGTTGTCTAGCTGAAATGCTGAAATTAGAAGCAAAGTGCTGTCAAAATTTTCCTAGAAATGTTCTGAAATTACAAGCAAAGTGCTGAAATTGTTACTTATTTGCACTGAGGGCAAGCAAGTCATTTTGGCCTATGAAAACAGTGAGCTAATGTTGTTCTAACAGCCGATGGCATACGAGCACTAGAATTCGTTTGTTACTGGTATATGAGCACTGGAGCTTTGTTCGATGGTCAGTAAGCAGTTGACTCGTTTGTCAGTGGTATAGAAGCCATTGGCTCTAAAGAATAATAATTCTAGAAAATAATTAAATCTTTATAAATTAATATAAAATAAATCGTAACCCGGATGAAGAAACTTTGTACATGAAAGTTGCTCAGAACGGCGAGAAGGATCCGAATACGCAGTCTGTTCATTCACCACACATCTCTAGCATAGCGAACTGCAACATTTCACCTCTGATTCATTAGTCCGAAAACGCGAAACACCGGGAATACTTTCCCGGATGTTTCCCCCCTTCGTCGGTATCACCTCCTACCGCGTTAGGTCACACATAGCACCACGTTTTTGCCATGTTATGCTTTGTGGTGTGATGTTTGATTTATATTTATTGTTTCTCCCACCTCTTCTCTCCGATAGACATCGGGACTTGACTGCTGACGGTCCACTGTGATCGACTGCGTCGACGACGACCCCTCCTTCTTGCCAGCGCAACCATGCAAGCCCCCCCCCCTTGATCACCAGATATCGAGCATTCTCCTCTCTCTTATGCTTGCATTAGGTTTGCTATTGTTGTTGATTCGGCTCCTATTTTGTTTCATAGCATGTCATTGTTGCTACAACTGTTGATACCTTTACCTGCTATCCTAATGCTTAGTATAGGATGCTAGTATTCCATCAGTGGCCCCACATCCTTGTCCGTCTGCCATGCTATACTACTAGGCTGTGATCACTCGGAAGGTGATCACGGGTATATACTATACTATTACATAGTCATGATGATGTTTCAGAGATGGGGGCTGAAGGGGCAAGTGGTTCCACACAGGTAGTGGTGGGCCTGGGTTCCCGGCAGCCCCCTGATGGTTACTTTGTGGCGGAGCGACAGGGCTGGTTGCGACCACCTAGGAGACAGGTGGGCCTGGTCCCTGGGCAGTCTGGCCATTGGCCTATACGCACTAACCAGCTACGTGGGAATAGTTATGGGCACTCGATGTCGTGGTATCAGCCGAAGCCGTCTTGACGTCAACGGCTTAGCGGCGCGCGCCGGATTGGACTAGAACGCTACTCTGGTATTTGGAGAGGCAAGGTCTGCTTACCGGCCGCGTACGCAATGTGCAGGTGTGCGTTGGGCGATGGGCCCGAACCCCTGCGCGCTTAGGACTTAGACCGGTGTGCTGATCTCTCTGATGTGCTTAGGTAGGGCTGTGACGTGTTGATCATTCGAGGCCGGGCATGACCCCGGAAAGTGCGTCCGGCCAAATGGGATCGAGCGTGCTGGGTAATGTGGTGCACGCCTGCAGGGAAGTTAATCTATTCGATTAGCCGTGTCCCTCGGTAAAAGGATGACTCGGAGTTGTACTCCGACCTCATGACAACTAGAACCGGATACTTAATAAAACACACCCTTACCAGTGCCAGATACAACCCGGTGATCGCTTTCCCACAGGGCGACGAGGGGAGGATCGTCGGGTAGGATTATGCTTTATGTTGTTACTTGGTGAACTTACCATCTACTCCCCTTCTACTGCTGCAAGACGGAGGCTGCGAGAAGCGAGGACACTTGTTACTATTCCATCTACTCTTTTCTACTGCTGCAAGATGGAGGTTGCCAGAAGCATAGTCTTCTATTGGATTAGCTATCCCCCTCTTATTCTGGCATTCTGCAGTTCAGCCCACAGATATTACCCCCTTTACACAAATATCATTGCATATGTAGTGTAGATCCTTGCTTGCAAGTACTTTGGATGAGTACTCACGGTTGCTTTGCTCCCCCTTTTCCCCTTTTTTCCCTTCTTCCCGGATGATGCAACCAGATGGTGGAGTCCAGGAGCCAGAGGATCCCAAGGATGTTTCTACGTGGAATTCGGCTTCGAGGAGTAGTTAGGAGGTCCCAGGAAGGAGGCCTTGCCTTTTCGATCGTTGCTACATTTGTGCTAGCCTTCTTAAGGCAAACTTGTTTAATTTATGTCTGTACTCAGATATTATTGCTTCTGCTGACTCTTGTGTATTCGAGCTTATGTATTCGAGCCCTCGAGGCCCCTGGCTTGTAATATAAAGCTTGTATTATTTTAATTTCTGTCTAGAGTTGTGTTGTGATATCTTCCAGTGAGTCCCTGATCTTGTTCGTACACATTTGCGTGCATGATTAGTGTACGGTCAAATCAGGGGCGTCACACTAGCCTATGAGGATTGTATGATTCTGATTCTAGCCTCTATGGACTAAAACCCTCCGGTTTATATACACACCGGAGGGGCCTAGGGTTTGTACATGTTGTCTTGCAGAGGAAGGAAAATCTACATCCGAGCCTAAAACTTGCCATTACAAGAATACAGGAGTCCTATCCGGATACGAGAGACGAACTTCTATAACAATCTTCACGGCCCACCAGTCCGGCCCACCAGGAGTTTGTCCGGCCACATGAGGACCCCTCGATCCAGGACTCTCTCAGCGGGCCTCCCCGACATCGCCCGCTCTGAGAAGGTGATCCGCAGTATGTCCAAGATCCTAGGCAAGGTGGTGGTGGTGGATGAGCTCTCCCTCCGCAAGGAGGAGGAGGTCTGTGTCAAGGTCAAGTGCCTTGACTCCTCCACTCTCCGTGCCACCGTCCGGGTTTTCTTCAACGACCAGGGATTCGACCTCAAGATCTACCCTAAGCCTCCTAACCACATCGGCCGCCCTTGCTACCTCGCGGATGGCCACTTTGGTGGGGGTGGCGCAGACAACTGCGACGACTCCCACTACCGCCATCCGCGCCCCTCCCGCCACGAGGACCCGGATGACGACGATGAGCGCTCGGGCCGCAGCCGCTCCCCCTCACGGGACCCATCCGACCCCCCGGGGTCGCGGGGGTGCGGGTGCGGGCCGGTCACGCGGGTTGGCCACCTCCGTCGAGGCGGCCCCCGCCGCGCAACCTGTCTCCTCCCCCACTTCTTCGGCCGAGATCAGCGACATCTCCAACGTCAGCCTCCTCGTCCTCCCGGCATCTTCGCCGCATTCGCCCTGCTCCTCCCCCGCGGCCGTCCGCCCCCTCCGTCCCCGGCTGTGCTGCCCCCGGAGCTGATGGCCTCGCCGTCGAACAAGCTTCCCCCCATTGGGTCCCCCCCCCCCGCTGGGCCCCCCTGGGGATGCTTCGCGCTGTCCTCCACCCCTCCTCCGGCTCTTGTGCCCGTCCTGGAAGACAGCGCGCCGGCCCTAGACCCGCCCTCCCCTGACCGGCCGGTGTCTGGTGCCCTGTTGGAATCTCCTGCGCCTACGTCCTCGACTCGTCTACTCAAGGTGACCACCGACGTTGTGGTCACCCCTGTCGCCTCCTACCCGCCTTGGCCAGTGTCGTACGCCCGTCGGGCGCGGGCTTCGTCGACTCCAGCAATTGCCTCCCGCCGTAGTGCCCGTCTCGACGCTGACCACCCGGCCGGCTTCCCGGCGCCGTCCATCTCCCCACAGGCTGAGCTCCGGGTTGCGGCCCGGAACCTCGAGACAGGTGCGACCAACATCCCTTCCGGTTCTTCCAGCTGTTCGTTTTCTTCTCTCGAAGCGATGCCGCTCGGCCGCCTTGCCAAGGTGGCCTTAGACTCGTCTATAGTTTTAAAGGGGGAGGTTGGCCCCCCTTAGAGTAGATCGCGGCTATCCAGGCCCGCGAGATCCTTGACGGGAAACTTGCTGAGACCCGGGCCCATCTCCTCCGCACACCGGCGCCCCAGACACCCGCAGGGGTGCCTGTTGAGGAAATCTGTGGCCGCACTCGCTCCCGCACTGCCCCTCTCAGAGCCCACAGCGCATCCATCGTCCTAGGGTCAAGCAGCCCCTCAATGGTGGTTTAGATGCGCGCCCTCTTTTGGAACATCCGCGGCTTCGGCCATGATAGCCACCGCCGCCAACTAGTTGAGTTCATGCACGATGAACACATCGACATCATTGCCATTCAAGAAACCATGCGTATGGAGTTCTGTCTCCCTGAACTTGAGAGCCTTAGCCCCCACATGTTTCCCTGGCATTGGCTCCCTTATAGTGGGAACAATGGGCACTCGGGTGGCATCCTGTTAGGTGTGAAGGATGCCACCTTTGAGGTGGGCGGTATGGACCGGGGCGAGTTCTTTGTTACTTTGGAGATCTTCGAGCGGGCGCTCAACTTTAAGTGGGAGGTCATCATTGTCTATGGACCGGCGGACCACCGTCGTTCCCCGACCTTCCTCGCTGAGCTGCAACAAAAGATCTCTGCTACCTCCCTCCCTGTGGTCATGGGAGGTGACTTTAACCTCATCCGCTCCCCGGATGAGAAGAGTAATGACCGGGTCAACCGCCCCCGGATGCAGATGTTCAATGACTGCATCGCGGAGCTTGGCCTCCGTGAGCTTGAGCGTACGGGGGCCAGGTTCACATGGACTAACCACCAGGCGAACCCGACGTGGTCCGTTCTAGACCGCGTCCTAGTCTCTCCGGAGTGGGAACTTAGATGTCCCATGCCCTCGTTGCAGGCGATCACCTGGATCGGATGCGATCACGTCCCCCTCCTCCTCCCCTCCGCCGATGAGCGCCCCCCCCATCCCTCCTCGGTTCCGATTGGAGCTCTTCTGGCTCAACAAGGCCGGATTCCGCGAGGCTGTTGCGCCAAAGTGCTCCACTGTGCGCGATACTCCCCACCGCTCCATGTCCTCCGTTGATGCTTGGCAGTTCTGCGCCAAGCTTGCCCGCTAATTTATGAAGGGTTGGGGCACGAACCATGGCCGAGACCTCCGTGACCGCAAGAAAGCCCTCCTGAGTGCCATACAAGTCCTGGACGCCCGCGCTAACATCTCTGGGATCTCCCCGGACGAGTCGATGCGGAGATATGATCTTGAGGATCAGATCTCGGTCATCTACTCGGACGAGGAGGCATATTGGCGGCTCCGCGGCACCCAACGGTGGGTGCTCCGTGGTGAAGCTAACACGGCTTACTTCTAGGCGATCGCCAATGGGCGGCGACGGCGGAACTCCATCCACTCCTTGTGGGCCGACGATACCCAGCTTGTGCGCCCCTCGGACATCCGAGCCCACGTAGATGGCGTCTATAAAGCCCTATTCTCCCCCACCCCTCGGGGTGGGGCTGCGTTGGCCCCCGATATTTGGTCGGGTGGACAGCTAGTTTTCGACGAGGCCAACGCCGCCTTGGTGGCACCTTTCTCGGAGGACGAGGTCCTCGCGGCGATCACAGGAATGAACCCCTCCTCGGCCTCGGGCCCGGATGGATTGCCAGTCATGTTTTTCAAAACTTTCTGGCAAACCATCAAACCGGAAGTCATGGCCCTCTTCGACGAATTCTTCTCATGGACCATGGACCTTGGGCGTCTTAACTATGGGGTCATTACTCTCATTACCAAAGTCCTGGGGGCCTCGGACATTCGCCAGTTCCGATCGATCACAGTGATCAACGTGATCTTCAGGATCCTGGCTAAAGGGTTCGCTAATAGGGTGACCCTTCTAGCGGACTCTGTCACCCACCCCAACCAATCCGCCTTCATCCAAGGCCGGTTTATTTTGGATGGGGTGTTGGTCTTCCACGAAGTCCTTCATGAAGTCCGAACCAAGCACCACCGTGCGGTGTTCCTGAAGCTCGACTTCCATAAAGCCTATGACACTGTCCATTGGCCCTTCCTTCGGGAAGTTTTGCCCCGCAAGGGCTTCGACGACTGGTGGGTGACCCGAGTTATGCAACTCATCACTTACGGTCGGACGGCGGTTAACATTAATGGTGAGATCGAGTCTTACTTCCCCATCCTATGTGGGGTCTGCCAGGGTGACCCGTTCTCCCCGTTTCTGTTCAACATGGTTGTCGATGCCCTCGCGGTCATCCTTGATAAGGCCAAAGCTTGTGGCCATATCCGCGGCGTTGTCCCTCACCTGGTGGGAGGGGGAGGGGTCTCCCTCCTTCAATATGCCGACAATACCATAGTAATGGTGGAGGGATCCGCATCCGACATTTGCCAACCTGAAGTTCCTCCTCCTGTGTTTCCAGCAAATGTCTGGGCTCACCATCAACTTCGATAAGAGCGAAGTGATGGTCCTTGGCTATCCTCCGGAGGAGGCTTTGTCCATTGTGGACCGGCTGAACTGCCGCCTGGGTTCCTTCCCCACGACTTACTTGGGGATACCCATTAGTGACTCCCGGCTCACCGTCACTAACCTTCGCCCGACTGTGACTAGGATGCAGCACCGGGTGGAACCCTGGAGGAGGAGGTGGCTGTCGAAAGCAGCCAGGGTAATCCTCATCAACTCCTCGCTTGCTAGCCTACTCTGGTTTCTCATGAGCTTCTACGGCCTTCATGAGACCCTCCATCAGGAGGTTACCAAATACCAGTCTAGGTTTTTTTGGGCTGGCGAGGAAGACAAGCAGAAGTATCATATGGTGAGCTGGCCAGGCATCTGCAAACCCAGAGACCAGGGTGGACTTGGGATCTTGTCCTCTCGACGCATGAACATTGATCTCCTGACCCGCTAGCTTTGGCGTATCGCCAATGGGGAGGGAGGCCTCTGGCTTACCATCATCCGTAATAAATACCTCCGGGGCCAACCTCTTGCCTTCTGCCAGCGTACGGGTGGATCCCAGTTCTGGCAGTCGGTGATCCAGCTTCTGCCCGTCCTCCGCATTGGCACGTCCATCTCGGTTGGCTCCGGGTCCTCGACCCTGTTCTGGTTCGACCGTTGGTTAGGGGACTCCCCCCTGGCTGCGCGGTTCCCAGAACTTTTCGCCATTGTGGTTGACCCTCGGGTCTCTGTCGAGACGTCCCTTATTGACTTGGGCGTCTCGCTTTCTGGCGCCCCTTCGGCCCCCTCGAGGTGGCTTCTTGGGACTCCCTACTCCAGGACATCGCCCTTATGCCGATGGACGTCGAGGAGACCCCGGATTCCCTCTCCTGGCGCCTTGAGCCGTCTGGCCGCTTTTCCATGAAGTCCTTGTACGTCGCCATTGCTCCCTCGGCGGCCCCGGAGCCCTTTAGCCTGATCTGGGACAGCCGCCTACCTCTGAAGATCAGGATTTTCTTGTGGCAATGGATCCATGGACGCCTCCCTTCTGGGGTTGAAGTCCTCAAGCGTAACGGTCCGGGCGATGGGATGTGCCCCATCTGTGGCACGATCGAAGATGCTAACCACACCTTCTTCTCGTGCTCCTCTGCCCAGTTCCTGTGGGCTTGCTTCCGCGAGACGGTCGGGGGACAGTGGTGCAACACCAACTTCCCGGACTTACTTGCGGAGCTCAACGCTCCCCCCCCCCTCGCTACCGCCATATTAGATGGATGTGTGTTGGGGTCCTCGCCTGGATGCTTTGGACCATCCGCAATAAGCTTGTTATTCAGAAAGTGCCTCTCCGACGTGCGACTGACGTGACCTTTAAAATGTGTGGCTACTTGCAGCTTTGGCGGCCGCTTAGCCGCCCCCAGGACCAGGACGTCATCACCACCCTCCTCGCCGACCTTCGCTCGATGGCTCTCCGCATGGCGCCCCTGCTGCCGCCTCCTCCCCCAGCACTTGACTAGCCATTGTCCGGGTGTTGTGTGGTGTGTGTGTGTGTGTGTTTTTCAGGGCTTGTTGTGTTGTGTCCTCAGCATTAACCCTTGTGACCTCTTTGTGTTCTTGTATACCTCCGTGTGCGTGTGTTTGTCTTGTTGAACCTTGTTGGATGCTTGGCTTGGGCGGTTTGCTTTATAATATAAAGCGGGGCGAAAGCCTTTTTCGGCATATAAACGTCTATCTTTGTATTGTGTTTAAAAGACTACAGTGTTCATGGCTGAGCAAACATGCACATGATTGCTTTTTCAGTTGGCCAATCAAAACCTAAAAATAATAAGAATTGTCAACGGTTGCCAGGAGGAGTACAAGATGTGGCCATTATCTATGTAACATCATATGCCTAAAATAAGGTTACTGGGTAGACGTGTAAGTAAGATCACACCGACTAACAAGAAAATGTCATATGGCTAAGATAAGGAGCACAGCGTAGACTATAGCTCTTCCATTCCATCGCATACCTGTCAAATGAAATCATGGCGTACACTCTAGCCCTTCTTCATCTTCTCCGTGGAAGCATAGTAACTGTACTGCAACGAGTGCTCGTTTTGTTTGGAATGCAATAACAAGAAAAAGAAGTACAGCGGTACACATATCCATCATAAGGAAGATATGACTTGCAGGGAAGGACGATTTTTTTATTCTTTTTCTTTGTGATTAGGAAAGGACGAAGTGATTAGAGCACGTTTTTAAATTTTTGTTCCTGGGAGCAACTTTCAATCTAAAATACAATCAGGTTCATGCACCACCAAGCGACAAATACAATCACCGAAGCGGGTCGAAGATGTACCCCTGTAGTCATCCCTCCCTCGTCGAAGCCGGGCAAACCTTGTTGTAGCCCATTCTCTAATGGTCCAATCATGGCGTGCCATCACGAAGAGGTGTCGGACTAGAACATAAGTGGTTAGTTTAGTTGGGCATAATAAGCACTAATGTAGCAGCCTGCAGAAAAGCACGAGGGAATATATTTGATTAAAAGCACGTCTTTTTCTTTTAATTAGAGAACGGCGAATAGGCTTTTGAATTATGAGCCCTGCTTTCTTATCCTACAGTATGATCCAGCCCTGCATCAATTCCTTGTGGCAGCGAAGCAGCCATCTGCAGCTACGAATTGCAGCCGGCGACCTCTCTGCAATTCAACCGTCGCATCCTCTTATCTCCACCCAACTGCTGGCGACCGCCATGAACGGCGAGAGCGACCACGACGACATGGACATGCGGAAGCCGCTGCTGGTGAACACGGCGACGGGGAGCTGGTGGTACGCCACACGCAAGTCCCACGTCTCCGCATTCCTCTGCACGCTCGTCGTCGCGCTCGGCCCCGTCCAGCTCGGCTTCACGGGTGGCTTCTCCTCGCCCACGCAGGACGCCATCACCGGCGACCTCAACCTCTCCATCTCCGAGGTCATCGTCGGCCCTTTCATCGCCCGTCTCCGTCTACCGTTGTCGCCTCGCGGGATTAGTAATTGACGGCGCTTCGTGCTGTGCAGTTCTCCGTGTTCGGCTCGCTCTCCAACATCGGCGGCATGGCCGGGGCCATGGCAAGCGGGCATATGGCGGAGCACGTCGGCCACAAAGCGGTGAGATCTTTTTTTTTTCCTTTTCTTAACATGCCGCAGTTGCTGTTATGCGTACATAGTGTTCCTGTGCGAGATCGACCCGTTTGCGACCTGTGACCGCACAGTTAAGAGGAGACGGTGTCAATTCTTTTTATTTTTCATTGATAGATCCATGTAGCCAATGGCAGTAGTGCAATTTTGTTTGTGATGTGCCATGGCGCGAGACTTTCTTCTCGGCATCACCCGTCCACTATTGTCCACGATGGTTGCTGCTGCTGCACTAGAAACAGCAGGGTGACATGTATGCGCGCGCGCCTCGGGGCATTTTCAACGCGGATCACCAAAACACTCGCAAATGTCTCCGCCTAACTATGCATACGCATTTAGCCATTCAACGTGGATCATCAAATCGGTTCGGACATGTGCACATGTCCGAAATCTCACGAAATCCTTCTCAAACTTGAGGAGTTTTGTGAGAGTCCGGACGACCCTTCGGTACACTGCCGGTTGGACCACTTCTCCCAATGGCCCATGTCTCACACTCCTCTCTTTTCCCCTCTCGCTCCATCTGGCCCACTGCTAGCCATAGCCCACAATCTGAATTTAGGGATACGATGGGATGGCTAGACTGTCTACGGACACGTCCGGATCTGTCTACGCACATTTGGTGATGTTTCGGTTCATGATCCGCGTCGGAGATGCCCTTACATGCCCCCACATAGCTACACCAATGGGTATTCCCTAGCCGCCCCTACTTGTTCGGACCGGACAATCTGTAGTTAATTGGTTGTTCAACGGGCTTCCCATTTTCGACTCGAATTATTTGAAATCCTTCAGTACAATCCCAAATCAAGCAGGTCGTAGGGGAGTCTGGACTATCTGTCACGTCAGCACGGCAGTCTGGTCCAAAATTGAGTGTGCCGCCACAACACATCCTCATCGACCCAGAGCCCGCCACTACTTGGGCGCTCGACTAGTTGAAGAAGACCAAGGAGTTAGATTCCCGCCGTAGGGTAACATTGAGATACTGCGGGAAGGACTCCTGAAATATGAACGCAACGCCTGCCTAAAGGCAGAGGCAGGGCTCCGCAGCTTCTCGGATGGATGTTGTGATGACAATGGCGGAGGCAGGTCGGCACCCACGATTGGAGCAACAACGACGACGATGGCGGAGATCCGATTCTCGAGATCCACATCCGTCTAGATAGGTAAACTTAGAGTAATTTTTAGCTAAGTTTACTAAATTTTAATTAAGTTTGATATAATATATCGAATCTAAGTTAAATTAAAACCTTTAAAACTGGAAATGAAATGGGGCCTGACATTAGGTTTGTCCTGTTGGAGAACGTAGTATTTCAAAAAAAAAGTCCTACGATCACGCAAGATTTATCTAGGAGAAGCATAGCAACGAGCGGGGAGAGTGTGTCCACGTACCCTCGTAGACCGAAAGCGAAAGCGTCTAGTGACGCGGTTGATGTAGTCGAACGTCTTCGCGATCCAAGCACCGAACGTACGGCACCTCCGCGTTCAGCACACGTTTAACTCGATGACGTCCCACGAGCTCTTGATCTAGTTCAGCGTCACGGGAGAGTTTCGTCAGCACGACGGTGTGGTGACGGTGATGATGAAGCTACCGGCGCAGGGCTTCGCCTAAGCACTGCAACGATATGAACGAGGTGTGTAACTGTGGGGAGGGGCACCGCACACGGCTAAAATGAACTTGTGTGTCTATGGGGTGCCCCCTCCCCACGTATATAAAGGAGGGAGGGGAGGAGAAGGCAGCCAAGGAGGAGAGGCGCGCCCTAGGGGGGGCAATCCTACTCCAAGTAGGATTCCCCCCCTTCCTAGTCCTAGTAGGAGAGGGGGAAGGAAGGGGAGGAGAAGAAGAAGGAAAGGGGGGCCGGCCCCCTAGTCCAATTTGGTTTCGGCTAGGGGGGCCGCGCGCGCCTAGCTGGCCGCGCCTCCTCTTCCTCCACTTGGGCCCATGAGGCCCAATAACCCGTCGGGAGTTTCTGATAACCTCCCGGTACTCCGGTATTTATCTGATAACCACCGGAACTCATCCGGTGTCCGAATATAAGCTTCCAATATATGAATCTTTATGTCTCGGACATTCCGAGACTCCTCGTCATGTCCGTGATCACATCCGGGACTCCAAATTACCTTTGGTACCTCAAAACACATAAACTCATAATACCGATCGTCATCGAACGTTAAGCGTGCGGACCCTACGGGTTCGCGAACTATGTAGACATGACCGAGACTTATCTCCGGTCAATAACCAATAGCGGAACCTAGATGCTCATATTGGTTCCTACATATTCTACGAAGATCTTTATCGGTCAAATCGCATAACAACATATGTTGTTCCCTTTGTCATAGGTATGTTACTTGCCCGAGATTCGATCGTCGGTATCATCATACCTAGTTCAATCTATTTACCGGCAAGTCTCTTTACTCATTCCGTAATACGTTATCTTGTGACTAACTCATTAGTCGTTTGCTTGCAAGGCTTATTATGATGTGTATTACCGAGAGGGACCAGAGATACCTCTCCGACACTCTGAGTGACAAATCATATTCTCGATCTATGCCAACACCACAAACACCTTCGGAGACACCTGTAGAGCATCTTTATAATCACCCAGTTACGTTGTGATGTTTGATAGCACACAAGGTGTTCTTTCGGTATTCGGGATTTGCATAGTCTCATATGTTGGGGAACGTAGTATTTTAAAATGTTCCTACGATCACGCAAGATCTATCTACCAGATGCATAGCAACGAGAGGGGAGAGTGTGTCTACGTACCCTCGTAGACCGGGAGCGGAAGCGTCAAGTGACGCGGTTGATGTTGTCGAACTTCTTCGCGATCCAACCGATCAAGCACCGAACGTACGGCACCTCCGCGTTCAGCACACGTTCAGCTTGATGACGTCCCACGAGCTCTTGATCCGGTTGAGCTTCACGGGAGAGTTTCGTCAGCACGACGGCGTGGTGACGGATATGATGTGTTCACCGGCGCAGGGCTTCGCCTAAGCTCCGTGACGGTATAACCGAGGTGTGATTCTGTGGAGGGGGGCACCGCACACGGCTAAAACAATTCAACTTGTGTGTCTTTGGGTGCCCCCCTGCCCCCGTATATAAAGGAGCAGGGGAGGGAGGCCGGCCAACCTCTCCTGGTGCGGCTAGGGAGGGAGTCCTACTAGGAATAGGATTGCAATCCTATTCCTAGTAGGATTCACCGAAAGGAAGAAGGGGGAAAGGAATAGGAGAGGTGGCGCCCCCCCAATCCTAGTCCAACTAGGATTCCTAGGTGGGGGCGCCGGCCAGCCCTATGGGCTGCCTCTCTCTCACCATTTAGGCCCACTATGGACCATCCCCTCTCGTAGGGGGTTCCGGTAACCCCCTCCGGCATTCCCGATAAATCCGAAACTTTTCCGGTATACTTCCGGTGTCCGAATATAGCCGTCCAATATATCAATCTTTATGTCTCGGACATTCCGAGACTCCTCGTCATGTCCGTGATCTCATCCGGGACTCCGAACTACCTTCGGTACATCAATACTCAAAAACTCATAATACCGATCGTCATCAAACGTTAAGCGTGCGGACCCTACGGGTTCAAGAACTATGTAGACATGACCGAGACTCATCTCCGGTCAATAACCAATAGCGGAACCTGGATGTTCATATTGGCTCCTACATATTCTACGAAGATCTTTTATCGGTCAGAACCGCATAACAACATACGTTGTTCCTTTTGTCAAACGGTATGTTACTTGCCCGAGATTCGATCGTCGGTATCTCTATACCTAGTTCAATCTCGTTACCGGCAAGTCTCTTTACTCGTTCCGTAACACATCATCTCGTGACTAACTCATTAGTCTTTTGCTTGCAAGGCTTATTGTGATGTGTGTTACTGAGAGGGCCCAGAGATACCTCTCCGACACTCGGAGTGACAAATCCTAATCTTGATCTATGCCAACACCACGAATACTTTCGGAGACACCTGTAGAGCATCTTTATGATCACCCAGTTACGTTGTGACGTTTGATAGCACACAAGGTGTTCCTACTGTATTCGGGAGTTGCATAATCTCATAGTCATAGGAACATGTATAAGTCATGAAGAAAGCAATAGCAGTAAAACTAAACGATCATAGTGCTATGCTAACGGATGGGTCTTGTCCATCACATCATTCTCCTAATGATGTGATCCCGTTGATCAAATGACAACTCATGTCTATGGTTAGGAAACATAACCATCTTTGATCAATGAGCTAGTCTAGTAGAGGCATACTAGGGACACTCTGTTTTGTCTATGTATTCACACATGTACTAAGTTTCCGGTTAATACAATTCTAGCATGAATAAAAGACATTTATCATGATATAAGGAAATACAAATAACATCTTTATTATTGCCTCTAGGGCATATTTCCTTCAGTCTCCCACTTGAACTAGAGTCAATAATCTAGATTACAAAGTGATGATCCTCACACCCATGGAGTCTTGGTGCTGATCATATTTTGCCCGTGGAAGAGGCTTAGTCAATGGGTCTGCAACATTCAGATCCGTATGTATTTTGCAAATCTCTATGTCTCCCTCCTTGACTAGATCGCGGATGGAATTGAAGCGTCTTTTGATGTGCTTTGTTCTCTTGTGAAACCTGGATTCCTTCGCCAAGGCTATGGCTCCAGTGTTGTCACAAAAGATTTTCATTGGACCCGATGCACTAGGTACTACACCTAGATCGGATATGAACTCCTTCATCCAGACTCCTTCATTTGCTGCTTCCGAAGCAGCTATGTATTCCGCTTCACACGTAGATCCCGCCACGACGCTCTGCTTGGAACTGCAACAGCTGACAGCTCCACCGTTCAATAAAAATACATATCCGGTTTGTGACTTTGAGTCATCCGGATCAGTGTCAAAGCTAGAATCGACGTAACCGTTTACGACGAGCTCTTTGTCACCTCCATATACGAGAAACATATCCTTTGTTCTTTTCAGATACTTTAGGATGTTTTTGACCGCTGTCCAGTGATCCACTCCTGGATTACTTTGGTACCTCCCTGCTAGACTTATAGCAAGGCACACATCAGGTCTGGTACACAGCATTGCATACATGATAGATCCTATGGCTGAGGCATAGGGAATGACTTTCATTTTCTCTCTATCTTCTGCAGTGGTCGCGCATTGAGTCTTACTCAACTTCATACCTTGTAAAACAGGCAAGAATCCTTTCTTTGACTGATCCATTTTGAACCTTTTCAAAATTTTATCAAGGTATGTGCTTTGTGAAAGTCCAATTAAGCGTCTTGATCTATTTCTATAGATCTTGATGCCTAATATGTAAGCAGCTTCTCCGAGGTCTTTCATTGAAAAACTTTTATTCAAGTATCCTTTTATGCTATCCAGAAATTCTATATCATTTCCAATTAACAATATGTCATCTACATATAATATTAGAAATGCTACAGAGCTCCCACTCACTTTCTTGTAAATACAGGCTTCTCCAAAAGTCTGTATAAAACCATATGCTTTGATCACCTCATCAAAGCGTATATTCCAACTCCGAGATGCTTGCACCAGTCCATAGATGGATCGCTGGAGTTTGCATACTTTGTTAGCACCTTTTGGATCGACAAAACCTTCTGGTTGCATCATATACAACTCTTCTTTGAGATATCCATTTAGGAATGCAGTTTTGACATCCATTTGCCAGAATTCATAATCATAAAATGCGGCAATTGCTAACATGATTCGGACAGACTTAAGCATCGCTACAGGTGAGAAAGTCTCATCGTAGTCAACTCCTTGAACTTGTCGAAAACCTTTCGCAACAAGTCGAGCTTTGTAAACAGTAATATTACCGTCTGCGTCGGTCTTCCTCTTGAAGATCCATTTATTTTCGATGGCCTGCCGATCATCGGGCAAGTCAACCAATGTCCACACTTTGTTCTCATACATGGATCCCATCTCAGATTTCATGGCTTCAAGCCATTTTGCGGAATCTGGGCTCATCATCGCTTCCTCATAGTTCGTAGGTTCATCATGGTCTAGTAACATGATTTCCAGAACTGGGTTGCCGTACCACTCTGGTGCGAAACGTACTCTGGTTGATCTACGACGTTCAGCAGAAACTTGATCCGAAGTTTCATGATCATTATCATCAACTTCCTCACTAATTGGTGTAGGAATCACTGGAACAATTTCCTGTGATGTACTACTTTCCAATATGGGAGAAGGTACAATTACCTCATCAAGTTCTACTTTCCTCCCACTCACTTCTTTCGAGAGAAACTCTTTTTCTAGAAAGGATCCGTTCTTAGCAACGAATATTTTGCCTTCGGATCTGTGATAGAAGGTGTACCCAACAGTCTCTTTT
This sequence comes from Secale cereale, assembly GCA_902687465.1. NCBI lineage: Eukaryota > Viridiplantae > Streptophyta > Magnoliopsida > Poales > Poaceae > Secale > Secale cereale. Next base: position 834,438,856 of record LR738713.1, read on the forward strand.
GGGTATCCTATGAAGACACATTTTTCCGACTTGGGATCGAGCTTATCAGGTTGAAGTGTTTTCACATAAGCATCGCAACCCCAAATTTTAAGAAACGACAACTTTGGTTTCTTGCCAAACCATAGTTCATAAGGCGTCGTATCAACGGATTTAGATGGTGCCCTATTTAACGTGAATGCAGCTGTCTCTAAAGCATAACCCCAAAACGATAGTGGTAAATCGGTAAGAGACATCATAGATCGCACCATATCCAATAAAGTACGGTTACGACGTTCGGACACACCATTACGTTGTGGTGTTCCAGGTGGCGTGAGTTGTGAAACTATTCCAGATTTTTTCAAATGAAGACCAAACTCGTAACTCAAATATTCTCCTCCATGATCAGATCGTAGGAACTTTATTTTCTTGTTACGATGATTCTCTACTTCACTCTGAAATTCTTTGAACTTTTCAAATGTTTCAGACTTGTGTTTCATTAAGTAGATATACCCATATCTGCTCAAATCATCAGTGAAGGTCAGAAAATAACGATACCCACCGCGAGCATCAACACTCATTGGTCCACATACATCAGTATGTATGATTTCCAACAAATCTGTTGCTCGCTCTATAGTTCCGGAGAACGGAGTTTTAGTCATCTTGCCCATGAGGCATGGTTCGCAAGCACCAAGTGATTCATAATCAAGTGATTCCAAAAGTCCATCTTTATGGAGTTTCTTCATGCGTTTTACACCAATATGACCTAAACGGCAGTGCCACAAATAAGTTGCACTATCATTATTAACCTTGCATCTTTTGGTTTCAATATTATGAATATGTGTATCACTACGATCGAGATCCAGTAAGAATAGACCACTCTTTAAGGGTGCATGACCATAAAAGATATTATTCATCAAAATGGAACAACCATTATTCTCTGATTTAAATGAATAACCGTCTCACAATAAACAAGATCCAGATAGAATGTTCATGCTCAACGCTGGCACCAAATAACAATTATTTAAGTCTAAAACTAATCCCGAAGGTAGATGTAGAGGTAGCGTGCCGACGACGATCACATCGACTTTGGAACCGTTTCCCACGCGCATCGTCACCTCGTCCTTAGCTAATCTTCGTTTAATCCGTAGTCCCTGTTTCGAGTTACAAATATTAGCAACCGAACCGGTATCAAATACCCAGGTACTACTACGAGAATTAGTAAGGTACACATCAATAACATGTATATCACATATACCTTTGTTCACCTTGCCATCCTTCTTATCCGCCAAATACTTGGGGCAGTTCCGTTTCCAGTGTCCAGTCCCCTTGCAGTAGTAGCACTCAGTTTCAGGCTTGGTTCCATAATTGAGGCTTTCTGCGAGAACAGCAACAATCTTGCTATTCTCCTTGAAAATCCCTTCCTTGCCCTTTTTCTTGAAACTAGTGGTATTGTTAACCATCAACATTTGATGCTCCTTTTTGATTTCTACCTCCGCAGCTGTGAGCATAGCGAAGAGCTCGGGAATTGTCTTTTGTATCCCTTGCATATTATAGTTCATCACGAAGCCATTATAGCTTGGTGGTAGTGATTGAAGAATTCTATCAATAACACTATTCTCATCAACTTGGCAACCAAGTTGAGTCATATGATTGTAGTGCCCATACATTGTGAACAAGTGTTCACTGATAGAACTATTCTCCTCCATCTTGTAGCTGTAGAACTTATTGGAAATCTTATATTTCTCAATCCGGGCATTTGCTTGAAATATTAACTTCAACTCCTGGAACATCTCATATGCTCCATGACGTTCAAAACGTCGTTGAAGTCCCGGTTCTAAGCCGTAAAGCATGGCACACTGAACTATCGTGTAGTCATCAGCCCGCGACTGCCAGACGTTCAAAGCGTCTGCATCAGCGGAAGGGGGCTTGTCACCTAGCGGTGCTTCAAGGACATAATTCTTCTGTGCAGCAATGAGGATAATCCTCAGGTTACGGACCCAGTCCGTGTAATTGCTACCATCATCTTTCAACTTAGCTTTCTCTAGGAATGCATTAAAATTCAAAGGAACGGTAGCACGAGCCATTGATCTACAACGACATAGATATGCAAAACTATCAGGACTAAGTTCATGATAAATTAAAGTTCAATTTAATCATATTAATTTAAAGAACTCCCACTTAGATAGACATCCCTCTGGTCATCTAAATGATCACGTGATCCAAATCAACTAAACCATGTCCGATCATCACGTGAGATGGAGTAGTTTTCAATGGTGAACATCTTATGTTGATCATATCTACTATATGATTCACGCTCGACCTTTCGGTCTCCAGTGTTCCGAGGCCATATCTGTATATGCTAGGCTCGTCAAGTTTAACCCGACTATTATGCATGTGCAAAACTGGCTTACACCCGTTGTATTTGAACGTAGAGCTTATCACACCCGATCATCACGTGGTGTCTCGGCACGACGAACTTTCGCAACGGTGCATACTTAGGGAGAACACTTATACCTTGAAATTTAGTAAGGGATCATCTTATAATGCTACCGTCGTTCTAAGCAAAATAAGAAGCATAATAAGATAAACATCACATGCAATCAAAATATGTGACATGATATGGCCATCATCATCTTGTGCTTTTGATCTCCATCTTCAAAGCACCGTCATGATCACCTTCGTCACCGGCTTGACACCTTGATCTTCATCGTAGCATCGTTGTCGTCTCGCCAACTATTGCTTCCACGACTATCGCTACCGCTTAGTGATAAAGTAAAGCAATTACATGGCGATTGCATTTCATACAATAAAGCGACAACCATATGGCTCCTGCCAGTTGCCGATAACTTTACAAAACATGATCATCTCATACAAAACCGTATAACTCATCATGTCTTGACCATATCACATCACAACATGCCCTGCAAATACAAGTTAGACGTCCTCTACTTTGTTTGTTGCAAGTTTTACGTGGCTGCTACGGGCTTTAGCAAGAACCGTTCTTACCTACGCATACAAAACCACAACGATGTTCTGTCAAGTATGTGCTGTTTTAACCTTCACAAGGACCGGGCGTAGCCACACTTGATTCAGCTAAAGTGAGAGAGACAGACACCCGCCAGTCACCTTTAAGCAACGAGTGCTCGTAACGGTGAAACCAGTCTCGCGTAAGCGTATGCGTAATGTCGGTCCGGGCCACTTCATCTCACAATACCGCCGAAGCAAAGTATGACATGCTGGTAAGCAGTATGACTAGTATCGTCCACAATCTCATTGTGTTCTACTCGTGCATATCATCTACGCATAGACCTGGCTCTGATACCACTGTTGGGGAACGTAGTATTTTAAAATGTTCCTACGATCACGCAAGATCTATCTACCAGATGCATAGCAACGAGAGGGGAGAGTGTGTCTACGTACCCTCGTAGACCGGGAGCGGAAGCATCAAGTGACGCGGTTGATGTTGTCAAACTTCTTCGCGATCCAACCGATCAAGCACCGAACGTACGGCACCTCCGCGTTCAGCACACGTTCAGCTTGATGACGTCCCACGAGCTCTTGATCCAGTTGAGCTTCACGGGAGAGTTTCGTCAGCACGACGGCGTGGTGACGGATATGATGTGTTCACCGGTGCAGGGCTTCGCCTAAGCTCCGCGACGGTATAACCGAGGTGTGATTCTGTGGAGGGGGGCACCGCACACGGCTAAAACAATTCAACTTGTGTGTCTTTGGGTGCCCCCCTGCCCCCGTATATAAAGGAGCAGGGGTGGGAGGCCGGCCAACCTCTCCTGGTGCGGCTAGGGAGGGAGTCCTACTAGGAATAGGATTGCAATCCTATTCCTAGTAGGATTCACCGAAAGGAAGAAGGGGGAAAGGAATAGGAGAGGTGGCGCCCCCCCCCCCAATCCTAGTCCAACTAGGATTCCTAGGTGGGGGCGTCGGCCAGCCCTATGGGCTGCCTCTCTCTCACCCTTTAGGCCCACTATGGACCATCCCCTCTCGTAGGGGGTTCCGGTAACCCCCTCCGGCATTCCCGATAAATCCGAAACTTTTCCGGTATACTTCCGGTGTCCGAATATAGCCGTCCAATATATCAATCTTTATGTCTCGGACATTCCGAGACTCCTCGTCATGTCCGTGATCTCATCCGGGACTCCGAACTACCTTCGGTACATCAATACTCAGAAACTCATAATACCGATCGTCATCAAACGTTAAGCGTGCGGACCCTACGGGTTCGAGAACTATGTAGACATGACCGAGACTCATCTCTGATCAATAACCAATAGCGGAACCTAGATGTTCATATTGGCTCCTACATATTCTACGAAGATCTTTTATCGGTCAGAACCGCATAACAACATACGTTGTTCCTTTTGTCAAACGGTATGTTACTTGCCCGAGATTCGATCGTCGGTATCTCTATACCTAGTTCAATCTCGTTACCGGCAAGTCTCTTTACTCGTTCCGTAACACATCATCTCGTGACTAACTCATTAGTCTTTTGCTTGCAAGGCTTATTGTGATGTGTGTTACCGAGAGGGCCCAGAGATACCTCTCCGACACTCGGAGTGACAAATCCTAATCTTGATCTATGCCAACACCACGAATACTTTCGGAGACACCTGTAGAGCATCTTTATGATCACCCAGTTACGTTGTGACGTTTGATAGCACACAAGGTGCGGTATTCGGGAGTTGCATAATCTCATAGTCATAGGAACATGTATAAGTCATGAAGAAAGCAATAGCAGTTAAACTAAACGATCATAGTGCTATGCTAACGGATGGGTCTTGTCCATCACATCATTCTCCTAATGATGTGATCCCGTTGATCAAATGACAACTCATGTCTATGGCTAGGAAACATAACCATCTTTGATCAATGAGCTAGTCTAGTAGAGGCATACTAGGGACATACTGTTTTGTCTATGTATCCACACATGTACTAAGTTTCCGGTTAATACAATTCTAGCATGAATAAAAGACATTTATCATGATATAAGGAAATACAAATAACATCTTTATTATTGCCTCTAGGGCTTATTTCCTTCATCATAGTCATAGGAACATGTATAAGTCATGAAGAAAGCAATAGCAGTAAAACTAAATGATCAAGTTGCTAAGCTAACAGATGGGTCTTGTCCATCACATCATTCTCCTAATGATGTGATCCCGTTGATCAAATGACAACTCATGTCTATGGTTAGAAACATAACCATCTTTGATCAATGAGCTAGTCTAGTAGAGGCATACTAGGAACACTTTGTTCGTCTATGTATTCACACATGTACTAAGTTTTCGGTTAATACAATTCTAGCATGAATAATAAACATTTATCATGATATAAGGAAATACAAATAACAAGTTTATTATTGCCTCTAGGGCATATTTCCTTCATGTCCGTGGAAAATGGGGATGTACATTGATTTAGGGGATAGCCTTGGAGATGATCGTAGCCTACAATTGATTCCACATAGTGTGTTGCAATGAATATACTACTGAAGCGTCAATGGACTGTCGATGTTAACATAGGCGATCACTGAGGGTCCGCAGGTCGCTTGCCAAGAGAACAAGGCACCAAGGCACAGTGTATAGGACGACAGTAGAATAGATACATGTTGAGATCAACATCGACGAGTTGGTGACAACTGACAAAGTTCCACTATGTCTAAAGGCGACGAGGGAGACTTCCATGCCATAGTTTAAATTATGGTTTCTTCGACACCGGTTGGACCCTGGAGTGGGCTCTTGGCGGCATTGGTGACCGCGTTGATGTTGTTGGGTGTGCTTTGATCTACTCCTCATATATGTGGTATGTTCGTTTGTGTGCTGATGTCCACATCAGGGTTGTGAGCATGTACTGTGGTTGAGGTGAGACGCTCTGGCTTGCACCATGGACTTTTTATTATTGAATGTGGGGGCAGCAGTACACGATGACCCAAGTTTAGTTGTGCTTTTGATCACAGGGTCTCAAAATCCGGAGCAAAAAACTCTAGGTGTGTCATGCCTTGGTTATTCTTGGTAGTGTTAGTACTTCACATCATCTCCTTGTCAGAGGCATTGTCCAGAGTTTGCTCAAACTCCATCCTTGGTGTGGAAACTCTTGATCTATCTTTCGTAGGTAGATCTTACGATGGCGGTGCTCACGTGTTGTTCCTTTGTTAGAGGCGTCGTTGTTGAAGAGGTTTTCTCACAGTCCGAGTGTTGTCATCGGTGATGGTTGTCACTGCATGCTGGAGTTAACTCTGATAGGACTTTCGGAGGCCACATCGCTCTCTCGCTCTCCAAAACTTTTCTATGACGCCCCTTTGGTTTTCTAAAGCTTCTACATTAGTCCTTGTGACTTGAGAAGACTTACCCCATATAGCTTCCTAATGACCCTACTTGTTTCCTGCCGGGGTCGCAACTGGGCGTTGGTTGTGTGGCCATCATATAATTTGGTGGCTCCATCTTCGCCTAAAGACGCAAATAAACTCTCCACTAAAAAGAATTGCCTATTGTACCTACGGTCTAAAACATATCGCACAAAGATCATGGAGCAAACATGCATTTTTTAAGGGGGCACTTTATTACTTAAAAGGTTTTAAGCATTACACCCGGCCTCTGCATAGCTAAGATGCACACAGCCAAACAATGTATTCTCACTCAAAACAGGAAAATAATAAGGTGAAATACAAAGGAATGTGTAGAGTCCGTATAATGCCTAAGGCGAAGGGGGTCAATCCTAATATCATGCCGCCACCCGTTTTGTATAAAAGTATCCCTCGCCGTAGCCTCCAATCGTATACATACCTCCATAAACAGGTCTCGATTCTCCACGTGTTGTAGGGAGGATCATAAACGAAAAGTCCCGGTACATCTGTAGATAACCTTTAGTACTTTTATCATTAAAACCTTATCATTTCTACATAGAAAAAGCAACCAAATAACGGCAAGCGCTCCCACCATGAGAAGAGTTCTAAATTTGTGATCAATCCCATGTAGCCAGTTGTCAAATACATTAGCAACACTACAAGGAGGATATAAGCCAGAAGCTATTTGGATGATTGACCATATAGAACAAGCCAATTTGCATTGGAAGAATAGATGTTTTATTGCCTCATTATGGTGAAAAAATACACAATGCGGACTTTCATGTCAATTTCTCTTAATAAGGTTATCTTTGGTAAGAATGACTCTGCGACGAAGATTTTTTTAGAAAAGGAGGATGACCCCCGGCCTCTGCATCTGGGAGATGCATACGGCCACTTTATTGATTATTCTCGAGGACCTTATAAAGTATTACAAACAATATACATGAATCCACCATCTTGGCAACATATGTCGCTACTCCTATCATATGATGTAGGGGTGCTAGCTGGGCCACTACCCAAACCACTCACCTAAGCCTAACATCAAACGCCGGAAGCCCCAGCCGAGCCACATACCGGGTCTGGGGCACAATCCGGTCAGACGCACTCGTGTGTCGTCGCCGCCATCTTCCACAAGTCCGTCTTCAGATCATATTGAGGCTTCTACCTTGTCTGGCCACTCTGCCATTGACGTCACCATGACGCCAAACAACTACTTCCTCCTGCGCGAGTCCATCTCCGCGCATCGGACGCCGAGCCTCCACAGCGCCATGCCGCCGATCTCCGCCGCCATCAATGTGTGAGATGAAGTACCGCTCCACCATCCCCCCAGCCATCACTTGCTCCAAAACGATGCCCCCAGGAGGGACGACGATAAAACGCCATCATCGTCCAATCCGGAAGACCCAGATCTGGGGTTTCCCCCGGAGCATCCCGAGCCTGATGATGCAGACTACAACGACGATGCCTTGACAAGGGAACGACATCTAAGACGTCGTCATCGTCCGCTATGACCGTAGTCGACAAGATTTTCATCGGTAGTTGCTCCACCAGACGTGCGCCACCGACGTCGCTGGTCCCTTCAACCGGAGTAAACTCCGAAACGATGCCCTAAAGAGGGACTACGATGCAAAATCGCAGTCATCGCTCAATCCCAAGGAGATCTAGGGTTTCCCCGGGAGTTGCCCGCGCTGTCAAGGACCAAACAAGGGTAGAATCCCAGCGGATCTGCCCAGCTGCCGACGATTCGCACCCGCCACCGTGCCGACGGCAGACCAGCGATCAAGGCCCACGCTTGGGCATACATCCGGCCGCGCCGCCGCGACCCGATCCGGTCACGCCGCCGCCGTCCCTGGCGACCGCTACGCACCAGATCGCGAGGCCTCCTGCCGCGGTGGAGCGAAGTCGCCGAGGCGCCGCCACCACCCGCCGTGGCGTTCGGTCCGCCGCCACGCTCCGGCCCGGGGGCGCCGGCCCGCGCCAGTCCCACGCGAGCGAGAGGGCCCGAGTCCCCGCCGCCGTCGGCGACGACCAGGCTTCGCCTGGCCGCGCCCTTGGGCGGCGGCGAGGGAGGAGGAGGAGGAGCGGGGGAGGGCCGGCCGACGGGATCTAGGGGCCTCTCGGCCGCCCACGCGGGGGGCGACTCGGGAGGGGAGGGGAGATTGGACGCGGGGGTGATGCAAAAGCAGCAGTACCTTCAGATAAACATGGATGTCTAAGTATCAGGCTCAGGCGGATGGATATTTTGAGTACATGATCGCAGTACGATTCACAAAAGGAGGAGGCCGTGGAGGAGAGGAAGACAGAGAAACCTCGAGATGTGGTAAGCATTCAATTGCCAATAGGGATGCAAAATTATGATCTCAGATCGGAGGGAGCTGCCAAGCTTGCGCCCTATAAAAAAATTGGGGGAGAATTTCACTTCCCCGGCCTCTGCACCAACTAGGGATGCATACGGCCTTCAACTCTGCGATTGAGGGATGCACCAACTCTGCGACGAAGATACCATGCAAAGCTTTTATTCTTAAGCGTTATCTTCATCTTCCAGATCTTGTTATTATCAACTGACACATCAGGCTGGATTAACACTCCATATATAGACTCCACTGAGAACTGTCCATTCTCATGTAGGTTTCGTCGAAATACATCGGACCCATCTGACAATTGCACCGTGGACAACCGCTGAAGCAAGATCCCTTCCTCTTGTAGACCATTCAAAACCTAAAAACAATAGAAATGGTCAACTGTTGCCGGGAGGAGTCCATGTGAGTTTTCACACAAAGAATAGAGGGAGATAAGCCCATGTGGATGTGGCGTCCATTACTTATGGAACACCATATGCCAAAAATATTTTAGGGAACTCACGAAACCCGCGAGTAAGATCGCACCGACTAACAAGAAAATGCCATATGCCTAAAATAAAATAAGGGCCATCACCTGGACTCTGTGGCCCTTGCCTCTCCTTAGAAGCGAGTAAGATCATCGCGTGCCTGTCAAAGAATAATGAGGCCATCGCGTACACTCTAGCCCTTCTTCTTTGTAGAAGCAAGACAACATCATAGTATAGTATATGTAGTAACCGTACTGCCAAGTGTACTCATTGCTAAAGCTGCACTAAGTACGTACCAGTGAAGGAGGATTGTAGGAAAGCAAATCCGGTACCATGGGCACGAGCACTAAAGTCGCTGGTTGCGGAATATATATACTACTCTTTCCATAGACGCTTTTATATTATGGGAGAGAGAAAATAGCATATAAAGGGAAACTATGTAGTGCTACCACGATACTGGCTCTTGAACCGTCGGATTCTCAAATCGTACAACCCCTAATAACTTTGCAATATTTACAAAAGAGGCTTCTAGAAGTCCAAAAGTTATGCATAGGTATAGCAGATCCAACAGCTCACAGGAGCTTTTCGATCCGAGAATCCGACGACCCAGGAGCCCGTATCACGATATATAGCACTTGAGCCGCGGTAGCACCAGATACTCTTCCATAGCACTAAATCCTGAAAAGAAAAGAAAAAACATATAGCACCAGGGAATAATGCGCAACCGAAAGAGAAGAACTTTCTTGTGTTTAGAGACTTGTAGGCGTTTGACTTTTCAGCCCAGCGCATATATACTCTCTCCGTTGCGCCTTGTGGAAGGAAGCCAAGCACATATACGTTGTACGTCTGCAAACCAGAGACGAGCCGACCCCGTCCCACCCAGCCACCCACCCATCCCCATTTCAAACTTCAAAGTCGACCTCCTCCTCCTCCTCCTCCTCTTCTCTCTCGTCCATTGGCGAGGGCCGCCATGAACGGCAAGGGTGGAGACGGCGGAGGGCACGAGAGCGACCACGACATGGACATGCGGAAGCCGCTGCTGGAGGTGAACACGGGGAGCTGGTACAAGATGGGGTCGAGCCTCACGGCGGGGGCATCGTCCATGGCCATCATCCGCGAGTCCCACGTCTCCGCCTTGCTCTGCACGCTCATCGTGGCGCTCGGCCCCGTCCAGTTCGGCTTCACCGGCGGCTTCTCCTCGCCGACCCAGGACGCCATCACCCGCGACCTCAGCCTCTCCGTCTCCGAGGTCATCATCATCCTTAATCCCATCGCCCGTCTTTGTTTACTCCGTCGCCGGCTTCGCTGGCTTGGCCCGCAATCTTAGTGACTGACGACGCTGGCTACGTGCAGTTCTCGGTGTTCGGCTCGCTCTCCAACATCGGCGCCATGGTGGGCGCCATCTCCAGCGGCCAGATGGTAGAGCACGTTGGCCACAAAGCGGTGAGACCTTTTTTACTTAGCCTGCCCGTCCTTTCTACGCAGTTAATGTTTTCCGCGCGTAGTATTTCATCGTGAGATCCACCTGTTTGCCTCAAAGTTAAGTTAAGAGCTACTCTAGCAGACTCGCCTTTGATAATAGGAACCGCCAGTATGAAGCTTTGAGGGGGCAAAAACACACTTAGCAGAGTCGACATCGCCTTCTCGCATTCCCTATGTTTTCAACACCGCTCCAAAAGGAGGCTTTCAGCCTTCGTATCTAGAGGACACACCACTCCATAGATATTTTCTTTTCCTTGACCTGCTTGTCTTTTTCTAGGCATCTTTCGTTAGTTGTAAGAGGTATTTCATTGCGAGATCGACCGGTTTGCCACTTGTCCCCTCACATCACATTTAAGAAGGGTCGGTTTCAATCCTGTCTGTTCATGGATACCTCCATTCCATGTAGTAGTAGGACAGATAGCAGTGCAGTCTTGTGAGCGACCGGTCTATTATTTACCATTTAAAGCAACAAAAAAACAAACGGATAAGATTTCTCAACCTAGACAGACTTAATCAAGCTAACGTCTCAATGGTGGATGTTCTTATCAACAAAGATAAATTAGCTAGACAGGCAGCTGCCACCCGCATTCCCTCATCCTCATGTAATATATGTTAGGAGTGAAGTGCATCCTAAGTCCTCGAACTATTTCGATGGTGCCACGTAGGTCCTCAAACTATGAAAAGTGTCATCTAGGTCTTTAAAAATCCTTGAAGCGTAATAAGTGTGTATATATATGACACCTCTGTATTAGTTCAAAGACCTATGTGAGACCTTTGAAATAGTTTGAGTGCCAGGATAACACGTATATTACACTTTAAGGACCTGATGACGTTTTTCATAGTTTGAGGACCTACGTGGCACCTCTGAAATAGTTCGAGGACCTATGGTTCAATTCACTCATATGTTAGACAAGAACATGAACGCGGTCGGTCGGTCGGTCCAAGACGGTACCATATACTACTACTCTATATATGTTTGAGACTTTCTTCTTCTTCTCGGCATTACCGTCCAGCGAGCTGGTTTTCACGAGAATGCATGCACACCCCCACACCACACCTACTGCATGCTGCAGCACGTTACCGGCTAGCCTACAATAATATTTACGGAGTAGTAAATCAATCCTACACCCAGAGGAGTATGGTGTGCTACGGTGGTAGAGCTCACCGAATTATTGCAGACTTCCCGTGAAGAAAAAAAATGAATTATTGCTGAGGACGTTGCCATCCCCGGGGGGCGGCGGGTCGCTCGCCAAGAGAACGACCCGTCAAAGCCACATTGTACGATGGAATAGGGACGGCCCGAGATATATCGACGTGGCCCGACGGGCCACCACGCGCTGCCGGAGCTGCACTGTTGCCGAAGGCGACGGCTTTTCGGGTGAAGGAAATAAGAGAGAGGTTTAGCATTTCTTCGCAATGAACATACGAATAAGTAGTTAGCTAATCGCTTTTAAAATGGACATATATAGACAACTCGCTGGCTATATATATATAT
>LR738713.1:834451148-834507203 GCA_902687465.1 Secale cereale
AAAACTATAAGATAGATATTGTTTGGTATTAAAGCTAGCAGCGCAAGTGCGCGCATCACCCATCTTGCTCAAGTTGAATAAGGTGTGGTCGAATAAAGTGGGTGGGTTTCCCGCAAAAAAAAAAAAAAAAGAATAAAGTGGGTGGGATTCCCTGTTCAAAAAAAAATGGGTGCCATTTTGCACATCAAAGGTGGGTGTTTTTCTTTCGCTAAAGTGAAATTATGGGCTCCGGAAGGTGGTGCTTTGCTTGCACCATCTTAGAAGTTTGGCCTTTTGATGTCCATGAAGTCGACACTTGTGTATGTTGAAAATTATGCGTATGCTGCAATTAATGAAATTGTAAATCTACTCAATGACGAGGATGAACATTGATGGATCTACCAAAATTAATATAGAACCCATACGGAATGAAACTAGCATGGCATCTACCAACGAGATTAACCTGCTTAATCACACATATCAGTCTCTATTGTTGTATCCGCTCAGCTCCTTAATCTTTGGCAACAAAATAATCACACCAAAATTAAGCCTGAATAGGTCAAGTTGGTCGGCGTGAAGATAATTGAATAAATCCATGAGGTCGGTCTTGATGACATCCCAGAAGTTCTGATAGAACTCAGCGGGGAAGCCATCATAGCCTGAAGCTTTTTTATGTTTCATTTGGAACACCACAACTCTCACCTCCTCTTCAGAGAAAGTTGTCATGAGGATATCATTCTCATCTCTCATGGCTTATGAGATAACATTCATTCGGATCTCGTCGAGTGTGAAGTTCCCTACACCCGAAGCCCCGAACAGAGACTTATAGTATGTGGTGATATATCATTTCAGCAATACACATCGTCATGTATCGCCCATTAATATTGGCGACCATATGGAAATATTGTGTATCGTTATCTCTCTTAAAAATGAATTGGGCTTTGGATCTTTGGTACCACTTGATTTCCTCTTCTCGCAATAGGGGTGTAATATGTTTATTGGATTGATTTTTCATATCAATCTCCTGATGAGACAAAGTGTGTGTCTCATCGATGTTATCGAGGTCATCAATTATAGTGGTAAGGTGTTGCTTCTTTTTACATACCACCGGTGTGTTTGGCCCATCAGATAGGAATTTCCTAGTAGCCAAGATTTTAAAATTCCATCTCTGAATAGGCGTTTGACAACGGTGGGCCTCTCCCATATATTCTCAATTAAGTCTACAAAATCATCCCGTCATAACCATCCCAACTCAAATTTGAATGATTGGCGAGTAGTAGGGGAGCTAGTGCCGTTAGAATCATGAATAATGTACACATGGCCATAAAGTGTCTCAATACGCTCTAGGAGGCACGAGAGGAAACTTTAATTTCTGTTATGTACCCGATCGAGTTTCTCGTATGTCGGTACCGAACTATTATTAGCCCAAGTGTACCGCCGCCCCAAGATAATGCCTTCCTCTAGATTCAAACTGCCAATCACATCAGTTAATAAGAAAGGTCAATGAGTGTCAAAGCAATCGTCACAAGGTCGTCAGCCTAAACATACGTTGCGCCTAGATAATGGAAGAGCAAACATGCATATGATTGCTTTTCCAGTTGGCCAGTGGAAACCTGAAAACAATACGGATGGTCAATGGTTGCCGGGAGAGTGCATGTGTGTTATCACAAGATAGAGAGAGGTTAGTCCATGTCTAGAATAAGGCTACCGGCGATACCTGCAAGTAAGATCGCATCGACTAACAGGAATAATAATAATCATATACATATATATGGCTAGAATAAGGACCATCGATCAGTTAGACTCTAGCACATTCCTTCTCCTTAGAAGCAAGCAAGATCATCGCTTACCTGTCGAAAATAACAGGGACCATCGCGTACACTCTAGCCCTTGTTCTCCATAGAAGCAAGAAACACTGTAATGTACTATATATAGAAATTGTAGTACCAAGTGCACTCATTGCTTAAACTGCACCGGTCATGCATTGGGTGGTAGTAGTAGCAGTGAAGCATTGGGGTGTGAGACTGTGGTTGTAGGGTAGGAAAGCAAATCGAATCCGGTGCTTGGAAGATAAGGATGATGTGATCCGAACAGGTTCTTGTCCCGTCCGGTGCGGTGCAGAAATGCCCAACCGAAAGACAAGACCTCTCTTGCATCAGATGCCGTGCGTAGGCTTTTGACTTTTGAGCCCACATGTACTCGGCCGCGCCTTGTGGAGTTGTGGTTGTGGAAGGCAGGCCGGCCAAGCTACTATACGTTGTAGATACGTCTGCAGACAAGCTAAGCTACCTAGCTAGAGACGAGCCCATCCGGCCTCTCCCCATTACAAAGCCGACGTCCTCTTCTTCTCTCTCTCACACACCCACACACCCACACACACACAGCGGAGCCGAGGGCCGCCATGAACGGCAAGGGCGGAGACGGCGGAGGAGGGCGCGAGAGCGGCCACGACGACGACATGCGGAAGCCGCTGCTGGCGGCGAGCACGGGGAGCTGGTACAGGATGGGGTCGAGCCTCACGGCGGGGGCGTCGTCCATGGCCATCATCCGCGAGTCCCACGTCTCCGTCTTGCTCTGCACGCTCATCGTGGCCCTCGGCCCCATCCAGTTCGGCTTCACCGGCGGCTTCTCCTCGCCGACGCAGGACGGCATCACCCGCGACCTCAGCCTCTCCATCTCCGAGGTCAGGTCACCATCATCCTTGATTCCATCGCCCGGCCCTCTTTGCTTACTGTAGTAGTACCACCATCTCTTGTTGTTGTCGCCTGGTCTTGCCGGGCTTGGCCCTGGCCCAGGATCTCAGTGGCTGACGCCGCGCTAGCTGCAGTTCTCGGTGTTCGGCTCGCTCTCCAACATCGGCGCCATGGTGGGCGCCATCGCCAGCGGCCAGATGGTGGAGCACGTCGGCCACAAAGGGGTGAGATTTTTCACTTAGCCTGCCCGTCTTTTTCTACGCAGTTAATGTTGGCCGCACGTAAGTATTTCAATGTGAGGTCGACCCGTTTGCCTCAAAGTCAAGTTAAGAATAACCCTGCTGCCTACTTGTATGCTGTGGGGTCAGCTCACTCTGCAGCTTTTCGGTTTGCAAGTCTATATCTACTCCTATTTGCAGTGGCGGAGCTAGAAGCAGGTTAGGCCTGGGGCTGTGCTATGTTGAGTAATAAACTTCAATAATTTTCTATGCTTTGTATGAAAGAATTACAAGGAAAGTTGTTACTAGGCCTGGGGCTATAGCCCTAGTTGCCCCAGGCCTGTCTCCGCCACTGCCTATTTGTGCAAAAAATTAAGACAGTTTAGAGAGGTTAGTGCACTTAAACCCACAGCTTTTTGGCGCCGGCACCACGGTGTATATCTCGGCCTTTCACAAAGTTAAGTCATTTTTGAGTCACTTATTTTGGGACGAAGGGAGTAGTAACTCCGAATATGAAGCTTTGAGGGGTGCAAAAAATTACAGTCAATAGAGTCGTCATCTCCCCACAACACGTATTACCATGCACAAAAAAAAAAAGAATCGTCATCATCTTCTCCCATCTCATATGTTTTGAAGAACGGTCCAAAAAGAGGCGTTCAACCTACGTATTTTGAGCACCTCCATAGATTTTTTTCCTTGGCCTGCTTGTCTTTTTCTACGCAGCTATTTTTGGTTGTAAGTGGCATTTCATTGTGAGATCGACCGGTTTGCCACTTGTCCCCTCAAAAATAAACAAGGGTCAATGTCAGTAGTCCCTTTTGTTGATAGATCCATACTCCCATCCCATGTACTAGTAACAAATTGCAATACACTATTTTTTTTTACCATTTAGAGCAGCAGCAGCAGAAATAACAAAATGGACGAGGTTTATACCATGCTAAACTTCAATTATATTATCATTATCCGTACGGCGGAGATTCTTATCAATCATCATCGACCCAAATAATTTATGTCGAGGCTTTCTTGTGGGCATCACCACTCGTCGACTAGCGTCCAAGACGGTCTCACGAGCTGCACCGGAAACAGCAGCGTGGCAATGGCATGCATGCGTGCGCCCCACACGTACTGCTGCAGCATGATACCTTACCACTGGGCTCCAAGCCTCCAATTAACCCTACACGTACTGTGCCGCACTAGCTAGTACGAGTAGATAGGTATAGGTTGCTGCAGCGCCATTGAATCTGAATCATTCCTCCCAAAAAATGAATTGTTGCTGGAGGAGGAGGACGAAGGCGACGCGGCGAGGGAGGGTGATAATGCATTTCAAAAATGAACATATATACTACCAACAACCGTAGTACGTACGATTTTGGGCAATTAGTTGGCTGTGCCTTGATGAGCATGCACGGGGCCACCGCTGCCGGAGTTGCACTGTTGTTGCCGAAGGCGACGTGGGGAGGGAAGGTGATAATGCATTTCAAAAATGAACATACTACCAACAACCGTAGTACTCCCTCCGTCCGGAAATATTTGTCATCAATATGAACAAAAGGGGGTGTATCTAGAACTAAAATACATCTAGATACATCCCCTTTTATCCATTTTGATGACAAGTATTTCCGGACGGAGGGAGTACGATTTTGGGCAATTAGTTGGCTACAGTGTCGTGATGTGACGCTGCGATGACATCGACGGTGAGGTGTCGTAGGCCGAGGAAGAGAGCACAAAGTTTAGGTGCGAGCCATAATGTTCAGCTTTTCAGAATATTCTTGGCCAAGCACTTCTCATGGAATGATTGGTGGACACATAAACAGCAGGTGATATACCAAGTTTTTCTCGCAAAAAAAAAATGGTGAGACCAAGTTGAAGAGGAAAAAAAAACTAGAAAATGGAGAAAGGCCTTTTGTTCTAGGAAATGCTAAAAAAAATATAACGCTAGATTTTTAGATGATGGGATTTGCCATGCGAAAACAGATAAAATTGCCATGCTTGTGTGTGTGGGACTTGTATGTTCTTGCAGTAAAAATTGCCATCCAGTGTTAAAAATCAACCACAAAATCACATGCTTTAGCGATTAATTGCCATGTGTTTGATCGGGATACGATGTACCCGATCGATGGCGTCGGATTCATAGTCTTTTCTCAGATTTATATTGAAATCCTTTGTTCTTGATGCTATATATCCCTATCCGTATGATCTTACCCGCAACCCAACTTGGTAAGTCTAATCGCGCAAGTGGGAGGAATTTTGCGCATCAAAAGTTGGCCACTTTTCCTTTCCCTAAAGCGAGATTATGGGCTCCAGAAGGTGCTGCTTTGCTTGCACGATCCGCTATATTGGAGCTGTTGAGGTTCATGAGGTTAACACTTTGTATATGTTGAAAACCATGTGTAAGCTACTACTCCCTCCGTTCCTAGATATGTAAGTTTTTTTGAGAGATTTCAATAAGAACTACAGACAAACAGGGACGGATTCAGATTGAAAATTACTCGGTGTCCGCACAGAGGAACACATGCCTACAAGTCAAACAATTCAATAACCTACAAACTAAATCAATGTATTACATTAAGCAAGTGCAAACGGGACCCGGTGCCAGTGACACCGGCTAGCTCTACATAGCTACGCCCCTGCATACAAAGCAAAATGAGTCTAAAATATGCTTATATACAGAGCCCGTATGTAGTCCATATTAAAATCTCTAAAAAGGGCTTATATGTAAGAACTAAGGGAGTACTAAATAAAATTAAGAATCTACTCAATGATAAGGGTGACATAGGTGGGTCTACCACAATTAATATATGATGATACATATACAAAACGAAATTAGCATGCCATCTACAACTAGGTTAAGCCTAATTTTTGTTATAAAAAAACTAGACAACTCATATCGCATGCGGCCCATATCGCATACAGAATCCTGGGCCAAAATAATCAAATCCCCCCGCGACCGGAAGTATCCCAGGACGAGGGCGACGTGGTCGCCGATGCCGACGCAGTGCGGGACAGGATCGCTCCGCCTGACAGCCGCTCCACCGCTCGCGTGCGGGAGCTCGCTGCGGTGACGGAGGGGCGTCATTTCCGCTCAGCCGGATGCCCTCGTCCGGGTTTAATCCGGTGTCCCTCCCAGGCGCTGGCGCGCACGCGAGGTGTTTGTGAGAATGCCTGACGGCAATTTGGTCTGGGCCGTGGTCGCCCCTCGCGTCAGAAAGAACATTCACACCACAGACCGTTCAGCGAGCAATCAGTGCTTCTTGCAATTGCAAAAAAGATTATGGTTTTTCGCCGAAAAAAATATAAAGTTCTTTTCTGCAAAGTCGACCCGAGTCGCGGTGGTTTATATTGCTTAATTCTCTTATTGCTGTGTCAAACTTCAGTATGTTGGTCGTATCTTCGCAATGCTTCAGCAGCTAACCGAACCAATGATCTTCTGTTGAGCTCTAACAAAGCTTTTGAATTGGTTTTCCAGGCATTGATGATCGCTGCTGTTCCCAACATCCTCGGCTGGCTCGCCATCTCCTTGGCAAAAGTATGACGATACCTTTTTTTTTTTTCCCAGAGCTTAGTTTCATCATCTGCTGCTTCTGAACTTGACACTTGCCGGCGTTTGTTTTACAGGACACTACGTTTCTGTATACGGGGCGATTGCTTGAAGGGTTTGGTGTTGGTATCATATCCTACACGGTTCGTGTAACAACACTCTGTCCCTGCTTATTCTTTGCATAGAGGATCTATGCACACACGTCTATCTGGTTAATAAGGTGTTCAGGAAAAAAAGATCAACATGATGTCACTATTGTGGGGAAAAAGTTGACCACCCCGTTGTGAAGCTTATTTGTTGTCAAAATAATCTAGCTTGGACTATTTAAAATACTTAGTCTTGATCTGTGCATTGTGTGATAACAGGTGCCCGTATACATAGCAGAGATTTCTCCTCGGAACATGAGGGGCGCTCTAGGCTGTGTGAACCCGGTAGGCCTATCCTCCCAAGCATCTTGTCTTCTAGTCAAGCAAAGACCTATCAGCTTGTTTATGCTGGACTCATTGTGCAATTGTTCATTCTGCAGTTGTCTGTAACACTTGGGATGGTGCTGGCCTATGTACTCGGCATGCTTGTTCCTTGGAGGATGCTTGCGGTGATAGGTAACATGGCTAAGTGCCGACGCGATACTGAACTTTGTTATTTTCACCGTCAGTTTTCACTTAACCTCTGATATTTAAGTTCACAAGATCAGTAACAGTAAATGCCATGTTGACAAATATGACTAGAACCTGGGATATCCTTTGGCACATATTTCCCTTTAAGCTGTTGAAGGAAAAGTTACCGTGTCAGTAATATCTGCTGATTTCGCTAGTACTATGGGCTTAAGCAAATGTGTATGTGTCTGGTTTCTGAACCTCTGACTATTTCTGATTCAAATCTCTGGGCTGTCATTCTTCTAGGAACCTTGCCATGCACAATATTGATACCTGGCCTATTCTTCATTCCAGAATCTCCAAGATGGCTGGTCTGTATGCGCAAATGTATACAAAGTACTGCAACATTCTGAATTTTTTTATTAACCAGTCTTGTGCATCTATCTAGGCAAAGATGAACAAGATGGATGATTTCGAAGCCTCTCTACAAGTTTTGAGAGGATCCGAGACTGACATCACCTCAGAAGTGAATGATATAAAGGCAAACACCTGCCGTTTTTTCTTCTTCTAGACTAACTAACTACAAATCTTTCTATGTGACATACTTTCCGCGTAATCACCAATGTTTGCTTTAACAATGCAGACAGCGGTAGCATCAGCAAACAAAATGACGGCAATTCGTTTCCAAGAGTTAAACCAAAAGAAATTCCGCATGCCCCTGATAGTAACTTCCTTGACTTGCTGGTTTATTTCATACCAAAATTCACAATTGCATTATCTAATCGTGATTGTGGTACAACGTGGCAGCTAGGAATTGGCCTGCTTGTACTACAACAGCTAAGTGGGATCAACGCTATACTTTTTTATGCAGGCAGCATCTTCAAAGCTGCAGGCAAGTGCTTATTAGATTTCCTTCAGTGCAATACTATAGTGTTATATTGTAGTCAATTTTAGCTTCTATATTTAACATGAAAAGCCCTTCAGGTCTTACAAACAGCAACTTGGCCGCATGTGGACTTGGAGCTATTGCGGTGCGTAACTTGATAGATCTTTTCTTGTCTCTTAGTAGTTCACATTAAGGTGCTGACAGCATTTATCATCAGCTTCTTGCCACTGGAGCTACAACCTGGTTGCTAGACAGAGCTGGCCGACGGATTCTACTCATTGTAACTTCCTCCTCCCTTTGAAACCAGTTTGTTACTGTAGTTGTCTGTAACTATAATTTAGCTCTGACTTCAACTTCCAGATCTCTTCTGCCGGGATGACCCTAAGCCTTCTTGCAATTGCCGTCATATTTTTTCTCAAGGTATGTCCAGGTTTCTGTAGTATAGGGTACCGGTATAAAGAAAAATACAGAATACTTACACCACAACCTTATAATAGTCTATTACATGGATCAGGGATTTTATTTTTTGATTGGCGATATTATCGCAGGGCCGATTCTGCTGAATATTTTTCTTATATTATCATGATTTATTTGTTCCAGGACAACGTTTCACAAGATTCTGACATGTATTACATATTAAGCATGGTCTCCTTGTTTGCTATTGTGGTATGTCCATCCGCCAACTAGATTGTTCGGTCTGAAAAAATTACATCGCAAATCCACGAGCTGTGCCTGAGATAATAACATGACACTTGTTCAGGCTTATGTGATCACCTTCTCCTTTGGTATGGGCGCCATTCCATGGGTCATAATGTCTGAGGTAATATAGTGAATCTTCACACTGTATACCAGCACCATAGCTCATAAGTAATGTGGTTTAGGCATGTCACAGGAGCATTCACATAACCATACCTCTGTACTTTTTATGTGTTTGTAGATCCTGCCGGTTAGCATCAAGAGCCTGGCAGGAAGCTTCGCGACGCTCGCCAACTGGCTGACCTCCTTTGGGATAACAATGACAGCAAACTTGCTGCTCAGCTGGAGTGCTGGAGGTTGTGATTTCCCCTCTTTCCCCGAGTAGAATTACCGGCCCAGAGCCTGACGATAATTGTTTGTGTCTACAATCTCGACAGGTACCTTTGTGTGCTACACGCTCGTGAGCGCGTTCACGCTCGTGTTCATCATCCTCTGGGTGCCGGAGACCAAGGGAAGAACTCTCGAGGAGATACAATGGTCGTTCCGGTGAGCTCGGTCGGTAGTTTTCGCCGTATATAAGTCGGAATTATTCTTCAAGCTGGGCATCGTCTTCCTTTTACTAGTCCGATTGCTCGATGAAGGCCAGTGATACAAAGAAAAAAACTGTCGTCTGTAAATTCCTGTAAAGCCATTGTTTCAGATGACTTTGTAAAGGGGGCATGTGATTATTATGCTCTGTTCTCTTCCTTGGGTTCCGTGCAGGCGCAGCTGGTGGTCAGCTCCCACTGTGATACCCCGGAAAAGAAATAAAAACATCGACTACCAAGAAAATGTCAATGTGCCTAAGATAAGTGTTAGAGTTATATTGACGATGGCCTTTGGCCTTTTGTATTCTTGCCTTTTGGCATCCTCATGTACATCATATATATGGTGGCTTTGGCCTCCTAGTAATACAAGTTGCATTCCTAACATGGTATTAGAGCTTTAGAAAAAAAAAACGCACACCGCAACTTGTGCTCCGATCCAATTGAGCGAGTATTTGACAAAAAACTACCACATTTCACGTATCCGTCCCACAGAACTACCATATTTTGAAAACTGACAAAAACTCCAGATTAGTGCTGATTTTGTGACAAAAAACTACCAAGTTCACTTGATGACAGATTTAACCAGTTTAACCGCCTTTCTGACAGGGCTGGTCCACCGGTCAGGACGGCGCTCGCCTGCCGCCCGTTAGCCAGGCGCGTCGGTCAGACCCGGTCGCGTCGCAGGAGGAGATCGAGATGAGGGATCCGGAAGCGCCCTCGCTGGTGAGGCTGCCGGAGCACGTGGTGCTGGAGATCCTCGCGCGTGTACCCGGCGTCGCCGACCTCTTCCGCTGCGCGGCCGCGCGCAAGCGCCGGCACGACCTCGTCACCGAGCCGTCCTTCCTGACGCCGCTGGCCGGAGGGCGCGTGCCACTGCTCCTCCCTCGTCGGTTTCCTCGGCCAGGAGCGGCGCCGCGGCGGGGAAGGGCCGCCGGGCTCCAGCTTCGTCCGCGCGCCGGGGTCGGTGCTCGGCCCCGGCCGCCCCCTGCTCGGCTCCTTCGTCCCTGGCGCCGCCGGCCTCCTCGGCGACCGCTTCGTGCCGCTCGCCTCGCACCGCGGCGTGCTCCTCGTGTGCTTCGACGCCGGCGCCGAGACGGAGGCAGAGCCAGAGCCCATCGTCGACCGCCTCGCCGTGTGCAACCTGCTCTCGGGCGCGTGCCACTTGCTCCTCCCGCTGCGCCGCGACTGGTTCTTCGACTACTTTGGCACGAGCGCCCACGCTGTCCTCACCGGCGCGGACTGTTGCCCCGACGACGGCCAGCAGCAACCGCTGGACCTGGCCTCCTTCAAGGTGCTGGTCATCGGCGTCAGCGACGACCGACGGCACTACGTTCTCCGCACGTCGTCCTCCGGTGAGCCGGGTGGGAGCGCGCCCAGCGAGTGCTTCGACCCGGTAGAGCGCGACATCCTCGGGCCGTTCAAGCGGCGCAGCGCCGTCGTGAGCCACGGGACGGCGCACTGGGTCCTCTGGGACCTGGTGAAGTTCCACGTCCTCGACGTGAACGCCGCCACTCGCCACTCCTCCTTGCAGGAGCTACAGACCCCACCGCCGGTGGGCGACCTCCACCTGTACGAGTCGCCGCATCTGAGCGTCGCGCCAAACAAGCCGGCGACGCTGTCGTCGCTTTGCCTGTCGAGCCAAGGTAGTCCTGGTCCGACCGGGTCAGACCCTCGCGAGTGGCTAACGGGCGGCAGGCGAGCGCCGTTAACCATTAGCGCGGCCGCCGTCCTGACCGGTGGGCCAGCCCTGTCAGATTCGCTTTTAAAACGGTTAAATCTGTCATCAAGTGAACTTGGTAATTTTTTATCACGAAATCAGCACTAATCTGGAATTTTTGGTCAGTTTTCAAAATGTGGTAGTTCTGTGGGACGGATACGAATGTGGTAGGTTTTTTGTCAAATACTCCAATTGAGCCGCAGCGTTCGTGTGTTGATCTTGCCCACATCCGCCACTTCAAGTCTGAACAAGCCACTCCTCTTCCCGAATCAAGCCTCCAGCCGCCGATCTCTGTTGCATCCATCGGCGGCGGCAGGTGTATTCACGTGTATTCATGTGAATACCCAAGATTTGGCCTAAAAAAAATAATATATGTCTTATTTAGCAGCCCATAAGCCCACAGCGACACAGCCCAGCGGCACAGCCCATCGGGCAGAGAATACATCGATGTATCCCCAACCGGCCGACCAGCCCCCGACTCGTTCAACCCGAATCGCCGTTCCCCAAACACCCAACCTAATCTAGCGCCTGCGGCGGCGGCGGCGAGCGGCGGCCAGCGGCGGCGGCTAGTACCGACCGCAGGCAGCAGCGCGGCAAGCGGAGCCCCTGAACGAGTGAACGGGCGACAGCAGCAGGTGGCGACAGCAGCACCCTGGCGTCCAGGTTCGATTCTCCTCTTCCCCTCTTCTCCTAGCAGCACCCTGACAGCAGCACCGCCAATTTCTTCTTCTAAATAACTTGTGCAACTCCCTAGAGCTTATTACTTCCCCTGGTCATGGAGTGGACCAATCGTACAACGTTCCGTGGCCGTGCAAAGACAGCTAGCTGTTCACAAATCACAATAGATTTAGAAAAGAAGCTATAAGCTGATGAGAACCCGACAGTCGATCTAGTCGAACACGGCCAGCTTCTTTAGCAGCTATGATTTAACACTTGAGTTACAGAAAAATCAAATATACAGGTAAATCGAGCAGTTATTCCTCTACGAAAAATAAGACTGACAACAGAAATACATAATACATACTCCCTCCGTCCCAAAATTCTTGTCTTTGGTTTGTGTAAATATGGATGTATCTACTCACGTTTTAGTGTTAGATACTTCCGTATCTAGACAAATTTAAAACAAGAATTTTGGGACGGAGGGAGTAGTTCTTATTTGCATATTTGTAGTTTGGTGGAAGGACCAGGTTGCTATTTGCTAGTACATGTATGCACCTGAACCAGTTTGCTAGAACGACCAACTTAGTAGATTACTAGATTGCTGATCTATTTTTTTTTATCTTGTATCACAGATGAAGAAGAAGGGTGTTAGCATTGTTGCATTGTGGGAAAGAGCTTCCAAGGCAAATAAAAGAACTTCGACATCTACACCAAATCCTCCTGATGTTGAAGTTGAGAGCAGTATCATTCCACCTACTATTGAGAGCAATCTGCAACTGGCACTTGTGCAAGCACATGAACCTGATGATGGACACACAGAACCTGAGAGTGCAGCTGGCTCCCCAACCCCAATTGTAGAAGATGATGAAGCAAATGATGAAGTTCAGTTTGAAGTAGATTTGGAAGCACTTGAGTCTGATCCTGGGAAACGGATCCCCGTCTCTAGGTACAACGTTAATGACCAGGATAAAGTTAGAAGGAGATACATCGAGTTGGGGGCATGTCAACCAAAGAATCATAATTTTGAGTATAGAGATATAAGTGGATTACAGCGTCGCTTTTCTCCTTCTTGGTTTAAGGATTACAAGTGGCTTGAGTATAGTGTGGACAAAGAAGCCGCTTTCTGCTTCGTTTGCTATTTGTTCAAGGATAAAACAAGATGTCCCGGTGGAGATGCTTTTGTGAAGAAGGGATTTAATAACTGGAATATGAAGTCGAGATTGAAGAAACATGAAGGTGAGGTTTGTAGTGCTCATGCTGAAGCTCAAGAGAAGTATGATAGGTTCACTACACCACAAACATCAATTCGGGAGTCTATTGCTTCAAACACCTCACAATACAAGGCTTTGTATAAACAACGTTTGACATGGACACTCAAGTGTGTGAGATTTCTGTTGTGTCAAGGCTTGGCATTTAGAGGACATGATGAAAGTGAAGACTCACTAAATAAAGGAAATTTCCTTGAGCTTCTAAATTGGCTAGCAGGAAATTTTGAAGAGGTTGACAGGGTTGTTCTCAAGAATGCTCCACGGAACTGCAGGATGACTCAGCAGCTTGCACACTTGTTAAATGCTCCACGGAACCACGGAACTAAGGAGAGTGGTGATTGTACTTGGTTCTTTCAGCAGCTTGCACACTTGTTAAATGCTCTTGGCATGTCTTGTAAAAAGATGAGAATGCTTCGGATAGCTCAGGCTGAAGAACTCATTAATGCATTGGAATTGGAAGAAGTAGAAACAGGGAGTGGGCTGAATCAGGAAATGGGTTTGGGAAGGCCATGTGATACACGTTGGAGCTCTCACTTCAAAACTGTGAACCGTGTCATCTCTATGTATGGTACACTACGACGAGTCCTTCGCAAGATTGGAGATGAGTACCATGGTGCGGAGGCACAAGCAGCTCTATCCATAGAGAAAATATTTTGATCATTTGAGTTTGTTTTCATGGCACACTTGATGCAAGAAATATTTGGATACACAGATGAGTTGTGTAGAGCTTTGCAAAAGCAAGACGAAGATATTGTTCATGCTATTGAGCTTGTTGGTGACACAAAGTATTACTTGGAGGCTTTGAGGACCGATGTTGGATGGGATGACTTTCTCACAAAGGTCACATCTTTTTGTGCAAAGCATAAGATCAAAGTTGTTGATATGGAGGGTCCTTACTTTCCCGTTGGCCGGCCTAGAAGGGGTTTATGTAATGGTGTGAACAATTACCACCGCTTCAAGGTTGATATGTTTGTGGGTGTCATTGATAGGCAAATCAGTGAGCTGAATGGAAGATTCGATGAGGTAAACACGGAGCTACTTTCTTGCATGGCAGCATTCTGTCCACTTCATCTATTTGTTGCTTATGACCAAGAGAAGTTGGTTAGGCTTGCTACAAAGTTTTATGCTTCTGATTTTACAAGTGATGAACTGGCAAGACTTCCATGGCAACTAAACATGTATGTTACTAATTTGCGTAGAGATGAAAGGTTTCAAAATCTGAAAAATCTGTGTCAGCTTTCAGTTATGCTTGTTGAGACAAACAAGCATGAACAATATCATATTGTTTACAAGCTTCTTAAGTTGGTATTGATTCTGCCAGTAGCTACTGCTAGTGTTGAAAGGGTATTCTCTTCAATGAGCTATGTGAAGAATAAGCTAAGGAACAAAATGGGTGATGAATATTTGAACAATTGCTTGGTTACATTTGTTGAGAGAGAATTTTTCGATCAAGTGAAGGATGAAGATGTCATCAATCTCTTCCAAAAAGGCGACCGCAAAGTTATATTGTAAGAAGGATATCATCACTTTATCAATCAAAAGGTACTTATGTATTCATGTTGTTATGGTCTGATACATTAAAATATTGCTATTGTCATTATGCTAGTGTTGTTTTGTTCATATATTGCTAGTGTTGTGTTGTTTGGTTCATATACTACATTTAGAGCCAAAAAATAAATTGAAATGAATACCCAACCTTCATTTCCTGGCGCCGCCACTGGTTGCATCCTGCCGCTGACCGCTGGATGCTGCCACCTCTGGAGCCTGGACGAAGCTGCGTTCAGATCGTACGTCGTCATCCCGCGGATTCCGTCGCCTGCCGCCATACGCCGGATCTCGCCGTCCTCTGCTGTTAACCGGCTCGGCCGCTGTCTCGTCTCCCAGCTTGGTCGCGTCTCCTCAAGGTCGACCACTCTGCGGCTGGCTTCCCAGGCTGCCACCGCCGGCCGCCATCTCCTCAAGGTCGGCCCGCTGCCGGTTGACTTCCCAGGCTGCCGCCGCCTGTCGTCGGCGGGCGTCCCCGGGGTGTCGCTGTCGGTCGCCGGCCTTGTCCGACGCCGGTCACCCGTCCGGTCCTGCCCTCTCTGCCGGCTGTGCTGCTGGCTGCCCGCGGGCGCTCACGAGGTCACGCGTGTGTCTCCTAAAACTGTTGTTGTTGGTTCACGTTTGATCGTGATCCAGATCTGTTGGTTGTTCTTCCAAAAAAAGGAGAGAGAGAAAAAAGAGTGCAATGTTTTCGTTTGGTACACCTCTCCCTCACCGCTAGATGTTTTTTTACGGTGTTCCATATATTGATCCCGTCTCACACATGAGTCGTTCCTCAGTGCTTGGTGCTCACCCGCTTAGAGGGGGTGGCTGTCGCTCTACTTCGACACCAATTGCGACATCCACCGGTGCTGCTAGTCGCTCTACATCGACTACTCTTGCGGCCTGTGCGCGCGGCGATGACCGCTCTATGTCGACTCCATCTGGCTTCCACACGTGGCTCTATGTCAACTCGCTACTCTCGATTGACTCTACATTCGGCTTCCATGGGTGATGGCGACTGCTCATCGTCGGCACATGTTTCTACCTCGACCTCTTCTATCATGTCCCTGTCTGCATGTGAGATTGCACAGCTGCGATGCCTTCTTGATGCTTGGGATTCTTCATCGACCGTTTCTGCAGGTTCCGTGACTGACTCTTCCGGCATTGAGAAACCACTTCCTACTCATTCAGGTACATCCCCATGGATTCTTGATACTGGAGCGTCTTTTCATATGACTTATGATTCTTTCATTTTGACCTCCGTTCGACCTGTCGAGTCTCCTGTTCGTGTTCTTACAGCTGATGGCACTCCCCTCCCTGTAGCTAGTCGAGGCACTCTTAGCACTTCTTCATTTCATGTTCCCTCTGTCGCTCATGTTCCTCGACTTACGATGCAGCTCATATTTGGTGGTCAGATTGTTGACTCTAGTTGTAGGGTCATTCTCGACTTTGATTCATGTTCTGTTCAAGATCGTCGCACGGGCGCTCTACTTGGTGCTGGCCCTCGACGTTCTGATGGTCTCTGGGAGCTTGACTGGCTCCGTCTTCCCTCCGTTGCCACCTCTGCCAGTCTCGCAACGCCTGTTGTTGCATCTACTAGCTCTTTTCAACAGTTGCATCATTGTCTTGGCCATTTATGTGGTTCTCGTCTCTCATCTCTGGTTCATCGTGGTGTTCTGGGGTCTGTCTCTGGTAACGCTTCGTTGGATTGTATGGGTTGTCGGCTTGGTAAGCAGATTCAGCTACCCTATCCTCACAGCGAGTCAGTGTCCGAGCGTCCTTTTGATCTCGTCCACTCTAATGTTTGGGGTCCGGCTCCCTTCGCTTCGAAAGGGGGTCATCTCTACTATATTATCTTTATAGATGACTTTTCTCGATACACTTGGATCTATTTCATGTCTTCTCGTAGTGACATCTTATCTATATACAAAAAATTTGCTGCCATGATTCATACCCAGTTTTCCACTCCTATTCGTGTTTTTCACGCAGATTCAGCTGGTGAGTATATCTCCCATGCACTACGAGGATTTCTTGCTGAGCAGGGTACTCTTGCTCAGTTCTCTTGCCCTAGTGCTCATGCTCAGAATGGCGTGGCTGAGCGCAAGCATCGTCACCTTCTTGAGACGGCCCGTGCGATGATGATCGCCGCCTCTCTTCCGCCTCACTTCTGGGCTGAGGATGTTACTACTTCCACCTATCTCATCAACATTCAGCCATCTGCTGCTCTACAAGGTGGTATTCCTCTCGAGCGTCTTTCTGGTCGTTCTCCTGATTATTCGGCGCTCCGTTTGTTTGGTTGTGTTTGCTATGTTTTGCTTGCCCCTCGTGAACGCACCAAACTGACTGCTCAGTCTGTAGAGTGTGTCTTTCTTGGATACAGTGATGAGCATAAGGGCTATCGGTGTTGGGATCCTATCGGTCGCCGGATGCGTATTTCCCGGGATGTGACCTTTGATGAATCTCGTCCCTTCTGCCTGCGTCCATCCTCCTCGGCTTTTTCTACGGAGGACATCTCTTCTCTTACTTTTCCAAATACACCTCCCTCTGTGCCCAATATTCCTACTCCTCATCCTGCTGATGCAGATCCGACACCGTCCTCTCCTACGGTTTCTTCTACTCACTCGTCGCATGATTCTCCAGTCTCCACCTTCAAGGCCGATAGCTTCCCCTTCACCACCTTCATCACCGATACATTCCCCGTCTCCATCTCAAGTGATTTCACCTCTTCCGTCCTTTCCTTTCCATTATACTCGTTGTTCGCGTGTTGTGAATGAGTCTACCAATGTGCCCTCTACTTCTGATGTGTCGTCTTCCTCCTCTCACCCGACTTATGGTCTTCGTTCTCGGCCTTGTCCGCCCCCTGACCGATATTCTCCTTCTCGTTATGGTCTTTCGGCCGTTCTTGAGCCGACTTCTTATCGAGATGCTATTGTTCATCCTGAATGGCAGTTCGCGATGGCAGAGGACATTGCTGCCCTTGAGCGCAACGGCACGTGGGACCTGGTTTCTCTTCCCCCTAGTGTTCGTCCCATCACTTGTAAGTGGGTCTATAAGATTAAGACTCGCTCTGATGGTTCTCTTGAGCATTATAAAGCTCGTCTTGTGGCTCGTGGCTTTCAGCAGGCGCATGGTCATGATTATGATGATACTTTTGCTCATGTGGTCCATATGACCACTGTCCGCACACTTCTCGCCGTGGCCTCTGTTCTCCACTGGTCCGTGTCTCAGCTTGATGTTAAGAATGCATTTCTTAATGGTGAGTTGCGTGAGGAAGTTTATATGCAGCCACCACCTGGGTATTTAGTTCTTGATGGCATGGTTTGTCGTCTTCGTCGCTCTCTATATGGCCTTAAGCAAGCCCCCGCGCTTGGTTTGAGCGTTTTGCCTCTGTGGTCACTGCAGCTGGTTTTTCGTCCAGTGCTCATGATCTAGCGTTGTTTGTCCACCTTTCTGCTCATGGTCGCACTCTTCTTCTTCTATATGTTGATGACATGATCATCACTGACGATTATTCTGAGTACATTGCCTTTGTCAAGGCCCGTCTCAGTGAGCAGTTTCTTATGTATGATCTTGGTCCTCTTCGTTACTTTCTTGGGATTGAGGTTTCCTCCTCCTCTGATGGTTTTTCTATTTCCCAAGAAAAATATATCCAGGACCTTCTTGCTCGTGTGACTCTTAGTGACAAGCGCACTGCTGAGACTCCTATGGAGCTCAATGTTAACCTTCGTGCTTATGATGTTGAGCTCTTGTCTGATCCGACGCGTTATCGTCACCTTGTTGGGAGTCTTGTCTATCTTGCTGTCACTCGTCCAGATATGTCCTATCCTATCCATATTCTGATCCAGTTTGTTTCCGCTCCCACTTCAGTTCACTATAGTCACCTTCTTCATGTTCTGCGATATCTTCGTAGCACGGTCTCTCATCGTCTCTTTTTTCCTCGTTCCAGCTCCAGGC
The DNA here is from genome assembly GCA_902687465.1 of Secale cereale. Taxonomy (NCBI): domain Eukaryota; kingdom Viridiplantae; phylum Streptophyta; class Magnoliopsida; order Poales; family Poaceae; genus Secale; species Secale cereale. The sequence continues at coordinate 834,469,468 of LR738713.1, forward strand.
CTATTCAGATGCTACGTGGGCCAGTGATCCTTCAGATCGCCGTTCACTCTCTGCTTACTGTGTTTGTCTTGGTGGTTCTCTCATTGCCTGGAAGACGAAGAAACAGACTGCAGTTTCTCATTCGAGTGCTGAGGCCGAGTTGAGAGCTATGGCTCTTCTGACGGCAGAGGTAACTTGGTTACGATGGCTACTGGAGGATTTTGGTGTTTCTGTTACTACACCTACCACCCTCTTGTCCAACAGTACATGTGCTATCAGTATTGCGCGGGACCCTGTGAAACATGGGCTTACCAAACATATTGGTGTTGATGCTTATTATGTTTGCGCTGCTGTGCAGGATCACGTTATTGCTCTTCAGTATGTGCCTTCCGAGTTACAGCTAGCAGACTTCTTCACGAAGGCACAGACTAGAGCACAACATAGATTTCACCTCTCCAAACTCAGTGTTGTCGAGCCACCATGAGTTTGAGGGGGGGGGGGTGTTAGAGTTATATTGATGATGGCCTTTGGCCTTTTGTATTCTTGCCTTTTGGCATCCTCATATACATCATATATATGGTGGCTTTGGCCTCCTAGTAATACAAGTTGCATTCCTAACAATAAGGACCTCTATGCCTTCATTTTCCATAGAAGCAAGTGAGACCACTGCTAACTGGCTAACTGTAGAAGCACGAGAACACTACTCCCTCCGCCCCATAGCTTGAAAAATGCTCTTATATTATGGGACGAAGGAAGTATGTTATATTCCCTCCGTCCCATAATATAAGAACGTTTTTGACACTAACTAACTAACTGTACTAGCAAGTGTACTCATTGATTAGAATGCAATATATACGTACCAGTGAAGCACTGTGTATACATACTAGTGCAAATCCCGAACTTGGAAGATGTGATGTGCTGCAAGCAGTGGCGGAGCCAGGAATTTAGTCCTGGGTATTCCTGTTAATTTTTTTTGGCAAATAAATATAATAGGAAAGCAAATGTGTAGTAAGATACTCCCTTCGTCCAGGTTTATTAGGCCTAAATACAATTTCTCTTAGACCAAGACACATAGTAATTTGCTCACATTAATTTTTCCATTTCACTCCCAATGCATGCGGCCAATGAAAAAGCCCGCATGAAGTGTATTAATTTCTCAGCCATGGCACCAACAATAATGGCTTTCAATGCAACCAATAAAATGATTGCATGCATGCACTTTTCCAAAGCGAGGCCTTATAAAAAGGGACATGCTTGTGATGCTGAGAGGCCTAATAAACCCGGACGGAGGAAGTAGCAACATCAAGGGACATGCATGCACTTGACTCTTGTAGATGCCTGGATGGATGGATTGCTTCTAGCGCCTAGCCGGTGTCCGGGGAGGCCGCAAGGGGCGTGCTGAACGATCCGGACCAGCGGGCGGAACCGCGGAAGTCAGACTGTCGCAGTGAAGTCATGGAGACAGTACTGCGTCCAAGGGATTCACGGAGAAGTGGCAGACTACCGGAGCCGCGGAGGGAGAGGGCTCTAGCATGGCGCCGCCGGTTGTCGCCGCCGTCAGGCGTCAGCTATTTTTGGGGGATAAGAGGATTAGGGGGAGGGGAGGGAGTGCGTGTTGTATGTGTGGCGCGCCGACGGGAGAGTGTCAAGGTTGGCTGCTCTGCCGGTTTGCGCTTTGGGATTCAGTTTGTGTGTGGGCTCCTGCCTCCTGGCTGTGTATAATACGTATAGTTAAAAAAATGTTGGCCAGAATCTTTGGTATTCCACGGAATACCAAGGAAAACCACTGGCTCCGCCACTAGCTGCAAGGAAGGATTAGGTCTATGTGATCAGAACAACTTCTTGTAGTCTGCAACTGCAATTGTCTCATCAAGAGAGAGGGGGTCGACCGGATTGGAAGGGAAGTGGTTAGTTGGGAACAAACACTAAAGTCGCAGCCTGCAGAATATATAGCACTAGGGAATAATGCCCTTCGGAATAAGGGAGATGGTAGGCTTTTGGCTTTTCAGCCCTGCCTGACCCAGAGCTGCCGCTGCCTAGGCGCTCGACCGGTCGAAAACGACCATGGAGTTAGATGCCCGCCGCGGGGTAACACCGTGATGGTGTGGGAGGGGCTAAGGAATCCGAGCACAACGCCCGCCTAAAAGCGGAGGAGGCGCTCCGTCGCTTCCCATGATGGATGTTGCAATGGCTGGGGCAGCGCGCGCAATAGGAGCAACAGCGATGGCCGTGGCGGTGGTGGAGATCCTGTTCTCGAGATCTGCGTCCATTTAGATAGGTAGATTTAGAGTAGTAATTTTTAGCTAAGTTTGCTAATTTTAACTAAGTTTGATATAATATATCTGAATCTAAGTATAAATCGTTTGAATCCAGAAATAAAATGTGGGCTAGCACTAGGGGTGTCCGTGGAAAAAACAGGCGTCCGTTTGGGGGGTAACCTTGAAGATGCCCTTAGCCTATAATTGATCCTACACAATGTGCTGCAATGACTATACCGTTGAAGCTTCAATGGATTGATGAGGATGTTAAAACGGGCGACCACTCAGGGTCCATAGGTCGCTCGTCAAGAAAGCAAGGCACCAAGCCACAATGTACGAGACGATGGTAAAATAGATACGAGTGGAGATCGACATCGTGAAATGGTGACCGCTAGTTGAGTTCCACTGTGTCTGAAGGCGAAGGGGGAGACGTACATGCCAAAGTTTAAATCACATTTTGTTCGACACTTATTGGCCCCTTGAGTGGGCGCATTGTGGAGTTCGTGACCTCGTTGATGCTGCTTGGTGTGCTTTGATCTGTTCCTTGTATACGTGGTATGTCCAGTTGTGTGGTGATGTCCACGTGAGGATTGTGCGCATGTATGGTTGTCAAGGAAAGATGATCTGGCTTGCAGCATGTACTTTCCATTGAAAGTGGGGGTGGTAGTACACGATGACTCAACTTTGGTGTTGCTTTTGAACACAGGGTCTCGAACTCCAAAGTAAAACTCTAGGTGTGCCTAGCTATGGTTGTTCCTAGTAATGATGGTGCTTCACATCATCTTCTTCTCACATGCATTGTCTAGAGTTTGCTTGACCTCCCTCATTAGGGTGAAAACATCATGATCTAGCCTTCATGGGTGGATCTGGCGATGGCGGCGCTCGCGCGTTATTCCTTTCTTGGAGAGGCGTCGTTGTTGAATCACTTTTCTCACAGCCCGATGATATCATCGGTGATGATTTATGTTGATGGTTGTTACTGCGTGTTGGAGTTCACTTCAATATGACTTTCAGAGGTCGCATGTTTTCAGTAGTTTTGTGTGTGCTAGTGTTGGCAGTTTCTAAACTATCTGTAGGCTATGGTGTCAGCTAATCCCAGAACTTTTCTATGGCACCCCTTTGGTTTTCTAAATTTTCTATATTAGTTCATGCAACATGAGAAGATTGATCCCACAAATTACTAATGAACCTACAGGTTTTCTTGCTGGTGCTGCCACTTGGTGTTGTATTTGTGGCTATCATGTGATCTGGTTCTCCTTTCCAAGTAGATGAGCCTAAGGCAAAAGCGTTCTTCTAATCCCGAGCTCAAATGCTCTTGCTATGAACGGTAAAATCCCAAAAAACAAATAGGAAGACAATTAATAAATTTTGAATTAGTTTGAAGACAACCATTGCTTAGTTTTCTTCCTATGAGCAAATTTCCCTGAAGAAATCATATTCATGTAGGTCTAAGCAAAAATAACCAAATCAGTACTTCAAAATGCTTTCAAAACTAGTCTTTGTGGAGCATCTTTTTTTTTTGCCCCAGGCATTAGGAATGTATTTTCTTTAGGAAAATTTACACGTATGTAGAACATTCAACAATGTTTGTTGGAAAAAAAAATCAGTTTTTTAAGTTACTATTCATGAGAGAGTATTTGAGCTCGAGAGTAGAATCTCTATGTCCAACCTAAGGATTAAAAATGAATTTACCACTAAACAACATGGTAAATGCATCGACTGTCCAACATACGTTGCACAGAGATCATGGAAAAAACATGCATATGCATATGGTTGCTTTTTCAATTGGCCAATCAAAACCAAAAAGACAACTAGGTTGGTCAATGGTTGCCGGGAGTCCTTGTGGGTTCTCAGAAGATAGAGAGAAATAAGTCCATGTCATGGCCATTATTAATGGGGCGTGCTGCGCGTTCGCGGCTGATTTTTTTTAAAGATCAGCAGGGCCGCGAGACGTTAGATTTAGCCCATCGAGTGGCGAGTGTTACCATCCACCATTGCAACACACACCTTGCTGTGAAAATTTCTTGCAACTGACATCTTGTTGCAGATTTTTTGCAACATATGTCTTGTTGCAATTTTTTTTAGATTTTTTTTGCAACAATCGTCTTGTTGCGTTTTTTTGGCAACAAACTATTTCTACAAAACAAATCCGCGTCACCTCACAGTAGTCGTTCACCGCCAAGATTGCAATAACACGGTTGTTGTTGAAACAAGTGCCTGCAGTTACCTTCATGCTGAGGACGCATAACAGGGAACAGAGACAACAGACGCACCACAGCCGACTAAGGGCAATCATTTTCCGTTATTAATTTATGGAACTCCCTATTATGCCTAAAATAGGGCTACCAACGAAACCTTTAAGTAAGATCACACCAACTAACAAGAAAAATGTCATGGGCCTAGAATAAGCCCATCACTTAGAGCATCTCCAGCCGTTCGGCCCCCCAGGGACGCCTAATGATGTTACAGACCTAGGGTAGGGTCACGGGTCTGACCCAGGTACCCCACCCAAGGTCACTACCCTAGGAGTTCAAAGGGCAACTTGAAGACAGCGGGAACGGTCGACTGTCACGACCGAAGAAGACATATCACTCGACCATATACCCTCTCCCAGACGAGTCAACTTCACTCGACCATTCAAGGACACTCGACCCCTGAAGGTCAAAGGTCCCTTAGGACAGCAACGGTCCGACATTCATTCTGTGACAATTAATGCCTTTATCACTCTTCATTGCAGATGTTATCAGTAACGCCCTGCCTTTATATACATTGAACCCTTTGTAACGTGGGGATGGCTGGGGTCCTGGCGCACTCTATATAAGCCACCCCCCTCCTCCAGTACAAGGGTTCGCACCCCCTGTAACTCAAACACATGTATACATTCCAGTCGACCGCCTCAGGGCACCGAGACGTAGGATTTTTACTTCCTCCAAGAAGGTCCTGAACTCGTAAACATCTTGCGTACAATCTCACCGTAGCTAGGACCTTGCCTCCTCTTACGTACCCCCTACTCGTACTGTCAGACTTAGAACCACGGCAGTTGGCGCCCACCATGGGGCAGGTGTCTTAGCGACTTCCGGTGAGGTTGCAAACTCTTTCTCCGACCTCCATCAACATGGTTTCTAGTGGTGGTTTGGCGCTGGGCCGCGAGATCCGACTCGGTGCGCTTGTCTTCGTCGCCGACGACTCCGCTTGGCTCCAGGAGGCCCCCCTCGACGTCGAGGCGTTGCCCCTCCGCGGGGCCGCGTACTTCCGTGACAGCGCCTGCGGTGTCCTTCTCCGGCAGCCGTCGACTCAGTACCGGCCGGCTCCTTCATCGTCCGTCGTCCCTGCTGGACGCCGCCACAAGCGATCTGGTCGTTCGCAGCTCCAGCATTGGGTGAAACACGCGGTGGCCCGCCAAACGACCACCCCTCAAGTTGCGGCCATCGAGTCCGACAAATACCTCTACGGGTCAGTCGATCCGTCAATTGAGCCCGTGGATTCGCTTTCCGAGTGCGGAAGCAGCGATCCCGCGGCTGAAGTTCTCATGGTCAACTCACGTCGCAGTCCGCCAGGGTACCCTCGCGGCGGAGACGGAGGCAGCGGCAATGTTCAGTCATACGACCACGACGAGTACATTCCCCAACCCCTCACTGCCGAGCAGTGGGACGAGCTCTGTCGCCGCAATGAGGATGCACTTTACACCCATATCGTGGGAGATTCCCCAAAGGCTCGGGCCCTGGAAGCCATGCGCCTAGCCACCGTGGCTGATCGTGCGCGACTGGAAAATATCCAGCGCTCACTCGACGAACGGGCCCGCCGACTGATTCCTGAATCCAGTCGACGGCCGCGGTAGTCTTTCCCGCGTGAGACTCAGGTGTGCCGAACGCCTGTCCAGAACCTTGAAGCTGCGGCTTGCATCGCGGATTCTATCCAACCGTCTCAGTCGGAGGCTGGGAGAGGCTTGCAGCAGATCCGAGCGCTGCTCCGGACGGCAGGAGAGCAGAACGCGGCTGTCTCTCAGTCGCGTAGTAGGATTCACAGCAGATCAGTGGCGGCGGATACTGTCTGGGACCGTGGACCCCATCAAGACCGGCATCTGGGTCGGAATGATGAACAGTATGATCGTCGACCCGACCACAATGACCGCCGTCGAGTGCCTACGCCTCCTCCGGGAAGCGGATCGTACTCGGCCAGGCGACACGAAGGCAGGCGCCTGCGGGACAACGAGCGGAGGATTCCTCCATATCCCAGAAGGCCCGACTTTGATGCAAGATATATCATTGTGCAGGTGCTGGTCGACAGGAACAGAGCGTACAGAGAAGAGCAAGGCAGAGATCGTCCGAGTGGAAGTCGAGCGTCCGTCTCTGGGCTCGAATGCTTTAGCAGTGCCATCAGGGCCGCTGAAATCCCCCAACTTTAGGTTGGCGGCGGGAGTGAGTAAGTTCGCCGGCGAGTCAAAGCCGGACACTTGGCTCGAAGATTACCAAGTGGCCGTGCAGATCGGTGGCGGCAACGATGACGTGGCCATGGAGCACCTCCCACTGATGTTGGGTGGCTCGGCCCGGGCGTGGCTAAATCAGTTGGCCCATGGGAGCATTTACAGTTGGGAAGAGCTGGCCTGAGTGTTTATCAGGACTTTCGAAGGCACCTGTAAACAGCCCGCAGGGCTTGCGAAGTTGCAACATTGCGTACAGAAGCCGAGTGAAACCCTGAGAGATTACATCCAAAGGTGGACCACCTTACATCACATGGTGGAAAACGTATCCGAGCACAAAGCAGTCTGCGCCTTCAAGGAGGGCGTGTGGTACAGAGAGCTGAACCTGAAGTTCGGTCGAACGGGAGATATGTCCCTGTCCCGGATGATGGAGATAGCCAGTCGATTTGCCAACGGAGAAGAAGCCGATCGACTCCGAAGTGGCAAGAAACCAGTCGGTCAAGATGACCAGAACTCCAATCGGAAGCCTAAGCGCAAGGCCGAGCCGGCAGTTCAAGGCGAAGCTGCAGTTGTTAACCAAGGGAAGGGCAAAGGAAAGCCTAAGGGACCTTGGGTCCCCAAGAAAGTGAAAGATCAAGCAGGAAACGACGTGCTCGACCAGCCGTGTCCTATCCACACGAAGAAAGATGAAGAGGGAAACTTGGTTTATCCCAAGCACACCACTCGACAATGCCCGATACTGATCCAGAGTTTCTAGAAAGATTAGTCGACTGAGATAGAGAAGGAATCAGAGGAGACCGAAGACATAGAAGGGGATGGAGATTACCCCCAGATTAACTCCACCGTGATGATTTTTGCTGACGTTGAAAGCAAAAGTCGACTGAAAGTTATCAACAGAGAAGTCAACATGGTTGCCCCGGCAACAACGACGTATCTGAAATGGTCCAAGACCCCCATCACATTTGACCAGTCCGATCACCCCCGCACACATTGCAACCCTTGGGCGGCAAGCGTTGGTGGTCGACCCAGTTGTCGAGGGCACTCGTTTGACCAAGGTCCTGATGGATGGCGGCAGCGGCTTGAACATTTTGTATGCTGAAACCCTCCGTGGGATGGGCATTCCAATGTCCAAGCTAAGCGAGAGTAACATGAGGTTTCACGGGGTCATCCCCAGAAAGAAAGCCGTCTCACTTGGCAAATCTCTCTCGACGTGGTTTTCGGTGATTCAAAGAATTTCCGCAAAGAGAAGCTGACGTTTGAGGTGGTGGACTTCCACAGCGCCTATCATGCCATTCTGGGTAGGCCCGCCTACGCCAGATTCATGGCTCGACCGTGCTATGTGTATCCTAAACTGAAGATGCCAGGACCCAACGACGTCATAACCATCACGGGGAACCGGCAGAAAGCGGAGGAGTGCTTCCAGAAAGGCTCGAAAATTGCTGACGAACAGATGGCATCAGTAGAGATGGAAGAGTATCAGAAGAATGTGGATCCGAGTGATTTGCTGCGGGCTAAGAAGCCAGCTTCCGAGTCAGCTTTCCAGTCGACGGGAGAGCCGAAGCCCGTGCACATTCACCCCACCGACCCCAATGCAGCCCCGACCCACATCTCAACTACACTCGACAGCAAATAGGAAGAAGCGCTCATCCAGTTCCTCCGTGAGAACTGGGACATCTTCGCATGGAAACCGTCTGACATGCCAGGTGTACCCAGGGGACTAGCTGAGCACCGTTTGCGAGTCGACCCAAAAGTGAAGCCCGTAAAGGAACATCTCCGTCGATCCGCCGCAGAGAAGAGAAAAGCAATTGGCGAAGAGGTGGCTTGGCTTCTGGCAGCTGAGTTCATCCGTGGGATCTACCACTCTGAGTGGCTCGCCAATGTGGTCATGGTCCCAAGAAGGACAAATCCCTCCACATGTGCATCGATTTCAAGCATATCAATCGGGCCTGTCCGAAAGATCATTTTCCTCTCCCCCGCATCGATTAGATAGTCGACTCGACTGCGGGATGCGAGCGTTTGTCTTTTCTGGACGCATATTCCGGGTACCATCAGATCCGACTATTTGGACCCAACGAAATCAAGATAGCCTTCATCACCCCATTCGAATGTTTCTGTTATGTCACCATGCCTTTCGGTCTCAAGAATGCCAGCGCTACCTTCATGCGCATGATTCAAAAGTGCATGCTGAAGCAAATCAGTCGGAACGTGCAAGCGTACATGGATGACATCGTGGTCAAATCACGCAAAGGTTCCGACCTGCTGGCTGACCTCGCTAAGACATTCGCAAATTTGAGAAGCTATGATATCAAGCTTAATCTGTCGAAGTGTACATTCGGAGTTCCGGGCAGCAAGCTGCTCGGTTTCCTAGTTTCAGAACGAGGAATCGACGCCAACCCAGAGAAAGTCAGTGCCATCCTCCAAATGAAGCGTCCCGAACGTATACACGACGTCCAGAAGCTAATTGGTTGCTTGGCCGCATTGAGTCGGTTCATTTCTCGTCTCGGTGAGAAGGCATTACCTCTCTACCGACTGATGAAGAAGTCCGAAAAGTTCGAGTGGAATTCTGAAGCCGAAGCAGCGTTTGAAGAGCTCAAAGCCCTGCTTTCCACCCAGCCGGTACTTGCTGCCCCAGTCAGAAAGGAGCCTCTTTTACTGTACATCGCAGCCACCGGACCAGTTGTCAGCACTGTACTCATGGTCGAGCGGGAAGAAGAAGGAAAAGTCTACAAAGTCCAACGCCCAATCTACTACATTTCCGAAGTATTGACTCCCTCCAAGCAAAGATACCCGCATTACCAGAAGCTTGTGTATGGGATTTACTTGACCGCAAAGAAAGTTGCTCATTACTTCTCGGATCATTCGATCTCAGTCGTCAGCGACGCCCCACTGTCAGAAATCCTAAACAACCGAGACACAACCGTTCGAGTGGCAAAATGAGCAATTGAACTCCTTCCGCTAGATATCAAGTTCGAAGCGAAGAAAGCTATCAAGTCTCGGGCAATAGCATATTTTGTGGCCGAATGGATCGAACAGGAGCAACCGACTCAGATCCAGTCGAACCACTGGACTATATTCCTCGAAGGATCCAAGATGTTGAACGGATCTGGTGCAGGCGTGGTTTTGGTGTCCCCCAGAGGCGACAAGCTCAGTTACGTCCTTCAAATCCACTTCGACTCTTCAAACAACAAAGCCGAATACGAGGCGCTTTTGTATGGGTTGCGTATGGCCATCTCACTTGGCGTCCGTCGCCTGATGGTTTACGGCGACTCAGACTTAGTGGTCAATCAGGTGATGAAGGAGTTGGACGTCACAAGCCCAACAATGACCAGTTATTGCAGTGAAGTGCGGAAGCTGGAAAAGAAGTTTGAAGGTTTAGAGCTCCATCACGTGCCCAGAATCAAGAATCAGCTTGCTGACGATCTCGCGAAGATAGGGTCCACTCGGAAGCCTATACCCAAGAATGTGTTTTTGGAGCACCTGCACACCCCCTCAGTCAAAGAAGACCCCTTCACGGAGGATCCCCCACAGCCAATCAGCGCGTCTGATCTGACTGAAGTCAAGGTTCCTGCAGTGGTCGACCTCATCATGGAGACTTTGGTGATCACGCCCGACTGGACTGTGCCATACATAACATACTTGCTCAGGCAGGAACTCCCCGAGGATGAAGAGGAGGCGCGTCAGATCGTCCGTTGATCCAAAGCCTTCACTGTCATTCAGGGTCAGCTCTTCAGGGAGAGTGTCACGGGAGTCGCTCAGCGCTGTATTTCCCCAGAGGAAGGTCGACTGATTCTGAACGAGATTCACTCGGGAACCTGTGGCCACCATGCTTCCTCTCGGACTATTGTGGCCAAAGCATATCGAGCTGGATTTTACTAGCCCCGAGCAAATGAGATGGCGAAAGGCATCGTAGACAAGTGCAAAGGCTGCCAATTCTACTCCAACATGTCCCACAAACCTACGTCTGCCTTGAAGACCATCCCGTTGGTTTAGCCGTTTGCCGTTTGGGGGTTGGACATGGTCGGTCCCTTCAAAACCGACAGGAGCGGATTCACTCACTTGCTCGTGGCAGTCGACAAGTTTACCAAATGGATCGAAGCCAAGCCCATCAAGAACCTCGGCTCGAGCACTACCATCAGCTTCATCAGAGAATTGATATTCAGATACGGAGTCCCCCACAACATCATCACGGATAGCGGCTCCAACTTTGACTCGGACGAATTCAGAGCTTTCTGTTCCTCCCAAGGTACGCGGGTCAACTACGCATCCGTACCGCATCCGCAGTCGAATGGACAAACAGAAAGAGTGAATGGTTTGATCCTCCAAGGCCTGAAGCCGCGGCTTATGCGCGACCTCAAGCATGCCGCCGGAGCTTGGGTGACCGAACTACCGTCCGTCTTATGGGGGCTGAGGACAACTTCGAACCGGTCGACTGACCGTATCCCCTTCTTCATGGTCTATGGAGCTGAGGCCGTGCTGCCGAGTGATTTGTTGCACAATGCCCCCCGAGTAGAGCTCTTTGATACGTCTCCATCGTATCTATAATTTTTTATTGTTCCATGCTATTATTTATGATGTTTTGGATGTGTAATGGGCTTTGTTGTACACTTTTATATTACTAGCAAAAGAGCCCGTGCGTTGCAACGGGAGAGAAAACATAACACACGCTCTTAACCCAACAACCATCACTCAAGACCATAATAGGTCCATTTCCTTTATTTTTGCGAGGCATCATATTTGTTTTGGCGCTTATCCTACTTCTCACACTCGCCGGTGATGGCCTCGGTGTCCACACAAAACAAAACAAAACGTGTCTGAATATGGTTAATCCTAAGGCGTCTCCCTCTCCCTCTCTCTCTCTCTCTCTCTCTCTCTCTCTCGCTTTCTCTCACTCTCACGATGAGAAATCTATTGTTTTACCCTGCGACATTTTTCAGTGGTATGCATGTGTAGTTATTGATGTTTTCTATTCCCTACATGGTTATAGTGGGGTGTTTATTTGCAATCCGAATCGCCGCCGGTACGAAAGAAAAAATGAATCTTGCGCTATAAATTATAAGTTTGCTTCCAAAACAATATTTTAAAAATATTTAACAGGTAAAATTAACATCATATTTAGATTCCACACATTCTTTTAATAATATTTCATATATAATATGTTAAAATCGAAGTTATGGTTTAAAAGATACGTATAATTTAGAAAATCATTTGTTTGACTTAAATATAGTCCAAAATATTATTTAAAAGTACTTAACAGGTAAAAATAATCTCATATTTATATTCTACATATTTTTCTAATCAAATTTCATATATAACATGTTCAAATCGGAGTTACGGTTTAAAAGATACGGATGATTTAAAAAAGCATTTATTTGACTTTAATATGATCCGCGGATGAATTACCTAAAACATCAGGGGGGGTTTTCAAAAATGTAAAATAACGGTTCGGGAGTGACTTAAACCCGGACTGCGGGTTGATTTCAAGAAAACACTGGGACTTTTGTGTAAAATACGAAAAAACGATTCGTTTTGACTTAAAACAGGACTGCGGGTTGAATTCTCTGAAATAGAGGGACTTTTCTGAAAAATGTCATGACGTTCGAGAAGAAACCCAATTTTCTTTATTATTAGGTAAAGATTTTTGGGACTAACCTACTAACCCAAAGGCTCAGTCCAGATTGCAGTTTTTTGCCTGTTTCCGGGTTTTACAGAAAAGGGATATCAAACGGAGTCCAAACGGAATAAAACCTTCGGGAGAGATATTTTTGGAGCAGAATATGTACGGGAGACTTGAGAACCACGAAATAGGGCTGAGGTAGCGTCCACGAGGGTGGGGGGCGCCCCCCCCTACAGGGCGCGCCCCCTGCCTCGTGGGCACCCCTTCTGGCCCCGGTGCCCTCCTTCCTCCTATATATACCTACGTACCCTGAAACTATCAGAACAACAGAGAAAACCCTAGTTCCACCGCCGCAACCTGTTGGGAAACGTAGTATATTAAAATTTTCCTACGATCACGCAAGATCTATCTACCAGATGCATAGCAACGAGAGGGGAGAGTGTGTCTACGTACCCTTGTAGACCGAGAGCGGAAGCGTCAAGTGACGCGGTTGATGTAGTCGAACTTCTTCGCGATCCAACCGATCAAGCACCGAACGTACGGCACCTCCGCGTTCAGCACACGTTCAGCTTGATGACGTCCCACGAGCTCTTGATCAAGTTGAGCTTCACGGGAGAGTTTCGTCAGCACGACGGCGTGGTGACGGATATGATGAAGTTACAGGCGCAGGGCTTCGCCTAAGCACTGCAACAGTATGACCGAGGTGTGTTTCTGTGGAGGGGGGCACCGCACACGGCTAAAACAATTCAACTTGCGTGTCTTTGGGTGCCCCCTGCCCCCGTATATAAAGGAGCAAGGGGGGACGCCGGCCGGCCCTATATGGCGCGCCAAGGAGAGGCAATCCTACTAGGAATAGGATTGCCTAGTAGGAGTCCACCAAGAAGGAGAGAGGGGGAAGGAAAGAGAGGGAGAGGGAGAGGGAAAGATGGGCCGCTCCCCCCTCCCCTAGTCCTATTCGGACTGCCCCTTGGGAGGGGGCGCGCCACCTCCTGGCTGCTGCCCTCTTTCTCCCCTATGGCCCACTAGGGCCCAACATTCCCCTCGGGGGTTCCGGTAAACCCCCCGGCACTCCAGTAAATTCCGAAACTTTCCAGAACACTTCTGGTGTCCGAATATAGTCGTCCAATATATCATTCTTTATGTCTCGGACATTCCGAGACTCCTCGTCAAGTCAGTGATCTCATCCGGGACTCGGAACTACCTTCAGTACATCAAAACTCATAAACTCATAATACCGATCGTCATCAAACGTTAAGCGTGCGGACCCTCCGGGTTCGAGAACTATGTAGACATGTCCGAGACTCATCTCCGGTCAATAACCAATAGCGAAACCAGGATGCTCATATTGGCTCCTACATATTCTACGAACATCTTTATCGGTCAAACCGCATAACAACATACGTTGTTCCCTTTGTCATCGGTATGTTACTTGCCCGAGATTCGATCGTCGGTATCTCAATACCTAGTTCAATCTCATTACCGGCAAGTCTCTTTACTCGTTCTGTAATACATCATCTCATGACTAACTCATTAGTCATTTGCTTGCAAGGCTTATTATGATGTGTATTACCGAGAGGGCCCAGAGATACCTCTACGACACTCGGAGTGACAAATCCTATTCTTGATCTATGCCAACACCACGAACACTTTCGGAGACACCTGTAGAGCATCTTTATAATCACCCAGTTATGTTGTGACGTTTGATAGCACACAAGGTGTTCCTCCGGTATACGGGAGTTGCATAATCTCATAGTCATAGGAACATGTATAAGTCATGAAGAAAGCAATAGCAGTAAAACTAGACGATCATAGTGCTAAGCTAACGGATGGGTCTTGTCCATCACATCATTCTCCCAATGATGTGATCCTTTTGATCAAATGACAACTCATGTCTATGGCTAGGAAACATAACCATCTTTGATCAATGAGCTAGTCTAGTAGAGGCATACTAGGGACATATTGTTTTGTCTAGGTATTCACACATGTACCGAGTTTCCGGTTAATACAATTCTAGCATGAATAAAAGACATTTATCATGATATAAGGAAATACAAATAACATCTTTATTATTGCCTCTAGGGCATATTTCCTTCAGTCTCCCACTTGAACTAGAGTCCATAATCTAGATTACAAAGTAATGACCCTAACACCCATGGAGTCTTGTTGCTAATCATGTTTTGCCCGTGGAAGAGGCTTAGTCAACGGGTCTGCAACATTTAGATCCGTATGTATCTTGCAAATCTCTATGTCTCCTTAACTAGATCACGGATGGAATTGAAGCGTCTTTTGATGTGCTTTGTTCTCTTGTGAAACCTGGATTCCTTCGCCAAGGCTATTGCTCCAGTGTTGTCACAAAAGATTTTCATTGGACCTGATGCACTAGGTATTACACCAAGATCGGACCAGAACTCCTTCATCCAGACTCCTTCATGTGCTGCTTCCGAAACAGCTATGTATTCCGCTTCACACGTAGATCCCGCCACGACGCTCTGTTTGGAACTGCACCAACTGACAGCTCCACCGTTCAATAAAAATACATATCCGGTTTGTGACTTAGAGTCATCCGGATCAGTGTCAAAGCTAGAATCGACGTAACCGTTTACGACGAGCTCTTTGTCACCTCCATACACGAGAAACATATCCTTTGTCCTTTTCAGGTATTTCAGGATGTTCTTGACCGATGTCCAGTGATCCACTCCTGGATTACTTTGGTACCTCCCTGCTAGACTTATAGCAAGGCACACATCAGGTCTGGTACACAGCATTGCATACATGATAGATCCTATGGCTGAGGCATAGGGAATGACTTTCATTTTCTCTCTATCTTCTGCAGTGGTCGGGCATTGAGTCTTACTCAACTTCATACCTTGTAACACAGGCAAGAACCCTTTCTTTGACTGATCCATTTTGAACTTCTTCAAAACTTTATCAAGGTATGTGCTTTGTTAAAGTCCAATTAAGTGTCTTGATCTATCTCTATAGATCTTGATGCCTAATATGTAAGAAGCTTCTCCGAGGTCTTTCATTGAAACTCTTATTCAAGTATCCTTTTATGCTATCCAGAAATTCTACATCATTTCCAATCAATAATATGTCATCCACATATAATATCAGAAATGCTATAGAGCTCCCACTCACTTTCTTGTAAATACAGGCTTCTCCAAAAGTCTATATAAAACCATATGCTTTGATGACTTCATCAAAGCGTATATTCCAACTCCGAGATGCTTGCACCAGTCCATAGATGGATCGCTGGAGCTTGCACACTTTGTTAGCACCTTTTGGATCGACAAAACCTTCTGGTTGCATCATATACAACTCTTCTTTGAGATATCCATTCAGGAATGCAGTTTTGACATCCATTTGCCAGATTTCATAATCATAAAATGCGGCAATTGCTAACATGATTCGGACAGACTTAAGCATCGCTACGGGTGAGAAAGTCTCATCGTAGTCAACTCCTTGAACTTGTCGAAACCCTTTTGCAACAAGTCGAGCTTTGTAAACAGTAACATTACCGTCTGCGTCGGTCTTCCTCTTGAAGATCCATTTATTTTCGATGGCTTGCTGATCCTCGGGCAAGTCAACCAAAGTCCACACTTTGTTCTCATACATGGATCCCATCTCAAATTTCCTGGCTTCAAGCCATTTTGCGGAATCTGGGCTCATCATCGCTTCCTCATAGTTTGTAGGTTCATCATGGTCTAGTAATATGACTTCCAGAACTGGGTTACCGTACCACTCTGGTGCGGAAGGTACTCTGGTTGATCTACGACGTTCAACAGAAACTTGGTCTGAAGTTTCATGATCATCATCATTAGCTTCCTCACTAATTGGTGTAGGAATCACTGGAACTAGTTTCTGTGATGTTCCACTTTCCAATTTGGGAGAAGCTACAATTACCTCATGAAGTTCTACTTTCCTCCCACTCACTTCTTTAGAGAGAAACTCCTTCTCTAAAAAGGATCCATTCTTAGCAACGAATATCTTGCCTTCGGATCTGTGATAGAAGGTGTACCCAATAGTCTCTTTTGGGTATCCTATGAAGACACATTTCTCCGACTTGGGTTCGAGCTTACCAGGTTGAAGCTTTTTCACATAAGCATCGCAGCCCCAAACTTTAAGAAACGACAACTTTGGTTTCTTGCCAAACCATAGTTCATAAGGTGTCGTCTCAACGGATTTAGATGGTGCCCTATTTAACGTGAATGCAGCTGTCTCTAAAGCATAATGTTGGGGAACATAGTATTTTAAAATTTTCCTACGATCACGCAAGATCTATCTACCAGATGCATAGCAACGAGAGGGAAGAGTGTGTCTACGTACCCTCGTAGACCGGAAGCGGAAGCGTCAAGTGACGCGGTTGATGTAGTCGAACTTCTTTGCGATTCAACCGATCAAGCATCGAACGTACGGCACCTCCGCGTTCAGCACACGTTCAGCTTGATGACGTCCCACGAGCTCTTGATCCAGTTGAGCTTCACGGGAGAGTTCCGTCAGCACGACGGCGTGGTGACGGATATGATGTATCTACCGGCGCAGGGCTTCGCCTAAGCACTGGGACGGTATGACCGAGGTGTGTTTCTGTGGAGGGAGGCACCGCACACGGCTGGAACAATTCAACTTGTGTGTCCTAGGGTGCCCCCTGCCCCCGTATATAAAGGAGCAAGGGAGAGGCCGGCCCTAGAGGGGGCGCGCCAAGTGTGGGGAGTCCTACTAGGACTCCCAAGTCCTAGTAGGATTCCCCTTTCCTTTCCGGAGTAGGAGAGAAGGAAAGAGGTGGAGAGGGGGAAGGAAAAGGGGGCTGCACCCCTTGTCCAATTCGGACCAGAGGGGGGGCACGCGCCTCCTTCCTTTTGGCCTTTCTCCTCTATTCCCGTATGGCCCAATAAGGCCCATATACTCCAAAAAATACCCGAATCACTCGGAACCTTTCCGATGTCCGAATATAGTCGTCCAATATATCGATCTTTACGTCTCGACCATTTCGAGACTCCTCGTCATGTCCCCGGTCTCATCCGGGACTCCGAACTCCTTCGGTACATCAAAACTCATAAACTCATAATACCGATCGTCATCAAACGTTAAGCGTGCGGACCCTACGGGTTCGAGAACTATGTAGACATGACCGAGACTCATCTCCGGTCAATAACCAATAGCGGAACCTGGATGCTCATATTGGTTCCTACATGTTCTACGAAGATCTTTATCGGTCAAACCGCATAACAACATACGTTGTTCCTTTTGTCATCAGTATGTTACTTGTCCGAGATTCGATCGTCGGTATCTCTATACCTAGTTCAATCTCGTTACCGGCAAGTCTCTTTACTCGTTCCGTAACACATTATCTCGTGACTAACTCATTAGTCTTTTGCTTGCAAGGCTTATTATGATGTGTGTTACCGAGAGGGCCCAGAGATACCTCTCCGACACTCGGAGTGACAAATCCTAATCTTGATCTATGCCAACACCACGAATACTTTCGGAGACACCTGTAGAGCATCTTTATGATCACCCAGTTACGTTGTGACGTTTGATAGCACACAAGGTGTTCCTACGGTATTCGGGAGTTGCATAATCTCATAGTCATAGGAACATGTATAAGTCATGAAGAAAGCAATAGCAGTAAAACTAAACGATCATAGTGCTATGCTAACGGATGGGTCTTGTCCATCACATCATTCTCCTAATGATGTGACCCCGTTGATCAAATGACAACTCATGTCTATGGCTAGGAAACATAACCATCTTTGATCAATGAGCTAGTCTAGAAGAGGCATACTAGGGACATACTGTTTTGTCTATGTATTCACACATGTACTAAGTTTCCGGTTAATACAATTCTAGCATGAATAAAAGACATTTATCATGATATAAGGAAATACAAATAATCATCTTTATTATTGCCTCTAGGGCATATTTCCTTCAGTCTCCCACTTGCACTAGAGTCAATAATCTAGCTCACATCGCCATGTGATTTAATACCGATAGTTCACATCGTTATGTGAATAACACCCATAGTTCACATCACCATGTGACCAACACCCAAAGGGTTTACTAGAGTCAATAATCTAGTTCACATCGCTATGTGATTAATACCCAAGAGTAATAAGGTGTGATCATGTTTTGCTTGTGAGAGAAGTTTAGTCAACGGGTCTGTCACATTCAGATCCGTATGTATTTCGCAAATTTCTATGTCTACAATGCTCTGCATGGAGCTACTCTAGCTAATTGCTCCCACTTTCAATACGCATCCAGATTGATACTTAGAGTCATCTGGATTTAGTGTCAAAGCTTGCATCGGCGTAACCCTTTACGACGAACTCTTTATCACCTCCATAATCGAGAAATGTTTCCTTTAGTCATCCAATTACTAAGGATAATTTTGACCGCTGTACAGTGATCTACTCCTGGATCACTATTGTACCTCCCTGTCAAACTCATGGCAAGGTACACAACGTGTTTTGTACACAGCATGGCATACTTTATAGAACCTATGGCTGAGGCATAGGGAATGACTTTCATTCTCTCTATATTTTTCTGCCGTGGTCTGGCTTTGAGTCATACTCAACTTCACACCTTATAAGTCAGGCAAGAACTCCTTCTTTGACTGATCCATTTTGAACTACTTCAAAATCTTATCAAGGTATGTACTCATCGAAAGTCTTATCAAGCGTCTTGATCTATCTCTATAGATCTTGATGCCCAATATGTAAGCAGCTTCACCAAGGCCTTTCTTTGAAAAACTCCTTTCAAACACTCCTTTATGCTTTCCAGAAAATTCTACATCATTTCCGATCGACAATATGTCATTCACATATACTTATCAGAAAGGTTGTAGTGCCCCCTCTCACTTCTTGTAAATACAGGCTTCACCGCCAGTCTGTATAAATCTATATGCTTTGATCAACTTATCAAAGCGTATATTCCAACTCCGAGATGCTTGCACCAGTCCATAGATTGATCGCTGGAGCTTGCACATTTTGTTAGCACCTTTAGGATTGACAAAACCTTCTGGTTGCATCATATACAAGTCTTCTTTAATAAATCCATTAAAGAATGCAGTTTTGTAATCCATTTGCCAGATTTCACAAAATACGGCAATTACTAACATGATTCGGACAGACTTAAGCATCGCTACGGGTGAGAAAGTCTCATCGTAGTCAACTCCTTGAACTTGTCGAAACCCTTTCGCAACAAGTCGAGCTTTGTAAACAGTAACATTACCGTTTGCGTCGGTCTTCCTCTTGAAGATCCATTTATTTTCGATGGCTTGCCGATCATCGGGCAAGTCAACCAAAGTCCATACTTTGTTCTAATACATGGATCCCATCTCAGATTTCATGGTCTCAAGCCATTTTGCGGAATCTGGGCTCATCATCGCTTCCTCATAGTTCGTAGGTTCATCATGGTCTAGTAACATGACTTCCAGAACTGGGTTGCCGTACCACTCTGGTGCGGAATGAACTCTGGTTGATCTACGAAGTTCAGCAGAAACTTGATCTGAAGTTTCATGATCATCATCATTAGCTTCCTCACTAATTGGTGTAGGAATCACTGGAACGAGTTTCTGTGATGTACTACCTTCCAATTCGGGAGAAGGTACAATTACCTCATCAAGTTCTACTTTCCTCCCACTCACTTCTTTCGAGAGAAACTCCTTCTCTAGAAAGGATCCACTCTTAGCAACAAAGACCTTGCCTTAGGATCTGTGATAGAAGGTGTACCCAACAGTTTCTTTTTGGGTATCCTATGAAGATTTACTTTTCCGATTTGGGTCCGAGCTTATCATGTTGAAACTTTTTCACATAAGCATCGCAGTCCCAAACTTAAAGAAATGACAGCTTAGGTTTCTCGTCAAACCACAGTTCATACGGTGTCATCTCCACGGATTTAGATGGTGCCCTATTTAACGTGAATGTAGCTGTCTCTAATGCGTAACCCCAAAAGCGATAGTGGTAGACCGGTAAGAGACATCATCGATCGCACCATATCTAATAAAGTACGGTTATGACGTTCGGACACACCATTACACTATGGTGTTCCAGGTGGCGTGAGTAGTGAAACCATTTCACATTGTTTTTATTGAAGGCCAAACTCACTAACTCAAATTTTTTACCTCTACGATCATATCGTAGAAACTCTTATTTTCTTGTTACGATGATTCTCCACTTCACTCTGAAATTCTTTGAACTTTTCAAATGTTTCAGACTTGTGCTTCATTAAGTAGATATACCCATATCTGCTCAAATCATCAGTGAAGGTCAGAAAATAACGATACCTGCCGCGAGCTTCAACACTCATTGGTCCGCATACATCAGTATGTATGATTTCCAACAACTCTGTTGCTCGCTCCACGGTTCCGGAGAACGGAGTTTTAGTCATCTTGCCCATGAGGCATGGTTCGCAAGCACCAAGTGATTCATAATCAAGTGATTCCAAAAGTCCATCACTATGGAGTTTCTTCATGCGCTTTACACCAATATGACCTAAACGGCAGCGCCACAAATAAGTTGCACTATCATTATTAACCTTGCATCTTTTGGCTTCAATATTATGAATATGTGTATCACAGGATCGAGATCCAACAAACCATTTTCATTGGGTGTATGACCATAGAAGGTTTTATTCATGTAAACAGAACAACAATTATTCTCTAACTTACATGAATAACCGTATTGCAATAAACATGATCAAATCATATTCATGCTCAACACAAACACCAAATAACACTTATTTAGGTTCAACACTAATCCCGAAAGTATAGGGAGTGTGCGATGATGATCATATCAATCTTGGAACTACTTCCAATACACATCGTCACTTCATCCTTTAACTAGTTTCTGTTCATTATGCAACTCCCATTTCGAGTTACTACTCTTTAGCAACTGAACCAATATCAAATACCGAGGGGTTGCTATGAACACTAGTAAAATACACATCAATAATCTGTATATCAAATATACCTTTGTTCACTTTGCCATCCTTCTTATCCGCCAAATATCTAGGGCAGTTCCACTTCGAGTGACCATTTCCTTTGCAGTAGAAGCACTTGTTTCAGGCTTGAGTTTAGCTTTGGGTTTCTTCACGGGACTGACAACTTGCTTGTCATTCTTCTTGAAGTTCCCCTTCTATCCCTTTGCCCTTTACTTGAAACAAGTGGTCTGGTTAACCATCAACACTTGATGCTCTTTCTTGATTTCTACCTTCGCCGATTTCAGCATCGTGAAGAGCTCGGGAATTACTTTCGTCATCCCTTGCATATTATAGTTCATCACGAAGTTCTACTAACTTGGTGATAGTGTCTAGAGAACTTTGTCAATTACTATCTTATCTGGAAGATTAACTCCCACTTGATTCAAGCAATTGTACTACCCAGACAATCTGAGCACATGCTCACTGGTTGAGCTATTCTCCTCCATCTTGTAGGCAAAGTACTGTCAGAGGTCTTATACCTCTCGACACGGGCATGAGTATGAAATACTAATTTCAACTCTTGGAACATCTCATATGCTTCGTGGCATTTCAAAACGTTTTTGAAGTCCCGGTTATAAGCCGTAAAGCATGGTGCACTAAACTATCAAGTAGTCATCATATCGAGCTTTTGTCAAAACGTTCATAACGTCTACATCTGCTCCTGCAATAGGTCTGTCACCTAGCGGTGCATCAAGGACATAATTCTTCTATGCAGCAATGAGGATAATCCTCAGATCACGGAACAATTCTGCATCATTGTTACTAACATCTTTCAACTTGGTTTTCTCTAGGAACATATAAAAAATAAACGTGGAGCAACATCGCGAGCTATTGATCTACAACATAGATATGCTAATACTACCAGGACTAAGTTCATGATAAATTAAAGTTCAATTAATCATATTACTTAAGAACTCCCACTTAGATAGACATCCCTCCGGTCATCTAAATGATCACGTGATCCAAATCAACTAAACCATGTCCGATCATCACGTGAGATGGAGTAGTTTCAATGGTGAACATCTTATGTTGATCATATCTACTATATGATTCACGCTCGACCTTTCGGTCTCCAGTGTTCTGAGGCCATATCTGCATATGCTAGGCTCGTCAAGTTTAACCCGAGTATTCTGCGTGTGCAATACTGGCTTACACCCGTTGTATTTGAACGTAGAGCTTATCACACCCGATCATCACGTGGTGTCTCGGCACGACGAACTTTCGCAACGGTGCATACTTAGGGAGAACACTTATACCTTGAAATTTAGTAAGGGATCATCTTATAATGCTACCGTCGTTCTAAGCAAAATAAGAAGCATAATAAGATAAACATCACATGCAATCAAAATATGTGACATGATATGGCCATCATCATCTTGTGCTTTTGATCTCCATCTCCAAAGCACCATCATGATCACCTTCGTCACCGGCGCGACACCTTGATCTCTATCGTAGCATCGTTGTCGTTTCGCCAACTATTGCTTCTACGACTATCGCTACCACTTAGTGATAAAGTAAAGCAATTACATGGCGATTGCATTTCATACAATAAAGCGACAACCATATGGCTCCTGCCAGTTGCCGATAACATTACAAAACATGATCATCTCATACAAAACCGTATAACTCATCATGTCTTGACCATATCACATCACAACATGCCCTGCAAAAACAAGTTAGACGTCCTCTACTTTGTTGTTGCAAGTTTTACGTGGCTGCTACGGGCTTAGCAAGAACCGTTCTTACCTACGCATACAAAACCACAACGATGTTTCGTCAAGTATGTGCTGTTTTAACCTTCACAAGGACCGGGCGTAGCCACACTTGATTCAGCTAAAGTGAGAGAGACAGACACCCGCCAGTCACGTTTAAGCAACGAGTGCTCGTAACGGTGAAACCAGTCTCGCGTAAGCATACGCGTAATGTCGGTCCGGGCCGCTTCATCTCACAATACCGCCGAAGCAAAGTATGACATGCTGGTAAGCAGTATGACTAGTATCGCCCACAACTCATTGTGTTCTACTCGTGCATATCATCTACGCATAGACCTGGCTCATGATGCCACTGTTGGGGAACGTAGTATTTTAAAATTTTCCTACGATCACGCAAGATCTATCTACCAGATGCATAGCAACAAGAGGGAAGAGTGTGTCTACGTACCCTCGTAGACCGGAAGCGGAAGCGTCAAGTGACGTGGTTGATGTAGTCGAACTTCTTCGCGATTCAACCGATCAAGCACCGAACGTACGGCACCTCCGCGTTCAGCACACGTTCAGCTTGATGACGTCCCACGAGCTCTTGATCCAGTTGAGCTTCACGGGAGAGTTTCGTCAGCACGACGGCGTGGTGACGGATATGATGTATCTACCGGCGCAGGGCTTCGCCTAAGCACTGGGACGGTATGACCGAGGTGTTTTTCTGTGGAGGGGGGCACCGCACACGGCTGGAACAATTCAACTTGTGTATCCTAGGGTGCCCCCTGCCCCCGTATATAAAGGAGCAAGGGAGAGGCCGGCCCTAGAGGGGGCGCGCCAAGTGTGGGGAGTCCTACTAGGACTCCCAAGTCCTAGTAGGATTCCCCTTTCCTTTCCGGAGTAGGAGAGAAGGAAAGAGGTGGAGAGGGGGAAGGAAAAGGGGGCTGCACCCCTTGTCCAATTCGGACCAGAGGGGGGGCACGCGCGTCCTTCCTTTTGGCCTTTCTCCTCTATTCCCGTATGGCCCAATAAGGCCCATATACTCCGAAAAATACCCGAATCACTCGGAACCTTTCCGATGTCCGAATATAGTCGTCCAATATATCGATCTTTACGTCTCGACCATTTCGAGACTCCTCGTCATGTCCCCGGTCTCATCCGGGACTCCGAACTCCTTCGGTACATCAAAACTCATAAACTCATAATACCGATCGTCATCAAACGTTAAGCGTGCGGACCCTACGGGTTCGAGAACTATGTAGACATGACCGAGACTCATCTCCGGTCAATAACCAATAGCGGAACCTGGATGCTCATATTGGTTCCTACATGTTCTACGAAGATCTTTATCGGTCAAACCGCATAACAACATACGTTGTTCCTTTTGTCATCAGTATGTTACTTGTCCGAGATTCGATCGTCGGTATCTCTATACCTAGTTCAATCTTGTTACCGGCAAGTCTCTTTACTCGTTCCGTAACACATTATCTCGTGACCAACTCATTAGTCTTTTGCTTGCAAGGCTTATTATGATGTGTGTTACCGAGAGGGCCCAGAGATACCTCTCCTACACTTGGAGTGACAAATCCTAATCTTGATCTATGCCAACACCACGAATACTTTCGGAGACACCTGTAGAGCATCTTTATGATCACCCAGTTACGTTGTGACGTTTGATAGCACACAAGGTGTTCCTACGGTATTCGGGAGTTGCATAATCTCATAGTCATAGGAACATGTATAAGTCATGAAGAAAGCAATAGCAGTAAAACTAAACGATCATAGTGCTATGCTAACGGATGGGTCTTGTCCATCACATCATTCTCCTAATGATGTGATCCCGTTGATCAAATGACAACTCATGTCTATGGCTAGGAAACATAACCATCTTTGATCAATGAGCTAGTCTAGTAGAGGCATACTAGGGACATACTGTTTTGTCTATGTATTCACACATGTACTAAGTTTCCGGTTAATACAATTCTAGCATGAATAAAAGATATTTATCATGATATAAGGAAATACAAATAATCATCTTTATTATTGCCTCTAGGGCATATTTCCTTCACATAATCCCAAAACGATAGTGGTAAATCGGTAAGAGACATCATAGATCGCACCATATCGAATAAAGTACGGTTACGATGTTCGGACACACCATTACACTATGGTGTTCCGGGTGGCGTGAGTTGTGAAACTATTCCACATTGTTTCAAATGAAGACCAAACTCGTAACTCAAATATTCACCTCCACGATCAGATCGTAGAAACTTTATTTTCTTGTTACGATGATTTTCTACTTCACTCTGAAATTCTTTGAACTTTTCAAATGTTTCAGACTTGTGTTTCATTAAGTAGATATACCCATATCTGCTCAAATCATCAGTGAAGGTTAGAAAATAACGATACCCGCCGCGAGCCTCAACACTCATTGGTCCACATACATCAGTATGTATGGTTTCCAACAAATCTGTTGCTCGCTCCATTGTTCCGGAGAACGGAGTTTTAGTCATCTTGCCCATGAGGCATGGTTCGCAAGCACCAAGTGATTCCAAAAGTCCATCACTATGGAGTTTCTACATGCGCTTTACACCAATATGACCTAAACGACAGTGCCACAAATAAGTTGCACTATCATTATTAACTTTGCATCTTTTGGCTTCAATATTATGAATATGTGTATCACTAGAATCGAGATCCAACAAGAATAGACCACTCTTTAAGGGTGCATGACCATAAAAGATATTATTCATAAAAATAGAACAACCATTATTCTCTGATTTAAATGAATAACCATCTCGCAACAAACAAGATCCAGATATAATGTTCATGCTTAACGCTGGCACCAAATAACAATTATTTAAGTCTAAAACTAATCCCGAAGGTAGATGTAGAGGTAGCGTGC
Organism: Secale cereale; assembly: GCA_902687465.1. Lineage (NCBI taxonomy): Eukaryota > Viridiplantae > Streptophyta > Magnoliopsida > Poales > Poaceae > Secale > Secale cereale. The sequence continues at coordinate 834,495,314 of LR738713.1, forward strand.
CGACGGCGATCACATCGACTTTGGAACTATTTCCCACGCGCATCATCACCTCGTCCTTAGCCAATCTTCGTTTAATCCGTAGTCCCCGTTTCGAGTTACAAATATTAGCAACATAACCGGTGTCAAATACCCAGGTACTACTACGAGCATTAGTAAGGTACACATCAATAACATGTATATCACATATACCTTTGTTCACCTTGCCATCCTTCTTATCCGCCAAATACTTGGGGCAGTTCCGCTTCCAGTGTCCAGTCGCTTTGCAGTAGAAGCACTCAGTTTCAGGCTTGGCTCCAGACTTGGGTTTCTTCGTGGGAGTAGCAACTGTCTTGCTATTCTTCTTGAAGTTCCCCTTCTTTCCCTTGCCCTTTTTCTTGAAACTAGTGGTCTTGTTAACCATCAACACTTGATGCTCCTTTTTGATTTCTACCTCCGCAGCTTTGAGCATAGCGAAGAGCTCAGGAATTGTCTTCTGCATCCCTTGCATATTATAGTTCATCACGAAGCCTTTATAGCTTGGTGGCAGTGATTGAAGAACTCTATCAATAACACTATCCTCGTCAACTTTGCAACCAAGTTGAGTCATATGATTGTAGTACCCAGACATTCTGAGCAAGTGTTCACTGATAGGACTATTCTCCTCCATCTTGTAGCTATAGAACTTATTGGAAATCTCATATTTCTCAATCCGGGCATTTGCTTGAAATATTAACTTCAACTCCTGGAACATCTCATATGGTCCATGACGTTCAAAACGTCGTTGAAGTCCCGGTTCTAAGCCGTAAAGCATGGCACACTGAACTATCGTGTAGTCATCAGACCGCGTCTGCCAGACGTTCAAAGTGTCTACATTAGCGGGAGGGGGCTTGTCACCTAGCGGTGCTTCAAGGACATAATTCTTCTGTGCAGCAATGAGGATAATCCTCGAGTTACGGACCCAGTCCGTGTAATTGCTACCATCATCTTTCAACTTAGCTTTCTCTAGGAATGCATTAAAATTTAAAGAAACGGTAGCACGGACCATTGATCTACAACAACATAGATATGCAAAAACTATCAGGACTAAGTTCATGATAAATTAAAGTTCAAATTAATCATATTACTTAAAGAACTCCCACTTAAATAGACATCCCTCCGGTCATCTAAATGATCACGTGATCCAAATCAACTAAACCATGTCCGATCATCATGTGAGATGGACTAGTTTCAATGGTGAACATCTTATGTTGATCATATCTACTATATGATTCACGCTCGACCTTTCGGTCTCCAGTGTTCCGAGGCCATATCTGCATATGCTAGGCTCATCAAGTTTAACCCGAGTATTCTGCGTGTGCAAAACTGGCTAACACTCGTTGTATTTGAACGTAGAGCTTATCACACCCGATCATCACGTGGTGTCTCGGCACGACGAACTTTCGCAACGGTGCATACTCAGGGAGAACACCTATACCTTGAAATTTTGTAAGGGATCATCTTATAATGCTACCGTCGTACTAAGCAAAATAAGAAGCATAATAAGATAAACATCACATGCAATCAAAATATGTGACATGATATGGCCATCATCATCTTGTGCTTTCGATCTCCATCTCCAAAGCACCGTCATGATCACCTTCGTCACCGGCGCGACACCTTGATCTCCATCGTAGCATCGTTGTCGTCTCGCCAACTATTGCTTCTACGACTATCGCTACCGCTTAGTGATAAAGTAAAGCAATTACATGGCGATTGCATTTCATACAATAAAGCGACAACCATATGGCTCCTGCCAGTTGCCGATAACTTTACAAAATATGATCATCTCATACAAAACCGTATAACTCATCATGTCTTGACCATATCACATTACAACATGCCCTTCAAAAACAAGTTAGACGTCCTCTACTTTGTTGTTGCAAGTTTTACGTGGCTGCTACGGGCTTAGCAAGAACCGTTCTTACCTACGCATACAAAAAACCACAACGATGTTTCGTCAAGTATGTGCTGCTTTAACCTCCACAAGGACCGGGCGTAGCCACTCTCGATTCAGCTAAAGTAAGAGAGACAGACACCCACTAGTCACCTTTAAGCAACGTGTGCTCATAACGGTGAAACCAGTCTCGCGTAAGCGTACGCGTAATGTCGGTCCGGGCCGCTTCATCTCACAATACCGCCAAAGCAAAGTATGACATGCTGGCAAGCAGTATGACTAGTATCGCCCACAACTCATTGTGTTCTACTCGTGCATATCATCTATGCATAGACCTGGCTCTGATACCACTATTGGGGAACATAGTATTTTAAAATTTTCCTACGATCACGCAAGATCTATCTACCAGATGCATAGCAACGAGAGGGGAGAGTGTGTCTACGTACCCTTGTAGAACGAGAGCGGAAGCGTCAAGTGACGCGGTTGATGTAGTCGAACTTCTTCGCGATCCAACCGATCAAGCACTGAACGTACGACACCTCCGCGTTCAGCACACGTTCAGCTTGATGATGTCCCACGAGCTCTTGATCCAGTTGAGCTTCACGGGAGAGTTTTGTCAGCATGACGGCGTGGTGACGGATATGATGAAGTTACCGGCGCAGGGCTTTGCCTAAGCACTGCAACAGTATGACCAAGGTGTGTTTCTGAGGATGGGGGGCACCGCACACGGCTAAAACAATTCAACTTGTGTGTCTTTGGGTGCCCCCTGCCCCCGTATATAAAGGAGCAAGGGGGGAGGCCGGCCGGCCCTCTATGGTGCGCCAACGAGAGGCAATCCTACTAGGAATAGGATTGCAATCCTATTCCTAGTAGGAGTCCACCAAGAAGGAGAGAGGGGGAAGGAAAGAGAGGGAGAGGGAGAGGGAAAGAGGGGCCGCGCCCCCCTCCCCTAGTCCTATTTGGACTGCCCCTTAGGAGGGGGCGCGCCACTTCCTGGCTGCTGCCCTCTTTCTCCCCTATGGCCCACCAGGGCCCAACATTCCCCTGGAGGGTTCCGGTAACCCCGCCGGCACTCCGGTAAATTTCGAAACTTTCCAGAACACTTCCGGTGTCCGAATATAGTCGTGCAATATATCAATCCGTGATCTCATCCGAGACTGCGAACTACCTTCGGTACATCAAAACTCATAAACTCATAATACCGATCGTCATCAAACGTTAAGCGTGCGGACCCTACGGGTTCGAGAACTATGTAGACATGTCCGAGACTCATCTCCGGTCAATAACCAATAGCGGAACATGGATGCTCATATTGGCTCCTACATATTCTATGAAGATCTTTATCTGTCAAACCGCATAACAACATACGTTGTTCCCTTTGTCATCGGTATGTTACTTGCCCGAGATTCGATCGTCGGTTTCTCAATACCTAGTTCAATCTCGTTACCGGCAAGTCTCTTTACTCGTTCCGTAATACATCATCTCGTGACTAACTCATTAGTCATTTGCTTGCAAGGCTTATTATGATGTGTATTACCGAGAGGGCCCAGAGATACCTCTACGACACTCGGAGTGACAAATCCTATTCTTGATCTATGCCAACACCACGAACACTTTCGGAGACACCTGTAGAGCATCTTTATAATCACCCAGTTACGTTGTGACGTTTGATAGCACACAAGGTGTTCCTCCGGTATACGGGAGTTGCATAATCTCATAGTCATAGGAACATGTATAAGTCATGAAGAAAGCCATAGCAGTAAAACTAAACGATCATAGTGCTAAGCTAACAGATGGGTCTTGTCCATCACATCATTCTCCCAATGATGTGATCCCGTTGATCAAATGACAACTCATGTCTATGGCTAGGAAACATAACCATCTTTGATCAATGAGCTAGTCTAGTAGAGGCATAATAGGGACATAATGTTTTGTCTATGTATTCACACATGCACTAAGTTTCTGGTTAATACAATTCTAGCATGAATAAAAGACATTTATCATGATATAAGGAAATACAAATAACATCTTTATTATCGCCTCTAGGGCATACTTCCTTCACAACCTTCTGTTCCCGTGAGATCCCATCTTGGGGCCCGTTCCGGAGCTCCGCCGGAGGGGGGATCTTCCACGGAGTGCTTCTACATCATCATCATCATCGCCTCACCATGAGTTGTGAGTAGTTTACCACAGACCTTCAGGTCCATAGCTAGTATCTAGATGGCTTCTTCTCTCTCTTTGGATCTCAATACCATGTTCTCCTCGGTCTTCGAGGAGATCTATTCGATGTAATCTCTTTTTGCAGTGTGTTTGTCGAGATCCGATGAATTGTGGGTTTATGATCAAGATTATCTATGAAAGATATTTGGTTCTTCTCTGAACTTTTTTTGTGTGCTCATAATATCCTTGCAAGTCTCTTCGAATTATTGGTTTGGTTTGGCCTACTAGACTGCAATGGGAGAAGTGCTTGGCTTTGGGTTCAATCTTGCGGTGTCCTTTCCCAGTGACAGTAGGGGCAGCAAGGCACGTATTGTATTGTTTCCATCGAGGATAAAAAGATGGGGTTTATATCATATTGCTTGAGTTTATCCCTCTACATCATGTCATCTTGCTTAAGGTGTTACTCTGTTCTTATGAACTCAATACACTAGATGCATGCTGGATAGCGGTCGATAATCTTGATCATAAACCCACAATTCATCGGATCTCGACAAACACACCGCAAAATGAGATTACATCGAATAGATCTCCTCGAAGACCGAGGAGAACTTTGTATTGAGATCCAAAGAGAGAGAAGAAGCCATCTAGATACTAGCTATGGACCCGAAGGTCTGTGGTAAACTACTCACAACTCATGGTGAGGGCGATGATGATGATTTTGAAGAACTCCGTGATGGATCCCCCTCCGGTGGAGCTCCGGAACAGGCTCCAAGATGGGATCTGACGGGAACAGAAGGTTACGGCGGTGGAATTAGGGTTTTCTCTCTATTGTCGAAGGTCTTGGGGTACGTAGACTTATATAGGAGGAAGGAGGACACCGGGGGGGTGCTCGAGGGGCCCACGAGGCAGGGGCGCGCCCCCACCCTCATGGGCGCCTCGATGCTCCCGTGACGTGGTTCTCAAGTTCCCTGTGCGTGATTTTCTTCGAAAATATCTCTCGCGAAGGTTTCATTCCGTTTGGACTCCGTTTGATATTCTTTTTCTGCAAAACCCGGAAATAGGCAAAAAAACAGCAATCTGGATTGGGCCTTTGGGTTAGTAGGTTAGTCCCAAAAATGATATAAAAGTGTAAGATAAAGCCCATTAAACATCCAAGACTTCATAAATATAGCATGGAACAACAAAAAATTATAGATACGTTGGAGACGTATCAGGTGTGTTTGTCGAGATCCGATGAATTGTGGGTTTATGATCAAGATTATCTATGAGAAATATTTGGTTCTTCTCTGAACTCTTTATGTATGATTATAATATCCTTGCAAGTCTCTTCGAATTATTGGTTTGGTTTGGTCTACTAGATCTATAGTTCTTGCAATGGGAGAAGTGCTTGGCTTTGAGTTCAATCTTGCGGTGTCCTTTCCCAGTGACAGTAGGGGCAGCAAGGCACGTATTGTATTGTTGCCATCCAGGATAAAAAGATGGGGTTTATATCACTAAGTTTGAGTTTATCCCTCTACATCATGTCATCTTGCTTAAGGCGTTACTCTGTTCTTATGAACTTAATACTCTAGATGCATGCTGGATAGCGGTCGATGTGTGGAGTAATAGTAGTAGATGCAGAATCGTTTCTGTCTACTTGTCTCGGACGTGATGCCTATATATAATGATCATGCCTAGATAGTCTCATAATTATTCGCTTTTCTATCAATTGCTCAACAGAAATTTGTTTACCCGCCGTAGAATATCTCTATCATGAGAGAAGCCATTAGAGAACACTATGGCCCTCGGGTCTATTCTCAACATATCAATCTACAATCTACTTTACTTTTCCACTTTACTTTCTGTTCTTATATCCAAAATACCAAAAATATCAAACTATCATCTCTATCAGATCTCACTTTCGTAAGTGACCGTAAAGGGATTGACAACCCCTTATCGCTTTGGCTACGAAGTTCTTATTTGTTTGTGCAGGTGCGAGGGACTCGCGCGTGGTCTCCTACTGGATTGATACCTTGGTTCTAAAAAACTGAGGGAAATACTTACGCTACTGTGCTGCATCTCCCTTTCCTCTTCGAGGGAATACAACGCAAGCTCGAGAAGTAGCAAGAAGAATCTCTGGCGCCGTTGCTGGGGAGGCTTACGCAAAAGTCATATACCAAGTACCTATCACAAACCCTTATCCTTCGCATTACATTCTTTGCCTCTCGTTTTCCTCTCCCCCACTTCACCCTTGCCATTTTATTTGCCCTTCTTCTGCCATGTGTTTATCGTTCGCTTGCTTCTTGTTTGCTTGTGTTGCTATGTGCCCTCAATTTGCTTGCATCTTTGCTTGCTAAAAATCTATTGTTATGGATCACCTTAAAGTGTTCTATTTGGATCATCTTTGATCCTTATGCTCTCGTGCTGAAACCCCAACTAGCCTAGTTGATGGGAAATCTTTAGATGAGCATGCTCATTTTGTGCGTCACCATTTGTCTGAAAACGGGAGATTCTTATGGGATCAAATAAACAGATTGCTATGTTATGCTTGGAATCTTTGTGAAATTTGTGATTTTACCTGTTGCTCTAAGAACCCTAAAACACACCTCCCCTACCTATGTGAGTTTAATGATAATGAATTCTTATCTTCTTATGCAAAGGGTGTTTATAGTTACTACGATATCGAACAAATTAAAGAATTTGTTGCTTTTAAGGGTGCTTATGAAGTTGCTTCTTTGATTGAAAAGTATGATATTACTCTCTACGAATCTGAAAATTTTGACATACTTAAATATTGCTTTGAAAACTATGCTCATAATGTCTATGTCAAAGAATTTATTGAAAGAATGACCGCTGCTTTGAAAGAAAATAATGATATGCATGAATCTATAGATAATTATGATTCTGATGATTTGATTGAAATATCCCTTGATGAACATGATGCTTGCTATTCTTGTGGCCATGATGCCAATATTTATGAAGATGAATTTGCTATAGTTCCTTATGTTAAACATGAGATCGTTGCTATTGCACCCATACTTGATAGTTCCTTCGATGAAAAGCATGATTGAAATGATGTTATTATAAATTCTATTGATGTCAATTGTGTTTATGATATGCAAAACCCTAAGCTTGGGGATGCTACTATTGCTATGTCCACTACTTGTTGCAATGATCATGATTGGGGTGATGCTTCTTACGATCTTGAAAATTTATTTCAACCCCATGATGAATATGAGATTGATAATAATGTTTGCAATAATATTGAAAGTGGGTTTGGAAGAGTGTCAACTTTAGATCCCACATATTTGGAGAATGATCAATCTTATGAAATTTTTGATAAAAGTGGGTTTGGAGAGGTCATGACTTTAGTTAATGTTAATCCTACTATTTTGGAAGAGTGTCAACTTTGTATGCATGTGGATCGTGTTGAGAATATGTTTTTTGATAGCTATATTGTTGAATTTGCTTATGATCCTACATGGAATTATTATGAGAGAGGAAAATATGGTGGTAGAAATTTTCATGTTACTAAATTACCTCTTGTTATGTTGAGATTGCTATTGTTCTTGTCTTCTTCCTTGCATATGCTAGTTTTTGCTTGCCACAACAATTTGTTTTCTTATAATATCCCTATGCATAGGAAGTATGTTAGACTTAGATGTGTTTGTCACATGTTTTATGATGCTCTTTTTGTGCTTCAATTCTTATATTTCTTGTGAGCATCATTGAATTATCGTGCCTAGCTAGGGGCATAAAACGATAGCGCTTGTTGGGAGGCAACCCAATTTTTCTTTTGTTGTTGTTGCTTCTGTTTAGGAATAAATATTGCATCTAGCTTCTGTTTAGATGTGGTTTTGTGTTTTAATTAGTGTTTATGCCAAGTAGAACCTTTGGGAAGACTTGTGTGAAGTTTATATGATCTTGCAGTGAAAAACAGAATCGTTAGCGCTCGCTAGAATGGTCACCAGATTTTACTGGAGTGTGATATTTAGTTGATTATTTCTTCAGATGATTAATAGACAAATTACTCATGTTTACCAATTTATTTCAATTCTTTTGGAGTTACAGAAGTATGCGAAAACTGTAGATTACTACAGACTGTTCTATTTTTGACAGATTCTGTTTTTCGTGTGTTGTTTGCTTATTTCAATGCATCTATGAGTAATATTGGGAAGTATGAACCATAGAGAAGTTCGAATACAGTAGGTTTAACTCCAATATAAACAAAGAATGAATTCATTGCAGTACCTTTGAGTAGTGGTTTGATTTCTTATACTAACGGAGCTCACGAGATTTTTGTCTAACTTTTGTGTTGTGAAGTTTTCAAGTTTTGAGTATTGCTTTGATGGACTATGGAACAAAGAGTGGCAATAGCCTAAGCTTGGGGATGCCCAAGGCACTCCAAGGTAAAATTCAAGGACAACAAAAAGCCTAAGCTTGGGGATGCCCCGGGAAGGTATCCCCTATTTCGTCTTCATCCATCGGTAACTATACTCGGAGCTATATTTTTATTCACCACATGATACGTGTTTTACTTGGAGCGTCTTGTATAATTTGAGTCTTTGCTTGTTAGTTTGCCACAGTTATCCTTGCTGAACACACCTATTTGAGAGAGTTAAATATGGCCTAGGAATTGATAGAACACTCTATGTGCTTCACTTATATCTTTTGAGTTGAATAGTTTTTGCTCTAGTGCTTCACTTATATATTTTAGAGCACGGTGGTGATAATATTTTGAAGAAATTGTTGATCTCTCATGCTTCACTTATATCCTTTTGAGAGTCTATTAAAACAGCATGGTAATGTGCTTAGCCTATAAAACTAGTCTTCACATGATAGACATCCAATATCAATGTCGTAAAAACATTCACACTAAGTGCATTGAATATGATGAGAAGTTGGATGCTTGATAATTGTTTTGAGATATGAGGATAGTGATATTAGAGTCATGCTAGTGGAGTTATTATGAAATTGAGAAATGCTTGTGTTAAAGTTAGTGATTCCCGTAGCATGCACGTATGGTGAACCGCTATGTGACAAAGTTAGAGCATGATGTATTTGTAAAGTGTCAACCTTTGTGTGGAGGTCGGCGGCGCGCGATGGTTAACTCCTACCAACCTCCCCCTAGGAGCATGCGTTGATTGCTTTGTTTTGATGACTCGTAGATTTTTGCAATAAGTATATGAGTTCTTTATGACTAATGTTGAGTCCATGGATTATACGCACTCTCACCCTTCCGCCATTGCTAGCCTATCTTGTATCGCGCAACTTTCGCCGGTACCATACACCCACTATATATCCTTCCGCAAAACAGCCACCATACCTACCTATCATGGCATTTCCATAGCCATTCCGAGATATATTGCCATGCAACTTTCCACCATTCCGTTCATATGACACGCATCATATTGTCATATTGCCATGCATGATCATGTAGTTGACATCGTATTTGTGGCAAAGCCACCATGCATAATTTTTCATACATGTCACTCTTGATTCATTGCACATCCCGGTACTCCTCCGGAGGCATTCATATAGAGTCATACTTTGTTCTAGCATCGAGTTGTAAAACAATAAAAGTGTGATGATCATCATTATTAGATCATTGTCCCATGTGAGGAAAGGCCAATAAAAAAAGACATGGCCCAAGAAAAAATATAGAGGGGCTAAAATAAAGAGAAAGCCCCTCCAAAAAAATGAGAGAAAAGAGAGAAGGGGCAATTGGTACTATCCTTTTCCACACTTGTGCTTCAAAGTAGCACCATGTTCTTCATGATAGAGAGTCTCATGCTTAGTCACTTTCATATACTAGTGGGAATTTTCATTATAGAACTTGGCTTGTATATTACAACGATGGGCTTCCTCAAATGCCCTAGGTCTTCATGAGCAAGCAAGTTGGATGCACACCCACTTAGTTTCTTTTGTCGAGCTTTCATACATTCTTACCTCTAGGGCATCCGTTGCATGGCAATCCCTACCCACTCACATTGATATCTATTCATGGGCATCTCCATCGCCCGTTGATACGCCTAGTTGATGTGAGACTATCTCCCTCCTTTTTGTCTTATCCACAACCACCTCTCAATTCCACATAGTGATATGTCCATGGCTCATGCTCATGTATTGCGTGAAAGTTGAAAGGTTTGCAAGAATAGAGTATGAAAACAAGTGCTTGGCTGAAACCGGGGTTGTGCATGATATGAATATTTTGTGTGGTGAAGAGGGAGCATAGCCAGACTATATGATTTTGTAGGGATAACTTTCTTTAGCCATAGTATTTTGAGAAGACATGATTGCTTTGTTAGTATGCTTGAAGTATTATTATTTCATATGTCAATATAGACTTTTGTCTTGAATCTTTCAGATCTGAACATTCATGCCACAATTAAGAGAATTACATTGAAAAGCTATGTTGGTTAGCATTCCACATCAAAAATTCTATTTTTATCATTTACCCCGGTGGTCTAAATTGAAAAAACTCTAAAGGATGATTAGGGATTCGTCGGCAAGGTCTTACCCCGATGATCTCTAATTACTTTCTGGACTATTTACTAGGGAGGTGAATGATGTTGATCTGGGATTTATTGAGAAATTTATACCTTAAGTGACTTCCGACATGTACGAGAAACTTCACAGGCCCTATTCGACGGAAGACATGAAAAAAGGCTCTTTTTTTAATTGGTGACATGAAAGGCTCCAGGTATGATGGGTTGCATGCAAAAATAATATTAAGTGTTGTCATATTATTGGGGATTCTCTATGCAATGTGCGATGAATGATGAAGGGATAAAGTCATACTTGTTTGGTGGAAGGACATTGTTATTGTTTTTGTCCCCAAAACTGAAGCTCTGGATATAGAGTTACCCAATATCTTCTTATTAGCTTATGTAATGTGCTTTACAAAGTTATATAAAAAATTATAGCTATGTGGTTGAAGAGAGTGCTAGATAAAATCATTTCTCATATACAAAGTGCTTTTGTGCTCATTGATAATAGCCTGATGGTTTATGAGTGTATGCACATGATCAAAATGAAAAACATGGGAAGGAAGGGTATTGTGCAGTCAGGGATGGTCCTAAGATTTCAGGGGCCCCGGGCGAAAACAAAAACGGGGGCCTTTACGCATCATGCATGTTTTGATATTTTTAAACACGGATTACTCTTAACTTTATCAATGGAGTGCAAAACCGCATGTCGAAATATACAATTTGCCAAAAATAATAATATTTGAACGGCTCCTTATCACGCGCAACTAGAATTACTTTATAATTCACAAACATTAAATTAATTTATCCACCTAAATAAATTAAATTGACCATGCATTCTCAAATTAATTTCATCGCACCTATTAATATCATTAATCCATGGATCCTAGTTATTCTCTCCCCTTGTCTTTCGCCGACCATTAACACAACTAGATTCATTAATCAGAAGGACGGAAAACTACACATATCTTCTTTGCTAATTCACTAGCTACTCCTAATTGTGCCACTAACTAGCAACCCATCCAACAGAACCCAACTAGCTCTTGGATGATGAATCAAGAAGAGACTTACCCATTGTGTTATTCAAAACTGCCTGTGGGGTTCGGGGGTATTGTTACTCATGTCCCACGAACACGAAATCACCTGAGCCAATGTTGAAAGAGGAAGCACCGGTGAGGCCTCCGTGGGAGAACGCTATGGCGGGGGGAGTCGTGCGCGATACGTGCTTGAGAGATTGATTTGCAGCTAGGTCGATCGACCTAGCTACCCCTAATTGTGCCACTAACTAGCAACCCATCTAACAGAACCTGGCTCGCTCTTGGATGATGAATGGAGAAGAGGCTTACCCATT
>LR738713.1:834507330-834578250 GCA_902687465.1 Secale cereale
TGATACACACTTGAGAGATTGATTTGCGGCTAGGTCAATCGACCTAGCTACTCCTAATTGTGCAACTAACTAGTAACCCATCTAACATAACCTAGCTAGCTCTTGGATGATGAATCAAGAAGAGGCTTACCCATTTTGTTATTCAAAACTGGTTGTGGGGTTCGGGGGTATTGTTACTCATGTCCCACGAGCACAAAATCACCCGAGCCGCTGTTGAAGGAGGAAGCACCGGTGAGGCCTCCGCGGGAGGACACTATGGCGGGGGGAGTCGTGCGTGATACGTGCTTGAAAGATTGATTTGCAGCTAGGTCGATCGACCTAGCTACCCCTAATTGTGCCACTAACTAGTGATGTCTACTACGCAACCTTCTTCTTGTAGACGTTGTTGGGCCTCCAAGTGCAGAGGTTTGTAGGACAGTAGCAAATTTCCCTCAAGTGGATGACCTAAGGTTTATCAATCCGTGGGAGGCATAGGATGAAGATGGTCTCTCTCGAGCAACCGTGCAACCAAATAACAAAGAGTCTCTTGTGTCCCCAACACACCCAATACAATGGCAAATTGTATAGGTGCACTAGTTCGGCGAAGAGATGGTGATACAGGTGCAATATGGATGGTAGATATAGGTTTTTGTAATCTGAAAATATAAAAACAGCAAGGTAACTAATGATAAAAGTTAGCATAAACGGTATTGCAATGCTAGGAAACAAGGCCTAGGGTTCATACTTTCATTAGTGCAAGTTCTCTCAACAAGGATAACATAATTAGATCAGATAACAATAGGTATCCCTCAACATGCAACAAAGAGTCACTCCAAAGTCACTAATAGCGGAGAACAAATGAAGAGATTATGGTAGGGTACGAAACCACCTCAAAGTTATCCTTTCTGATCGATCTATTCAAGAGTCCATAGTAAAATAACACGAAGCTATTCTTTCCGTTCGATCTATCCTAGAGTTCGTACTAGAATAACACCTTAAGACACAAATCAAGAAAACCCTAATGTCACCTAGATACTCCATTGTCACCTCAAGTATGCTTGGGTATGGTTATACAATATGCATCACACAATCTCATATTCATCTATTCAACCAACACAAAGAACTTCAAAGAGTGCCCCAAAGTTTCTATCGGAGAGTCAAGACGAAAACGTGTGCCAACCCCTATGCATAGATTCCCAAGGTCGGAACCCGCAAGTTGATCACCAAAACATACATTAAGTGAATCAATAGAATACCACATTGTTGTTGGAAATGTGCCCTAGAGGCAATAATAAAATGGTTATTATTATATTTCCTTGTTCATGATAATTGTCTGTTATTCATGCTTGAATTGTATTATCCGGAAACAGTGATACATGTGTGAATACATAGACCACAACGTGTCCCTGGTAAACCTCTAGTTACTAGCTCGTTGATCAACAGATGGTTACGGTTTCCTGACCATGGACATTGGATGTCATTGATAACAAGATCACATCATTAGGAGAATGATGTGATGGACAAGACCCAATCCTAAGCCTAGCACAAGATCGTGTAGTTCGTAATGCTAAAGCTTTTCCAATGTCAAGTATCTTTTCCTTAGACCATGAGGTTGTGCAACTCCCGGATACCGTAGGAATACTTTGGGTGTGCCAAACGTCACAACGTAACTGGGTGGCTATAAAGGTACGCAACGGGTATCTCCGAAAGTATCTGTTGAGTTGGCACGAACCGAGACTGGGATTTGTCACTCCGTATGACGGAGAGGTATCTCTGGGCCCACTCGGTAAGACATCATCATAATGAGCTCAATGTGACTAAGGTGTTGGTCACGGGATGATGCATTACGGAACGAGTAAAGAGACTTACCATGACGAGATTGAACAAGGTATCGGTATACCGACGATCGAATCTCGGGCAAGTACTATACCGATGGACAAAGGGAATAGTATACGGGATTGATTGAATCTTTGACATCGTGGTTCATCCGATGAGATCATCGAGGAACATGTAGGAACCAACATGGGTATCCAAATCCCGCTGTTGGCTATTGACTGGAGAGTCGTCTCGGTCATGTCTACGTGTCTCCCGAACCCGTAGGGTCTACACACTTAAGGTTCGGCGACGCTAGGGTTGTAGAGATATATGCATACGGTAACCCGAATGTTGTTCGGAGTCCCGGATGAGATCCCGGACGTAACGAGGAGTTCCAGAATGGTCCGGAGGTAAAGAATTATATATAGGAAGTCCAGTTTCGGCCATCGGGAGAGTTTCGGGGGTCACCGGTAGTGTATCGGGACCACCGGAAGGGTCTCAGGGGTCCATCGGGTGGGGCCACCTATCCCAGAGGGCCCCATGGGCTGAAAGGGGAAGGGAACCAGCCCATAGTGGGCTGGTGCGCCCCCCTTGGGCCCTCCCCCTGCGCTTAGGGTTGGGAACCCTAGGGGTGGGGGGCGCCCCTTGTGACTTGGGGGGCAAGTCCCCCCCTAGGCCGCCGCCCCCCCTAGAGATCCCATCTCTAGGGCCGGCGCACCCCCTAGGCCCCCTATATAAAGTGGGGGGAGGGAGGGCAGCCGCACACTTGCCCCTGGCGCCTCCCTCTCCCTCCCGTTACACCTATCCCTCCTCCCGCAGCGCTTGGCGAAGCCCTGCTGAAATACCGTTGCATCCACCACCACGCCGTTGTGCTGCTGGATCTCCATCAACCTCTCCTCCCCCCTTGCTGGATCAAGAAGGAGGAGACGTCGCTGCACCGTACGTGTGTTGAACGCGGAGGTGCCGTCCGTTCGGCACTGGGATCATCGGTGATTTGGATCACGACGAGTACGACTCCATCATCCACGTTCTCTTGAACGCTTCTGCTCGCGATCTACAAGGGTATGTAGATGCACTCCTTTCTCCCTCGTTGCTAGATGACTCCTTAGATTGATCTTGGTGAAGCGTAGAAATTTTTTGAATTCTGCTACATTCCCCAACAGTGGCATCTAAGCTAGGTCTATGCGTAGCATCTTGCACGAGTAGAACACAAAGCAGTTGTGGGCGTAGATTTGTTCAATTCTCTTGCCGCTACTAGTCTTATCTTGATTCGGCGGCATCGTGGGATGAAGTGGCCCGGACCGACCTTACATGTACGCTTACGTGAGACAGGTTCCACCGACTGACATGCACTAGTTGCATAAGGTGGCTAGCGGGTGACAGTCTCTCCCACTTTAGTCGGATCAGATTCAATGAAAAGGGTCCTTATGAAGGGTAAATAGAAATTGGCATATCACGTTGTGGTTTTGGCGTAGGTAAGAAACGTTCTTGCTAGAAACCTATAGCAGCCACGTAAAAACTTGCAACAACAATTAGAGGACGTCTAACTTGTTCTTGCAGCATGTGCTGTGTGATGTGGTATGGCCAAAAGATGTGATGAATGATATATGTGATGTATGAGATTGATCATGTTCTTGTAATAGGAATCACGACTTGCATGTCGATGAGTATGACAACCGGCAGGAGCCATAGGAGTTGTCTTATTTATTGTAAGACCTGCGTGTCATTGAATAACGCCATGTAATTACTTTACTTTATTGCTAAACATTAGCCATAGTAGTAGAAGTAATGTTTGGCGAGATGACTTCATGACGACACGATGATGAAGATCATGATGATGGAGATCATGGTGTCATGCCGGTGACAAAGATGATCATGGAGCCCCGAAGATGAAGATCAAAGGAGCAAAATGATATTGGCCATATCATGTCACTATTTGATTGCATGTGATGTTTATCATGTTTATTACATCTTATTTGCTTAGAACGACGGTAGTAAATAAGATGGTCTCTCACTAAAATTTCAAGAATTGTGTTCCCCCTAACTGTGCACCGTTCCTAAGGCTCGTTGTTCCGAAGCACCACGTGATGATTGGGTGTGATAGGCTCTAACGTTCGCATACAACGGGTGTAAGCCAGATTTACACACGCAATACACTTAGGGTTCACTTGACGAGCCTAGCATGTACAGACATGGCCTTGGAACACGGAAGACCGAAAGGTCGAACATGAGTCGTATAGAAGATACGATCAACATGAAGATGTTCACCGTTGATGACTAGTCCGTCTCACGTGATGATCGGACACGACCTAGTCGATTCGGATCATGCATAACTCAGATGGCTAGAGAGATGTCTATCTGAGTGGGAGTTCATTAAATTTGTTTAGATGAACTTAATTGTCATGAACTTAGTCTAAAATCTTTACAATATGTGTTGTAGATCCAATGGCCCACGCTCATGTTGCCCTCAACTTCAACGCGTTCCTAGAGAAAACCAAGCTGAAAGATGATGGTAGCAACTATACGGATTGGGTCCGTAACTTGAGGATTATCCTCATAGCTGCCAAGAAATCATATGTCCTTGAAGCACCACTAGGTGATGCACCCGTTTTCTCGGCAGCCCAAGATGTTATGAACGCCTGGCAGTCATGTTTTGATGATTACTCCCTGGTTCACTGCGGCATGCTTTACAGCTTAGAATCGGGGCTCCAAAAGCGTTTTGAGCACCACGGAGCATATGAGATGTTCCAAGAGCTGAAAATATTTTCCAAGCTCATGCCCGAGTCGAGAGATATGACGTCTCCGACGCATTCTACAGTTGTAAGATGGAGGAGAATAGTTCTGTCAGCGAGCACATACTAAAATTGTCTGGGTTGCACAATCGCTTGTCTCAGTTGGGAATCAATCTCCCAGACAAAGCGGTCGTTGACAGAATCCTTCAGTCGCTCCCACCTAGCTACAAGAGCTTCGTGATGAACTTCAATATGCAAGGGATGGAGAAGTCCATTCCCGAGGTGTATTCAATGCTGAAATCAGCGGAGGTGTATATCAAGAAAGAACATTAAGTGTTGATGGTGAATAAAACCACTAAGTTCAAGAAAAGCAAGGGTAAGAAGAACTTCAAGAAGGACGGCAAAGGAGTTGCCGCGCCCGGTAAGTGATAACCCTCAACCGTAAGGGATCGAGATAGTCTTCGCGGGTAAGAATAACCCAATTTATTGATTCGACACACGGGGAGCCAAAGAGTATTTATAAGCTTTGACAGTTGAGTTGTCAATTCAACCGCACCTGAAATATACTTACTTGCAACAAAGGATAAGTGGTAACAGTGATATGATAGTGATGATAGTGATAGTAAAAGTAAACAACAAAAGTAAATAGCAGTAGTAAATGGCAAAAGTAGCAACTAGTGACAAGCAGGATTTAAAACACTGTAGGCTAGGGAGATGGATGGTTGGGCGCTGCATGGATGAGATAGATTCTAACTTGGGGCACGGCACACGGAAAAGTAATGATCATCTAGGAAAATATCAAACATTAGGCATGTATCCCGTAGGTAGTTGTACGTGCTTGCAATAAGAACTTGCACAACATCTTTTGTCCTACCATCCCGCTACGAACGGGGCCAAAATGAACTTATGGATATTAAGGTGCTCCTGTCAAAGAGCACCGGAACAAAGCAATGAACTCAATGGATACATGTAATCCTCAAACTACGGACCATCCCCTTTGGTGTCCCAAGCTGTCACTTTTGGGATCGCCGGTTCCGAACCGTAACAGGTGCAAACAACTCATAGATAGGATCACGAACACAAATATATTCATACAAACACATAAGGTTCAGATCTGAAATCATGGCACTCGGGCCCTAAGTGTCAAGCATTAAGAATAACAAGTTGAAGCAAAGATGATAAACACCATAGTAGATGATAGGCAACATGCCCCCAACGATCTGATAAACTATTACATGATCTAACTCATCCAATCCCTACCATCCCCTTCGCCTACAGCAGGGGAATTACTCACACATGGAGGGAGAAGTCATGGAGGGATGATGGAGTGGTGATGATGATGACGATGGCGACGATCTCCCCTCTCCGGAGGCCAATTCAGCCTCCAGATTAGCCCTCCCGAGGAAGAACAGAGGGTGGCGGCGTCTCCGCGACGGAAAACTGCGAAAGAACTTCTGATATGGGGTTTCTGCGTCGGGAGTAAAAATACGAGGCAAAGTAGGGCACCAGGGGGTGTGGGACCCACCCAGGCGGCCCCCTGGCCCCCCTCTGGCCCCACTTCTGGCTCCTGGTTCCTTCGGGTGCGTGGATTTTCTGTGATTTTTCGTGGATTTTTCTGAGATACTTAAAGATCCGTTTTCCTGCACACAAATAAACCATACATGCAGCTCTGCTGAAAACAGCGTCAGTCCGGGTTAGTTTAGTCCAAATCATGCAAGAATGAGGCCAAAACAATATCAAAAGTGTTTGGAAAAGTAGATACGTTTGAGATGTATCAACTCCCCCAAGCTTAGCATATTGCTTGTCCTCAAGCAATTCAGTTCAACGAACTGGACGCGACAAAGAAAACTTTGACAAACTCTTTTGCTTCATTAGATGTATATAAGCATGTACTACGAAAAGAGTTTAGCAAGTATTGAAACAATACTTATGAGGACAATGCAAGGAGCAATCCTTCTTTCAAGTGACCAGTCACAAATACTTAAAAGTAAATAATATATTACTGAAAATCAAGACAAGATTACATTGCACATAGCTTGAGCATACTAGGGTGGTATCTCGCTAGCCTCCATGAGTGAAGCAAAACATAAATGCAGAGACTCCTCCAGAGTTTTAAAGGAGACTAGAACTAAGAATTTCAGAATAAATCATATCACAAGTATGCAGAAGACAATGTAATACTTTGGGACAATGCACATTACACTCAGAATGACAATTATGCTCTCCTAGTCGGTGCTTTGAAGAAAGAAGGTGAGACTCTCGAACCGTGGCTTTTATTGGCAAAGTTGAAAACCCGTGATCGGAAACAAAAAACTAAACATGTACCAGAGCTCTTGATTTTTTAGAAACAGAGGTAAAAAAACGTTTTTGAGAGGTGCATATTTCGTCAACGAATGCTAGCAGATAACTCAATCACTTTTTGAGTGGACAAGTCTCGAGGAACGGCTCCCGCATGAGGACGCTCACATCCTCTTAATCTCCTTTGTTTATCACTGCCAAAGTTTTCTGATTTCTCATGAACAAAGCGTGAAGGAGGGTTTGTTTGTTGTATTATCTTTTCTGAGCTGGGCGCACTCTATGCCAGTTCCTTTTCGTATTAGGGGTTTGCACATTATACATGCAATCCAGGGGTGAAACTTGTCCAACTTAAAAAAATCATGAATTAACTACTACTTCCTCATGAGCTAAAACATAGGCACAAAAGAGAAATGCTTTTGAATTAATTCGAGATGGTACACGAAAGTCTTCGTTAGGAATGGCAGGTAAATACCATGTATAGGAAGGTATAGTGGACTCATACGGCATAACAGGTTTAAAGGGTTTGGATGCACAAGCAGTCAGTCCGCTTAGTACAGGTGGAGGTTTAGCAAAAGACTGGGAAGCGACCAACTAGAGAGCAATAACGGTCATAATCATGCAGAGCGACAAAGCAACATTGAATCGGGCATGAAAGTGATATAACTATTCTAAAACTCAAAGATCATCAAGGCAGAGTAGACTTTTTAGTCTTAAACATGTGTGAGCATGTGCCAAGTCAATCCAAAAATTCTCTAAAGGGAAATACCACCTTAGTATACCAGACTATGAACAGTGCAATGGATGTAGATCATTTCAATAACACATTATACACTCTAGTTATTCGGGACTAGCCACAAGGAAAGCATGAACCACTGAAAGAGCATTGTAAACATAGCACTATGTCGCTACAAGCTGGTCTCTAGATCATAAGTACAGGCATATGTACAAAAGTAGAAACAATAAGAGTTCATACCGGTCTTCCTTGTTGCTCCCTTTCAGTCGATCTTCGTCATTACTGCTTGTCACTTGCACGATCGAACGTAGGAAATATAGTTAAATGCCATCACGGACTCGAGCTGAACTCTGAAAGCAAAGCAAACTAAAGAGAGAAAGGAAATCTTTTTGGATTTTTCAAAAGTTGAATAAAAGCAAAAGAAAGAGAAAATCTTTTTGTTGTTTTTGCTAAGAGAGAAACAAAGAAGAACGGGCAAAAACTTCGAAAAGATCAAAGCGAATAAAACGGATAATACAATGGAAAAGTGAGAAGGGCACGTACTCCCCCAAGCTTAGGCTTTTGGCCTAAGTTGGTAGCAGCTACTGCCCCCAGGAGCCTCCTGCTCCAGGGGTATGGTGGTGAGTCCAAGGGTCGTAGAAGGATGCTGGCTCGTACACCGAACTCCTCGGAGTCTCCCACGAGGATGGTTCCGAACGCCAAACAGAGGAAGACCCTTCACCAAACTCGGTGGCGGTCTCTTCCTGAAAATGTGGTATCTCACTGTGCCTCTCCTCGTCGGGCACAACCCCCTCCATGGGGTTATGAAACTGATGCTGGACCATGAACTCATCGAACTGAACAACATCAAAGGACCATCCGTTCCAGCGAGAAAAATCAAACAAGAGAGGTGCAGGTAGACGGATCTCGCGTTCCGCGGCAGTTCCGAAACGCAAGATATAAATAAGATTATCAAGCTCAGAACCCATGGTAACAAACTTATGCCTTTTCATAGCAGCAAGATCAAAGCTTAAATAAGTAAAAGGAGTATCATCAGGGTGTGGGGTGCCTCCAAGATGCTCTAAGATAAGTGTGGCGTAAACGCCACCATATAAGTCCCCCTTGTTACCGTTCATAGCAAGGCGTCGAGCAATTAAGGTACCCAGATTATAATCAGACCTCCCTGAGAGGGCTGCTGCCAGGATAGCAATATCCGGAGCAGAAATGTTGCTCGTGTTGTCACGAGCTAACACCCCTCTAGCAATATAATATGCAAAATACCTGAGGTGAGGAAACAAGATGCTGGAGATCTTCGACCGATGAATATCCCTCGTACCCATGCTGCAGAGGGAGTTGATGACGGTTTTCAGCTCGGAGGGCTGAGTGGCCATCCTTGCCGTCCTCCCAACGTTCGGTACACCTATTATTTCACAAAAATTTCCCAAAGTCATGGTGATAAGATCATTATAAATTTTAAACTCAATAGCACCTGAATCAGGATTATATCTAAAACTGTTAATGAAACTGGAGGTGAGTTTTTGATACTGAGTAACACGGCTCGTGACGAGTCGTGTCAAACCTGCATTAGCACAAAGATTATAAAACTCATCCTTGATTCCCGCAGCTTCCATGAATTCATCACATGGAAATGTCATCGCACGTGCTGGACTTGTGTCTTCCAACAACTCCAGGGGCACATGATCTTCATTATAGCTCACCCTAGCAGTCGATGGTGAAGCTGCGGCTCTAGTAACTCGATCGGAGTGTGCGGGCCTCCTCTTCTCAAGCCATCCTTTTGCCCTTCCTAACAAACTCATTTCTGAATTTTTTTTACAATTTACAAAAACGAGGATTAAAACAAAGTGAGCTAAGGCAAACTACTCAACTCACTTGCCCAAGGCATAAACTTGCATCAAAACTTGAAAAATAACTTTCTACATATGCATGCAAGCTCATCTATACAGCACCAAGAACTACTAAATACTCACAAATGAAGCCACCAATCAAAAATCTAATTGGAGGGGTGGAGGAGTCACATACCAGGGAGTATTTGCTCAAAATTTCAGCTCAAATGATGGGCTGTAGAGAGAGATCGAAGAATCGCCCCCAAGAACAGCAAGAACACAAGAACAAGAGCAGAACTCGAGTTTTTGGAGGAAGAGAGAGAGGGAGGAAGAAGACATACCTGGAGGGGGGTCCCGTGGGCCCTAGGCGCCCTATGGGCGCGGCCAGGGGCTGGGCCGCGCCAGCTGGCCGCCTGGGCCACTGGTGGCCCCCCCCCCTGGCTGGCCCCAGGCCCCTCTGGGTCTCTCCCGACGTGGAAATTTTTATTATAATTTTTCTGGATTTTTTCTGAAAACTTCACTGTTGAAATTTTTTCGAAGTTCAAAAAGCTGCGAAACTCTCTGAAAACTTGAAGCAGTTAGTAGTATTGTGAAGCTTCAAAAACATAAATACTTGGTACAGCAAGTAGAACAAAACTAAAAACAAGTGAAAACATAACAAGCTCAACTTTTTATCTATATAAAACATGTTCACTAGTAAGGTTGATCAAGTCTTACCAACAAACAAGCGATATATAGAGCAAAAAGTCTCACCTCTTACGGAGTAATCACTGAACCTTTACTTTGATGGACATTGTCCCCGCCATGATAGTTTTATATTTGTGAGGCACATGTAGTGGACAGTCCCATTCTCCAATCTTCACGGTCTCGATATTCTCTATAGAGTTGAGGGCATGCCTCCTGTCGGTCTTCTTCGGAAAATATACCATGTGTTCTTTATCATTCACATGGAAGGTAACCTTCCCTTTATTGCAATCAATAATAGCACCTGCGGTGTTAAGAAAAGGTCTACCAAGAATAATGGACATGCTCCCATCCTCGGGCATGTCGAGCACAACAAAATCAGTAAGAATTAAACAATTAGCAACTTCTACGGGAACATCCTCACAAATACCTATCGGAACAGCGGTTGACTTGTCAGCCATCTGAAGGGAGATATCTGTAGGAATTAGTTTCTCTAAACAAAGCCTCTCGTAAAGAGAGAGGCATAACACTCACTCCTGCTCCAAGATCACATAAAGCAGTTTTGACATAATTATTCTTTATGGAGCAAGGAATGGTGGGTATACCTGGATCACCGAGCTTCTCAGGAATCTTGCCACTGAAAGAGTAGTTAGCAAGCGTAGTAGATATTGCATCATTAGGAACTTTTCTTTTGTTAGTGACAATATCTTTCATATATTTTGAATAAGGAAGTAACTTAATAGCATCAGTCAAAGGAATTTGAAGAAAAAGAGGTTTAATCCACTCACAAAACTTATTATAATGCTCTTCTTCTTTAGATTTGATGGACTTACCTGGAAAGGGTATGGGTTTCTGTACCCATGGTTCTCTTTCCTTCCCATGTTTTCTTGCGATGAAGTCTTCTTTAGTGTACCTCTTACGTTTGTCAGGTGCTTCTTCTTCTCGAACTTCAGGCGGATCATTCTTCTCATTATTATTACCTTCAGGTTCAGCACCGTCTTCAGTCTCAGCATCGGAGATAGATACACTGTTGGGATCAATAGTTGGTTCTTCATCTGCAATAGGGTCATTAGAATTGTCAGTCTCCTTATGTTTCTTCTTCTTCTTTGGAGAGCCAACAATTTCTTCTTCCTGCATTTGAGAATCCTGCTCGATTCTCTTCGGATGTCCCTCTGGATAAAGAGGATCTTGAGTGCTAGTTCCTCCTCGGGTCTTAATCCCGAAAGCCTGCAAATTATCTTGTTTGGCACTGTTAGCAAGCAAATCTCTTTGCACATTAGAAATTTGATCAAGCTGAGTTTGAACCATTTGAAAATGCTTCACAAGACATTGAACATCATTAACTGTTCTATCTAAAACATCAAGCAGTCTTTTGATAGCAAGGGAATTATCATGCAATTGACTTTCTATCCTCTCATTAAAATGATTTTGTTTCATAATAAAATTATCAAACTCATCTAAACATTGATCAGGAGGCTTACCATGAGGGATGTCACTTGCGTTGAAATCTAAAAGAGAGTGTACCTCTACCATAGGAGGGTGAGTGGTAGGCTCACACAGCTTCTCAATAGGGGGTAGATTCTTCACGTCTTCAGCTTTAATACCTTTCTCTTTAATAGACTTCTTTGCTTCTCGCATATCCTCGGGGCTTAGAACAAACATGCCCTCTTCTTTGTTGGTGGAGGTGGTTCAGGGACGGACCAATCTTCATGGTTTTTGGCAATCCTGCCCATCAAATCTTCCGCATCGTCCGGTGTTCTTTTCCTGAAAACACAACCAGCACAACTGTCCAAATAGGACCTGGATTCATCAGTTAGACCAGCATAGAATATATCGATTAATTCATTCTTAGGGATTTCATGTCCTGGTCTAGCCCGAATCAGACCGCAGTACCTCCCCCAAGCTTTAGGGAGGGACTCATCCTGCAACTGTTTAAAGTTACAAATTCTTTGTAAAGCAGCATGTTGCATGTGAGCAGGAAAGTACTTATCAACAAAAGAGTGAGCTAAGTCTTGAGGACTCTTAATGGAACCGCATGGGAGTGAATCATACCATGCTTTAGCACCTTCCTTCAACGAGAAAGGAAGAAGCTTGGTCACATAAAAGTATCGTATCTTTTCATCTGTGGTAAATAGGCCACCTAGCTCACCAAGTTTAGTTAGGTGTGCAATAGCATCATCATTTTCTCTGCCATAAAAGGGGTCAGCTTCAACCATAGGTATAAGTGAAAGATCAACAGAGAAGTTATAATCAGGATTATCAATGCATATAGGAGATGTAGCAAATTCAGGATTAGGAACGGTTTTGTTCTTCAAAGAGTGTTTTTCAAACAGTTTCTTAATAGCTTCAGGGTCAGAGCCGGAAAACTCTGTCTGTTCCCTGCATAAATCTTCATCAAGTGTATAGTAATCATCATCAAGGAGACTCTCCTTGAGTTTACTCAAATCAGGATAATCATAAGTTTCACCAATAGGGTAGCGAGTAATAGGGAGTTCAATTCCAGACTTTTTAGCAGCAGCAGCAATTTGTTTCTCAAGAGCATAACCAAGCGAACTAATATCATCAAAAGTAGTAGAAGCATCATCAAGAGTATCAGACATAGTAACAGATTCAGTAGGAGCATCATGTGGTGGTGGTGAGGCAAACTTACTCATAACAGAAGGTGAATCAAGTGTAGCACTAGTGCTCAGAGCAGTACCTCTTCTTGTAGTGGATAGTAAGATCGGAACCTTGGGGTCTCCTTTCTTACCCATAGTGGATGAAGTGCAGCAGGTAGGATACCTCAAGTAGACTTGTAAATATTGCTATGCTCCCCGGCAACGGCGCCAGAACACGATACTTGATAACCCTCAACCATAAGGGATCGAGATAGTCTTCGCGGGTAAGAATAACCCAATTTATTGATTCGACACACGGGGAGCCAAAGAGTATTTATAAGCTTTGACAGTTGAGTTGTCAATTCAACCGCACCTGAAATATACTTACTTGCAACAAAGGATAAGTGGTAACAGTGATATGATAGTGATGATAGTGATAGTAAAAGTAAACAGCAAAAGTAAATAGCAGTAGTAAATGGCAAAAGTAGGAACTAGTGACAAGCAGGATTTAAAACACTGTAGGCTAGGGAGATGGATGGTTGGGCGCTGCATGGATAAGATAGATTCTAACTTGGGGCACGGCACACGGAAAAGTAATGATCATCTAGGCAAATATCAAACATTAGGCATGTATCCCGTAGGTAGTTGTACGTGCTTGCAATAAGAACTTGCACAACATCTTTTGTCCTACCATACCGCTACGAACGGGGCCAAAAGGAACTTATGGATATTAAGGTGCTCCTGTCAAAGAGCACCGCAACAAAGCAATGAACTCAATGGATACATGTAATCCTCAAACTACGGACCATCCCCTTTTGTGTCCCAAGCTGTCACTTTTGGGATCGCCGGTTCCGAACCGTAACAGGTGCAAACAACTCATAGATAGGATCACGAACACAAATATATTCATACAAACACATAAGGTTCAAATCTGAAATCATGGCACTCGGGCCCTAAGTGTCAAGCATTAAGAATAACAAGTTGAAGCAAAGATGATAAACACCATAGTAGATGATAGGCAACATGCCCCCAACGATCTGATAAACTATTACATGATCTAACTCATCCAATCCCTACCATCCCCTTCGCCTACAGCAGAGGAATTACTCACACATGGAGGGAGAAGTCATGGAGGGATGATGGAGTGGTGATGATGATGACGATGGCGACGATCTCCCCTCTCCGGAGGCCAATTCAGCCTCCAGATTAGCCCTCCCGAGGAAGACAGAGGGTGGCGGCGGCTCCACGACGGAAAACTGCGAAAGAACTTCTGATCTGGGGTTTTTGCGTCGGGAGTAAAAATACGAGGCAAAGTAGGGCACCAGGGGGTGTGGGACCCACCCAGGCGTCCCCCCGGCGCGGCCCAGGGGGGGCGCGCCCACAGGGCGCCTGGGCACCCCCTGGCCCCACTTCTGGCTCCTGGTTCCTTCGGGTGCGTGGATTTTCTGTGATTTTTCGTGGATTTTTCTGAGATACTTAAAAATCCGTTTTCCTGCACACAAATAAACCATACAGGCAGCTCTGCTGAAAACAGCGTCAGTCCGGGTTAGTTTAGTCCAAATCATGCAAGAATGAGGCCAAAACAATATCAAAAGTGTTTGGAAAAGTAGATACGTTTGAGACGTATCAGTAAGCCAGTTGCCGGGAAGAAGCCAAAGAATGGACCCAAGCCTGAAACTAAGTGTTTTCATTGCAAGGGAATGGGTCACTGGAAGCGGAACTGCCCCAAATACTTAACAGATAAGAAGGCCGGCAACGTCAAAGGTATATATGATATACATGTTATTGATGTGTGCCTTACCAGCGCTCCTAGTAGCTCCTGGGTATTTGATACCGGTGCAGTTGCTCACATTTGTAAATCAAAGCAGGAGCTGCGGAATAAGCGGAAATTGGCGAAGGACGAGGTGACGATGCGCGTCGGGAATGGTTCCAAGGTCGACGTGATCGCCGTCGGCACGCTACCTCTGCATCTACCTTCGGGATTAGTTTTAAACCTCAATAATTGTTATTTAGTACCAGCTTTGAGCATGAACATTGTATCTGGATCTCGTTTAATGCGAGATGGCTACTCATTTAAATCCGAGAATAATGGTTGTTCTATTTATATGAGATATATGTTTTATGGTCATGCCCCGCTGGTCAATGGTCTATTCTTGATGAATCTCGAACGTGATGTCACACATATTCATAGTGTGAATGCCAAAAGATGTAAAGTTGATAATGATAGTCCCACGTACTTGTGGCATTGCCGCCTTGGTCATATTGGTGTCAAACGTATGAAGAAGCTCCATGCAGATGGATTTCTAGAGTCTCTTGATTATGAATCATTTGACACGTGCGAACCATGCCTCTTGGGCAAGATGACCAAGACTCTGTTCTCCAGAACAATGGAGCGAGCGGCCAACTTATTGGAAATCATACATACCGATGTGTGCGGTCCAATGAGTGTTGAAGCTCGCAGAGGCTATCGTTATGTTCTCACCCTCACAGATGACTTAAGTAGATATGGGTATGTCTACTTGATGAAACACAAGTCTGAGACCTTTGAAAAGTTCAAAGAATTTCAGAATGAGGTTGAGAATCAACGTGACACAAAAATAAAGTTCTTACGATTGGATCGTGGAGGAGAATATTTAAGTCACGAATTTGGCACGCACCTAAGAAACCGTGGAATTGTTTCACAATTGACACCGCCTAGAACACCTCAACGTAATAGTGTGTCCTAACGTCGTAATCGTACTCTGTTGGACATGGTGCGATCTATGATGTCTCTTACCGACTTACCGCTATCATTTTGGGGTTATGCTTTAGAGACTGCCGCATTCACTTTAAATAGGGCTCCGTCTAAATCCGTTGAGATGACACCGTATGAACTTTGGTTTGGCAAGAAACCTAAGCTGTCGTTTCTGAAAGTTTGCGGTTGCGATGCCTATGTCAAGAAACTTCAGCCTGAACAGCTCGAACCCAAATCGGAAAAATGCGTCTTCATAGGATACCCTAAGGAAACCATTGGGTATACCTTCTACCTCAGATCCGAAGGCAAGGTCTTCGTTGCCAAGAATGGATCCTTTTTGGAGAAAGAGTTTCTCTCGAAAGAAGTGAGTGGGAGGAGAGTGGAACTTGATGAGGTCACAGTCACCCCTTCCGAACCGGAAAGTAGCGCAGCGCAGGAAGTTGTTCCTGAGGTGCCTGCACCGACTAGGGAGGAAGTTAATGATGATGATCATGAAGCTTTGGATCAAGTTACTACTAAACTTCGAAGGTCCACAAGGACACGTTCCGCACCAGAGTGGTACGGCAACCCTGTCATGGAAATCATGTTGTTAGACAACGGTGAACCTTCGAACTATGAAGAAGCGATGGCGGGCCCGGATTCCAACAAATGGCTTGAAGCCATGAAATCCGAGATAGGATCCATGTATGAAAACAAAGTATGGACTTTGGTGGACTTGCCCGATGATCGGCACGCCATAGAAAATAAATGGATATTTAAGAAGAAGACTGACGTGGATGGAAATGTGACCATCTATAAGGCTCGGCTTGTCGCTAAAGGTTATCGACAAGTTCAAGGGATTGACTATGACGAGACTTTCTCTCCCGTAGCGATGCTAAAGTCCGTCCGAATTATGTTTTGCCGCATACTATGATTATGAGATATGGCAAATGGACATCAAAACGGCATTCCTCAATGGCTTCCTCAAGGAAGAACTATATATGATGCAGTCGGAAGGTTTTGTCGATCCTGAGAATGCTAACAAGGTATGCAAGCTCCAGCGCTCAATCTATGAGCTGGTGCAAGCATCTCGGAGTTGGAACATTTGCTTTAATGATGTGATCAAAGTGTTTGGGCTTATACAGTCTTGGGGAGAAGCCTGTATTTACAAGAAAGTGAGTGGGAGCCCTGTAGCATTTCTCATATTATATGTGGATGATATATTGCTGATGGGAAATGATGTAGAATTCTTGGAGAGCATAAAGGCCTACTTGAATAAGAGTTTTTCAATGAAGGACCTTGGAGAAGCTGCTTACATATTAGGCATCAAGATCTATAGAGATAGATCGAGACACCTCATTGGTCTTTCACAAAGCACATACCTTGATAAGATATTGAAGAAGTTCAATATGGATCAGTCCAAGAAAGGGTTCTTGCCTGTATTGCAAGGTATGAGATTGAGCCCAGCTCAATCCCCGACCACGGCAGAAGATAGAGAAAAGATGAGTGTCATCCCCTATGCCTCAGCCATAGGTTCTATTATGTATGCCATGCTGTGTACCAGACCTGATGTGAACCTTGCCATAAGTTTGGTAGGGAGATACCAAAGTGATCTCGGTGTGGAACACTGGACAGCAGTCAAGAACATCCTGAAGTACCTAAAAAGGACTAAGGATATGTTTCTCGTTTATGGAGGTGACGAAGAGCTCGTCGTAAAGGGTTACGTCGATGCTAGCTTCGACACAGATCTGGATGACTCCAAGTCACAAACCAGATACGTGTATATTTTGAATGGTGGGGCAGTCAGCTGGTGCAGTTGCAAGCAAAGCGTCGTGGCGCATTCTACATGTGAAGCGGAGTACATAGCTGCTTGCGAAGCAGCGCATGAAGGAGTCTAGATGAAGGAGTTCATCACCGACCCAGGAGTCATTCCAAGCGCGTCGGGCCCGATGACTCTCTTCTGTGACAACACTGGAGCTATTGCCATTGCCAAGGAGCCCAGGTTTCACAAGAAGACCAAGCACATCAAGCGCCGTTTCAACTCCATCCGGAATTATGTTCAAGATGGAGACATAGATATTTGTAAAATGCATACGGATCTGAATGTCGCAGATCCGTTGACTAAACCTCTTCCACGAGCAAAACATGATCAACACTAGAACTCTATGGGTGTTCGATTCATCACAATGTAACTAGATTATTGACTCTAGTGCAAGTGGGAGACTGTTGGAAATATGCCCTAGAGGCAATAATAAAATGGTCATTATTATATTTCCTTGTTCATGATAATTGTCTGTTATTCATGCTTGAATTGTATTATCCGGAAACAGTGATACATGTGTGAATACATAGACCACAACGTGTCCCTGGTAAACCTCTAGTTACTAGCTCGCTGATCATTAGATGGTTACGGTTTCCTGACCATGGACATTGGATGTCATTGATAACGAGATCACATCATTAGGAGAATGATGTGATGGACAAGACCCAATCCTAAGCCTAGCACAAGATCGTGTAGTTCATAATGCTAAAGCTTTTCCAATGTCAAGTATCTTTTCCTTAGACCATGAGGTTGTGCAACTCCCGGATACCGTAGGAATACTTTGGGTGTGCCAAACGTCACAACGTAACTGGGTGGCTATAAAGGTACGCAACGGGTATCTCCAAAAGTATCTGTTGAGTTGGCACGAACCGAGACTGGGATTTGTCACTCCGTATGACGGAGAGGTATCTCTGGGCCCACTCGGTAAGACATCATCATAATGAGCTCAATGTGACTAAGGTGTTGGTCACGGGATGATGCATTACGGAACGAGTAAAGAGACTTGCCATGACAAGATTGAACAAGGTATCGGTATACCGACGATCGAATCTCGGGCAATTATTATACCGATAGACAAAGGGAATAGTATACGGGATTGATTGAATCTTTGACATCGTGGTTCATCCGATGAGATCATCGAGGAACATGTAGGAACCAACATGGGTATCCAGATCCCTCTGTTGGTTATTGACCGGAGAGTCGTCTCAGTCATGTCTACGTGTCTCCCGAACCCGTAGGGTCTACACACTTAAGGTTCGGTGACGCTAGGGTTGTAGATATATATGCATACGATAACCCGAATGTTGTTCAGAGTCCCGGATGAGATCTCGGACGTCACGAGGAGTTCCGGAATGGTCCGGAGGTAAAGAATTATATATAGGAAGTCCAGTTTCGGCCGTCGGGAGAGTTTCGGGGGTCACCGGTAGTGTACCGAGACCACCGGAAGGGTCTCGGGGGTCCATCGGGTCGGGCCACCTATCCCGGAGGGTCCCATGGGCTGAAAGGGGAAGGGAACCAGCCCATAGTGGGCTGGTGCGCCCCCCTTGGGCCCCCCCCCTACGCCTAGGGCTGGGAACCCTAGGGGTGGAGGGCGCCCTTGTGACTTGGGGGGCAAGCCCCCCCCCTAGGCCGCCCCCCTAGAGATCCCATCTCTAGGGCCGGCGCACCCCCTAGGCCCCCTATATAAAGTGGGGGGAGGGAGGGCAGCCGCACACTTGCCCTGGCGCCTCCCTCTCCCTCCCGTTACACCTCTCCCTACTCCCACAGCGCTTGGCGAAGCCCTGCTGAAATACCGTTGCATCCACCACCACGCCGTTGTGCTGCTGGATCTCCGTCAACCTCTCCTCCCCCCTTGCTGGATCAAGAAGGAGGAGACGTCGCTGCACCGTACGTGTGTTGAACGCGGAGGTGCCGTCCGTTCGGCGCTGGGATCTTCGGTGATTTGGATCACGACGAGTACGACTCCATCATCCACGTTCTCTTGGACGCTTCCGCTCGCGATCTACAAGGGTATGTAGATGCACTCCTTTCTCCCTCGTTGCTAGATGACTCCTTAGATTGATCTTGGTGAAGCGTAGAATTTTTTTGAATTCTGCTACGTTCCCCAACAATTGTCACCACAGGTATCCCACGCAAGACATACATCAAGTGTTCTCAAATCATTAAAGAATCAATCCGATAAGATTACTTCAAAGGAAAATCTCAATCCATCACAAGAGAGTAGAGGGGGAGAAACATCATAACATCCAACTATAATAGCAAAGCTCGCGATACATCAAGATCGTGCCATCTCAAGAACACGAGAGAGAGAGAGAGAGAGAGAGAGAGAGAGAGAGAGAGAGAGAGAGAGAGAGAGAGAGAGAGAGAGATCAAACACATAGCTACTGGTACATACCCTCAGCCCCGACGGTGGACTAATCCCCCTCGTCATGGAGAGCGCTGGGATGATGAAGATGGCTACCGGAGAGGGATTCCCCCCTCCGGCAGGGTGCCGGAATGGGTCTAGATTGGTTTTTGGTGGCAACAGAGGCTTTCGACGGCTGAACTCCCGATCTAGGTTATTTTCTGGAGGTTTGGGTATTTATAGTATTTTTGGCATAGGGCACAAGTCAGGGGGTTCTCCGGGCTGTCCAAGAGATAGGGGGCGCGCCCAGGGGGTGGGCGCGCCCCCCACCCTCGTGGGCAGCCCTGGACTCTCCTGGCCCAACTCTTTTACTCCGGGGGCTTCTTTTGGTCCATAAAAAATCATCAAAAATTGGCACGTCAATTGGACTCCGTTTGGTATTCCTTTTCTGTAAAACTCAAAACAAGGAAAAACAGAAACTGGCACTGGGCTTTGGGTTAATAGATTAGTTCCAAAAATCATATAAAATAGCATATAAATGCATAGAA
This sequence comes from Secale cereale, assembly GCA_902687465.1. Lineage (NCBI taxonomy): Eukaryota > Viridiplantae > Streptophyta > Magnoliopsida > Poales > Poaceae > Secale > Secale cereale. The sequence goes on from LR738713.1 coordinate 834,527,419, forward strand.
AACATCCTAGATGGATAATATAATAGCATGGAACAATAAAAAATTATAGATACATTGGAGACATATCAAGCATCCCCAAGATTAATTCATGCTCGTCCTCGAGTAGGTAAATGATAAAAACAGAATTTTTGATGTGGAATGCTACCTAACATAATTTTCAATGTAATTTTAGTTATTGTGGCATGAATGTTCAGATCCGAAACATTCGAGACAAAATTTTAATATTGACATAAGAATAATAATACTTCAAGCATACTAACAAAGTAATCATGTGTTCTCAAAATAACATGGCCCAAGAAAGTTCATCCCTACAAAATCATTTAGTTTGGCTATGCTCCATCTTCGTCACACAAAATATTCAAATCATGCACAACCCCGGTTTCAGCCAAGCAATTGTTTCATACTTCAATGTTTTCAAACTTTTTCAACTTTCACGCAATGCATGAGTGTGAGCCATGGATATAACACTATAGGTGGAATAGAGTGGTGGTTGTGGAGAAGACAAACGAGGAAGATGGTCTCACATCAACTAGGCGTATCGATGGGCTATGGAGATGCCCATCAATAGATATCAATGTGAGTGAGTAGGGATTGCCATGCAACGGATGCACCAGAGCTATAAATATATGAAAGCTCAACAAAAGAAACTAAGTGGGTGTGCATCCAACTTCCTTGCTCACGAAGACCTAGGGCATTTGAGGAAGCCCATCATTGGAATATACAAGCCAAGTTCTATAATGAATATTCCCACTAGTATATGAACGTGACAAAACAAGAGACTCTCTATCATGAAGATCATGGTGCTATTTTGAAGCACAAGTGTGGAAAAGTAGCATTGCCCCCTTTTCTTCTTCTTTTTTCCTTTTTTTGGGCCTTCCTTTTTTTTTGCCTTTCTTTTTTTCTTTTTTTCGGGACAATGCTCTAATAATGATGATCATCACACTTCTATTTACTTACAACTCGATACTAGAACAAAGTATGACTCTATATGAATGCCTCCGGCGGTGTACCGGGATGTGCAATGAATCAAGAGTGACATGTATGAAAAATTATGCATGGTGGCTTTGCCACAAATACGATGTCAACTACATGATCATGCAAGGCAATATGACAATGATTAAGCGTGTCATAATAAACTGAACGGTGGAAAGTTGCATGGCAATATATCTCGGAATGGCTATGGAAATGCCATAATAGGTAGGTATGGTGGCTGTTTTGAGGAAGGTATATGGTGGGTGTATGGTATTGGCGAAAGTTGCGCGGTACAAGAGAGGCTAGCAATGGTGGAAGGGTGAGAGTGCGTATAATCCATGGACTCAACATTAGTCATAAAGAAATCACATACTTATTGAAAAAAATCTACAAGTCATCAAAACAAAGTACTACACGCATGCTCCTAGGGGAAGGGTTGGTAGGAGTTAACCATCGCGTGATCCCGACCTCCATACAAAGGATGACAATCAAAGAAATACCTCATGCTTCAAATTTGTCACACAACGGTTACCATACGTGTATGCTACAGGACTTGCAAACCTCAACACAAGTATTTCTCAAATTCACAACTACTCTACTAGCATGACTCTAATATCACCATCCTCATATCTCAAAACAATCATCAAGCATCAAACTTCTCATAGTATTCAATGCACTTTATATGAAAGTTTCTATTATATCCCTCTTGGAAGCCCATCATATTAGGACTAAATTCATAACCAAAGCAAATTACCATGCTGTTCTAAAAGACTCTCAAAATAATAAAAGCGAAGCATGAGAGTTCAACTATTTCTTCACAATAAAACCACCGATGTGCTCTAAAAAGATATAAATGAAGCACTAGAGCAAACGACAAACTACTCCAAAAGATATAAGTGAAGATCAATGAGTAGTTGAATAATTATGTAACTATGTGAAAACTCTCTAACATTTAATAATTTCAGATCTTGGGATATTATTCAAACAGCAAGCAAAACAAAATAAAAGAAAATGACGCTCCAAGCAAAACACATATCATGTGGTGAATAAAAATGTAGCCTCAAGTAAAGTTACCGATAGACGAAGATCAAAGAGGGGATGCCTTCCGGGGCATCCCCAAGCTTAGGCTCTTGGTTGTCCTTGAATATTATCTTGGGGTGCCTTGGGAATCCCCAAGCTTAGGCTCTTGCCACTCCTTATTCCATAGTCCATCAAATCTTTACCCAAAACTTGAAAACTTCACAACACAAAACTCAACAAAAAACTCATAAGCTCCGTTACTATAAGAAAATAAAACCACCACTTGGGTACTGTTGTGAAGTCATTCTAAATTCATATTGGTGTTATATCTACTGTATTCCAACTTCTCTATGGTTCATACCCTCTGATACTACTCATAGATTCATCAAAATAAGCAAACAACACATAGAAAACATAATCTATCAAAAACATAACAGTCTGTAGCAATTTGTAACTTTAGAATACTTCTGTAACTCAAAAAAATCTGAAATAAATTGGTGGACATGAGGAATTTATCTATTAATCTTCTGAAAAAAGAATCAACTTAAAAGCACTCTTCTGTAAAAAAAATGGCAGCTAATCTCGTGAGCGCAAAGTTTCTGTTTTTTACAACAAGATCACATTAACTTTCACCCAAATCTTCCCAAAGGTTCTACTTGGCACTTTATTGAAACAAAAGCTATAAAACATGATTACTACAGTAGCTTAATCATGTGAACACACAAAAACAGTAGGGGTAAATATTGGGTTGTCTCCCAACAAGCGCTTTTCCTTAATGCCTTTTAGCTAGGCATGATGATTTCAATGATGCTCGCATAAAAGATAAGAATTGAAACATAAAGAGAGCATCATGAAGAATATGACTAACACATTTAAGCCTAACCCACTTCCTATGCATAGGGATTTTGTGAGCAAACAACTTAAGGGAGCAAGAATCAACTAGCATAGGAAGGGAAAACGAGCATAACTTCAAAACTTTCAACATATAGAGAGGAAACTTGATATTATTGCAATAGGTAGAAACATATGTTCCTCTCTCATAATGATTTTCAGTAGCATCATCAATGAATTCAACAATATAAACATCACATAAAGCATTCTTTTCATGATTTATGGGCCTCGAACCCCTCGTTGGTTACCCCAAGTGGAAGGTGTAAGATGCAGTAAGTAGAAGTGTTTTCCCTTAGCAAAGATGCCAAGGATCGAATCCCCAGAGACTCCTAGGTTCAACAAGTAGGTGTCAATTGCTACGGCGCCAGATTAGTAGCAATCAACGTGGACCTGCACACAGATACAAATAACTTTGCTCCCAACGAGTACAGAGAGGTTGTCAATCCCTCCGCCCTTGTAGTTCACAAAGGATTAAAAGCAATGATAGTAGTGATAGATAGTTTTTGCAATAGTAAATAATAACGGAAAGTAAATAGTGGATGTGATCAATGATGGTAATATGGACCGGAGTCTCATGATGTTCACTAGTGATGTCTCTCTCCCAAAAGACGATAAAACAGCTATGTGAGGTAAACAAATTACAGCTGGGCAATTGACAGGACCATGAACGCAAACCAATGCTGACTACATTGCAAGAAAGGTTGAGGTTCAAAGCATGGGCGGTACGCCAAAGTAAGTAGACCGAAATCCATCAATGCCTACTACTAATCATCCACCTTGAGATATCTATCCAGAACATCTCGCTGGTATTGAGTTGCGAGCCCCACCCATAGTGTAAACTCAAAGCAACAGACAACTGCATTAAAAGAACTTTGCGTAAAGTAAACAATCCTTGCACCCGCGGGCACAAGCACCATTGTTTTCCCCCTTGTGGCAACAGCACATCCCCTAGACTCATGTTTCTGTCACTCAAGCTAGTCATCGAGGGGCATGAACCCACAATCAAGCATAACGTTCCCTCTTGGAGTCACTACCTACTACTCGGCCAAAGCAATAAATAACAACGGAGAACATGCAAGAATTACTTATGAACATAAATATAAAAGAGGTGAATCAAATATATTACTCAAGATCAATCTGAACATAATCTCATAATCCATCGGATCCCAGCAAACTCAACATAGCAACAGCATACGGATTACATAGGTGCCTCGATCATGTAGGGCAGCTCACGAGGACTAATTAGTGAAGCACAAGAACGGGAGGAGAACATCACATAGCTACTGGTCATGGACTCATGGTCCAAGGGAGACTACTCACGAGTCATCCGGGAGGCGTCCATGGTGGTGGAGAAGCTCCCGGTGGTGATCCTCCCCTCCGGCAGGGTGCCGGGAAGAGTTCTCCTGGTGCTCCCGATCTTGGAAGCGGCGGCGGCGGCGGAACAGAGATGGGATCGCGAAAAGAATTTCTGTTCTGAGGGTTACGGAGGACCCTTTAAATATATGCCAAAGTAGGGCACCGGGGGAGTCTCGGGGGGCCTAGGCGCCCCCCCGGCGCGGCCCAGGGGGGGCGCCGCCAGGGCGCCTGGAGCCCTGGTGCCCCCCCAGGCTGCCCTTCGGACGCAGTGTTGTTTCCAGATCGCTGATTTTTTATATAATTTTTCTGGATTTTTCTGGGCAGTTCTCGAAACGTGAAAACCTGAAATACAAAAACAGCCGAAAACAGAAACTGGCACTGGGGTGCACTGTATTAGTAAGTTAGTCCAAATATGATCAAAAGTGTATGGAAGTGTATGAATATCATAGCAATATCACCCAAAAGTGGCATGGAGCAAGCAGAAATTATAGATACGTTTTGGACGTATCAACATCCCCAAGCTTAATTCCTGCTCGTCCTCGAGTAGGTAAATGATAACAAGAATAATTTCGATGGTGACATGCTATTAACCATATAGGACTTTTTCATAGTCATATGACAAAAGCTTACTGAGACAATGATTCTAAAGTAATTAAGTTGTCTCAAGAGAAAATCACAAATGACTGAAAGTTTTACAACATGAAACTGAAACATCAAAAAGATTTGCAATGAACATGATGTGCAAATATGGCAAAGTGATATCTAGCTTGCCCCCTTTAGTGGTGCAAAACATAAATGCAGGGGCACCCTCAAGGTTTAAGTGATGACTAGATACAATCATTTCAGAATAAACGATATCACAATCATGCAAAAGACAATGATACTTTGGGACAATGCACATTACACTCAGAATGACAATCATGCTCTCAATAGTTGGTGCTTTAACATAAAGGTAAAAGAAAGGTTAAGTGCTAGAGCTTTTTATTTTGAAAACATGGAAGCAATTGTGTCAACGGTAGTAGTACTTCATATGTGTCATGCATAAGACATCCTATAAGTTGCAAGCCTCATGCATCGAATACTAATAGTGCTCGTACCTTGTCCTAATTAGCTCGGACTTCCATGGGTTATCATTGCATTACATATGTTTTAACCAAGTGTCACAAAGGGGTACCTCTATGCCACCTGTACAAAGGTCCAAGGAGATAAATCGCATTTGATTTCTCGTTTTTGATAGATCTCAACTTGAGGACATCCATACCGGGACAACATAGAAAATAGATGATGGACTCCTCTTTAATGCATAAGCATGTTCTCATAAGAGATTGAGGATCAACGTCCAAGCTAAAACTTCCACCATGATACATGGCTTTGGTTGGCGGCCCAATGTTCTTCTCTAACAATATGCATAGTCATTCAACCCACGGCAAATCACCCTTACTTCAGACAAGACGAACATGCATAGCAACTCACATGATATTCAACAAAAGTGTGACAGTTGATGGCGTCCCGAGAAACATGGTTACCGCTCAGCAAGCAACTTATAAGAAATAAGATACATAAGCAACATATTCTTTACCACAATAGTTTTTAGGCTACTTTCCCATGAGCTATGTATTGCATGGTTAGTTTGCTTAGTACAGGTGGAGGTTAGCAAAAAGACTGGGAGCGACCAACTAAGAGAGCAATGACGATCATAATCATGCAGAGCGACAAAGCAATATTGAATCAGGCATGGTAGTTATATCGCTACTCAGAAATAAAAGATCATCAAGGCTTGACAGACTTTCTTTACAGTCTTAAATATGCGTGAGCATACGCCAAGTCAATCAAAATAAATTCTCGAAGGAAGATATTACTAAACCATACCACATCATAGGAAAACAAACCAAGTTGGTACTCCAATAACACATTGGGAACCCCCCAGCTATTTGAGATTAACCCTAAGAAAACCTGAACTACTAAGCACCATCATGCAAGTAGCATCTTTATCATAGACACATTAACCAGTGCAACGGAAGCAAACTCTCTTAATAAGGTGAGCAAGGTAATTAAAGAGAGTTCAAGCAACCAACTAAACAAAAGCTCTTTGAAAAGATAAGCATGAATACTAAGAGCAAAGCATGATAGTAGCTATTAAAAGACAAAGAACACACACAGCATAGATAGACATGAAAATTCTATGTTATGTTCTAGGTAGAAGTGGAGCGTGTTTCTCTCCCACATAAAGGAATGCTGAGTTCCGACTTGTTATGAAAAAACTAAAAAGAAAACTAAAAGCAAGACGCTCCAAGCATAGCACATAACATATGAAGTGATTAAAATATAGCGGAACGAAAGACGAACTGATAATGTTGATGGAGAAGGGGATGCACGGGGGCATCCCCAAGCTTAGACGCTTGGGTCTCCTTGAATATTTCTTGGGGGTGCACGGGGGCATCCCCAAGCTTGAGCGCTTGACACTCCTGAATCTTTTTATCATCTTCCCTCGCACACTTGAAAACTCCCTTCATACATAACTCATCATAATCTGATTAGCGAGGTTAGTACCCTTAATAAAATAATTATACCTTGCTGGAAATAAAGATATTCTTGAAGTTCTACTGTTTCTCAAGATTGCCAAAAGGTTTTTGCAAATAAAAAGCAAGTTCTTGATTTGCAAAGTGAAGGAAAGGCAAAACAGGACAGAATCTGTGAAAAACAGAACAGCAGGCAGTAATTGATCTGTTCGGGATACTTCTGCAACTCAAATCAAAAAACTCAGAACAGACGCACGAAATACAATTATATAGAGAACGCTGTCGAAAAAATTCAGACCAAAAAGATGATCTGGTGATTTTATACGAATTTTTGTATCCAAGGACAGAATCTGTTTCCTGGACAGCACCTCACAACTTTTGAATTTCTAGCAATCAGAGGCTATACTTGGCACAAATATGAAAAGCAAAGATACAAGGATGATGCTACAGCAGTAAACAACATCAAGACACAACAAAAGCAAAAAATTTATTCATGTGGGCTGCCTCCCAAAAGCGCTTTCTTTTATGCCTTTAAGCTAGGCATAATGCATAGAGATCAAGTTGTATCAATTGAACCATCATCAAGATCATCAAAAAGCTCTTCAATAATACAACTAGTATTAAGAGGACTCTCAAACAAAGGCCTCATAGAGATACTTCTAGGTAGAAGACCGAAAGGATAAAAGTCAAGGGAAGATTCATTTATAAATTCATCACATAAAGGTGTTTCTTCCAAAGTCTTTACAGTTTCAACCCCTTTGGCAATAGATGGGTTATTTTTAGAACGGGGAGCCTTTGGAACATGAACGAACTTAGGCTCCCGCTTTGCTGGAGTTTCTACCTTTTTGGTTTTGATCGAGGAGAAAGTAGTTCCTAGAGTATGAAATATTTCCTCAATCTTATCTACCCTAAAAGAGTCCAAGTCATGGAATTTGACGGTCTCCAAAATTTTGAAAATTTTATGCATGGAGCTATCAAGTCTATTCAAATTTCCTTGGATCTTACGATCTAACTCATTCATCTTATTAATGCTTGGCATCTCTAGCTCTATCCTTTCAAGTTTTTTCATAATGTGAGCTAGGGTGATGTCCTCTTGAATGCTAACAACAGGGGGACTCCCAACAAGATTTTCAATAATACTAAGAGACTCCCAAACTGGGGCCTCCAGGAAATTCCCATTGATAGCAGTATCTAGAATAAACCTATTCCAAGAAGTAATTCCAACATAAAAATTTCTAAGTAAGATAGTAGTAGGTTGCTTCTTGGTGGCTCTTTTTTGTGAATCATTAATTCTATACCAAGCATCTTTCAAACTTTCCCCACCTCTTTGTTTAAAGGTGAGAACTTCTGCCTCATCAAAGACAAAAGGACCCGACATAATGATAACTAAAGAACAAGATAACTATTTTTGTGATTTTCGATAAAAGGTAATGAAAGCAAAAACTGAAAGGTAAACTAACAAGACTAAAAAGCAAAGGTAAAAGATAGCATGCAACTCCCCTATCCTGAAGAGTGGAGTCCCCGGCAACGGCGCCAGAAAATACTCCTTGATGGGCCTCGAACCCCTCGTTGGTTACCCCAAGTGGAAGGTGTAAGATGCAGTAAGTAGAAGTGTTTTCCCTTAGCAAAGATGCCAAGGATCGAATCCCCAGAGACTCCTAGGTTCAACAAGTAGGTGTCAATTGCTACGGCGCCAGATTAGTAGCAATCAACGTGGACCTGCACACAGATACAAATAACTTTGCTCCCAACGAGTACAGAGAGGTTGTCAATCCCTCCGGCCTTGTAGTTCACAAAGGATTAAAAGCAATGATAGTAGTGATAGATAGTTTTTGCAATAGTAAATAATAACGGAAAGTAAATAGTGGATGTGATCAATGATGGTAATATGGACCGGAGTCTCATGATGTTCACTAGTGATGTCTCTCTCCCAAAAGACGATAAAACAGCTATGTGAGGTAAACAAATTACAGCTGGGCAATTGACAGGACCACGGACGCAAACCAATGCTGACTACATTGCAAGAAAGGTTGAGGTTCAAAGCATGGGCGGTACGCCAAAGTAAGTAGACCGAAATCCATCAATGCCTACTACTAATCATCCACCTTGAGATATCTATCCAGAACATCTCGCTGGTATTAAGTTGCGAGCCCCACCCATAGTGTAAACTCAAAGCAACAGACAACTGCATTAAAAGAACTTTGCGTAAAGTAAACAATCCTTGCACCCGCGGGCACATGCACCGTTGTTTTCCCCCTTGTGGCAACAGCACATCCCCTAGACTCATGTTTCTGTCACTCAAGCTAGTCATCGAGGGGCATGAACCCACAATCAAGCATAACGTTCCCTCTTGGAGTCACTACCTACTACTCGGCCAAAGCAATAAATAACAACGGAGAACATGCAAGAATTACTTATGAACATAAATATAAAAGAGGTGAATCAAATATATTACTCAAGATCAATCTGAACATAATCTCATAATCCATCGGATCCCAGCAAACTCAACATAGCAACAGCATAAGGATTACATAGGTGCCTCGATCATGTAGGGCAGCTCACGAGGACTAATTAGTGAAGCACAAGAACGGGAGGAGAACATCACATAGCTACTGGTCATGGACTCATGGTCCAAGAGAGACTACTCACGAGTCATCCGGGAGGCGTCCATGGTGGTGGAGAAGCTCCCGGTGGTGATCCTCCCCTCCGGCAGGGTGCCGGGAAGAGTTCTCCTGGTGCTCCCGATCTTGGAAGCGGCGGCGGCGGAACAGAGATGGGATCGCGAAAAGAAGTTCTGTTCTGAGGGTTATGGAGGACCCTTTAAATATATGCCAAAGTAGGGCACCGGGGGAGTCTCGGGGGGCCCAGGCGCCCCCCCGGCGCGGCCCAGGCGCCCCCCCAGCGCGGCCCAGGGGGGCGCGCCGCCAGGGCGCCTGGAGCCCTGGTGCCCCCCCCCCAGGCTGCCCTTCGGACGCAGTGTTGTTTCCGGATCGCTGATTTTTTATATAATTTTTCTGGATTTTTCTGGGCAGTTCTCGAAACGTGAAAACCTGAAATACAAAAACAGCCGAAAATAGAAACTGGCACTGGGGTGCACTGGATTAGTAAGTTAGTCCAAATATGATCAAAAGTGTATGGAAGTGTATGAATATCATAGCAATATCACCCAAAAGTGGCATGCAGCAAGCAGAAATTATAGATACGTTTTGGACGTATCAATGATCCATAAGCATATAAATTTTACTACTCCCATCATAAGCAAAATTCTTCTCATTCATAGTAGTGGGAGGAGCAAATTCAACAAAATAACTATCATGTGCAGCATCATCCAATTGAAAATTAAAATCATGATGAAAAGTTTCATGGTTATCTTTATTCTTTGTAGGATTCGTGTCATCACAATAATCATCATAAATAGGAGGCATGCTTTCATCATAATAAATTTGCTCATCAAAACTTGGGGGACAAAAAATATCATCCTCATCAAACATAGCATCCCCAAGCTTGTGGCTTTGCATATCATTAGCATCATGCGTATTCAAAGAATTCATACTAACAACATTGCAATCATGCTCATCATTCACATATTTTATGCCAAGCATTATATGTAATTCTTCTTCTAGTACTTGAACACAATTTTCCTTCCCATCATTTTCACGAAAGACATTAAAAAGATGAAGCATATGAGGCAACCTTAATTCCATTTTTTTGTAGTTTTCTTTTATAAACTGAACTAGTGACGAAACAAGAAACTAAAAGATTCAATAACAAGATCTAAAGATATACCTTCAAGCACTCACCTCCCCGGCAATGGCGCCAGAAAAGAGCTTGATGTCTACTACGCAACCTTCTTCTTGTAGACGTTGTTGGGCCTCCAAGTGCAGAGGTTTGTAGGACAGTAGCAAATTTCCCTCAAGTGGATGACCTAGTTTATCAATCTGTGGGAGGCGTAGGATGACGATGGTCTCTCTCGAGCAACCCTGCAACCAAATAACAAAGAGTCTCTTGTGTCCCCAACACACCCAAGACAATGGCAAATTGTATAGGTGCACTAGTTCGGCGAAGAGATGGTGATACAAGTGCAATATGGATGGTAGATATAGGTTTTTGTAATCTGAAAATATAAAAACAGCAAGGTAACTAATGATAAAAGTGAGAGTAAACGGTATTGCAATGCTAGGAAACAAGGCCTAGGGTTCATACTTTCACTAGTGCAAGTTCTCTCAACAAGGATAACATAATTATATCATATAACAATCCCTCAACATGCAACAAAGAGTCACTCCAAAGTCACTAATAGCGGAGAAAAAACAAAGAGATTATGGTAGGGTACGAAACCACCTCAAAGTTATCCTTTCTGATCGATCTGTTCAAGAGTCCGTAGTAAAATAACACGAAGCTATCCTTTCCGTTCGATCTATCCTAGAGTTCATACTATAATAACACCTTAAGACACAAATCAACCAAAACCCTAATGTCACCTAGATACTCCATTGTCACCTCAAGTATCCGTGGGTACGGTTATACGATATGCATCACGCAATCTCAGATTCATCTATTCAACCAACACAAAGAACTTCAAAGAGTGCCCCAAAGTTTCTACCGGAGAGTCAAGACGAAAACGTGTGCGAACCTCTATGCATAGATTCCCAAGGTCGGAACCCGCAAGTTGATCACCAAACCATACATCAAGTGAATCAATAGAATACCCCATTGTCACCACAGGTATCCCACGCAATACATACATCAAGTGTTCTCAAATCCTTAAAGAATCAATCCGATAAGATAACTTCAAAGGGAAAACTCAATCCATCACAAGAGAATAGAGGGGGAGAAACATCATAAGATCCAACTATATTAGCAAAGCTCGCGATACATCAAGATCGTGCCATCTCAAGAAAATGAGAGAGAGAGAGATCAAACACATAGCTACTGGTACATACCCTCAGCCCCGAGGGTGGACTACTCCCCCTCGTCATGAAGAGCGCAGGGATGATGAAGATGGCCACCGGAGAGGGATTCCCCCCTCCGGCAGGGTGCCGGAACGGGTCTAGATTGGTTTTTGGTGGCAACAGAGGCTTTCGGTGGCGGAACTCCCGATCTAGGTTATTTTCTGGAGGTTTGGGTATTTATAGGATTTTTGGCGTAGGGCACAAGTCAGGGGGGTCTCCGGGCTGTCCACGAGATAGGGGGCGCGCCCCCCACCCTGATGGGCAGCCCGGGACTCTCCTGGCCCAACTCTTTTACTCCGGGGGCTTCTTTTGGTCCATAAAAAATTATCAAAAATTGGCACGTCAATTGGACTCCGTTTGTTATTCCTTTTCTGTAAAACTCAAATACAAGGAAAAAACATAAACTGGCACTGGGCTCTGGGTTAATAGGTTAGTCCCAAAAATCATATAAAATAGCATATAAATGCATATAAAACATCTTAGATGGATAATATAATAGCATATAAATGCATATAAAACATCTTTGATGGATAATATAATAGCATGGAACAATAAAAAATTATAGATACGTTGGCGACGTATCAACTACCAACCCATCTAACAGAACCTGGCTAGCTCTTGGATGATGAATCAAGAAGAGGCTTGCCCATTATGTTATTCAAAATCGCCTGTGGGGCTCGGGGGTATTGTTACTCATGTCCCACAAACACGAAATCACCTGAGTCGCCGTTGAAGGAGGAAGCACTGGTGAGGCCTCCACGGGAGGACGCTATGGCGGCGGTAGTCGTGCAAGATTCACACTTGAGAGATTGATTTGCGGCTAGGTCAATCAACCTAGCTACTCCTAATTGTGCCACTAATTAGTAACCCATCTAACTGTAATTGCATCTAGGGCTCCCTAGTTGGTTTTGGAGTATTGACGACAAACGTGGTTGAGGGACTAATGTGTTTGTGAGAATTGCAGGATAACACAGGTAATAGTCCCTCACTGATTCGGTTTACCTTCCAGAGATGACCCCTAAAAATGTGTGAAGACATTGAAGACAGTGGTGGCTTGTGAAGACATTCACTTGAAGATAATGACCTAGGAAGACATTCAATGAAGACTATGGAATGCGAAGACATAGTTTCTTTCGTAGTCCTTTTTCTTCTTTCTCGAGTCATAGGAACCACCGCATTGTTAAGTGGGGTCCAAGTGAAACATAGTCAGAGACTAATGTGATACTCAACCAAAATCCTATGTCTTCGAGCGAAGACAATGAAAGCAAATCTTATCCAGAGTTGGATAAGTCAGCTTTGCTTGGAGCTCAAGCTAAGTTGTCGCGTGTGTTCAAAATCCGACCATTGCACACATGTCAGTTCCTTAGTGACCAAGGGTCATTTCGGACATATCATGTCGGGTTGCCTCCTGGCTATAAATAGCCCACCCCCTACACCATAAATTGGTGGCTGCTCAGAGTTAGTGCATGGCTTTTGTCGTTTGAGAGCAACCCACCTCCGAAGCCTTTGAGAGAAAAGATCCTTGCGAGGACAAAGCCCAAAACACCCAGAGCCAAAGAGTGTTAGGCATCACTGAAGTCTTTCTGTCTGTGTGATCTGAAGACTTATTACACTTGAGGACTGTGTATCCTCCAGCCAGTTAGGCGTCGCGTTCTGAGCATCCAAGAGTCGTTGTGGACCGCCGGTGAACGAAGTCTGTGAAGGTTTGGAAGTCTACCTTGAAGACTTACCGGAGTGATTGGGCGAGGACTGGGTGTCCTTTGCTCAAGGGGAATAAGGTGAAGACACGGTCTTCATAGTTCAATCTCAGCCTCCCTAACCAGACGTACAGTTGTCACATTAACTGGAACTGGTCTACCAAATCCCTCTCGTCTTCGAGCTACTCGTTTTATCTTCCAACTCATTTACTTTCCAGTTTGTCTTCGCAAAGTCATTGCTTGTTTCTCTGATCTGTTTGACTTCACTCTGTGAAGACTGTTACCTGTTTAGCTTCATTCTGCCTTCCATCTTGATCCATGTTATCTAGCTATCAATAGTTCTCGTATTCTCACTATGTTGCTTACTTGACTATTGTGTGTCTAGAGTCGTTTATCTTCCACTGCTTATCATATAGGTTCTTTTCATCTGTCTGTCTTCAAGAGATATCGTGTTTTGAGGACTTTCATAAAAATCGCCTATTCACCCCCCTCTAGTCGATAACTTGCACTTTCAATTGGTATCAGAGCAAGGTGCTCCCTTGTTCTGTGTGATTCAGTTTAACAACCTGGAGTTTTAGTTATGTCGACTGCAGGGATAATCAAAGTCTGTGATGCGTGCCCTGTCTTCGATGGGACTGATTACCCCTACTGGAAGAATAAGATGTGCATGCGTCTTGAAGCTATCGACAATGATCTCTGGTATGTCATCAAGACTGGTGTTCCCAAGGCTGGTGAAGGTGTCACCCCTGCTGATGTCAAGAAGTTTGCTCAACTGGACTCAACCGCCAAGAACATCATTTGTGGTCATTTGACTAAAGGACAGTACGGACGTGTGTAAGTGCATCTAGTACCACCCCTAGTTGGTTTTGGAGTATTGACGACAAACCTGGTGGAGGGACTAATATGTTTGTGAGAATTGCAGGATAACACAGGTAGTAGTCCCTCATTGATTCGGTTTACCTACCGGAGATGACCCCTAAAAATGTATGAAGACATTGACATCAGTGCTGGTATATGAAGATAATCATATTGAAGACTATGACATGAGAAGACATTGTGTGAAGACTATGGAGAGCGAAGACGTAGATGTTTTGTTGTTTCCTTTTCTTCTTTGTTGAGTCATAGGAACCACTGTACTGTTAAGTGGGGTCCAAGTGATCTAAGTCAGACTGACTGAAGTGATGCTCAACCAAAACCTATGTCTTCGAGCAAAGACTATGAGAGCAAATCTTGTCCAGAGTGGGATGAGTCAGCCTTACTTGCAGCCCAAGTAAAGTTGCCGTGTGAGTGTTTGAAATCTGACCGTTGGAACACGTGTCAGTTCCTTAGTGACCCAGGGTCACTTCGGACAAATTAGGTCGGGTTGCCCAGTGGCTATAAATAGCCCACCCCCTACACCATAAATTGGTGGATGCTCAGAGTTATTACACGGTGTTGGTGTACTAAAGTACGGGTACCTTAGTATCCCGACTTGTGCACGGGCAGCAGCAGCACCCGTGGCTGGGCTTACCACGTGCCCGCCAAGGCCCGCTCTGGGTCTCTTAGAACCATTCAAGAACAAAGTATACAAGTCAGAAGAACAAGGCCCCGGCAAGAGGAGCTTGCCGGGAAGGCCGCACCAGGCTCAAGGTTACCACTTCAGCACAAGACCCTGGCAAGAGGAGCTTGCCAGGAAGGCCAAAGAACGGCACCTCAGAAGACATATCGTGGCGCATCACGCGCCCCGGCAGGACCCGGAGAGCGACAAGCTTCCGGACCCGGCAAGATAGCAGCCCCGTCAAGGTGCTTGCCGGGGGAGCTTTCACTGTGTGCCCGCGCTCCAGCTCATCTGACCACGCGTCGCCCTGGGGCCCTTCCAGGGGCACGTGGCAGGTGGCTGTGCAGCCTGGGGTACACGGTGGCGAGCCACGGTGACGAGGCCACCATCGTGGCGAACAGAGACGCATGGACGGACGCTTTTGGGGTGACTGCGACGGGCATTCAATGCCCTTGTCCCCCACCATCAGGGTTAGGTATAAACCACTGTGCATACACTGTTCATGCACTGTTATAACTACCACCAATTTTACACCTTTACCCTCCTCTACGTTGACACCTGTCGGTGACCCCTTTGAGCTATAAAAGGAGGCCCATGCACAACGTGGAGGGGGTTCGATTCCAGGAACTTGATCACTCCCACGCTCGGCGTAGCTAGTACTATAGATCTTCAAGCTCCCGAGCTCAAGAACGCAATACAACCAAGGAAGGAGTAGGGTTTTACGCGTCCGCGCGGCCCGAACCTGGGTAAACTGCTCGCGTGTGCCCCTCGATCTGCTCTTTGTGCTCCCTCCGCTCCCTTGCCGTACCGTAGAAGGGGCTCCGGTCCCATAGGTGTTCGTGGGCGATCAGTTTCCCCGACATCTTTGGCGCGCCAGGTAGGGGGGCGTCGAGGTTGTGCGAACCTGATCCGGCGCTCACGCGGGCGCAATCTCCAGCAACCTTTCCAACTTCATCAACCTCATCGACTACACCAGCATGCCGCCGAAGAAGAAGGCTTCGGAGGTCGGAGGCCCGTCCGCGTCGATCCCACCACCACCAGAACCAACGGTTGGTGGGGTAGACGCTGGCGGAAGGGTAGACGCCGGTGAGGACACTCACAGCGCCGTCAAGTCCAAGGACAAGACGGACGACCGGGCGAACTCCAAAGCCTCGGCGTCCGTGCACGCACCTCATCCCTCTCAGGAGGTGCCGGGCCAGCAGCGACGTGGTACTCACGGTACCATCCGCCTGCTGGAACAAGGCCAAGCCGGCGGGTCGCGGGACGCTCAAGGCCAGCGCGCTGGTACGAGCAAGGCGCGGTCGCCGGGGCGAGACCCTGCTCCTTCTAACCCTGTTAGAAGTCCGAGCATATCTCGCTCCTCGCACCGCTCGCCACCGCTTCCCTCCTCTCCAGCAGAAGCTCTAGCCAGAGCTCAACTGCTCCTCGACTTCCCTCCAGCGGCAGACAAGGCCGAGGACTCGAGGGCGACGATCCAGAGCCTCATCGCCTTCGCCAACAACGACACGCCGCAGCAGCCGGCAATGTCACGGCCGCGGCAAGTCGACCAAGCGAAGGCCGATGGAGACAGGACCGCCGGGGGTGCAACTACCGTGCACTCCCCGACGCGGAAGCAGAAATCGCCGGCCCGCCGGATCAACGTCGACGACGACTCCACGGCGTCGTCGGATCCGCGGGCCCGCCGCGATCAACGCCAAGTCCTCGACGACAGGCGACAAGAAGACGCTCGGACTCGCATCGAGCGTCGAAGAGAAGCCCGAAGACAGTCCGACCAGCGCGCTGGGACTGCTGTTGACATGCACGCGCCCGGAGAACCGGGCGACTTGCCGTACGCGGCAGGCTGCCCTGTGTTCACCCGAGAGCTGCGGCAAGTCCAGTGGCCCAGCATGAAGAACTTTAAGCCCGACGTACCCGAGAAGTACGACGGCAAGACACACCCCTCGGAGTTCCTCAGCATCTACACCATTGCGGTGCAGGCTGCTGGGGGACGCGACAAGAAGATCCTAGCGAACTACTTCCCGCTCGTGCTTAAGCCAAATGTCCGATCTTGGCTTATGCACTTGCCGGAGAACTCCATCTCTTCTTGGGCGGATCTGTGCCACTAGTTTGTCGGCGCCTTCACGGGCGGCCACAAACCCCACGGCCAGGAGAGCGATCTCCACATCCTTGCCTAGAAGGAGGGAGAGTCCCTGTGGAAGTACATCCAGAGGTTCAGCCGCGTTCAGCACAACATACCAGATGTCCACCCTGCCGCAGTTATCAGCGCGTTCCACCAGAACGTGCGCAACCGCCGGATGAGGGAGGAGATGGCGATGACCAAGATACGGGATGTCAGCGAGCTTTACGCTCTAGCTGACAAATGTGCGCGCGCTGAAGAAGGGAGAAGACTCCCCGGAGAAGATAACAGCGAGCAGGAGTTCCAGAAGGCCACAGAAGTTTTGTGCGTCGATGGAGGCGCCTCCCTGCACACTTCCCACCGCCAACTCAAGCAATGGGTGCGGGAAGTGAATGCAGCTGAGCCACCCGTCAAGTCGCGCAAGCTACTGAAGTAGTCCAGCACGCCCATCATCTTCGACCTTGAGGACCACCCTGACCGCACAACTGCGGTCGGGTGCTTGCCGATGTTGGTTTCGCCAACCATCCGCAACCTCAAGGTCACCAAGATGTTGGTTGACGGCGGGGCCGGCCTAAGCTTGATCTCCTCTGCTGTAATCCGAAAGCTACAGATCCCCGACAGCGAGTTCGAGGAGACCGGGACGTTCCAAGGAATCAACCCGGGAAGGAGCAAGCCGAAGGGGAAGATCACACTGCCAGTGACCTTTGGCGGAGAGCTAAACTTCAGGACTGAGAGGATTACCTTCGACGTTGCCGATATTCCATTGCCATACAATGGGATACTTGGCCGTCGTGCGCTCGCCAAGTTCATGGCAGCCTCGCACCATGCATACAACATGCTCAAGATGCCAGGGCCAATAAGCGTCATCTCTGTCCCCGGCGACAAGAAAGATGCGCTTATCTGCGCCGACAAGATCTACCGGGACGCAGCAGCCGCGGCAGACAGCAAGACACTTGCCGCTGAAGCTCCCGGGGGGAAGAAGACCAAGACCAAGTCCGGCAAGAGCTCTGGAGCCCACTCCGGCAAACGCACCTCTTCGGAGTGCTGCGCTGCCGTCGAGGACGCACCATCGAGCTCCACCGGCAAGTGCAAGAAAGGAATGGCTGCTCCACCTGCAACCAAGAAGGTGTCTGCCAAGGAGGACGGCACTGGTGGTACCTTCACCATCAGTGCTACGCTCGACCACAAATAGGAAAGCGCGCTCGTTGCCTTCCTACGGGCGAACGTCGACGTGTTCGCATGGCAATCGTCTGACATCCCCGGCGTTCCCAGGAAGGTAATTGAGCACAGGCTTGTTGTTTGTCCTCACGCGCGGCCCGTCAAGCAGAAGGTCAGGAAACAAGCGGTGGAGCGCCAAGAGTTTATTGCCGAGGAGATCAACAAGTTGGAAGCAGCAGGCCTAGTTAGAGGTGTACTTCATCCCACGTGGCTGGCCAATCCAGTTGTCGTGCGCAAGGCCAATGGGAAGTGGAGACTTTGTATAGACTTCACTGATGTGAATAAAGCTTGCCCTAAGGATCCATTTCCCTTGCCGTGCATTGACCAGATTGTTGACTCCACGGCCGGATGTGAGTTGCTTTCATTTCTCGATGCATACTCCGGGTATCACCAGATATTCATGGCTGAGGAAGACGAAGAGAAGACCGCATTCATTACTCCATGTGGCACTTACTGTTTCATACGTATGCCCTTTGGACTGAAGAATGCAGGCTCAACATTTGCAAGGGTGGTCCACACTGCTTTTGAGCCATAGATACACATGAATGTAGAAGCCTACATGGATGACATAGTGGTCAAGAGCAAGGATAAGGATACCCTGATCCAAGACCTAGATGAGACTTTTGCAAATCTGCGCAAGATACAACTTAAGCTGAACCCCGAGAAGTGCGTCTTCGGAGTCCCCTCCGGCAAGCTTCTCGGATTCTTTGTGTCCCAGAGGGGGATTGAAGCCAATCCCGACAAGATCAAGGCCATCGAGCAAATCGAAGCACCGAAGCGCGTCAAGGATGTACAAAGACTTGCTGGTTGTGTGGCTGCCCTCAGCAGGTTCATTTCAAAGTCTGCAGAACTGTCGGGACCCCGATCCTAAGTCACACAGGTCTAGCCTGTAACACATCATATCACTTTGCGGCCTCACGCACGGTATCCCCACGGGTGCCACCTTACCTGGCCCGGGACCGTTTGCGCATTTTGGCACACGTATATGATAGTGTCGCTAGCATCCATATGACAGAGAACCCGGGCCGACATGACTAGTTATAAACCAGAAGTGGCACTAAATTACAGAGACAGGCATACATGACCCAGCAACGAACGTGTCGGTCATCAACGTATGAACCCAAGTCGTAGCAAGCTACAAGGACTTAAAGGAACAACGCGTGACATTTCCCCTAAGGGACAGACACAGGAACGAAGAAGGACACATGCCGGCCAGCCTAAGTGTTCCGGAGCAGTAGCAAGCTACCAAGGCTCAGTGGAAGCACCAGGAGACATTTCCCTGTAAGATAGGCTACCAAAGGTAAACAACTAGGTGTCGGATCCCACACATAGCAATACACATTACACGTACGCATAACATGCAAGTATGTGATGTACAACATGGCATCACAACATAACTCAACATCTCATATAGATAAAGGCCCAGAAGAGCCAACATAGCATTTATTACAAACAGAGGTCATATGACCCAACATACAGAGCATACAGGCAACGGAAGCATAACATGTCTGAGTACAGACAACTGCAAATGAAAAAGGCTGAAAGCCTGACTATCTACAAGATCCTACAAGGGTACAAGATCGTAGCTGAGGTAACAAGCTAAACATCGAAGTCCAGGCGGAACCTCTAGCGAGACTGAAGTCTCTCTGCAAAAACATAAATTAAGCAAACGTGAGTACATAGGTACTCAGCAAGACTTACATCAGAACTAACTAAATATGCATCGGTATCAACAAAGGGGTGGTGGAGTTTGACTGCAGCAAGCCAGCTTTGACTCGGTGGCTATCCAAAACTACGACTACAAGTAACTCTTTGAGGTGGCGCACACGAGTCCACATATTCACCAATCAATACACCACTATGGATCCGCTCCCGTCTCCCTACGAGAAGGCCATCCATAGCACTCACGCTTATCTTGCGCGTTTTAGAGTATCCACTTTCACTTGTCTATGAACTGTAATAGGTAACCCAGAAGTCCATTTCCGCGGACACGGCTATTCGAATAGATCATATATAACCCTGCATGGGTGTACTCCTTCACACACGCTCTCACCACTTACCGCCGTTTACACGACATGTACTCGGCAACCTTCAAGTGGAGGCCCAGCGAGGGTGTCGGCCACGACCTGACTAACCACACAAGTCTCTCGTCCAGGTTTATCGCCTATTTGGGTTCCATCCGTGGGGAGATCCGGCCGGGGTGTCGCTCACGGCCCCAAACTATGTGTACAGGGTTCCCGCATCACCAAACGGGCAATCGGTACACCGTGCCACGTACCTGCCGCGTCACAGCCCACCCCGAGGGTCAGCGCTGCGCACGACCTCCAGTAAACTACAAACACCAGAAACTAGTTGCAACTCCTGGACAGAGATCATGTTGATTAATAAGTCGAGAGGGTCCATTGGTTTCGGGCCCAATGCATGGTAGTAACTGGTCATGGATCAACCAACACAGAACTCAGTTCCTGAGGACGGCTGCAATGAGACAACCCACCATGTACTCCTACATGGCCTCTCATCGCTACCTTTACCAAATCGTGTTCACACACTTAGCTCACACACAGTAGGACATGTTCATCACATTCCAATTCATCCCCGATGAATCAGACCTGACACAACTCTAAGCAATAGCAGGCATAACCAGAAAGCATCAATGAGGAGGCACAACATGGCTCAAACAACTCCTACTCATACTAGTGGGTTTCAACTATTTACTGTGGCAATGACGGGTCATGCAGTGGAAAGGGGTTCAACTACCGCAGCAGGTAACAATTGAAGCGTTGTTGTCCTAATGCAGTAAAAGAGAGCAAGAGCGAGAGAGTGGGATTGTATCGGAATGCTCAATGGGGTTTGCTTGCCTGGCACTCCTGAAGATAACATTGAGTCTTCATCGGTGTCATCGATCACATCGTCGGAACACGTCTACTGAAGGGGGGACAAGCACCGGCAAACAAGAGAGAACACAATCAATGCAATGCGACAATATGATGCATGATCATGATATGGCCATATTATGTTGATTGAGCTAGTGCAACTAGCAACACAATTAAATGAAGTTGGTTTGAACCAGAGGTTCAAATTCAAACTCCATATGTGATTATTTAAATGCCATTTAATTGATTTGACCTGATCAACAGGTTTAACTTCTTCAAACATGCATGAAAATGCCATACACAGATTCCTTGGATTTTTCTGATCATTTTTCATATATAAATTATTTTCATCTGAGCTACGGTTGATTTTATATGATTTTTACAAGTTTTGGCTATTTTCTGAAATAAATAAATCATTTATTATTTATTTAAAATTCCAGAAAATAGATACTGCGTCAGCATTGAGTAAGCATGACGTCAGTAGGGTCAAAGGACTGCCCTGGGTCAAACCTGACCAGTGGGGCCCACTGGTCAGTGACCCACTAGCTAACAGGGTTAGTTAGTTTTTAAACTAACACTAACTAAACTCTTGGTGGGGCCTGGGCCCACATGTCAGTCTCTCAGGGCCTAATTAAGTTTAGTTTTAACTAAACTAATTTAACAGGGGTTGGCCCCACGTGTCAGTGACTCATAGAGCTAAGCACAGTGATTAGTACTTAATTAAAACCTAAACTAAAACTAAACAACGGCCGGCCCCACATGTCATGGACACAGGGGGGGTCCAGCCGTGGTCAAAGGGGTCAAACCTACCGGCGGCTCGACGCCGGCGAGGCCAAACGCGGCGGCAGTGCTCGGAAATCCTCCGACGACGACCAAACGGCCGGCGGAAGGCATCAACGTGACGCGGGCACTCTTCCGCGTCGAGTGGTGGCGGTAGTTGGCCCTGGGGTGGCCGGAAAAGTGGCCGGCGATGAGGTCCAGCGGCGGCAGCGGTCGGGCTTGCGCGGGCGCGGCGCTGCAGGCTGCGGCTGAGCACGCTAAGGGCACCAGGAGGGAGACCGTGCTCTCCCGCATCCATCCCCGCAAGTGGGAGGAGCTGGGGTGGCCGGAGCTCGTCGGAAACGAGCTCGCGGCGGCGCCGGAGTTCGGGCTCCGTCGAGTTAGGCGCTGCGGGGCACAGGGAGGTGAGCTGATGGCTGCTATGTGTTCGTGAGGTCATTAGGAGCTCGGTGGTGCACTCAGGTGGATGCTCCAGTGGCTATAGCCACGGCGGCGACATTGCCGGCGGCGAGGGGTTCTCGGGCACGGTGGGGGTTGGAGCTACAGCACGCGCATGAGTAGAGGAATAGGGGGAGGAGCAAGAGGGGCTCACGGCGGTTGCAAAGGTCGTCGAAGTGGGCTCGGGGAGGCACCAGCCACCGCGAATTCGACGGTGAGGTCGTCGGCGGCCGACGAGGGGAACGGCTGCGCAGACGGCGTTTGGAGACGTGTGGTGTCGCGTGGCTCGGCGGAGGGGTATAGGGCGACGAGGCGGAGCTCTGGGGCTCATCGGAGGGGCGAGAGGTGGACGGTGGCCGCGGTGGTTCAGGACAGCGGCGACGACAGCGTTCGGGCGCTCGCGGGGGAGAGAGACAAAGGAGGGGAAGGGGGCGAGTGAGGGGTCAGATCGATCCGGACGGCAGTGGGGTGGTCATCCGCGGCGTCGCGCTGGCGAGGGGAGGGCCAGGCAGGCTGGTGGCGTGGAGGCACGGCCGTGCGTGCGCGCCGGCCACACACCTGGCCGACTGGCGCTACGAGGACGACGGCGGTGGTGGGCTGGGCCGCTACAGTGCTGGCCGCACAGTTAGGTGGCTCAGGTGGGCTTCCTCTTTCTCTGTTTTCTATTTAGTTTCTGTTTTCTATTTTTTTACTTTTGTTTTGATTTAATAAAAATGCCAGAACATTTTCATAAATCATGAAACCAAGCATGGCTACTGTTTGGAATAAATCCAACAGTAAACATTTTAGTTTATGATTATTTGAGCATTTAAAATAATATATAAAATTTAAATGCCCAAATGCAAATAAGATATGATTTAATTCAAAAATCCAGAATGGTCTTAGAAATAAGTGCAACATTTTTGGCAGGGGTTTTTAATCAATCCAAAAATGATGAACTTTTCCAAGGGGCATTTTGGGTTCATTGAAAAGGATTTTAATTTGACCCTAGTTAAATTCATTTAGTGCTAGGGTTTGAGCATCCCCATTTCAGGTTTTCCTTTGAAGATAAACATGATGCAACAGACAGGTGCTATCCTAAAGCAAGGTGAAGCTGGGGATGTGACAACTCACCCCCACTAAACAAGAATCTCGTCCCGAGATTCAGGACGTGAGATAAGATATCAGAGGGGACACTAACTAACACAAACTTCATGATCCAAGTGTCCTCTATATAAGTGTTGATTGCTTGCCTCATGTTGATCCTGGCTTCCTTGCTTTCGAAATCTTCGTCCAAACGGTGATGATGAGAGAAACTCTACAACATTGATCTTCCGAAAGATCGAGCAACTCAAGATCAACCCATGGAGTGAGACGTTGAAACATCTCTTGAGCTGAGACACGGAGTACACCTCCAGGGGGATGGAGTCAAACAAACGATGAAGGTTCACCTAGTGGCAATAATTCCACACCTAAGAAGATGGTGATCGATACCACCAGACGGGGCACCTTAGAGAAGGTGACTCGTAGAGTTATTCCCTTAAGTGGCAAAAAGAATTACTTTTGATATAGAGATCATTGAAATTCCCTATACCAACCTAAGGCAAACACAATCGATCGTTTGACGGAGTCCGAAGAAATGACATTCTCGGCCAAAATGGATGATGTGAACTTCCTTGTTGAAGACAACACCACAGATGATTTTGCTTATCATCGGAAATGGATGGAACCTATGGTAGGACCACTTTTGAAGATAATCCTGAACAGCAGTTGCTGAGAAGGGTAATTCATGGAAAATTGGCACATTGGCGGTGCAAGCTGGGAACAAAATGCAAATGCTGGGAATGATTCTGGAAACTGGGAAGAATCCCAACAGTAGAGAGTAAATCTACTCTTGAGGGGTTATAGCATAACCAAGAGCACTGGGAGCAATCCCGGTGAGTGCCGGTGATAACACCTAGTGTTTGTGCGTGCTCTCAAGAACTTGAGCATTCCCATATTCATCAAGGTTTTACCAATATCCGTGCCAAGAATCCTGGCAACACCACATACTACCATGATGAATAACGATGGACGATGCAGATGCAAAGGAAGATAACACTTTCCTAGATTTCACCTTAGCGGAGCCAAGGGGCAAAATCTGGATGATCGACCGAGAGACATTTAGCACTCCGCTTCTAATGTTCTCCTTGATGTGCTAGCACAACCCATTTATCATAATGGTTTGGTACCTAGAACGTCAAATAAAAGGTCGGACTTCAGGAGCACAAAAATCCATAAGGAACAACTAGGGAGTAAATCCTACGAAATCCTTATGGGGAGGTGGCCAGCTTCTTCAATCAAGATTCTACAACAATAGGTCTTCCGGCTGGGTGTGTTGGCCACGACATCCACTTTACCGGTTATCGAGAGACCAATATTATAGTTCTTGGAAAATGCTCCAACCATCATATCTGCCTGAGATTCAGTTTTGGTTGGTGTCAGGATATTCCAGACTCATCGAGTCCAGGAAGAAAAAAAATAAAAGTTTGCAACACAAATTGACGAGACGGCGTGGCGAGATTCTCGGGAATGAACTACGATAGCAAGCTCCAAAACATGAGTTGGTTCTGCTACGTACATGTGAACACGTTGTCCAGGACAAGCATGGCCACGTAGTAGTCCTACAATGAAACACTACCAAGTTCAGGTTGGGGAACCATCAACGAGGATATTGAAGTCCTTGCATAAGCCTAGCTCTTAAGAAGAAACTTCTTCTCCTTGAACAAATCAATCAGTGGCTTGGTGTGCTAGGGATACATATGGAATGAAGATGATCAGTCTATCAGACCATGGAATACTTCGCACGTATGCATGACTGACTTGGGATGATTCCAAAGAAAGCAAAACTAACTTTCTCGAACCCATGGCGGCAACGTGCACCTAATGCACATGAATTAGGGAAAGTTTCTTCTCTCATCCAACATATACCTCATGAACGGAACACGAAGGCAACGCTTACAAAGTTTCCAACACTAGCTTAATGTCCTACAAAATCATGGAGAAGGTAGCAGTATTGCTGATGGGCTCAACAACAATTCATCCAGGTTTCCATGGAGATGGAATTCCATAATTATGTGAACAAGTGATAGTATTGGTCAGACCAATAGATGCAATGGTGTATGCTCGAGGGATCAACCACGAGTAAGACAATATTATGAACATCGTTGGTTCTGGTTTGATTTGATGATAGCCCATACTCAAATCAAAGTTTTGATATGACAATAGGTCCAACAACTGATCACAGGGACCAATTGATGAAGATGTCATCTATCTTCAACACACACAAAACATACCTCTTGAGATGAACTAAGCTGGCAAGCTTTTATCTTCCAACTCTCCAAGTTATTGTTTTTTTTTGCTTAACCAACCAGTTCAGGGTATCCAACACAGATTCTTGGAGAAGGGGTGGTTTATAAGAAACCAACTTGATCACGAACTCAACATAGCGGTCAGGGAACAACCTGGTAATACTTCCGAGAAGATGTTCGGAAATCACGGACCACCGATACGTTACTAAGCTCGAGATCAATCTTGCTTTTCAGGGCAAGACGATATGATCAAATGAGCGAGGGATTGACACAATCCTAACTCATTGATCGAAGAGTGCACCAGAAGAATGGACTAGGTAGCACGGTCAATCTTAGAATGGTAATTAGTAACCAACACACTAAGAATGAAATTGTTGTCCTTTAACCGCCAAGCAACGAGATTGCTAGGGGTATTGATTTCACACATCACAATTCACTTGTCGGTATTCTGGCTACGATAACACGGAGATCGAGGAATGATCGATAATGGCGAGAAGTATCACTGTATCAAGAGTTCATAGAAGGTTGTGCAATTCTCATGACATTCTTGACATAAAGATGATAATACTCCAGGATAGAACAGTTTAGAAGCTGCATTAGCATTCTTCATCTGCGAAGTACAACTTCTTTGACCCAATCCTAGATATGGATAAGGTACTGGAGTTTGTTTCTCCTAGTCATTCCAGAATAGAATGGCTTGACAGACCTCAAGAGTAAAAGGCATCGATGAACACAAGTGCACGACTACTCCTGACTATCAACTGATGGACGAGGGTCATAATACAACTAAAAGGAGACAACTCAAGGAACATATATCTTCTGAGTTGTGGATGCATAGATTAACATGTCGAACGAGTTCAACATATTTCTTCCGGATAACCCATGCAGAAAGTAGAATTGGCAGAGTCACAATATGAATGGAGTACTACTCAAGAGCACTCGGGTCGTGATCTTTTGGTTCAGAAGAACTTCTGCCAAGGATGGTTCATGGTATTTGGAAGAAGGATATACCACAGACCTCGAGGACTATCACAAGGTTACTAATAACCTAAAGGAACGAGCAAATACTATCAACATGAAGTAAGTAGAATGAATCTAGGGCTCAAGAACCCAGAAATATAATGCCTACTAACTAAATGGCATCACAGGATGCTTTTGAGAATGACGGCCAGAACCATCACGCTGAGGATACAAAGTATTGCTGCATTACTGGGTGATCTTCTAAGATACTTAGGGCCATAATAATAACTCCAACATATGTGTCGAGGTAACAGAGTACCACAACTCACCGTCTAGTGTGGTTAATCTGGCCTAAAAGGACATTAAGAACAGGTAGGAATGATTTGCAAATGCATCAGATTGTTTAGAGACCTGGGATGACTCGGACAGCATAACGGCTGCAAATGCTCGAAAATACTTTTGAGATCCAAGCAAAAGGGTAGCATAACCACTTAACATTATCTTGTCAAGGTTCTGAGACCAACAATTGAACACACAGTAGTAGAGTAAACTGAACTGAGAGTTGAATCCACAATAACGTGATCCTGATAAATAGAGTGAGAATCCTAGTTCTTAATCCCCGTAGAAAGAAGAAGGTGACTCAGATCAGAAGGTCATGGGGTAAAGGAGTAAAAAGAGCCTTACGTTCCCTTCCACAAACAATTCCCTTACCTAACTAAAGAGTTTCTAAACACAACTTCGACCAGTTTGGCTTGCTAATCCTACAGGCAGTCAGGCTCTGATACCAAAACTGTCGGGACCCCGACCCTAAGTCACACAGGTCTAGCCTGTAACACATCATATCACTTTGCGGCCTCACGCACGGTATCCCCACGGGTGCCACCTTACCTGGCCCGGGACCGTTTGCGCATTTTGGCACACGTATATGATAGTGTCGCTAGCATCCATATGACAGAGAACCCGGGCCGACATGACTAGTTATAAACCAGAAGTGGCACTAAATTACAGAGACAGGCATACATGACCCAGCAACGAACGTGTCGGTCATCAACGTATGAACCCAAGTCGTAGCAAGCTACAAGGACTTAAAGGAACAACGCGTGACATTTCCCCTAAGGGACAGACACAGGAACGAAGAAGGACACATGCCGGTCAGCCTAAGTGTTCCGGAGCAGTAGCAAGCTACCAAGGCTCAGTGGAAGCACCAGGAGACATTTCCCTGTAAGATAGGCTACCAAAGGTAAACAACTAGGTGTCGGATCCCACACATAGCAATACACATTACACGTACGCATAACATGCAAGTATGTGCTGTACAACATGGCATCACAACATAACTCAACATCTCATATAGATAAAGGCCCAGAAGAGCCAACATAGCATTTATTACAAACGGAGGTCATATGACCCAACATACAGAGCATACAGGCAACGGAAGCATAACATGTCTGAGTACAGACAACTACAAATGAAAAAGGCTGAAAGCCTGACTATCTACAAGATCCTACAAGGGTACAAGATCGTAGCTGAGGTAACAAGCTAAACGTCGAAGTCCACGCGGAACCTCTAGCGAGACTGAAGTCTCTCTGCAAAAACATAAATTAAGCAAACGTGAGTACAAAGGTACTCAGCAAGACTTACATCAGAACTAACTACATATGCATCGGTATCAACAAAGGGGTGGTGGAGTTTGACTGCAGCAAGCCAGCTTTGACTCGGTGGCTATCCTAAACTACGACTACAAGTAACTCTTTGAGGTGGCGCACACGAGTCCACATATTCACCAATCAATACACCACTATGGATCCGCTCCCGTCTCCCTACGAGAAGGCCATCCATAGCACTCACGCTTATCTTGCGTGTTTTAGAGTATCCACTTTCACTTGTCTATGAACTGTAATAGGTAACCCAGAAGTCCATTTCCGCGGACACGGCTATTCGAATAGATCATATATAACCCTGCAGGGGTGTACTCCTTCACACAAGCTCTCACCACTTACCGCCGTTTACACGACATGTACTCGGCAACCTTCAAGCGGAGGCCCAGCGAGGGTGTCGGCCACGACCTGACTAACCACACAAGTCTCTCGTCCAGGTTTATCGCCTATTTGGGTTCCATCCGTGGGGAGATCCGGCCGGGGTGTCGCTCACGGCCCCAAATGATGTGTACAGGGTTCCCGCATCACCAAACGGGCAATCGGTACACCGTGCCACGTACCTGCCGCGTCACAGCCCACCCCGAGGGTCAGCGCTGCGCACGACCTCCAGTAAACTACAAACACCAGAAACTAGTTGCAACTCCTGGACAGAGATCATGTTGATTAATAAGTCGAGAGGGTCCATTGGTTTCGGGCCCAATGCATGGTAGTAACTGGTCATGGATCAACCAACACAAAACTCAGTTCCTGAGGACGGCTGTAATGAGACAACCCACCATGTACTCCTACATGGCCTCTCATCGCTACCTTTACCAAATCGTGTTCACACACTTAGCTCACACACAGTAGGACATGTTCATCACATTCCAATTCATCCCCGATGAATCAGACCTGACACAACTCTAAGCAATAGCAGGAATAACCAGAAAGCATCAATGAGTAGGCACAACATGGCTCAAACAACTCCTACTCATACTAGTGGGTTTCAACTATTTACTGTGGCAATGACGGGTCATGCAGTGGAAAGGGTTCAACTACCGCAGCAGGTAACAATTGAAGCGTTGTTGTCCTAATGCAGTAAAAGAGAGCAAGAGCGAGAGAGTGGGATTGTATCGGAATGCTCAATGGGGTTTGCTTGCCTGGCACTCCTGAAGATAACATTGAGTCTTCATCGGTGTCATCGATCACATTGTCGGAACACGTCTACTGAAGGGGGGACAAGCACCGGCAAACAAGAGAGAACACAATCAATGCAATGCGACAATATGATGCATGATCATGATATGGCAATATGCTGTTGATTGAGCTAGTGCAACTAGCAACACAATTAAATGAAGTTGGTTTGAACCAGAGGTTCAAATTCAAACTCCATATGTGATTATTTAAATGCCATTTAATTGATTTGACCTGATCAACAGGGTTAACTTCTTCAAACATGCATGAAAATGCCATAAACAGATTCCTTGGATTTTTCTGATCATTTTTCATATATAAATTATTTTCATCTGAGCTACGGTTGATTTTATATGATTTTTACAAGTTTTGGCTATTTTCTGAAATAAATAAATCATTTATTATTTATTTAAAATTCCAGAAAAGAGATACTGCGTCAGCATTGAGTAAGCATGACGTCAGTAGGGTCAAAGGACTGCCCTGGGTCAAACCTGACCAGTGGGGCCCACTGGTCAGTGACCCACTAGCTAACAGGGTTAGTTAGTTTTTAAACTAACACTAACTAAACTGTTGGTGGGGCCTGGGCCCACATGTCAGTCTCTCAGGGCCTAATTAAGTTTAGTTTTAACTAAACTAATTTAACAGGGGTTGGCCCCACGTGTCAGTGACTCATAGAGCTAAGCACAGTGATTAGTACTTAATTAAAACCTAAACTAAAACTAAACAACGGCCGGCCCCACATGTCATGGACACAGGGGGGGTCCAGCCGTGGTCAAAGGGGTCAAACCTACCGGCGGCTCGACGCCGGCGAGGCCAAACGCGGCGGCAGTGCTCGGAAATCCTCCGACGATGACCAAACGGCCGGCGGAAGGCATCAATGTGACGCGGGCACTCTTCCGCGTCGAGTGGTGGCGGTAGTTGGCCCTGGGGTGGCCGGAAAAGTGGCCGGCGACGAGGTCCAGCGGCGGCAGCGGTCGGGCTTGCGCGGGCGCGGCGCTGCAGGCTGCGGCTGAGCACGCTGAGGGCACCAGGAGGGAGCCTGTGCTCTCCCGCATCCATCCCCGCAAGTGGGAGGAGCTGGGGTGGCCGGAGCTCGTTGGAAACGAGCTCGCGGCGGCGCCGGAGTTCGGGCTCCGTCGAGTTAGGCGCTGCGGGGCACGGGGAGGTGAGCTGATGGCTGCTACGTGTTCGTGAGGTCATTAGGAGCTCGGTGGTGCACTCAGGTGGATGCTCCAGTGGCTATAGCCACGGCGGCGACATTGCCGGCGGCGAGGGGTTCTCGGGCACGGTGGGGGTTGGAGCTACAGCACACACATGAGTAGAGGAATAGGGGGAGGGGCAAGAGGGGCTCACGGCGGTTGCAAAGGTCGTCGAAGTGGGCTCGGGGAGGCACCAGCCACCGCGAATTCGACGGTGAGGTCGTCGGCGGCCGACGAGGGGAACGGCTGCGCAGACGGTGTTTGGAGACGTGTGTGGCCGCGTGGCTCGGCGGAGGGGTATAGGGCGACGAGGCGAAGCTCTGGGGCTCATCGGAGGGGCGAGAGGTGGACGGTGGCCGCGGTGGTTCAGGACGGCGGCGACGACAGCGTTCGGGCGCTCGCGGGGGAGAGAGACAGAGGAGGGGAAGGGGGCGAGTGAGGGGTCAGATCGATCCGGACGGCAGTGGGGTGGTCATCCGCGGCGTCGCGCTGGCGAGGGGAGGGCCAGGCAGGCAGGTGGCATGGAGGCACGGCCGTGCGCGCGCGCCGGCCACACGCCTGGCCGACTGGCGCCAGGAGGACGACGGCGGTGGTGGGCTGGGCCGCTACAGTGCTGGCCGCACAGGTAGGTGGCTCAGGTGGGCTTCCTCTTTCTCTGTTTTCTATTTAGTTTCTGTTTTCTATTTTTTTTACTTTTGTTTTGATTTAATAAAAATGCCAGAACATTTTCATAAATCATGAAACCAAGCATGGCTACTGTTTGGAATAAATCCAACAGTAAACATTTTAGTTTATGATAATTTGAGCATTTAAAATAATATATAAAATTTAAATGCCCAAATGCAAATAAGATATGATTTAATTCAAAAATCCAGAATGGTCTTAGAAATAAGTGCAACATTTTTGGCAGGGGTTTTTAATCAATCCAAAAATGATGAACTTTTCCAAGGGGCATTTTGGGTTCATTGAAAAGAATTTGAATTTGACCCTAGTTAAATTCATTTAGTGCTAGGGTTTGAGCATCCCCATTTCAGGTTTTCCTTTGAAGATAAACATGATGCAACAGACAGGTGCTATCCTAAAGCAAGGTGAAGCTGGGGATGTGACAAGAACGCGCCTTGCCTTTCTTCAAAATCTTGAAAAAGGCAGGTCCTATGAAATGGACTCCGGAAGCGGAGGCAGCGCTGCATGACTTGAAAGAATACCTGTCCTCCACTCCAATACTTGTCGCACCTAGGCCACAAGAGAAGTTGCTGCTGTACTTAGCAGCAACCAATCAAGTGGTTAGTGTTGCGTTAGTAGCGGAAAGGGAGGCAGAGGAGGAGCCCACAGCCCCGGCAAGCACATCCAGCGACAAGCAGGGGGCTTCCCCGACAAGCTCTGACCCCGACAAGGACCAGTCTGCGCAGGAACAAGGAGAAGTGCGAAAGAAGATGGTGCAGCGCCCAGTTTATTTTGTAAGTTCCCTCTTACAGGGGGCTAGATCAAGATACTCTGGGATGCAGAAGTTACTTTTCGGCCTCCTCATGGCCTCAAGAAAGCTGCGCCACTACTTCCAAGCACACGAGATAACGGTGGTCACTCGCTTTCCGTTGAAGAGGATATTGCAAAATCCAGAAGCGACAGGCAGGATCGTCGAGTGGGCGCTAGAGCTGTCAAGCTTTGGTCTCAAGTTTGAGAGTACTTCAACTATACAGAGCAGAGCTTTGGCAGAGTTCATAGCAGAGTGGACACCAACACCAGACGAAGAAGTTCCAGAGACAAAAACCCCCGTCCAAGAAGCGAGCAAGGAATGGATAATGTACTTCGATGGTGCCTTCTCGCTGCAAGGCGCCGGTGCTGGTGTGCTGCTTGTCGCACCCACCGGAGAGCACCTCAAGTACGTGGTCCAAATGCACTTTCCCAAGGAGCAAGCGACAAACAATACTGCTGAGTATGAAGGTTTGCTTGCCGGCCTCAGAATTGCAGCCGAACTTGGGATCAAGAAACTGATTGTGCGGGGAGATTCACAGTTGGTGGTCCGACAAGTAAACAAGAGCTACCAGAGTCCTTTGATGGAAGCTTATGTCGATGAAGTGAGGAAGCTTGAAGAACACTTTGAAGGCCTGCAGATGGAGCACGTCCCGAGAGCTCAGAATGATATCGCAGATGGCCTCTCAAAGTGTGCTGCAATGAAGTTACCTGTGGAACCAGGGACCTTCGTGCTCAAGCTAACTCAGCCGTCCGTTACACCATCAGTTGGACAAAGCAAGAAGAGGAAATTGGTCTCCGGCGACTACTTGCCGGCGGAACTTCCTGAAGCCGTCGCCAAGGTCCCCAAGATCAACAACCAAGATGCTGAGGAACAGTCTGCTCCTGCGGACCCAAGGGTCTGTACAGTTGAAGCAGGCGTTCCCGGCAAGTTTTGCCCCGGCAGGCTTGCCGGGGGACACTCAGCTCCGGCAGAGCCGCAGGTTTTTGCCGTAGAAGCTGAGGTTCCCGCGGCAGCCCTGATGCCTTTAGTCCTTGTTGTTGAGCCTCAGGCTCCAGCATGGGCACAGCAAATCGTCCGTTTTCTTCAAACTGGAGAACTCCCCGAAGAACCAGAAGAGATAGAGAGGATAACCAGGCAGTCAAGTATGTATCAGTTCGTCGGCAACGAGCTATACAGAAGAAGATTCAATGGTGTCAGGTTGAAGTGCATTTCCCGGGAAGATGGACAGAAGCTGTTGGCAGAGATACACGGAGGCATATGTGGCCACCACATTGGCGCAAGAGCACTTGCCGGGAAGGCGTTCCGGCAAGGTTTCTTTTGGCCAGAAGCCCTCCAAGATGCAACTGCACAAGTAACCAAGTGTGAAGCGTGCCAGTTCCATGCCAAGCAAATACATCAGCCAGCTCAAGCTCTCCAGACGATCCCTTTGTCCTGGCCCTTCTCGGTCTGGGGGCTCGACATCCTCGGCCCCTTTCCCCGTGTCGTCGGGGGCTTTGAGTACTTGTACGTTGCTATCGACAAGTTCACAAAGTGGCCAGAAGTGGAACCAGTGAGAAAGGTGACCGCACAGTCAGCAGTGAAGTTCTTCAGGTCAATTGTTTGCCGTTTCGGAATCCCCAACAGGATCATCACCGACAACGGCACACAGTTCACGAGTCGCAACTTCATGCAGTACGTCCAAGACCTTGGCGCCAAGGTCTGCTTCGCTTCTGTTGCTCACCCGAGGAGCAATGGTCAAGCGGAGAGGGCCAATGCTGAAGTGCTGCGCGGACTCAAGACAAGAACCTTCGACAGGCTACACAAGTGCGGAAGAAACTGGATCGAGGAGTTGCCGGCGGCTCTTTGGTCAATCAGAACGACACCAAATCGAGCCACCGGACAGACACCCTTTGCTCTTGTCTATGGAGCAGAGGCAGTTCTCCCCACGGAACTCGTATACGGATCTCCTAGAGTGCTCGCTTACGACGAGCTCGAGCAAGAGCAACTGCGCCAAGACGACGCGTTGCTCCTCGAGGAGGACCGTCTCCAGGCTGCTGTACGAGCTGCTCGATATCAGCAAGCTTTGCGCCACTGCCATAGCCGCAAAGTCAAGGCCAGGAGTCTTGAGGAAGGCGACCTTGTTCTTCGGCGCGTTCAGTCCGCCAAGAACTCCAACAAGCTGACGCCGAAGTGGGAAGGCCCTTATCGGGTGAGACAAGTCACAAGGCCCGGCGCTGTCCGCCTTGAGACCGAAGAAGGCTTACCGGTGAGCAACTCCTGGAACATTGAGCATCTTCGCAAGTTTCATCCATAAGGCGCGGTTGCCGTGATCCGCTCCGGCAACCACCTTTTGTACAAGTCTTGCCGCTATTGCATGTAAACCTTTGTACAAAGCCGGGCGCAGACCCCGTGCATCAGTAAAACCTTTTGTGCTTAGCACGGCTTATCGTTCGTGCATTCTTGTTTTCATTGCATGTGTTATATAACGCCTTGTGCAGCACGAACCCCGGTAAGCATTAACGAGCCGCAAGGCTCCATGCATATGTTTCCTCCCTTCTTTTTTCTTATCCCAAGCAGAGAAAGTGTTCCTCGCGCACAAGTTTGCCGGGGTGGAAGGAGACAGTGATATGGACCAAGTGCTGTTCAAGAAAGGGAAGCCTTGCCGGGAAGCGAACAAACCTACGAGAGCTAAGTTGCCAAAGTTTGAGCACTCAAATTTTTAAATTTCTAAGGTTATCTTCCTTGAACGACCACACTTTGTATGGAAAACCTGTGCGCGGAGGAACCTACCCGTGGTTAGCCGCGCCCTTACTTTGTTTCGAGCACGCTCAATGGCTTAAGTGAGCTGCGACAAGTGTCGCGCCCTTACTTCGTTTTCGAGTTCGCTCAACAATCTAAGTGTGCTGCGACTAGCTGCGGCAAGGTATCTTGCCGGCGAGGGCATTGCCAGCAGGCTGCTAAGAGTCCCGCACTCAGCGCTCGCGGCAAGGGTCCCTTTGCCGGCAAGTTCCCTAAAAGCGTAGGGTGGAAAGTATACAAAGTGAAGGAACCAAGCAAGGGAGATGACACCGCATTGTCTATCCAAAATAAAGTTATATTACAAGATAACTTGCCGCTGTTCTAACCAACTACTACCCATGACTTAATCGACAGCGGCAAGGGAAGCAGAAAGAAGGGAGCCTAATCCACACGGTCTCCGTCAACCCTCTTGATCTTGCCCGCCTTGGCCACGATGTGGGCAACTCGTGCCTTCAGCGCTTCCATGTCAGCTTCAGGCGGCATGGTCCGGAGGACGTTCTCAAGATTGATCCCAGGGTTGCGGTAGACGATCTTCGTCAGCACCCGCTCCATAGTACCCATACAAAGCCGGCATGCCTCGTTAGCCAGCTGCGTGGGGACCCTCTCCCGTAGCTGCGCGAGGGCCGGCGCTACTCCTCTGAAGAACAAGCTCAGCTTGGCGCTGTGGGGGAGGCTCTCGTCGGGGGAGTACACGAGGTGCTCCGCCCTCAGCGCCACCATCTCCTTGTCGATGTTGGCGGCGGAGGCGACGAGCTCCTCGGTCCACTGCTCCACCGTCCGCTGGAAGTTGTTCTGCGACAGGGCGGCACTGTCCAGCAAGGCCCTCTCAGCATGGAGATCGTCCTTCAGCTTCGTCTCGCGGTCCCGGGCGGCGTCAAGCGAGTCGGTGAGGGTGGAAACCTTCAGCTCCAAGTCTACAATGGAGTCCTTGGCGTCGTTGAGCTCTTTGCCTTTCTCGTAGAGGCAGACTTGCAGCTCCGAGTTGGTATGGGCGTCCTTCTCCCGCGCCACGTTGAGCACGGCAACCCTGTCCTCGCTCGCCTTCAAGCCCGTCTCCAACTGCGCCACCCTGGCCTCCAGATCCCTCTTGGCGGTCTCTGCGGTAGCAGCGGCGTCCCTCGCCTCCTGCAGAGCCCCGCCAATGGCCTGCTCGCGAGCGGTGAGGTCGTCCTCGTGGCTATCGAGGTCGACCTTCCGTTGGTTGAGCTCTCCCTCCCGCCGAGACAGATCCTCGGCGGCCAGTCGCTGCTGCTCCTCCACCTCGGCCTTCTCGAGGAGGAACGCCTGGTGTGCTCCGGCAAGCTCTTCGCGCTCCTCCGCCAAGTTCCGGAGGGCCGCCTGGTTGGCGGCGCGGAGCTCCGCGGCACGCTTTTCCAGATCAGCACCAGCCTTGGCAGCCAGAGCCTCTCGGGACTCCAGCTTGGCTTGCCTGGCCCGGTACAAGCCCAGGAGTCGACGTAGGAGTTGCTCCTCTTCGGCCTCGTTGCTGCTGCCGGGCGCGTTGACAACCCTCAGCCCGGCGGAGGCGAGAACTTCCCCATCGAAGGTCTCCCCCTCCGCGGGTGCCCTTGATGAGGATGCCCACGGGACTTGGATAAAGACCCCGTTGGCGGCCTCCAGATAGACACCCGACCCAGTCGCGGGGGCGGAGGGGTCGGCGGCCGGCGCAGCGTCCGGCGCTCCTGCGGCCTCAGGGCCAGCAGTGCGGTCGCCGGTCCCTTCCCCAGCTGCCGCGTCAGTGGTCGGGACGGTCTCCTCGGCGGCTGGCTCGTCAGCGCCGGCCATCCCTTCAGCGGTGGTGGCGTCGCCAGCATCGCCACGCACTTCCTCCTCGGCGATGGTCTCCGTCTCCATTGGCTCCGGGGCGGGCGGATCTAACAGAAGAAAAACAAAGTAAGGATCGTCAAGCAAATATCCAAAAAGATGAATTCAACAAAAGAGAAGTACAAGGGCTACCTGCGCGGGCCTCTTCGGTAACGGGGTCCCTCGCCGGGGAATCCTCCCTTGGCGGCGTAGTAGAAGCCCCCGCCGGCGGAAGGCAGCTGGCGCCTTCCCTTGGCGGGGTGACCACCCTTGTCGGGGAGCTCGCCCTTGGCGGGGTACTCGCCCTTGGCGGAGTACCCGTCCTTGGCAGAGCACCCCCCCTCGCCGGGGAGCTCCTCCTTGGCGGGGATGGTGGGACGAGCGGCTCGCCGGAAGCAGTGTCTTGATGCTCCTGCGGCTGCGGCTCCACTTCTACACAAGACAACAAGCAAACAAGGCATCAATAAGGATAAGAAGCTCAAGCGCGCCCGATAAGCAGAAAAGTGAACACAGGACTTACGCTGGGGGCTGCGCTGGGGGCTGCTCTCCGGAGCAGCAGGCTGGTCCGGCAAGCTTGTCGCGGGCGCATCCTCCGTTGCTGCGATGGGCTCGTCGTCCTCAAGGTCAACCACAGGGATCTTGGCCCTCTTCGCCATCCTCTGGGTCAAGGTCCTGGAAGCCAAACAAGATCAGAGTTAGGCAAAGAGAAATCAAGACAAAAACAACAAGAATCAGAAGAAACGGAAGTTGCAAGTGCTTACTCTTCCTCCTCCTCGTCAGAGCTAAGGGCAGAGAAGTCGAATTCCGCCTCGCGTGCCCCAGCGCGAGGAGCTGGAGGAGTAGGCTCCCTCGGGCGCTTGGCGGGCTCCGGAGCCGTGGGTTGCGAAGACCCCGCTCCGGTCGTCGCCGAGGACCGAGGGGCAGAAGGAACACCAGAACCGCTTCGGGAAGATGCTCCTCCACTTGCCGCTGGAACACGGGGCGCCTCCTTGACGACCTTGCTCGTCGTGGTGACACGCGTCGCACGACGTTTCGGTTGTTGTCGGGGCGTCGGTTGCCTCGCCGTCTCGGTGGTCTTGCGGAGGCGTTTCTTCTGCGGTGGCGGAGGACTCGGTGGTGGCGGAGAGTTCTCTGAGGACGAGGAGGCGTCGTCGAGGTTCAGTGACCCACCCGAGTCTTCGTCGGAATCGCCCGATTCGGCGTCCTCCTCGGCGGGCTCACTGGACTCAGTGCCTTGCCCGGCAGCCTCGCTCTTCCCGGCAGGCTCCCCGGCAGGCTTCCCGGCGGGCCTCAGCAGCTTGAGGATCTCTTCCTCCTCGGCCTGGCTCACTGCGTCCGCTGCCTCTGCTTCCTCCACGGTATACCCAAACTCACCCGCGGCCGCCGCTGCGGCGGCCTCCTCCATCCTGTTGGCTATGTACGCCACGTCCCGGTCGGTGGTCGCACGGGTGAGCCCCTTTTTCTCCTCGGGGTTGCGTGGCCGTTCAACCAGATTGTCGAAGAAGGTCTGCACGGTCTCCTCTGAAGGCGTCAGCCAAGTGGGAACAACCCCGTGGGAGTCACACTCAGGCATTGCCGCGCGGATGGCACTAAGAACGGAGTTGTTGCATAATGGAACCACTCCGTCCGACGAGGTGAACCACTCCGGGTGCTTGGGATCATGCTTGAACAGCTCCCGGACCATCCCCTTGAGTTCCAAGATGGTGAAGTTATAATTCAGCCCGGGGCGCAGCCTCATGCGGTCTGCCGCGTTACCGAAGTCCCAAGCAGGCCTCTTCCTTTCCTACAGGGGAGCAATGCGGCCGCGAAGGAAATCAGCCCCGACCTCGCCTACCGTAAGGTTGGCGGCCCGGAGGCGAAGGATCCTAGTAAGGGCAATCTGCAGCTTGTCGTCCTCCGGGGCCAAGTCACTCCAATCCTTGCCGCGCACTATTGCAGTCCGGCGCGGCGAGGTGAATTGCTGGGGTTCCTCTTCCATGACCCAGCACCAATCAGCCCTCCACTCTTCCCACTTGCCGCGGAGCTCTCCAATCAAGTACGCCTCCTTCTTGTTGAGCCTGAAGATCCAGGAAATACCGCCGGAGAGTGGGGAACCAGACTCTACTCTAGGTGTGAAGAAGTGGCGGAAGAGAGCTACGTTTGGATGGACCCCGACATAGTTTTCGCACAGATGTGCGAAAACGGCCAAAGTGAGGACGGCGTTCGGGGTGAAATCTAAGAGGTGGAATCCGTATGTGTTCATCACATCATAGAAAAACTCGGAATACGGAGGACAAAGACCGCAGTGGAAGAACAGAGCAAAGAAGTAGTAACCTCCCGGGTACATGTCGATGGCTTGGGCGGGGAGGACTCTGGTGCGCGGGTGAGCCTTCGTCTCCCTCGCCCAGAACAGGTAATACTTGTCACGCAGCTCCCTCGCGCCAAGCCTCGGCGGGAAGACCACCATACTCTTCCGCATGGCTGCCAGCTTCGCCGCCTTGTCGGACTTGTCGCTCTTTGCCTTGCTGCTCTTCGGGGCCATGGCGGAGACGGCGGGAAGGGTCGGCGGTGCCGGAGAGGCAGGCGGCGGCGGAAGAGTGGTGGAGCTCGACTCTCTGTCAACCTTTGGAGAGGCAGAGGGCGCCGGGGGTTTCTGGAGATTGAAGACACAATGAAAGCAATGGGGGAAAAACTGCCCCTGCTTCCTCTGCTTTTAAGGGGGAAGTGGGGGACGTTCCGCATTTTCCCATTAAAGAAACAGGCCAAGATCTCTCCCACGACGCCGCAATCGACGCGTGCCGTTAGGGAGGGATGCGGCAGATACGGAGAGGGATGCGGCGCGCCGTGGGCCGCGTGTGCCTGTGCACTGTTTTGGGCCTGGCCCAACAGCGTCCGGCATCGTGTGTGGCCCAGGCCCGGGGGCTCCTGTCGGTGTACTAAAGTACGGGTACCTTAGTATCCCGACTTGTGCACGGGCAGCAGCAGCACCCCGCGGCTGGGCTTACCACGCGCCCGCCAAGGCCCGCTCTGGGTCCCTTAGAACCATTCAAGAACAAAGTATACAAGTCAGAAGAACAAGGCCCCGGCAAGAGGAGCTTGCCGGGAAGGCCGCACCAGGCTCAAGGTTACCACTTCAGCACAAGACCCTGGCAAGAGGAGCTTGCCAGGAAGGCCAAAGAACGGCACCTCAGAAGACATATCGTGGCGCATCACGCGCCCCGGCAGGACCCGGAGAGCGACAAGCTTCCGGACCCGGCAAGATAGCAGCCCCGGCAAGGTGCTTGCCGGGGGAGCTTTCACTGTGTGCCCGCGCTCCAGCTCATCTGACCATGCGTCGCCCTGGGGCCCTTCCAGGGGCACGTGGCAGGTGGCTGTGCAGCCTGGGGTACACGGTGGCGAGCCACGGTGACGAGGCCACCATCGTGGCGAACGAAGACGCATGGACGAACGCTTTTGGGGTGACGGCGACGGGCATTCAATGCCCTTGTCCCCCACCGTCAGGGTTAGGTATAAACCACTGTGCATACACTGTTCATGCACTGTTACAACTACCACCAATTTTACACCTTTACCCTCCTCTACGTTGACACCTGTCGGTGACCCCTTTGAGCTATAAAAGGAGGCCCATGCACAACGTGGAGGGGGTTCGATTCCAGGAACTTGATCACGCCCACGCTCGGCGTAGCTAGTACTGTAGATCTTCAAGCTCCCGAGCTCAAGAACGCAATACAACCAAGGCAGGAGTAGGGTTTTACGCGTCCGCGCAGCCCGAACCTGGGTAAACTGCTCGCGTGTGCCCCTCGATCTGCTCTTTATGCTCCCTCCGCTCCCTTGCCGTACCGTAGAAGGGGCTCCGGTCCCATAGGTGTTCGTGGGCGATCAGTTTCCCCGACACACGGCTTTTATCGTTAGAGAGCAACCCACCTCCGAAGCGTTTGAGAGAGAAATCCTTGCGAGGATAAAGCCAAAACACCCAGAGCCAAAGAGTGTTAGGCATCACTGAAGTCTTTCTGTCTATGTGACCTGAAGACTTATTACACTTGAGGACTGTGTATCCTCCAGCCAGTTAGGCATCGCGTTCTGAGCATCCAAGAGTCATTGTGGATCGCCGGTGAACGAAGTCTGTGAAGGTTTGGAAGTCTACCTTGAAGACTTACCAGAGTGATTGGGTGAGGACTGGGTGTCCTTTGCTCAAGGGGAATAAGGTGAAGACACGGTCTTCATAGTTCAATCTCAGCCTCCCTAACCAGACTTACAGTTGTCACATTAACTGGAACTGGTCTACCAAATCCCTCTCGTCTTTGAGCTACAGGTTCTATCTTCCAACTCATTTACTTTCCAGTTTGTCTTCGCAAAGTCATTGCTTGTTTCTCTGATCTGTTTGACTTCACTGTGTGAAGACTGTTACCTGTTTAGCTTCATTATGCCTTCCATCTTGATCCAAGTTATCTAGCTATCAATAGTTCTCGTATTCTCACTATGTTGCTTACTTGACTATTGTGTGTCTAGAGTCGTTTATCTTCCACTTCTTATCATATAGGTTCTTTTCATCTGTCTGTCTTCAAAAGATATCGTGTTTTGAGGACTTTCATAAAAATCACCTATTCACCCCCCCTCTAGTCGATAACTTGCACTTTCAATTGGTATCAGAGCAAGGTGCTCCCTTGTTCTGTGTGATTCAGTTTAACAACCTGGAGTTTCAGTTATGTCGACTGCAGGGATAATCAAAGTATGTGATGTGTGGCCTGTCTTCAATGGGACTGATTACCCCTACTGGAAGAATAAGATGTGCATGCGTCTTGAAGCTATCGACAATGATCTCTGGTATGTCATCAAGACTGGTGTTCCCAAGGCTGGTGAAGGTGTCACCCCTGCTGATGTCAAGAAGTTTGCTCAACTGGACTCAACCGCCAGGAACATCATTTGTGGTTATTTGACTAAAGGACAGTACGGACGTGTGTAAGTGCATCTAGTGCCACCCCTAGTTGTTTTTGGAGTATTGACGACAAACCTGGTGGAGGGACTAATATGTTTGTGAGAATTGCAGGATAACACAAGTAGTAGTCCCTCATTGATTCGATTTACCTACCAGAGATGACCCCTAAAAATGTATGAAGACATTGACATCAGTGGTGGTATATGAAGATAATCACATTGAAGACTATGACATGAGAAGACATTGTGTGAAGACTATGGAGAGCGAAGACGTAGATGTTTTGTTGTTTCCTTTTCTTCTTTGTTGAGTCATAGGAACCACCGTACTGTTAAGTGGGGTCCAAGTGATCTAAGTCAGAGTGACTGAAGTGATGCTCAACCAAAACCTATGTCTTCGAGCGAAGACTATGAGAGCAAATTTTATCCAGAGTTGGATGAGTCAGCCTTACTTGCAGCCCAAGTAAAGTTGTCGTGTGAGTGTTTGAAATCAGACCGTTGGAACACGTGTCAGTTCCTTAGTGACCCAGGGTCACTTCGGACAAATCAGGTCGGGTTGCCCAGTGGCTATAAATAGCCCACCCCCTATACCATAAATTGGTGGCTGCTTAGAGTTATTACACGACTTTTGTCGTTTGAGAGCAACCCACCTCCGAAGCGTTTGAGAGAGAAATCCTTGCTAGGACAAAGCCAAAACACCCAGAGCCAAAGAGTGTTAGGCATCACTGAAGTCTTTCTGTCTATGTGACCTGAAGACTTATTACACTTGAGGACTGTGTATCCTCCAGCCAGTTAGGCGTCGTGTTCTGAGCATCCAAGAGTCATTGTGTGTCGCCGGTGAACGAAGTCTGTGAAGGTTTGGAAGTCTACCTTGAAGACTTACCGGAGTGATTGGGTGAGGACTAGGTGACCTTTGCTCAAGGGGAATAAGGTGAAGACACGGTCTTCATAGTTCAATCTCAGCCTTCCTAACCAGACGTACAGTTGTCACATTAACTGGAACTGGTCTACCAAATCCCTCTCGTCTTCGAGCTACTGGTTCTATCTTCCAACTCATTTACTTTCCAGTTTGTCTTCACAAAGTCATTGCTTGTTTCTCTGATCTGTTTGACTTCACTGTGTGAAGATTGTTACCTGTTTAGCTTCATTATGTCTTCCATCTTGATCCATGTGTCAGGCCCAAGATGCGATTCTATCCCGATCACGTGACACTTACGTGATTGAGGCACAACCGCATTTCGGGCGCTTAGCAAGATGGATATCATTACATCGTACCATTACATACATACATGGGGGATACAACAATACATACAAGTCACAAGAATACAACAACATCAATACAAAGTATCCGACTACGGATACAAACAAGAAAAGCACAACGACATCCATCTGCTATCCCAGGCTGCCGACCCGGAACCTAACCCAAGACTGAAGAAGAAGAACTCCAACAACACAACAACGCTCTCACGTCAAGACATCGGAAACCTTCACCTGCAACTGTTGTTGTAGTATCTGTGAGCCACGAGGACTCAGCAATCCCATAACCATGGGTAACAAGACTATCAAAGCTTAATAGGTAGGAAGAGGTAAAGTGGTGAGGTTGTAGCAGCGGCTAAGAAAAAATATGGTGGCTAACTTACGAGTACAAGAATAAGATGAGCATCTACGCAAACGGTCGCAACTAGTAGTGATCGCTAAAGATCCTGAACTACTTACGAGTCAAACATAACCCCACCGTGTTCTCTTCTCAAAGTGAAATGAGACAGTCACGGTTACTCACACAGTTGTGTGTTTTACTCCGGATCCTCTGTCAAGTTTTCTACAACCGGACATTAACAAATTCCAATCTGCCACATAACCGCGGGCACGGCTTTCGAAAGATCATAACCCTGCAGGGGTGTCCCAACTTAGCCCATCACAAGCTCTCACGATTAGCTGAAGTGATAAATATAATATCATCACCCCTTATCTTAGGGAAATCCGATCAGGCTCGGCGTCCCGGTGCACAAGACATTTCGACAATGGTAAAACAAGTCCAGCAAGACCTCCCGGCGTGTCGACACCCTGATAGTAGCCACGCGTATCTCGTCTCAGGCCACGTCTGGATGGGCGAAGCTACAGGTAAAACCAAACCTCGAGTTTCCCCGGGGTGGCCCTGCAGGCTCCCCGTTTGGGACCAACACCATCTGCACTGGCCCCCCTGCTATGTAGAAAAGAATCCCCGGGGACGCGACCCCCTATGCAAATTTAATTAATTAATTAAGTTGTTATTATGAGGCAAAATAAAACCAATGTTGGGCCTTGCTGGAGGAGTTTTATCCAAAGTCGAAGTGTCAAGGGGCCCCATATACCCATCGTGTAAGGAACGCAAAATCAAGGAACATAATGCCGGTTTATCGGCGCCTAAGATGGCATGAGTGGAACAAAACACCGAGCAAAAGGCCAAGCCTTCCACCCATGCCCAGTATATAGGTGTGTTAATAATAATAATAGATATTGTGATATTCCAACAACAAGTTCCCTCCTGGAACGATCTTCATCTTCACCTGCAACTAACAATGCTATAAGAGGGGCTGAGCAAGCGGGTAACATAGCCAAACAGTGGTTTTGCTAGGAAGGTTTCAAAGGTTAGAGGTTTCATGGCAACAAGGAGAGGCTGACAAAAATGATGGGTAGCGCGACATGTAACGATAGCATCGAGACACTAAGCATGGCAATGATAGTAAAGGTATCCAAGGGTAT
Organism: Secale cereale; assembly: GCA_902687465.1. NCBI lineage: Eukaryota > Viridiplantae > Streptophyta > Magnoliopsida > Poales > Poaceae > Secale > Secale cereale. The sequence continues at coordinate 834,571,815 of LR738713.1, forward strand.
GTTCATCTTGCCTGAGATCCCGCAAGGAAGAAGAACGGTTCCGTGAAGAAGACGGAGAAGAAGCCTTGAAGAAGAACCACGGGTAGACGATCGAATCCTCACGAACGCAACGGAACAAGCACTAATGAGAAGAAGCAAGCAATACGGTAAACAACCACTCAAGAACATAACAATATGCTCAACCAAGTATGAAGCAAAACAAGTCTACTTATGATGCATAGAAAGTTTACACAGGAAGCAAAACATGGCAAGGTAGGAAGCACAGCAAAACAGCACAAGTTTATATATGATGCATTACATGGCAAGGTATGATGCATGACAATTATATACAGGAAGCAATACATGGCAAGGTAGGAAGCACAGAAAACATCACAGGAAACATGGCAATGTGCTTAAGCAAGTATGATGCAAACAAGTCTATATAGGAAGCACAACAAGTCTAAACAGGAAGCATTACATGGCAAGGTAGGAAGCATAGAAAACAACACAAGTCTATATGATGCAATACATGGCAAGATATGATGCATGACAAATCTATACAGGAAGCACAACAAGTATATACAGGAAGCATAACATGGCAATGTAGGAAGCACAGCATGATAAGGTAGGAAGCACAACATGGCAACGGTGCAAGATGCACCCAAACATCAACCAAACTCACTCCAAACATGAAAACAATATGATATTATGATTCTACATGCAAAATCACACAAGTTTCATATAAGGAACACTCCAAACGGAGCAACGGGCTAAAAGATACACATGAAACAAGATATAACAACAAGCTGAAATTAACAGCCACATAGCAACTTTGGAGCATGATAATTATAAGCTACAGCACTCAAACATGGTGATAAGAAGCATGAACATGAAGTAGACATATCCTACAGCAAACAACTCCATTGGAGCATCTCCATAGGAGGCATGGATCAATAGCAACAAGCTAAAACATTTTGATCATGACAACAAGAACCTGACAGCAGTATTTTATAGCAACTTGGGAGCAAGAAATAAATAAGCTACAGCAGGTCAAATGAGCAAGTAAGGGCATGAATGGATAGACAACAACATATACAACAAGGAAAGATCAATAGCCACCCCAAAACTATCATGGATTTGCCTAGAACAACAAGCAAACATAGCATCCGGATATTACAGATTCCAGACTTAGTGAAATTTCACTAAGTGTTAAAACAGCAATAACAACATGGCATGTTTGTGAGCAAGTTTAAGTCACCTCAAAGCATATCATGGAAAGTTAAATGCACCACATCAAAGAGCACATCATGGAGATTCTAAAACATCTAGGCATGTGACATGGGGACAAACACATCAATAGCAACGAGCTCCTCAACTAGGCATCTCGTAACAAGTTTCAGAACATAACAGCCAAATGCACTTTTGCAACATAGATAAACATTGCAATATGAACTCAAACAAGCATGCTATAGCAACCAACATGTAGAGCATCTCATGATGAACATGTGGACATATCATTTGCATCATTTGGATAAACATGCACCAAGTTATCATATCTCAAACATGGCAACAAAAACAACTAATAGCAGCAGTTTATAACAAGTAGAACTCTTCTCATGAAGATTAAGACATCTAGATGACCTCGAACATGCATGGCACAATGGAACAAAACATAGTACATGTCACCACGATCATTTTGACATATCATACACACCAAACGGACATGCACAGTAAAAGATATCCTCATCACAAATATGCATCAGACACTGAAATCTAAGGACTTAGCAGAGAAAACGAAGTCAACCTCCGGGTCAAACGGGTCGGGCGTCGGGTCGGATCGAGCGGTCAACGGGCTACCGGGAGCGGATCTGGCGGATCTGGACCGGCCGGCCCGTTAGGGTTTGGGCGCCTGGCGCCTGGCGATCTGGATCGAGGGCGCTGGCTCCCTCGAGCCCGTCCCTCGAGCGGCGGCGGCTGGCTGCGATCTCGTCGGGTGGCGACGCGCTGAAGCTGCCTGGCGAGGTGGCCGGCGGCTGGCCCGGCCCTGCGGTGGCGGCGAAACGGCGAGGGGGGCCGAGGCGGCGGCGAGGAGGGGCGCCGGAGTGGCGAGAGGAACGGCGGCGGGGAGAACGGTGGCGCACGGCTGGCGGTGAGGAGGCGAGCTCCGACGGCGGGTTCGGCGGAGGAAGACGAAGGGCGCGGGGTCGGCTCGGATCTGGCGGAGGAGCGGACCGGCGCTGGGCCCCTCGGGCCCGCGCGGCGGGGAGGAAGCACTACATGGCGGGGTCGGAAGCACCGAGCGGCGGCGGAGGAAGCACGGCTCGGCGGCGGTGGAAACACTGGGCGATGCTGGTGGAAGCACTGCGCGGCAGAGGTGGAAATACTAGGGTTTTGGACGCAAAAATTGGAGGGGGTGGACGTTTATATAGGCACAAGGAGCTAGGGTAGTCCAAATGAGGAGAGGTTTTCGGCCACGAGATCACAATTGAACGGCCTAGATGATGGGAAGGGTTTGAGCTGGGTTGGTGGGCTGTGTAGAGTAGTTGGGCTGAGGTGAGAGGAGAGGGAGAGAGGCCCGCGGGGGTTTTCGGAGACCGAAAACGTCCGACGAAATAACCGGCGACTAGTGCCGCTATAAATATCCGTTGGGCTATCAAACGAGCTCCGAATGCGATGAAATTTGGCAGGCAGCCTGTCTACACTATAATAAGACCACACGCCAAGTTTCAACCCATTCCGAGAACGTTTTTCAGCCACTCACAAAATAAATATTCGGAGGCACCGCAGGCGCGTGCAAGTGTGTGTGGGCTCAGAACGGTCAACGGAGAGGACGAGGGAACTCGGGCGGATGCAAGTTTTGAAAACGTGCTGATGCAACACACATGATGACATGGCAAGATGCAACACGCAAGCAGATGACATGGCAACGGCAATGAATAACTGGCTGACACCTGGCGCACCGGTCTCGGGGTGTCACACCATGTTATCTAGCTATCAATAGTTCTCGTATTCTCACTATGTTGCTTCCTTGACTATTGTGTGTCTAGAGTCGTTTATCTTCCACTGCTTATCATATAGGTTCTTTTCATCTGTCTGTCTTCAAAAGATATCGTGTTTTGAGGACTTTCATAAAAATCGCCTATTCACCCCCCCTCTAGTCGATAACTTGCACTTTCAATTGGTATCAGAGCAAGGTGCTCCCTTGTTCTGTGTGATTCAGTTTAACAACCTGGAGTTTTAGTTATGTCGACTGCAGGGATAATCAAAGTCTGTGATGCGTGCCCTGTCTTTGATGGGACTGATTACCCCTACTGGAAGAATAAGATGTGCATGCGTCTTGAAGCTATCGACAATGATCTCTGGTATGTCATCAAGACTGGTGTTCCCAAGGCTGGTGAAGGTGTCACCCCTGCTGTTGTCAAGAAGTTTGCTCAACTGGACTCAACCGCCAAGAACATCATTTGTGGTCATTTGACTAAAGGACAGTACGGACGTGTGTAAGTGCATCTAGTGCCACCCCTAGTTGGTTTTGGAGTATTGACGACAAACCTGGTGGAGGGACTAATGTGTTTGTGAGAATTGCGGGATAACATAGGTAGTAGTCCCTCATTGATTCGGTTTACCTATCGGAGATGACCCCTAAAAATGTATGAAGACATTGACATCAGTGGTGGTATATGAAGATAATCATATTGAAGACTATGACATGAGAAGACATTGTGTGAAGACTATGGAGAGCGAAGACGTAGATGTTTCGTTGTTTCCTTTTCTTCTTTGTTGAGTCATAGGAACCACCGTACTGTTAAGTGGGGTCCAAGTGATCTAAGTCAGAGTTACTGAAGTGATGCTCAACCAAAACCTATGTCTTCGAGCGAAGACTATGAGAGCAAATCTTATCCAGAGTTGGATGACTCAGCCTTACTTGCAGCCCAAGTAAAGTTGTCGTGTGAGTGTTTGAAATATGACCGTTGGAACACGTGTCAGTTCCTTAGTGACCCAAGGTCACTTCGGACATATCAGGTCGGGTTGCCCAGTGGCTATAAATAGCCCACCCCCTACACCATAAATTGGTGGCTGCTCAGAGTTATTGCACGGCTTTTGTCGTTTGAGAGCAACCCACCTCCGAAGCGTTTGAGAGAGAAATCCTTGCGAGGACAAAGCCAAAACACCAGAGCCAAAGAGTGTTAGGCATCACTGAAGTCTTTCTGTCTGTGTGACCTGAAGACTTATTACACTTGAGGACTGTGTATCCTCCAGCCAGTTAGGCGTCGCGTTCTGAGCATCCAAGAGTCATTGTGGATCGCCGTTGAACGAAGTCTGTGAAGGTTTGGAAGTCTACCTTGAAGACTTACCGGAGTGATTGGGCGAGTACTGGGTGTCCTTTGCTCAAGGGGAATAAGGTGAAGACACGGTCTTCATAGTTCAATCTCAGCCTCCCTAACCAGACGTACAGTTGTCACATTAACTAGAACTGGTCTACCAAATCCCTCTCGTCTTCGAGCTACTGGTTCTATCTTCCAACTCATTTACTTTCCAGTTTGTCTTCGCAAAGTCATTGCTTGTTTCTCTGATCTGTTTGACTTCACTGTGTGAAGACTATTACCTGTTTAGCTTCATTATGTCTTCCATCTTGATCCATGTTATCTAGCTATCAATAGTTCTCGTATTCTCACTATGTTGCTTACTTGACTATTGTGTGTCTAGAGTCGTTTATCTTCCACTGCTTATCATATAGGTTCTTTTCATCTGTTTGTCTTCAAAAGATATCGTGTTTTGAGGACTTTCATAAAAATCGCCTATTCACCCCCCTCTAGTCGATAACTTGCACTTTCAACTGGTATCAGAGCAAGGTGCTCCCTTGTTCTGTGTGATTCAGTTTAACAACCTGGAGTTTTAGTTATGTCGACTGCAGGGATAATCAAAGTCTGTGATGCGTGCCCTGTCTTCGATGGGACTGACTACCCCTACTGGAAGAATAAGATGTGCATGCGTCTTGAAGCTATCGACAATGATCTCTGGTATGTCATCAAGACTGGTGTTCCCAAGGCTGGTGAAGGTGTCACCCCTGCTGATGTCAAGAAGTTTGCTCAACTGGACTCAACCGCCAAGAACATCATTTGTGGTGATTTGACTAAAGGACAGTACGGACGTGTGTAAGTGCATCTAGTGCCACCCCTAGTTGGTTTTGGAGTATTGACGACAAACCTGGTGGAGGGACTAATGTGTTTGTGAGAATTGCAGGATAATACAGGTAGTAGTCCCTCATTGATTCGGTTTACCTACCGGAGATGACCCCTAAAAATGTATGAAGACATTGACATCAGTGGTGGTATATGAAGATAATCATATTGAAGACTATGACATGAGAAGACATTGTGTGAAGACTATGGAGAGCGAAGACGTAGATGTTTTGTTGTTTCCTTTTCTTCTTTGTTGAGTCATAGGAACCACCGTACTGTTAAGTGGGGTCCAAGTGATTTAAGTCAGAGTTACTGAAGTGATGCTCAACCAAAACCTATGTCTTCGAGCGAAGACTATGAGAGCAAATCTTATCCAGAGTTGGATGAGTCAACCTTACTTGCAGCCCAAGTAAAGTTGTCGTGTGAGTGTTTGAAATCTGACCGTTGGAACACGTGTCAGTTCCTTAGTGACCCAGGGTCACTTCGGACAAATCAGGTCGGGTTGCCCAGTGGCTATAAATAGCCCACCCCCTACACCATAAATTGGTGGCTGCTCATAGTTATTGCGCGGCTTTTGTCATTTGAGAGCAACCCACCTCCGAAGCGTTTGAGAGAGAAATCCTTGCGAGGACAAAGCCAAAACACCCAGAGCCAAAGAGTGTTAGGCATCACTGAAGTCTTTCTGTCTGTGTGACCTGAAGACTTATTACACTTGAGGACTGTGTATCCTCCAGCCAGTTAGGCGTCGCGTTCTGAGCATCCAAGAGTCATTGTGGATCGCCGGTGAACAAAGTCTGTGAAGGTTTGGAAGTCTACCTTGAAGACTTACCGGAGTGATTGGGCGAGGACTGGGTGTCCTTTGCTCAAGGGGAATAAGGTGAAGACACGGTCTTCATAGTTCAATCTCAGCCTCCCTAACCAGACGTACAGTTGTCACATTAACTAGAACTGGTCTACCAAATCCCTCTCGTCTTCGAGCTACTGGTTCTATCTTCCAACTCATTTACTTTCCAGTTTGTCTTCGCAAAGTCATTGCTTGTTTCTCTGATCTGTTTGACTTCACTGTGTGAAGACTATTACCTGTTTAGCTTCATTATGTCTTCCATATTGATCCATGTTATCTAGCTATCAATAGTTCTCGTATTCTCACTATGTTGCTTACTTGACTATTGTGTGTCTAGAGTCGTTTATCTTCCACTGCTTATCATATAGGTTCTTTTCATCTATTTGTCTTCAAAAGATATCGTGTTTTGAGGACTTTCATAAAAATCGCCTAT
>LR738713.1:834578359-834658941 GCA_902687465.1 Secale cereale
CCCCCCTCTAGTCGATAACTTGCACTTTCAACTGGTATCAGAGCAAGGTGCTCCCTTGTTCTGTGTGATTCAGTTTAACAACCTGGAGTTTTAGTTATGTCGACTGCAGGGATAATCAAAGTCTATGATGCGTGCCCTGTCTTCGATGGGACTGATTACCCCTACTGGAAGAATAAGATGTGCATGCGTCTTGAAGCTATCGACAATGATCTCTGGTATGTCATCAAGACTGGTGTTCCCAAGGCTGGTGAAGGTGTCACCCCTGCTGATGTCAAGAAGTTTGCTCAACTGGACTCAACCGCCAAGAACATCATTTGTGGTCATTTGACTAAAGGACAGTACGGACGTGTGTAAGTGCATCTAGTGCCATCCCTAGTTGGTTTAGGAGTATTGACGACAAACCTGGTGGAGGGACTAATGTGTTTGTGAGAATTGCAGGATAACACAGGTAGTAGTCCCTCATTGATTCGGTTTACCTACCGAAGATGACCCCTAAAAATGTATGAAGACATTGACATCAGTGGTGGTATATGAAGATAATCATATTGAAGACTATGACATGAGAAGACATTGTGTGAAGACTATGGAGAGCGAAGACGTAGATGTTTTGTTGTTTCCTTTTCTTCTTTGTTGAGTCATAGGAACCACCGTACTGTTAAGTGGGGTCCAAGTGATCTAAGTCAGAGTTACTGAAGTGATGCTCAACCAAAACCTATGTCTTCGAGCGAAGACTATGAGAGCAAATCTTATCCAGAGTAGGATGAGTCAGCCTTACTTGCAGCCCAAGTAAAGTTGTCGTGTGAGTGTTTGAAATCTGACCGTTGGAACACGTGTCAGTTCCTTAGTGACCCAGGGTCGCTTCGGACAAATCAGGTCGGGTTGCCCAGTGGCTATAAATAGCCCACCCCCTACACCATAAATTGGTGGCTGCTCAGAGTTATTGCATGGCTTTTGTCGTTTGAGAGCAACCCACCTCCGAAGCGTTTGAGAGAGAAATCCTTGCGAGGACAAAGCCAAAACACCCAGAGCCAAAGAGTGTTTGGCATCACTGAATTCTTTCTGTCTGTGTGACCTGAAGACTTATTACACTTGAGGACTGTGTATCCTTCAGCCAGTTAGGCGTCGCGTTCTGAGCATCCAAGAGTCATTGTGGATCGCCGGTGAACGAAGTCTGTGAAGGTTTGGAAGTCTACCTTGAAGACTTACCGGAGTGATTGGGCGAGGACTGGGTGTCCTTTGCTCAAGGGGAATAAGGTGAAGACACGGTCTTCATAGTTCAATCTCAGCCTCCCTAACCAGACGTACAGTTGTCACATTAACTAGGACTGGTCTACCAAATCCCTCTCGTCTTCGAGCTACTGGTTCTATCTTCCAACTCATTTACTTTCCAATTTGTCTTCGCAAAGTCATTGCTTGTTTCTCTGATCTGTTTGACTTCACTGTGTGAAGTCTATTACCTGTTTAGCTTCATTATGTCTTCCATCTTGATCCATGTATTAACTAGGACTGGTCTACCAAATCCCTCTCGTCTTCGAGCTACTGGTTCTATCTTCCAACTCATTTACTTTCCAGTTTGTCTTCGCAAAGTCATTGCTTGTTTCTCTGATCTGTTTGACTTCACTGTGTGAAGTCTATTACCTGTTTAGCTTCATTATGTCTTCCATCTTGATCCATGTTATCTAGCTATCAATAGTTCTCGTATTCTCACTATGTTGCTTACTTGACTATTGTGTGTCTAGAGTCGTTTATCTTCCACTGCTTATCATATAGGTTCTTTTCATCTGTTTGTCTTCAAAAGATATCGTGTTTTGAGGACTTTCATAAAAATCGCCTATTCACCCCCCCTCTAGTCGATAACTTGCACTTTCAACTGGTATCAGAGCAAGGTGCTCCCTTGTTCTGTGTGATTCAGTTTAACAACCTGGAGTTTTAGTTATGTCGACTGCAGGGATAATCAAAGTCTGTGATGCGTGCCCTGTCTTCGATGGGACTGATTACCCCTACTGGAAGAATAAGATGTGCATGCGTCTTGAAGCTATCGACAATGATCTCTGGTATGTCATCAAGACTGGTGTTCCCAAGGCTGGTGAAGGTGTCACCCCTGCTGATGTCAACAAGTCTGCTCAACTGGACTCAACCGCCAAGAACATCATTTGTGGTCATTTGACTAAAGGACAGTACAGACGTGTGTAAGTGCATCTAGTGCCACCCCTAGTTGGTTTTGGAGTATTGACGACAAACCTGGTGGAGGGACTAATGTGTTTGTGAGAATTGCAGGATAACACAGGTAGTAGTCCCTCATTGATTCGGTTTACCTACCGGAGATGACCCCTAAAAATGTATGAAGGCATTGACATCAGTGGTGGTATATGAAGATAATCATATTGAAGACTATGACATGAGAAGACATTGTGTGAAGACTATGGAGAGCGAAGACGTAGATGTTTCGTTGTTTCCTTTTCTTCTTTGTTGAGTCATAGGAACCACCGTACTGTTAAGTGGGGTCCAAGTGATCTAAGTCAGAGTTACTGAAGTGATGCTCAACCAAAACCTATGTCTTCGAGCGAAGACTATGAGAGCAAATCTTATCCAGAGTTGGATGACTCAGCCTTACTTGCAGCCCAAGTAAAGTTGTCGTGTGAGTGTTTGAAATCTGACCGTTGGAACACGTGTCAGTTCCTTAGTGACCCAGGGTCACTTCGGACATATCAGGTCGGGTTGCCCAGTGGCTATAAATAGCCCACCCCCTACACCATAAATTGGTGGCTGCTCAGAGTTATTGCACAGCTTTTGTCGTTTGAGAGCAACCCACCTCCAAAGCGTTCGAGAGAGAAATCCTTGCGAGGACAAAGCCAAAACACCCAGAGCCAAAGAGTGTTAGGCATCACTGAAGTCTTTCTGTCTGTGTGACCTGAAGACTTATTACACTTGAGGACTGTGTATCCTCCAACCAGTTAGGCGTCGCGATCTGAGCATCCAAGAGTCATTGTGGATCGCCGGTGAACGAAGTCTGTGAAGGTTTGGAAGTCTACCTTGAAGACTTACCGGAGTGATTGGGCGAGGACTGGGTGTCCTTTGCTCAAGGGGAATAAGGTGAAGACACGGTCTTCATAGTTCAATCTTAGCCTCCCTAACCAGACGTACAGTTGTCACATTAACTAGAACTGGTCTACCAAATCCCTCTCGTCTTCGAGCTACTGGTTCTATCGTCCAACTCATTTACTTTCCAGTTTGTCTTCGCAAAGTCATTGCTTGTTTCTCTGATCTGTTCGACTTCACTGTGTGAAGACTATTACCTGTTTAGCTTCATTATGTCTTCCATCTTGATCCATGTTATCTAGCTATCAATAGTTCTCGTATTCTCACTATGTTGCTTACTTGACTATTGTGTGTCTAGAGTCATTTATCTTCCACTGCTTATCATATAGGTTCTTTTCATCTGTTTGTCTTCAAAAGATATCGTGTTTTGAGGACTTTCATAAAAATCGCCTATTCACCCCCCCTCTAGTCGATAACTTGCACTTTCAACTGGTATCAGAGCAAGGTGCTCCCTTGTTTTGTGTGATTCAGTTTAACAACCTGGAGTTTTAGTTATGTCGACTGCAGGGATAATCAAAGTCTGTGATGCGTGCCCTGTCTTCGATGGGACTGATTACCCCTACTGGAAGAATAAGATGTGCATGCGTCTTGAAGCTATCGACAATGATCTCTGGTATGTCATCAAGACTGGTGTTCCCAAGGTTGGTGAAGGTGTCACCCTTACTGATGTCAAGAAGTTTGCTCAACTGGACTCAACCGCCAAGAACATCATTTGTGGTCATTTGACTAAAGGACAGTACGGACGTGTGTAAGTGCATCTAGTGCCGGTTTTGGAGTATTGACGACAAACCTGGTGGAGGGACTAATGTGTTTGTGTGAATTGTAGGATAACACAGGTAGTAGTCCATCATTGATTCGGTTTACCTACCGGAGATGACCCCTAAAAATGTATGAAGACATTGACATCAGTGGTGGTATATGAAGATAATCATATTGAAGACTATGACATGAGAAGACATTGTGTGAAGACTATGGAGAGCGAAGACGTAGATGTTCCGTTGTTTCCTTTTCTTCTTTGTTGAGGCATAGGAACCACCGTACTGTTAAGTGGGGTCCAAGTGATCTAAGTCAGAGTGACTGAAGTGATGCTCAACCAAAACCTATGTCTTCGAGCGAAGACTATGAGAGCAAATCTTATCCAGAGTTGGATGAGTCAGCCTTACTTGCAGTCCAAGTAAAGTTGTCGTGTGAGTGTTTGAAATCCGACCGTTGGAACACGTGTCAGTTCCTTAGTGACCCAGGGTCACTTCGGACAAATCAGGTCGGGTTGCCCAGTGGCTATAAATAGCCCACCCCCTACACCATAAATTGGTGGCTTCTCAGAGTTATTACACGGCTTTTGTCGTTTGAGAGCAACCCACCTCCGAAGTGTTTGAGAGAGAAATCCTTGCGAGGACAAAGCCAAAACACCCAGAGCCAAAGAGTGTTAGGCATCACTGAAGTCTTTCTGTCTGTGTGACCTGAAGACTTATTACACTTGAGGACTGTGTATCCTCCAGCCAATTAGGCGTCGCGTTCTGAGCATCCAAGAGTCATTGTGGATCGCTGGTGAACGAAGTCTATGAAGGTTTGGAAGTCTACCTTGAAGAATTACCGGAGTGATTGGGCGAGGACTGGGTGTCCTGAGCTCAAGGGGAATAAGGTGAAGACACTGTCTTCATAGTTCAATTTCAGCCTCCCTAACCAGACGTACAGTTGTCACATTAACTGGAACTGGTCTACCAAATCCCTCTCGTCTTCGAGCTACTAGTTCTATCTTCCAACTCATTTACTTTCCAGTTTGTCTTCGCACAGTCATTGCTTGTTTCTCTGATCTGTTTGACTTCACCGTGTGAAGACTGTTACCTGTTTAGCTTCATTCTGTCTTCCATCTTGATCCATGTTATCTAGCTATCAATAGTTCTCGTATTCTCACTATGTTGCTTACTTGACTATTGTGTGTCTAGAGTCATTTATCTTCCACTACTTATCATATATGTTCTTTTCATTTGTCTGTCTTCAAAAGATATCGTGTTTTGAGGACTTCCATAAAAATCGCCTATTCACCCCCCCCCCCCTCTAGTCGATAACTTGCACTTTCAATTGGTATCAGAGCAAGGTGCTCCCTTGTTCTGTGTGATTCTGTTTAACAACATGGAGTTTTAGTTATGTCGACTGCAGGGATAATCAAAGTCTGTGATGCGTGCCCTGTCTTCGATGGGACTGATTACCCCTACTGGAAGAATAAGATGTGCATGCGTCTTGAAGCTATTGACAATGATCTCTGGTATGTCATCAAGACTGGTGTTCCCAAGGCTGGTGAAGGTGTCACCCCTGCTGATGTCAAGAAGTTTGCTCAACTGGACTCAACCGCCAAGAACATCATTTGTGGTCATTTGACTAAAGGACAGTACGGACGTGTGTAAGTGCATCTAGTGCCACCCCTAGTTGGTTTTGGAGTATTGACGACAAACCTGGTGGAGGGACTAATGTGTTTGTGAGAATTGCAGGATAACACAGGTAGTAGTCCCTCATTGATTCGGTTTACCTACCGGAGATGACCCCTAAAAATGTATCAAGACATTGACATCAGTGGTGGTATATGAAGATAATCATATTGAAGACTATGACATGAGAAGACATTGTGTGAAGACTATGGAGAGCGAAGACGTAGATGTTTCGTTGTTTCCTTTTCTTCTTTGTTGAGTCATAGGAACCACCGTACTGTTAAGTGGGGTCCAAGTGATCTACGTCAGAGTGACTGAAGTGATGCTCAACCAAAACCTATGTCTTCGAGCGAAGACTATGAGAGCAAATCTTATCCAGAGTTGGATGAGTCAGCCTTACTTGTAGCCCAAGTAAAGTTGATGTGTGTGTATTTGAAATCTGACCGTTGGAACACGTGTCAGTTCCTTAGTGACCCAGGGTCACTTCGGACAAATCAGGTCGGGTTGCCCAGTGGCTATAAATAGCCCACCCCCTACACCATAAATTGGTGGCTGCTCAGAGTTATTACACGGCTTTTGTCGTTTGAGAGCAACCCACCTCCGAAGCATTTGAGAGAGAAATCCTTGCGAGGACAAAGCCAAAACACCCAGAGCCAAAGAGTGTTAGGCATCACTGAAGTCTTTCTATCTGTGTGACCTGAAGACTTATTACACTTGAGGACTGTGTTTCCTCCAGCTGGTTAGGCGTCGCATTCTGAGCATCCAAGAGTCATTGTGGATCGCCGGTGAACGAAGTCTGTGAAGGTTTGGAAGTCTACCTTGAAGACTTACCAGAGTGATTGGGCGAGGACTAGGTGTCCTTAGCTCAAGGGGAATAAGGTGAAGACGCGGTCTTCTGGGTTAAATCTCAGCCTCCCTAACCAGACGTACAGTTGTCATAGCAACTGGAACTGGTCTAACAAATCACTGTCCTCCCCGAGCTACTGGTTCTATCCTTTCCTTCCCTTTACTTACTGTTCTATGTTGTGAAGTCATTGCATGCTTGCCTTATCAGATTGACTTCACTGAGTATCTACTTGTTATGATTGGCTTCATTCCTTCTTCCATCATGATCCCTACTGCCTATCTGCTATTAGTCTTCGTGCTTCCACTTCATTGAATATATGACTATGGCTTGTCTAGTGTAGTCTACTTTCCGCTGCATACTAATAGGATTGAGTTTATCTTTTGTCTTCAAAACTACCATGTTTTGAAGCATTTCATAAAAATCGCCTATTCACCCCCCCCCCCCTCTAGTCGATATACTGCACTTTCAACGTGTGAGTGCACTGGATTCAGCCAAGCTGGTGTGGGACTGGCTGTCCAAGGTCAATGAAGGCGTCTCCTCATAGAGAGTCTCAAGGATTGATGTTCTTCGCAATCTCTTCAATCGCTTCAATAGAAATGACAAGTCTCTAGTCTTCGAAGGACATCGAAAAGGTGATCTGTATATGGTAGATTTCTCTGCAGGGCCACAACTCGCCGTTTGTCTTCTCGCAAAAGCTTCAGAGTGCTGGCTTTGGCATCAAAGACTAGGTCATGTAGGCATGAGGAACCTGCATACTCTCTCCAAGAAGAAGCACGTCATAGGCATCAAGGGCGTCAAGTTCAAGAAAGATCATTTGTGTGGCGCGTGTGAAGCTGGGAAGATGACTAGGGCCAAGCATCCCTCGAAGACAATCATGACTACATCTCGTCCCTTCGAGCTGCTTCACATGGACTAATTTGGCCCTACTCACTACTCTACTCTCACTACTACTACTTGCTTATATGGCTTCGTGATCGTTGATGACTACTCTAGATATACTTGGGTGCATATAATCCTCTATAAGACTGAAGTGCAGGATGTCTTCAGATGATTCGCCAATCGAGCCATGGACAACTATGGCATCAAGATCAAGCACATCATAAGTGACAATGAAACTGAGTTCAAGAATACAGGGCTTGATACTTATCTTGAAACATTGGGCATCACGCATGAGTTCTCCGCTCCATGCATGCCACTTCTCGAGCTTGTGATGTATTCCCTCGAAGAGGAAAGGGTGATGCAGCACAGTAGCATACGTATTTCCCTCAGTTTTTGAGAACCAAGGTATCAATACAGTAGGAGACCACACGCGAGTCCCTCGCACCTGCACAAACAAATAAGAACTTCGCAGCCAACGCGATAAGGGGTTGTCAATCCCTTTACGGCCACTTACGAAAGTGAGATCTGATAGATAGGATATGATACTATTTTTGGTATTTTCCGTATAAGAATAGAAAGTAAATAAAGCAAAGTAAAGTAGATGAAAGATTAATATGTTGAGAATAGACCAGGGGGCATAGGTTTCACTAGTGGCTTCTCTCATGATAGCAGAATTCTACGGTGGGTGAACAAATTACTGTCGAGCAATTGATAGAAAAGCGCATAGTTATGAGAATATCTAGGCATGATCATTATATATAGGCATCACGCCCGTGACAAGTAGACCGAAATGATTCTGCATCTATTACTATTACTCCACACATCGACTGCTATCCAGCATGCATCTAGAGTATTAAGTTCATAAGAACAGAGTAATGCTTTAAGCAAGATGACATGATGTAGAGGGATAAACTCAAGCAATATGATATTGTAGGATCGAAAGTAGGTCTAGAGGGGGGGGTGATTAGACTACTTGACAATATAAAAAATCTGCCTTTAGATCATGCAATGTTTTTGGCAGTTTCACAACTAAGATCAATACAAGTATCACCCTACACATGCAATTCTAGAGTAATAGCAGCGGAAAGTAAATTGCACATGTAAAAGAGAGGTGGAGAAGATCAAACGTAGTTTGGTGACACGAAGATTTTTGTCGTGGTTCCGATAGGTGGTGCTATCGTACATCCACGTTGATGGAGACTTCAACCCACGGAGGGTAACGGCTGCGCGAGTCCACGGAGGGCTCCACCCACGAAGGGTCCACGAAGAAGCAACCTTGTCTATTCCATCATGGCCTACGCCCACGGAGGACTAGCCTTACTCGGGGTAGATCTTCACGAAGTAGGCGATCTCCTTGCCCTTACAAACTTCTTGGTTCAACTCCACATCTCAAAGACGGAGGCTCCCAAGCGACACCTAACCAATCTAGGAGGCACCACCCTCCAAAAGGTAATAGATGGTGTTGATGATGATGAACTCCTTGCTCTTGTGCTTCAAATGATAATCTCCCCAACACTCAATTCTCCTCACTGATATGGCTGTGGTGGAAGAAAGGTTTGAGTGGAAAGCAACTTGGGAAGGCTAGAAATCAAGTTTCATATGGTAGGAATGGAATGGCTTGATCTCAACACAAGGGTAGGTGGTTCACTTCTCAGAAAGTGTATGGTAGGAGTGGTAGACTTTCTGATGGCTCTCTCCACGAATGAAGAGGGGGTGGAGGGGTATATATAGCCTCCACACAAAATCCAACCGTTACACACACATTTGACCAATCTCGGTGAGACCGAAGTGAAAACTCGGTCAGACCGAAAGTTCAAATATAGTGAACGTTGGGATTTTCGGTGGGACCGAAAATACCATCTCGGTGTGTCCGAAGTGAGTCAAAGGTTGGAGCTTGCCATCTCGGTGGGACCGAAAATAACAACTCGGATATTCCGAAGTGATGTCAATTGGTTACAGAAGGTTGGCAGTCCATTTTCGGTGAGACCGAAACTCAAAATCGGATGGACCGAGAAATTAGGGTTTGGAAGAATAACTGAGGTGGTTCATCTCGGTGGGACTGAGTTTGCAGAATTGGTTTGTCCGACATTACTTATGAGTGTGTTAAATAGTGAAGAGTGCTGATAGTTGAGGGAGCTAGATCACTAAGCACTTGAGCAACCAGATCATTAACACAACCTCATCCCCTTTTAATAGTATTGGCTTTTCCTATGGACTCAATGTGATCTTTGATCACTAAACCAAAAATAGAGTCTTGAGTTTTTGCCAATGCTTGTCTTAGCATTTTGAGGGGTCCACTTCTTCAGACATTTCCATACCCATATCATCGAACTTCTCTGAAATGATTCTCAAGTAAATATTAGTTCAATGATATATATGTTGTTATTAATTACCAAAACCACCCGGGGATTAGTTGCACTTTCAATCTCCCCCTTTTTGGTAATTGATGACAACATATAGATCAAAGCTTCGACAAAAGATATAATCAATGAGTAATATCGTCGCTTTGAGAAGTATGTGATAAACAAGAGCTCCCCCTAAATTTGTGCATTATTTAAAATTTGCGTTTGAATGCAAATGCACAATCGATTAGGATTATGGGTCACTCTTCCATGTCACATACATCTTGGTGGAGCGCACAAAATGATAAGAATGAATAACATGCACTCAATCACCAAGACAAGAGTAAATAGCCATACAATAAGAAATAGCATAGGATAAGCATTAAGCACACATTAAAGCATAGTATGACTAGGCACTCATTAAGGTAGCATCAAACTTAGTAGCAAGCACACTTAAAGTTTCAGGAACCAAAAGAAACCAATGTATCTCAAAGAAAACCGGCAAAAGAACGAAAGACGAAAGAGCACTCTCTCTCTCGAAGCCCTATGATCTATAACAATTTCTCCCCCTTTGGCAACAAGTTACCAAAAAGTTCGAAAAGGTATAGAGCTAAGCGTCACTGCGGGCTCTGCTGGCGGCTCCCGTCTGGGTAGATGTCGGTGTAGAGATAGCTGCATCGGCGAAGACTTCTGCTGATGTCTGCGGTGGAGGAGTGGATGCTGGAGCTGGAGCAACTGCTGGAGCTGAAGTGGTAGCCCTGGAGTCTGTCACTGGGATAGCTACAGATCTGGATCCTCTCGGAACCGGAGTAGTCTGGCGATGAGAGTCCTGGACTAGATCATCCTGCATAAGCTCTGCTCTCTCCTGCCTTGTCTCCTCCATGTCTGCCTCAAGCTTGTTGACAGACACCTGAATCTCAGTCAGCTTCACGTCCAGAGCGTGGATCTTGTCCTCAACAATCCTCTCTAGGCTCTCCTGAGATTGCTCAATGCTGGCCAGGCGTTGTTCAATCCTCTGGGTAGCTTCAAGAATTTGTTCTCCAAAGCTCTTTGGCTTAGCTGCTGCTGCTGCTGCCTCTTTGTCAGCTTTAGCCTTCTTCGCAGCTTCGATTTTGGCCTGTCCTTCAACTGAGGTAGGATCCTCTTCATCCATCACAACTACGTTGTCCTCATGCTCTGGCTGCAGTGGCAAGTGCTTCCTATCCAACATGAATTTGCCCGTGCCAAACTTGGCGTTGATGAGCATCTGAATCTGTGGAGCAAACCCACACGACCTCTTCTGGTCAGCTGCAGTCCTCTTAATGGTCTCTACCATCAAGTCCATCACCTTGAAAGGTGCCTTCTCATCGAGAATGTGCAGCATGTTGATAGAATAGCCTCGAATCATGCGGTGGTCTCCAGACTTAGGCATCAATGTATGCCTCAGAATAGTGTTAGTGGTGGTCAGACCTGCCTGGAGATAGTACACTGAGCCAAGCTTCCATCCTTCCAAATCAGCAGCCGGGATCTCCTTGTACATGTTCTTCATGGAATCATGACTCTTCTTAGGAATCCCATAGACATCAATGTCGTCCTCTCTCTGCACTGGAGCGTTCAGAAGTTCTGCCCATTCTTCAACAGTCGAAGAAAACCTTTGACCTTCAGTCATCCAGGTGATCTTGCCATCAGGATAGAAGTGGGCTGTGGCGTAGAACTGCATGATCATCTCGTCATTCCAGGCTGTCAGCTCTTGACCCACAAAATCAGCAACTCCACATGCAGTAAAGCTCTCATGCACATGGGGAAAGAAGTCCCGGTGCTCTTCACTGTCAATATACTTCCAGTCAACATACCTGGTGTCAGCAACAATGGGCTTCTTATCCATCAGCACGGTCTCATAGAAATCATGCTGCTCTCTGGTGTGGAATCTGGGGTCCACAGCAGTCCTTCTCCTTACAGCATATGGATCAGACTGTCTCCATAGCCTGAGACCTTTGTCCTTCCTTGCCTTCATGTCCTCAGCTTGAGGATGAGCATCATTGTGGAGTGG
Organism: Secale cereale; assembly: GCA_902687465.1. NCBI lineage: Eukaryota > Viridiplantae > Streptophyta > Magnoliopsida > Poales > Poaceae > Secale > Secale cereale. The sequence continues at coordinate 834,589,982 of LR738713.1, forward strand.
CAACTTGGGACGGAGCTTAAGCAACACATGCTCTTCATCTGATTCAGACGGTGGCATCTCACCTTTGTTCTTCTCAGAAGCTGGAATGCTTCTGGTTGTTCTCTTGGGCTTGGCTGGAGCTGCCTTGGCTTGAGCAGGCTTCTTGGGTTTAGAGGAGGCTTGAGCCCGAATAGCATCACCCATGAACTTGGCTTTCTGAGGAGGAGGCTGGGGTGCATCTTCTTCTTCTTCTTCTTCTGCAGCATCAACTTGAGGTTCAGCATATACTACCCTCTTCCTTTTGGAAGTCTTCTTCACCTTGCTTGGAGCAGGCTCTTCCAAGTTGAGCTTCTTTGCAACTGCTGACTGCTTTACTTTGCTTGTGCCTTTCCTTGACTGCTGCCCTTGGTGCTCTTTGGCAACCACATTCCTCTTTGGCTTGGAGGTAACTTCCTCAGCAACAAAGTCAGAGTCCTCATCATCAGAAGTTCTCTTCTTCCTGGTTCTGGTGGCTGCAGGAGGCAAACCACTAGGGGTGCTCCTCTCACCATCATCACTGGAGCTGCTAGCAGGACTTGTATCTGCCTCTGGAATTTCAGCAAACGGTGATTCAGACCTGTTCTGGCTGTCACTGACATCTGACATGGCTGAAAAACCTGTGAAAAGATAAGGTATAGGCAGAGTAGAAGAGTTATCACAACTGCAAAGGTTTTTGCAAAAAAAATGAGTTCAAAACTTAGTTTTGAGTTTTCACAGAATGTATTTCGGTCAAACCGATTTCAAGTTTCGGTGAAACCGAAGTGTTCAACAGAAACCTACACACCACTTTCGGTCAGACCGAAATGGGTTTCGGTCCTACCGATAACTTAGGGTTTCACTGAAACTACGTTTCGGTCATTCCGATTGGCACAACTCGGTTAAACCGAATGATGCAGTGCAATGGCCAGAGGCCAAATCGGTCATTCCGAGTTTCAAAATCGGCTTCACCGAGATGCATTCCGTGGAAACCTAAACCTAAGAATTTTGCTCGAAACTAGAGGATCTGAACTAATGTATAGGGAATATCTCAAACGTGGATTGAATCATGGCAAGCCTATCGTGCAAGAATAGGATGGGGAGCACGAAAGGGATCGGGATACACCCTAACTTGGTGGAATCCCTCTACGGCGGCAACGGTGGAGATGATTACCGTTGACGGCGGCGGAGACCTGCGGCGAGGGCGCACAGGCGACGACGGCGACGATCCGTAGACCAGGGCGACGGCAGCAGGGGTCTTGGGGGCGAACGGTTTGAAGAATTAAATCACGCGCAGCCCTCAGGTATATATAACCCCATGCTGTCGGTGGGACCGAGTTGAAAAACTCGGTGTCACCGAGATGTATAACTGCTGTGCAGTTACGCATATCGGTCAGACCGAGATTTTGAACTCGGTTTCACCGAGATGAAACCTAGATCAGTCTAAGCGTTTCGGTTGGACCGAGATTGAGAAGCCGGTCAGACCGAAATGGACTTAGAAGGTTTTGGAAGTCAGCCTTAGACGAATCGGTGGTTCCGAGTGCTCCTCACTCGGACTGTCCGAAAAAGACTTGTTCAAAGTTGTGATATGAGCATGAATAGAATTTGAGACAAGAAAGCATAGATAGCTAGAGAAGGTGCTTAGGCATTCTTGTCCATCCATTTGGCCAGAAAAATCAAAACAATCAAAACAACAAATGGATGTCCTTGAATGAATAAAATCATGCATTCAACATGCTCACACAATAAGATAGCCACTCAAATATGTGTCAAACATGCACAACCAACACTCTAGCTACTAGCACACAATTTGTCGATGACTAGGTCATCTATATATGAGTATATTGACTTAGGAGCCAAATGAGAACATTTGATCATAGGTCATACTCATCGTTTAAGCACAAGTGGGGTTACCACTTTTACATAAAGCATTTATGTGTTCACATCATTTGGAGATGCTTTAGCTCAATTTTTAGAGCAAAGCTCCCCCTAGATGTGAGAACCCCTTTCAAAGGGTCAAACTAACCTTGGGGTGTCGTAGAAGACTTCATGTAGATGTTGAAGATGTGGATGCTCAATGTTGATGCAGATCATCAAGAGTTGGGAGCAATCCTTTGGATTAGGGCACTTTCAATACCTACATGGGTTAGTCCCACAAGGAACAAACAAGAGTATCCATAGACATAGAGTGAAGTACACAGAAGATGATGTCCATGAAAGCAATGATTACCTTGTCCCTTGACTTACCAACAAGAGGGTTTGTGACTCCATGAACTAGTGCATGATGTGGAAGTTGATTGCACAAGTTCTTGCCAAAATGAATATGAGTGAAGTTTGTTGGCGGAGTCACCCTCAAGAACCTACTAGTTCTTCTTCTTTGGGATCCACATCATCTTGATGGGAATCCTTGGTGTTGTAGTTGAGCTTGACGAAGTAGAACTTGATGTGTCCTTGGGAACCCACTTGACCATGGCTTGAGGTGCTTCAATGAATGTATCAATCTCCTCTTGAAGCTTGTCCTTGGCCTTTAGCTTGTGGTCTTGTGGTGGAAGGTCATCTTGAGCTTGTTCCACATTGGAAGAAGTAGGATCATACTTCTCCTTTTGTGAAACAAACTGTGGAGTAGGGTATTGACCTTCTTCCCACTCAACACCTTCGGCGTTGAACTTTCGCTCAAAACCAATCCCTTGATTCTTCCGGTGTCTTCCTTGCTTGCGAACAATCTCCTCAAAGTTCTTGCTTCCGGCAAGACTCTTGTAGACACCTTTCTCTATGATTTCCTTCAATAAGCTATTTTCTTGCTCAAGTGTAACTTGGCTCGAAACATTGTTAGTGGAATCAAGAGAACTACTAGAAGCAACAATATTGGATTTAACATTGTTATTGTTACTACTAGAGGAAGAATTTTTCTTATGTTTGTCATGCTTAGTCTTAATAGGTGGCAAGAAATTAGACAAGAGAAGTCGTTTGGCAAGATATGAAGAACTCTTCTTTCGAAGATCGTCATTGATCGCTTTTAGAAACTCATGTTCTTGCTCTAGAGTGAGCTTCTCGAAGCGTAGCTTCTCATGAGATCTTAGGAGCTCTCTATGATCTTCTTGAGTTGTTTCATGAGCTAACTTAAGAGTGTTTAGTTCTTTAGTTAGACGCTCAATCTCCTTCATAGCATTGTCATTTGACTCTTCTCGACTATAAAGACTACTAGCATTTTCATCATTACTGAGCTCACTAGATTTATCATGCAAGAGCTCATCTTCACCAAGCAAGTCATCCTCATCACTATCAAAGTCAATGAATTCAGGGTGTGTTACCTTGGGGCCTTTAGCCATGAAGCATCTTCCAATTCCCTCATTTGGTGAATCAAATAAGTCGTAGGAGTTGGAGTTGGAGGATACGAGTGCAAGTCCGGCAACACCTTCATCTTGACTATAGTCGGAGTCGGAGTGATAGCTTCCATCGGATTGATTGTCAGAGTCGGAGCCGGAGACCCATTCACCTACATGAGCTTGATGTCTTCTTCTTGTGTAGCTCCTTGATGACTTGTCTTTCCTCTCCGAATCCTTGCTTCTCCGAGAGGGTCTTCGTTCATAACGATCATCTCTGCTCCTTCTCTCTCTCCGAGGTGACTCATCTCTTGCTCTTCTTCTTGGAGATTCTTCTCTTCTCTTGTGGGGAGCCGTACACTCATTTGAGAAGTGTCCGGGTCTTCCACAGTTGTAGCAGTTTCGATCACGACTAGAAGATCTCTTTTCATCATATGATCTAGACTTTGAGCTTCTTTCTTTGCCTCTATTCTTGTAGAACTTGTTGAAGTTCTTGACCATTAGGCTTATCTCTTCATTGGAAATTAGCTTTTCACTTGAGGTAGTAGGAGCATCACTTGTAGCTTTGTAAGCACCGCTTGACTTGTTGTGAAGCTCTTCCTTATCCTTAAGTGTCATTTCATGAGCAACAATTCTTCCAATGACTTCAGTTGGCTTGAGGGTCTTGTAGTTTGGCATCATTTGGATCAAAGTGCACACGGTGTCATATTTTCCATCCAAAGCTCTGAGAATCTTCTTAATGATGAATCGGTCGGTCATTTCTTCGCTTCCTAAGCCGGCAATCTCATTTGTGATGAGAGCAAGCCTAGAGTACATTTCAGCGACTCCTTCACCATCCTTCATCTTGAACTTGTCAAGTTGACCTTGAAGAATATCTAGCTTTGATTCCTTCACAGATTCAGTACCTTCATGCATTTCAACCAAAGTATCCCAAATCTCTTTAGCATTCTCAAGACGGCTGATTTTGTTGAACTCCTCGGGACACAAAGCATTGAAGAGAATGTCACAGGCTTGAGCATTGTTTTGCAACATCCGCAACTCTTCTGGTGTAGCTTCGCGATCCGGAACTTTTCCTTCTTCGAAGAAATCACCTTGCATACCAACACAAATAATGCCCCATGCGGCTGGGTTATGACCAAGAATATGCATTTTCATTTTATGCTTCCAACTAGCAAAATTTGTACCATCAAAGTAAGGACCTCTACGATAATTACCCTCACTAGACGCCATACTCTCCTAGGTTGTGAAACCAAGCTTATGGAGTCCAATGCAATGGAAACCAAAACAATGGAGACCAAAGCTCTGATACCACTTGTAGGATCGAAAGTAGGTCTAGAGGGGGGGTGATTAGACTACTTGACAATATAAAAAATCTGCCTTTAGATCATGCAATGTTTTTGGCAGTTTCACAACTAAGATCAATACAAGTATCACCCTACACATGCAATTCTAGAGTAATAGCAGCGGAAAGTAAATTGCACATGTAAAAGAGAGGTGGAGAAGATCAAACGCAGTTTGGTGACACGAAGATTTTTGTCGTGGTTCCGATAGGTGGTGCTATCGTACATCCACGTTGATGGAGACTTCAACCCACGGAGGGTAACGGCTGCGCGAGTCCACGGAGGGCTCCACCCACGATGGGTCCACGAAGAAGCAACCTTGTCTATTCCATCATGGCCTACGCCCACGGAGGACTAGCCTTACTCGGGGTAGATCTTCACGAAGTAGGCGATCTCCTTGCCCTTACAAACTTCTTGGTTCAACTCCACATCTCAAAGACGGAGGCTCCCAAGCGACACCTAACCAATCTAGGAGGCACCACCCTCCAAAAGGTAATAGATGGTGTTGATGATGATGAACTCCTTGCTCTTGTGCTTCAGATGATAATCTCCCCAACACTCAACTCTCCTCACTGATATGGCTGTGGTGGAAGAAAGGTTTGAGTGGAAAGCAACTTGGGAAGACTAGAAATCAAGTTTCATATGGTAGGAATGGAATGGCTTGATCTCAACACAAGGGTAGGTGGTTCACTTCTCAGAAAGTGTATGGTAGGAATGGTAGACTTTCTGATGGCTCTCCTCACGAATGAAGAGGGGGTGGAGGGGTATATATAGCCTCCACACAAAATCCAACCGTTACACACACATTTGACCAATCTCGGTGAGACCGAAGTGAAAACTCGGTCAGACCGAAAGTTCAAATATAGTGAACGTTGGGATTTTCGGTGGGACCGAAAATACCATCTCGGTGTGTCCGAAGAGAGTCAAAGGTTGGAGCTTGCCATCTCGGTGGGACCGAAAATAACAACTCGGATATTCCGAAGTGATGTCAATTGGTTACAGAAGGTTGGCAGTCCATTTTCGGTGAGACCGAAACTCAAAATCGGATGGACCGAGAAATTAGGGTTTGGAAGAATAACTGAGGTGGTTCATCTCGGTGGGACTGAGTTTGCAAAATCGGTTTGTCCGAGATTACTTATGAGTGTGTTAAGTAGTGAAGAGTGCTGATAGTTGAGGGAGCTAGATCACCAAGCACTTGAGCAACCAGATCATTAACACAACCTCATCCCCTTTTAATAGTATTGGCTTTTCCTATGGACTCAATGTGATCTTTGATCACTAAACCAAAAATAGAGTCTTGAGCTTTTGCCAATGCTTGTCTTAGCATTTTGAGGGGTCCACTTCTTCAGACATTTCCATACCCATATCATCGAACTTTTCTGAAATGATTCTCAAGTAAATATTAGTTCAATGATATATATGTTGTTATTAATTACCAAAACCACCCGGGGATTAGTTGCACTTTCAGATATAAACCCCATCTTTTTATCCTCGATGGCAACAATACAATACGTGCCTTGCTGCCCCTGCTGTCACTGGGAAAGGACACCGCAAGATTGAACCCAAAGCCAAGCACTTCTCCCATTGCAAGAACTATAGATCTAGTAGGCCAAACCAAACCAATAATTCGAAGAGACTTGCAAGGATATTATAATCATACATAAAAGATTTCAGAAAAGAATCAAATATTTCTCGTAAATAATCTTGATCATAAACCCACAATTCACCGGATCTCGAAAAACACACCGCAAAAAATTACATCGAATAGATATCCTCGAAGATCGAGGAGAACTTTGTATTGAGATCCAAAAAGAGAGAAGAAGTCATCTAGCTAATAACTATGGACCCGAAGGTCTGTGGTAAACTACTCATAACTCATTGGTGAGGCTATGGTGTTGATGTAGAAGCACTCCGTGGTAGATCCCCCCTCCGGCGGAGCTCCGGAACATGCCCCAAGATGGGATCTGATGGGAACGGAAGGTTGCGGTGGTGGAATTAGGGTTTTCTCTGTTGCCTCGATGTTTTCAGGGTACATAGATATATATAGGAGGAAGGAGGGCATCGAGGGAGCCAGAAGGGGCCCACAAGGGTGGGGGCCCGCCCAGGGGGAGGGGCGCGCCCTGGACCCTCGTGGCATCCTCCTTCGCTCCCTCGCGTGTACTTCAAGTCTTCTGGGTAGATACGGTTCCAAAAATAACTCTCCCGAAGGTTTCATTCCGTTTGGACTCCGTTTGATATTCCTTTTCTGCGAAACCCTGAAATAGGCAAAAAAACAGCAATCTGCACTGGGCCTTGGGTTAATAGGTTAGTCCCAAAAATAATATAAAAGTGTATAATAAAGCCCATTAAACATCCAAAACAAAATATATATAATAGCATGGAACAATCAAAAATTATAGATACGTTGGAGACGTATCACGCATCCCCAAGCTTAATTCCTGCTCGTCCTCGAGTAGGTAAATGATAAAAACAGAATTTTTGATGTGGAATGCTAACCAACATAATTTTCAATGTAATTTCTCTATTGTGGCATGAATGTTCAGATCTGACAAAAGTCTATATTGACATAAGAATAATAATACTTCAAGCATACTAACAAAGCAATTATGTCTTCTCAAAATAACATGGCCATAGAAAGTTATCCCTACAAAATCATATAGTCTGGCTATGCTCCCTCTTCATCACACAAAATATTCATATCATCCACAACCCGGGTTTCAGCCAAGCAATTGTTTTCATACTCAATTTTTTTCAAACCTTTCAACTTTCACGCAATACATGAGCGTGAGCCATGGATATAGCAATATAGGTGGAATAGAGTGGTGGTTGTGGAGAAGACAAAAAAGAGGAAGATAGTCTCACATCGACTAGGCATATCAATGAGCTATGTAGATGCCCATCAATAGATATCAATGTGAGTGAGTAGGGATTGCCATGCAACGGATGCACTAGAGCTATAAGTGTATGAAAGCTCATCAAAAGAAACTAAGTGGGTGTGCATCCAACTTGCTTCCTCATGAAGACCTAGGGCATTTGAGGAAGCCCATCATTGGAATATACAAGCCAAGTTCTATAATGACAATTCCCACTAGTATATGAAAGTGACAAAACAAGAGACTCTCTATCATGAAGATCATGGTGCTACTTTGAAGCACAAGTGTGGAAAAGGATAGTAGAATTATCCCTTCTCTCTTTTCTCTCATTTTTTTGGAGGGGCTTTCTCTTTTTTTTAGCCCCTCTCTAATTTTTTGGGCCATCTCTTTTTTTGGCCTTTCCTCACATGGGACAATGCTCTAATAATGAAGATCATCACACTTTTATTGACTTACAACTCAAAGATTACAACTCGAAGCTAGAACAAAATATGACTCTATATGAATGCCTCCGGCGGTGTACCGGGATGTGCAATGAATCAAGAGTGACATGTAAGAGAAATTATGCATGGTGGCCTAGCCACAAATACGATGTCAACTACATGATCATGCATGGCAATATGACAATATGAAGCGTGTCATATGAACGGAACGGTGGAAAGTTGCATGGCAATATATCTCGGAATGGCTATGGAAATTCTATGATAGGTAGGTATGGTGGCTGTTTTGAGGAAGGTATATGGTGGATGCATGGTACCGGCGAGAGTTGCACGGTACAAGAGAGGCTAGCAATGGTGGAAGAGTGAGAGTGCGTATAATCCATGGACTCGACATTAGTCATAAAGAACTCATATACTTATTGCAAAAATTTACGAGTCGCCAAAACAAAGTAATCAACACATGCTCCTAGGGGAAGGGTTGGTAGGAGTTAACCATCGCGCGATCCCGACCTCCACACAAAGGCTGACACTCAATAAATACCTCATGCTCTAACTTCGTCACATAGCGGTTCACCATACGTGCATGCTACGGGAATCACAAACTTTAACACAAGTATTTCTCAAATTCATAATTACTCCACTATCATGACTCTAATATCACCATCCTCATATCTCAAAACAATCATCAAGTATCAAACTTCTCATCATATTCAATGCACTTTATATGAAAAAAATTACTATATTCATCTTGGATACCTATCATATTAGGACTAGTTTTATAACCAAAGGACATTACCATGCTGTTCTAAAAGAATCTCAAAAAGGATATAAGTGAAGCATGAGAGATCAACAATTTCTACAAAATAAAACCACCACCGTGCTCTAAAAGATATAAGTGAAGCACTAGAGCAAAAATATCTAGCTAAAAAGATATAAGTGAAGCATGTAGAGTATTCTAACAAATTCTAAACCATATTTATCTCTCTCAAAAGGTGTGTCCATAAAAGGTGATTGTGGCAAACTAAAAAGCAAAGACTCAAATCATACATGACGCTCCAAGCAAAACACATATCATGTGGTAAATAAAAATATAGTCCCGAGTATATTACCGATAGATGAAGACGAAAGAGGGGATGCCTTCCCGGGGCATCCCCAAGATTAGGCTTTTGGTTGTCCTTGAATTTTACCTTGGGGTGACTTGGGCATCCCCAAGCTTAGGCTCTTGACACTCTTTGTTCCATAGTCCATCAAAGCCATACTCAAAACTTGAAAACTTCACAACACAAAACTTAGCCAAAAATCTCGTGAGCTCCGTTAGTATAAGAAAACAAACCACCATTCTAAGGTACTGTAATGAACTCATTCTTTGTTTATATTGGTGTTAAACCTACTGTATTCCAACTTCTCTATGATTCATATCCTCTAATACTACTCGTAGATTTATCAAAATAAGAAAACAACACACGAAAAACAGAATCTGTCAAAAACAGAACAGTCTGTAGTAATCTGTAACTTTCGAATACTTCTGTAACTCCAAAAAATTGAAATAAATTGGTAAACGTGAGGAATTTGTCTATCAATAATCTGCAAAAAGAATCAACTAAATAGCATTCTCCAGTAAAATCTGGTGGCTAATCTCGTGAGCGCTAAAGTTTCTGTTTTTTTACAGCAAGATCATATAAACTTCACACAAGTCTTCCCAAAGGTTCTACTTGGCACAAACACTAATTAAAACAGAAAACCACATCTATACAGAAGCTAGATGCAATATTTATTCCTAAACAGAAGCAGAAACAAAGAAAATAAAATTGGTTTGCCTCCCAACAAGCGATGTCGTTTAACGCCCCTAGCTAGGCACGATATAAGGATAGATCTAGGTATTGTCATCTTTGGTAGGCAATCCATAAGTGGCTCTCATAATAGAGTCATAAGGTAATTTGATTTTCTTTCTAGGAAAGTGTTCCATCCCTTTCCTTAATGGAAATTGGAATCTAATATTTCCTTCCTTCATGTCAATAATTGCACCAATCGTTCTAAGGAAAGGTCTACCAAGAATAATAGGACATGAAGGATTGCAATCTATATCAAGAACAATGAAATCTACGGGCACATAATTCCTATTGGCAACAATAAGAACATCATTAATCCTTCCCATAGGTTTCTTAATGGTAGAATCCGCAAGATGCAAATTCAAAGAACAATCATCAAGCTCATGGAAACCTAACAAATCACACAAAGTTTTGGGATAGTAGAAACACTTGCACCCAAATCACACAAGGCAAAGCATTGATGATCTTTAATTTTAATTTTAATAGTAGGTTCCCACTCATCATAAAGCTTTCTAGGGATAGAAACTTCTAATTCAAGTTTTTCTTCATAAGATTGCATCAAAGCATCAACTATGTGTTTGGTAAAAGCTTTATTTTGACTATAAGCATGCGGATAATTTAGTACGGATTGCAACAAGGAAATACAATCTATCAAAGAGCAATTATCATAATTGAATCCCTTGAAATCCAAAATAGTGGGTTCATCACTATGCAAAGTTTTAATCTCTTCAATCCCACTTTTAACAATTTTAGCATCAAGATCTAAAAACTCCGAATCATTGGGATGCCTTTTAACTAAAGTAGACTCATCTCCAGTCCCATCTTTATCAAGATTCATACTAGAAAATAAGGATCTAATAGGAGACACATCAATAAATTTTAGATATTCATCTTTATTTTCATATTCTTCCGGTTTAGCAGCCATCTTATTAACTAAGGTGGCTTGCTTGTCCGAAGTTTGGGCTATTAAGTTCTCAAGATGAGAAAACTGAGATTTCAAACCATAAAATTATGTAGATATATTATCAAGTTCTTTATTCATGTATTCCATAAAGCTTTTCTGTTCTGTAAGCTCGTTCCTGAAGAAATCATTGTGCTCAAATTGCACAGACATAAAATGTCTAACATTCTTTCCAATCTCCTCCAACCTCTTAAGGTGAGGGTCAACACTGATAGGGGAAGTCATAGTGGCAAGCAAGCGATCCAGCACACAAGCAAACAGGAAGCAAGCGAACACTAAACACACGGCGAAAAGAAGGGTAAATAAAACGGCAAGGGTGAAGTGGGGGAGAGGAAAATGAGAGGCAAATAAATGTAATGCGGATGATAAGGGTTTGTGATAGGTACTTGGTATATGACTTTTGCGTAAGCCTCCCAGGCAACGGCGCCAGAAATGCTTCTTGCTACTTCTCGAGCTTGCGTTGTATTCCCTCAAAGAGGAAAGGGTGATGCAGCACAGTAGCGTAAGTATTTCCCTTAGTTTTTGAGAACCAAGGTATCAATCCAGTAGGAGACCACGCGCGAGTCCCTCGCACCTGCACAAACAAATAAGAACTTCGCAGCCAACACGATAAAGGGTTGTCAAACCCTTTACGGTCACTTACGAAAGTGAGATCTGATAGATAGGATAGGATTATATTTTTGGTATTTTTGGTATAAGAACAGAAAGTAAATAAAGCAAAGTAAAGTAGATGAAAGATTAATATGTTGAGAATAGACCAGGGGGCCATATGTTTCACTAGTGGCTTCTCTCATGATAGCAGAATTCTACGGTGGGTGAACAAATTACTGTCGAGCAATTGATAGAAAAGCGCATAGTTATGAGAATATCTAGGCATGATCATTATATATAGGCATCACGTCCGTGACAAGTAGACCGAAACGATTCTGCATCTACTACTATTACTCCACACATCGACCGCTATCCAGCATACATCTAGAGTATTAAGTTCATAAGAACAGAGTAATGCTTTTAGCAAGATGACATGATGTAGAGGGATAAACTCAAGCAATATGATATAAACCCCATCTTTTTATCCTCGATGGCAACAATACAATACATGCCTTGCTACCCCTGCTGTCACTGGGAAAGGACACCGCAAGATTGAACCCAAAGCCAAGCACTTCTCCCATTGCAAGAACTATAGATCTAGTAGGCCAAACCAAACCAATAATTCGAAGAGACTTGCAAGGATATTATAATCATACATAAAAGATTTCAAAAAACAATCAAATATTTCTCGTAGATAATCTTGATCATAAACCCACAATTCATCGGATCTCGACAAACACACCGCAAAAAGATTACATCGAATATATCTCCTCGAAGATCGAGGAGAACTTTGTATTGAGATCCAAAAAGAGAGAAGAAGCCATCTAGATAATAACTATGGACCCGAAGGTCTGTGGTAAACTACTCACAACTCATTGGTGAGGCTATGGTGTTGATGTAGAAGCATTCTGTGGTAGATCCCCCCTCCGGCGGAGCTCCGGAACAGGCCCCAAGATGGGATCTCACGGGAACAGAAGGTTGCGGCGGTGGAATTAGGGTTTTCTCTGTTGCCTCGATGTTTTCAGGGTACATGGATATATATAGGAGGAAGGAGGGCATCGGGAAAGCTTGAGGGGGCCCACGAGGGTGGGGGCGTGCCCAGGGGGAGGGGGCGCGCCCTGGACCCTCGTGGCCTACTCCTTCGTTCCCTCGCATGTACTCGTAGTCTTCTGGGTAGATACGGTTCCAAAAATAACTCTCGCAAAGGTTTCATTACGTTTGGACTCCGTTTGATATTCCTTTTCTGCGAAACCCTGAATAGGCAAAAAAATAGCAATCTGCACTCGGCCTTGGGTTAGTAGGTTAGTCCGAAAAATAATATAGAAGTGTATAATAATGCCCATTAAACATCCAAAACAGAATATATAATAGCATGGAACAATCAAAAATTATAGATACGTTGGAGACGTATCAATACACACCTCAGCAGAATGGCGTTGTTGAGCGCAAGAATATGACTCTCATTGATATGGCACGTACTATGCTCGGTGAATACAAGACGCCAAGAAAGTTCTGGCCCGAAGCCATTGATACGGCATGTCACTTCATCAACAGAGTTTATCTTCACAAGTTCTTCAAGAAAACTTCATATGAACTTCTGACTGGTAAGAAGCCAAACGTCAGCTATTTCAAAGTCTTTGGCGCTAGGTGCTGGATTAAAGATCCGCATCACACTTCCAAATTTGCACCGAAAGCACATGAAGGTTTTATGCTTGGTTACGGAAAGGACTCGCACACCTATCGGGTTTTCAACCTCTTTCACTATAAAGTGGTTGAAACCGTAGATGTGTGGTTCGATGAAACTAATGGCTCCCAAAGAGAGCACCTATCAAATGTGCTAGATGAAGCTTCTCCCAGTGAATCTATCAAACAAATGAGTATAGGAGAAATCATACCCACCGAGGAACCAACTGAAGAGGAAATCATCATCTCTCCACCTAATCAACCTGAAGACAATGCTCAGCCTGAAGCCAATCCCGAACAAGAAGATGATCAACAGCATGAGCAAGGTCTATGTGTGACACCCCGAGACCGGTGCGCCAGGTGTCAGCCAGTTATTCGTCGTCGTTGTCATGTCATCTTGCTTGCGTGTTGCATTTTGCCATGTCATCATGTGTGTTGCATCATCATGTTTTCAAAAGTTGCATCCGTCCGAGTCCGCCCGTCCTTTCCGTTGTCCGTTCAGAGCCCAGACACACTTGCACGCGCCCGCGGCTCCTCCGAATATTTATTTTATGAGTGGCCGGAAAACGTTCTTGGAATGGGATGAAACTTGTCGTGTGGTCTTATTATAGTGTAGACAGGCCGCCTGCCAAATTTCATCGCATTCGGAGTCCGTTTGATAGCCCAACGGATAACTATAGCGACACTAGTCGCTGGATAAACGTCGGACGTTTTCGGTCTCCGAAAACCCCGCGGGCCTCTCCCTCTCTTCTCTCTTCTCAGCCCACTAACCCCTTCTATCCAGCCCACTAAACGCCCCTCTGCTCCGTAGCCGTCGGATTACGATCCGAGGCCTCGTTTTGCCCCAAAAACCCTCAAACCCTAGCCCCTACCCTATTTAAACACCTCTCCATGCCATTTTTGGGCATCCCTAGCCCCCTAAACCCATCTCTAACCTCCAGCCGCAGCAATCCCACCTCTCCCCTCGATTTCAGCACCGAGCCACCTCCCACTTGACACTTCTCGCCGCCCGATTGGCTACCGCCGCCATTCAGCAGCACCTGGCCAACCGGGGAGTGCCACGTCGCCCTAGCCAACTCTCCCAGCCGCCAGGCCCGAGCCAGGCCCGAGCCGGCCCGCAGCCGGCGCCACCGAGCCCGAGTGCCTCGCTCCCTCGCTCCTCCCCCGCCGCCCATCTCCTCGCCGGCCGGCCGCCGGAGGACCCTGCCTCCCCTCTGCCTCTACCTCGCCTCGCGTGCCGCAGAGCCGTCGCCGTCACCTTCGCGCAGTGCCCCACCGGCCTTCTGCTTCGCGACGCGCCGCCGTGCCAGACTCCAGCGCCGCCGCACCCGAGCCTCCCCGTGCCGCCCCGGGTCCAAGTCCAGCCGGATCCAGGGCGGAGATGCCCGGATCCGCCGCGCCGCTGCCTCGATCCGCCCCTGTCGCCTGCCCCGAACCCCGCCTCGTCGTCGGAGTTCCCAGCCGCCGCCGGCACCGGCCTCCCGCTCCTCTGGACCGGGCAGGCCCTCGACCCGCCGCCGATCCCGTCGCCAATCACTGCCGGCTGGGCCCCGCGCCAGTCAGGCCGGACATGTCCACCGGCGCCCGGACATGTCCGTCCCCTCCTCCTCTTCTGAGTCACTGCTGGTGGGCCCGCATGTCAGCACCGACGGGCATGTCCGTCCGGACCGGACATGTCCGCCCCTCCGGAGGTCTTTTTCTTCTAAGTCCTTTATTGTTTTTATCTTCTGATGCATAATTTGCATGCCTGTAACTTTTTGTGTGCTTATCCAAATTGAGTGTATGATATATCAAAATGATCGTGGTGATATGCTCTACATTTTGTTCCATTGTGGCATGCTTATTTGAGTTCATCTAGATGCCCTAATCTCTGTTGCAAGAGTGCTATAAGTTTAAAACTGATGTTACCGGTAATTTTGTTGCATACTTGTGATGCTTGTAACTTTGTGCATGTTTATCCAAATGGAGCATATGATATGTCAAAATGTTCATTGTGAAGTGCTCTACATGATGGTTGTTGTAGCATTCATGTTAGGTGCCATCTTGCCATGTTAATCTCTGTTGCAAAAGTGCATGTGGCTATTAAGTGCTGAAACTTGTTATGAGGTGCTGATTTCACTTGCTCTTTGCTATTGGTGTGTTTGTCTTCATGCCTCATGTCAATATGTTTTAGAAGCACAATCATATGGTCTTTGCTGTGGTGCAATCCACTTTCCATGATATGCCTTGAGATGACTTAAACAAGCTTGTAAACATGCCATACCAATGTTGCTGTTTTATACTTAGTGAAAAAACTGCTAAGTCTGGAATCTGTTAAACCTGATGCTATGTTTGCTTGATGCCTCACTCAAATCCATGCTTGTTTTGGAGTGAACAATGATCATGTCTTGTTGTCCATGTTATGCTCTATCCATCCATGCCCTTGTTTGCTCATATGACCTGTTGTAGCTTATTTATTTCTTACTCTCAAGTTGCTATAAAATTTACCTGTCAGGATTTTATCAGCATGATCCATTTGGTGAAGCTTGTTGTTAAAGATCCATGCCTCCTATGGAGTTGCTCCAATGGAGTTGTTTGATGTATGTGATGTATACTACATGTCCATGCTCTTTATATACTTAATGGAGTTGATATGCTTGTTGTTTTGTGCCTTCGAAGGCAGCATCGTGATGATGTTTTTGCCTTCCCAGATTTTGACTAAGTCTGGATAAATTTATTGCAACTTGCCATGCTTCATTAATTGTGTTCCAGCAAGCTTTTGGGTGTGATCTAAGTTCATGCTTGTTAAGTAACATGTATATTTCACATCCATGCTTCTTGTTATCATGTTTGAGTCCTGTAGCATATTTTCACCTTGCTCCAAAGTTGCTATGTGGTTGTTAACTTCAACTTTGCGTTGTAACTTATTTTGCTCGTAACTTCTAGCACGTTGCTCCGTTTTGAGTGTGTTCTATATGAAACTTGTGTGATTTTGCATGTAGAAGCATAATATCATGTTGTTTTCATGTTTGGAGAGTGTTTGCTTGATGTTTGGGTGCATCTTGCACCGTTGCCATGCTTGTCTTGTTTTGCTCTTATCTTCTAGGCCGTAGCTCCGAATTAAACAAACTTTATATGAAACTTGACTAGAATTTCGTGTAGATCATCATGGTGCATATTAACCTGCTGTTCAACAACTTTAACATAAGGTTGGTTCAGATCTGGACTAATTTCAAAATGTGCATATGAGGACTTACCGGAATTGATATGTGTTGATTCCGGCCTCATTTAAACTTGTTGGTTTGTGTTGTTCTTGTGTTCTTCATCCCTTACCATGAATTGCATCTTATAGACTTGTCTTGCATCATACTTGGTTGAGCTTCATGTCTTGTTCTTGTGTTGTGTGTTTACTTTGTTGTGTGCTTCTTCTCGCTAGTTCTTTTCCGTTGCGATCGTGAGGATTCGTTCGACTTCACGTGGTTCGTCTTCGAGGCTTCTTCTCCATCTACTTCATGGACTCATTCTTCTTCCTTACAGGATCTCAGGCAAGATGACCATCACCTTGGATACCTTTACTATCATTGCCATGCTTAGTTGTCTTGATGCTATCATTATGTGTCGCGCTACCCATCATTTATTGTCAGCCCCTCTCCTTGTTGCCATGAAACCTCTAACCTTTGAAACCTTCACAGCAAAACCATTGTTTGGCTATGTTACCCGCTTGCTCAGCCCCTATTATAGCGTTGCTAGTTGCAGGTGAAGATGAAGATTGTTCCATGTTGGAACTTGATGCTTTGGGAATATCACAATATCTATTATTATTTATTAACACACCTATATACTTGGCAATGGGTGGAAGGCTTGACCTGTTGCTCGGTGTTTTGTTCCACTCATGCCACCTTAGGAGCCGATAAACTGGCATTATGTTCCTTGATTTTGCGTTCCTTACACGGTTGGGTATATGGGGACCCCTTGACAGTTCGTCTTTGAATAAAACTCCTCCAGCAAGGCCCAACATTGGTTTTAATTTGCTCATAATAAAAACTTAATTAATTAATTAATTGCATAGGGAGTTAGCGCTACCCGAGGATTCTTTCTACATAGCAGGGGGGGCCAGTGCTGATGGTGTTGGTCCCAAACGGGGGTTATGCGGGGCCACCTTGGGGAAACCTGAGGGCTGGTTTTACTCGTATAATCGCCCATCCGGTCTTGGCCTGAGACGAGATACGCGCGGCTACTATCAGGGTATCGACACACCGGGAGGTCTTGCTGGACTTGTTTTACCATTGTCGAAATGTCTTGTGCACCGGGAATTTCGAGTCTGATCGGGCCTTCCCTAAGATAAGGAGTGATATTATTATTACTTCTGCTGATCGTGAGAGCTTGTGATGGGCTAAGTTGGGACACCCCTGCAGGTTTACGATCTTTTGAAAGCCGTGCCCGCGGTTATGTGGCGGATTGGAATTTGTTAATGTCCGGTTGTAGAAAACTTGACAGAGGATCTGAAGTAAAACACACAACTGTGTGAGTAACCGTGATTGTCTCTCTTCACTTTGAGAAGAGAACACGGTGGGGTTATGTTTGACTCGTTGGTAGTTCAAGATCTTTAGCGATCACTACTAGTTTGCAACCGTTTGCGTAGATGCTCATCTTATTCTTGTACTCGTAAGTTAGCCACCATATTGCTTAGCCGTTGCTGCAACCTCACCACTTTACCTCTTCCTTTCCCATTAAGCTTTGCTAGTCTTGTTACCAATGGTTATGGGATTGTTGAGTCCTCGTGGCTCACAGATACTACAACACCAGTTGCAGGTGCAGGTTTCCGATGACTTGACGTGAGAGCGATGTCCGTTGTGTTGGAGATCTTTCTTCTTCTTCTTCTTCAGTCTTGGGTTAGGTTTCGGGTCGGCGGCCTGGGATAGCAGATGGATGTCTTTGTGCTTTTCTTGTTTGCATTCGTAGTCGGATGCCTTGTATTGATGTTGTTGTATTCATGTGTCTTGTATGTATTGTTGTATCCCCCATGTATGTATGTAATGGTACGATGTAATGATATCCATCTTGCTAACACTAGTAGATAAAGGGACATCTGACCCGGTTCATTAGGGCCTTTAGCCCCAGTTCTAGAACCGGGACTAAAGGGTCGGTACTAATGCCCAGGACCTTTAGTCCCGGTTCAATCCAGAACCGGGGCAGATGGGTCTCCACGTGGCCTGTGCGCGGAGCCCAGGCAGGAGGGCCTTTGGTCCCGGTTGGTGGCACCAACCGGGACCAAAAGGCATCCACGCGTCAGCATTTCTGTGGCTGTGGTTTATGTTTTTTTTGAAAGGGGAGGGGGAGCCTTGACTTTGAAGGGAGGAATTTCATGAAACTTTTCATAATCTTCGGATATGTCTGTCTTGCCCTCCACTCCCAGGATGTCCCTTTTTCCTAAAAGAACTATGTGGCGCTTTGGCTCATCGTATGATGTATTCGCTTCCTTATCTTTTCTTTTTCTCGGTCTGGTAGACATGTCCTTCACATAGATAACCTGTGCCACATCATTGGCTAGGCCGAACGGTTCGTCAGTGTATCCAAGATTTTTCAGATCCGCTGTTGTCATTCCGTACTGTGGGTCTACCTGTACCCCGCCTCCTGACAGATTGACCCATTTGCACTTAAGCAAAGGGACCTTAAAATCATGTCCGTAGTCAAGTTCCCATATGTCCACTATGTAACCATAATATGTGTCCTTTCCCCTCTCGGTTGTTGCATCAAAGCGGACACCGCTGTTTTGGTTGGTGCTCTTTTGATCTTGGACAATCGTGTAAAATGTATTCCCATTTATCTCGTATCCTTTGTAAATCAGTACAGTCAAAGATGGTCCCCTGGACAACAAGTACAACTCATCACAAACAGTGTTATCACCTCTGAGACGTGTTTCAAACCAACTGCTGAAAGTCCTGATGTGTTCACATGTAATCCAGTCATCGCACTGCTCCGGGTGTTTGGAGCGCAGACTGTTCTTGTGTTCATCGACATACGGAGTCACCAATGTAGAGTTCTGTAGAACTGTGTAGTGTGCTTGAGACCAAGAATACCCGTCCCTGCATATTATTGAGTCTCTTCCAAGCGTGCCTTTTCCAGTCAGTCTCCCCTCGTACCGCGATTTAGGGAGACCTATCTTATTAAGGCCAGGAATGAAGTCAACACAAAACCCGATGACATCCTCTGTTTGATGGCCCATGGAGATGCTTCCTTCTGGCCTAGCGCGGTTACGGACATATTTCTTTAGGACTCCCATGAACCTCTCAAAGGGGAACATATTGTGTAGAAATACGGGCCCCAGAATGACAATCTCGTCGACTAGATGAACTAGGACGTGTGTCATGATATTGAAGAAGGATGGTGGGAACACCAGCTCGAAACTAACAAGACATTGCGCCACATCACTCCTTAGCCTTGGTACGATTTCTGGATCGATCACCTTCTGAGAGATTGCATTGAGGAATGCACATAGCTTCACAATGGCTAATCGGACGTTTTCCGGTAGAAGCCCCCTCAATGCAACCGGAAGTAGTTGCGTCATAATCACGTGGCAGTCATGAGACTTTAGGTTCTGGAACTTTTTCTCTGGCATATATATTATTCCCTTTATATTCGACGAGAAGCCAGTCAGGACCTTCATACTGAGCAGGCATTCAAAGAAGATTTCTTTCTCTTCTTTCGAAAGAGCATAGCTGGCAGGACCTTCATACTGCTTCGGAGGGATGCCGTCTTTTTCATGCAAATGTTGCAGGTCCTCCCGTGCCTCAGCTGTATCTTTTGTCTTTCCATACACGCCCAAGAAGCCTAGCAGGTTCACGCAAAGGTTCTTCGTCACGTGCATCACGTCGATTGAAGAGCGGACCTCTAGGTCTTTCCAGTAGGGTAGGTCCCAAAATATAGATTTCTTCTTCCACATGGGTGCGTGTCCCTCAGCGTCATTCGGAACAGCTAGTGCGCCGGGGCCCTTTCCAAAGATTATGTGTAAATCATTGACCATAGCAAGTACGTGATCACCGGTACGCATGGAGGGCTTCTTCCGGTGATCTGCCTCGCCTTTGAAATGCTTGCCTTTCTTTCGACATTGATGGTTGGTCGGGAGAAATCGACGATGGCCCAAGTACACATTCTTCCTGCATTTGTCCAGGTATATACTTTCAGTGTCATCTAAACAGTGCGTGCATGCGTGGTATCCTTTGTTTGTTTGTCCTGAAAGGTTACTGAGAGCGGGCCAATCGTTGATGGTCACGAACAGCAACGCCTTTAGGTCAAATTCCTCCTGTATGTGCTCATCCCACGCACGTACACCGTTTCCATTCCACAGCTGTAAAATTTCTTCAACTAATGGCCTTAGGTACACATCAATGTCGTTGCTGGGTTGCTTAGGGCCTTGGATGAGAACTGGCATCATAATGAACTTCCGCTTCATGCACATCCAAGGAGGAAGGTTATACATACATAGAGTCATGGGCCAGGTGCTGTGATTGCTGCTCTGCTCCCCGAAAGGATTAATGCCATCCGCGCTTAAAGCAAACCATACGTTCCTTGGGTCCTTTGCAAAATCCTTCCAGTACTTTCTCTCGATTTTTCTCCACTGCGACCCATCAGCGGGTGCTCTCAACTTCCCGTATTTCTTACGGTCCTCACTGTGCCATCGCATCAACTTGGCATGCTCACTTTTTCTGAACAAACGTTTCAACCGTGGTATTATAGGAGCATACCACATCACCTTCGCAGGAACCCTCTTCCTGGCGGGCTCGCCGTCAACATCACCAGGGTCATCTCGTCTCAACTTATACCGCAATGCACCGCATACCGGGCATGCGTTTAGATCCTTGTATGCACCGCGGTAGAGGATGCAGTCATTAGGGCATGCATGTATCTTCTGCACCTCCAATCCTAGAGGGCATACGACCTTCTTTGCTACGTATGTACTGTCGGGCAATTCGTTATCCTTCGGAAGCTTCTTCTTCAATATTTTCAGTAGCTTCTCAAATCCTTTGTCAGCCACAGCATTCTCTGCCTTCCACTGGAGCAATTCCAGTACGGTACCGAGCTTTGTGTTGCCATCTTCGCAATTGGGGTACAACCCTTTTTTGTGATCCTCTAACATGCGATCGAACTTCAGCTTCTCCTTTTGACTTTCGCATTGCGTCCTTGCATCGACAATGACCCGGAGGAGATCATCATTTTGTTCCTCTTGATCTTCAGCAGCTTCACCCGTTGCAGCATCATTGGGCACATCGTCTGGTTCCTCTTGATCTTCACCAGCTCCCCCCATTGCAGCATCACCGTATTCAGGGGGCACATAGTTGTCATCGTACTCTTCTTCTTCGCCGTCTTCCATCATAACCCCTATTTCTCCGTGCCTCGTCCAAACATTATAGTGTGGCATGAAACCCTTGTAAAGCAGGTGGGAGTGAAGGATTTTCCGGTTAGAGTAAGACATCGTATTCCCACATTTAGTGCATGGACAACACATAAAACCATTCTGCTTGTTTGCCTCAGCCGCATTTAGAAACTCATGCACGCCCTTAATGTACTCGGAGGTGTGTCTATCACCGTACATCCATTGCCGGTTCATCTGCGTGCATTATATATAATTAAGTGTGTCAAAAACCATTACAGAACATCATAAATAGATAATTAAGTGACCAAATTAATAGAAGTTCATCATCACATTAAAACCAAAGTACATACATATATAGTTCTCATCTAACAACATATAGCTCTCCATACACATCGAAACTATGTAAAACATTTCAATGCGAAAACAAATGCGGTCATAATCGCAACCAAGGTAACAATTGATCCGACGGCATAATGATACCAAGCCTCGGTATGAATGGCATATTTTCTAATCTTTCTAATCTTCAACCGCATTGCATCCATCTTGATCTTGTGATCATCGACGACATCCGCAACATGCAACTCCAATATCATCTTCTCGTCCTCAATTTTTTTTATTTTTTCCTTCAAGAATTTGTTTTCTTCTTCAACTAAATTTAACCTCTCGACAATAGGGTCCATCTTGATCTTGTGATCATCGACGACTTCCGCAACATGCAACTCCAATTCCATTTTCTCCTCCTCCATTTTTTCCAATTTTTTCTTTAAGGAAATGTTTTCCTCTTCAACTAAATTTAACCTCTCCACAAGAGGGTCGGTTGGAATTTCCGGTTCAACTACCTCCTAGACATAATAAAACATCTATGCATGTCAGGTTGGTCGGCATAACTATCACAAACACTAAAACAAATAGTTATAAATTAAAGATAATATACCACATCCGAATCGTAGACAGGACGAGGGCCCACGTGGGCGGATATCAAAACCATCGCACTATATAATAACAAGCAATAATAAACGTAAGAAAATTAGACAAATATCTATCTAAAGCAATAATAACAAGCAATAATAAAAGTAATAAAAGCATGGACATAACAAGAGGCTCACCACGGTGGTGCCGGTGATGAGATCGGCGGGGGTGATCGACGGCGGCGAAGACGGGGACGGGACGTGACGGACCGCTAAACCTAGACAAATCTCGGAGAAAATAGAGCTTCGAGAGGAGAAAAGGTTAACTAGTGTGGCTCGAGCATTCCATCGAACACGTTGTGTGCATAGGAGGTGAGCTAGAGCACCACTAACCCCTCTCCCCCTTGGCCAGAAAAAAAACAGAGCAGTGTGCTCTGCTCTTGCGCGAGGGGGTATATATAGGCACCTCATTGGTCCCGGTTGGTGCTATGAACCGGGGCTAAAGGGGTGCCTTTGGTCCCGGTTCATGTCACCAACCGGGACCAATGGTGGTGGGCCAGGAGCAAGACCCATTGGTCCCGGTTCGTCGCACCAACCGGGACCAAAAGGTCCAGATGAACCGGGACCAATGGCCCACGTGGCCCGGCCGCCCCCCTGGGCTCACGAATCGGGTCCAATGCCCCCATTGGTCCCGGTTCTGGATTGAACCAGGGCTAATGGGCTGGACAGGCCTGGGCCAAAGCCATGTTTTCTACTAGTGTAAGCGCCCGAAATGCGGTTGTGCCCCAATCACGTAAGTGTCACGTGATCGGGATAGAATCGCATCTTGGGCCTGACAAGTTGGTATCAGAGCCAGGTTCGACCGACCATAGGAGCCCCCTTGATTGATCGTAGTCTGGCCGTTGTTGAGTCTAGCAGAAAACTTTTTCGGAGTTTAGTTATATCGGAGAGTAGGAATTCTTTTTACTCCTCTGCCCCTTCATCGCTCTGGTGAGGAATCTTGACATAGGTGTTTTGAATTACTCCTCTTCCCCTTCAAATTTTTTTTAGGATCTCGTGGTTAGTTTTCGTTCGTTGCGTTGTTAGCTCTTGTCATCTGGTGCATCTCTCGTCAAGTCGATTGACCTCCTCGTCTTTTGCTTCAACCCTCAGTTCTTTCCAACCGACGGTGTTTCCCCGTCCGATGTGGTTTTCTTTTCCCACACTCCCACCCTTTTGCTTCTCGGAGCCGGAGTCCTTAATCGAGTATCCATCCTACTCGGTTGAAGCCTTTGCTTTCTTTCCTTAATTATTTCAACTGGTGAATTCTCGTCTAGCTCGTCATCATTCTCCTCTTTTCTTCTCCCGATGAATTCTCCTCTTGTTTGATATTCTTCACCTCTTCTTCTTTTCCGGTGGATTTCAATTCAAGTTTCGGTGTTGATCTTATCTTTTTTCCTCGGCTCAAGTGTTTTCACCTTCTCGTTCGCTTCTCGCCATTTTTTTATTCCGGAGTTCCAAAAATATCTCAGGAGATTCGTCTGTGTTCTAATTTATTCGAGGTTGTCACCTCATTCGAGTCTTTGAATCATTTCCGGTGCATCATCTCCTCTTGTAAATCAATTCTCAACAGTGGTTTTCTCTTCGGTGGGCTCATAACCCACGGGTCTTTTCCCATGATCTTACCTGACTCTTCTAATTTCCCGGAGTATTCAGGAATTCTTTTCAAGTATGACGTAAGTATGGACTCCATCAGTCATATGCCTTCTTCAAGATCGCTTTTAATTCTTTTCATCATTGGTTCAACCTTTCTTCTTTTCATTATTCCGGAGTATTTCATGAATCCTTTTCCTTGTTTCCTCCGAAGGCCATCATTTCAGAACATCTCTTCGTTCTCAGTTTTCAACTTCGTCCTCCAAATATTCTTCATTGATGCCTCTTCGTTCGTCTCACATTGTCCGGTGCTTCGTTCAAGTATTCTTTAATCAGGTCGCAATATCTTCGTTCTTTTGCATCTAAATTCCCCAAGTGCTTTGTTCTTTTCGGTGATTAATTCTCTTGTATTCACTCAATTTCAACTCCTTGCGGTGGTTTGTTCTTTTTCATCACTCGATTTCAATTTCTTCCCGGTGGTTCGTTCTTTTCTTCACTTGGTTTCAATTCTTACAGTGGTTCGCTCAAGAGTTTTTTTTCGGTGCTATCATATCAATCCATTTTTTTATTCCAATCCTACCGGTGTTTCACGAAGACTTTCTCAAGTTTTGTGATATATCCCTCTTTATTCAGTTTCAATGAGAATAAGTAGTATGCGAATCCATTGCTTTTCATCAATTTAATTGGTGGAGGATAAGCATAACATAATTCGTATTATTTTCATCAAGTTGATTTATTCCTTCATTCGGAGTTTATTCGTGACGAATAAATTCTAGTTCCGGGTGTTTCTATTCTTTTCTTTCCGGAGTTCATAGTTTCTCGGCTATCCCATCGGCACCCCGACTAGTCATCGCAAGGCTTTATTCTTTTCATCGTCATTTCTATATCATCATCTTTTTGTTACCGGAGTTCTTCCTGGTGGTTCATCATGAGTTAATTCATTCTTCAAACGTTCATCTAATTCTTCTGGAGCAGCTCAAGCATTCTTATTCTTTTGCCTCTTGAGTGCAAATAACCCTCCGTATTCTTTCAGTGGAGTTTTGCATTCTTCGCTCTTCTCAGCTCATCAATACTTTGGTTGCGGCAATAATTCACCTCAAGTTTCGGGAGGATTTCCGTAAGTCCACAACAAGCTTATTCTTTTGTTGTTGATTTTCTCAACAACTCCGTTCAAGCCTTTTTGTGAAGATGCTCTTTCCAATTCTTTCGTGATGGAAGTTGTCATCTTCTTCTCCGTTCTTCTCATTCCATTCTTTAATTCTTCCGGAGGTTTTTCTTGTTCATCTCGTCATGGATCGTTGTTGGGGAACGTAGTATTTTCAAAATTTTCCTACGATCACGCAAGATCTATCTACTAGATGCATAGCAACGAGGGGGAGAGTGTGTCTACGTATCCTCGTAGACCGGGAGCGGAAGCGTCAAGTGACGCGGTTGATGTAGTCGAACTTCTTCGCGATCCAACCGATCAAGCACCGAACGTACGGCACCTCCGTGTTCAGCACACGTTCAGCTTGATGACGTCCCACGAGCTCTTGATCCAGTTGAGCTTCACGGGAGAGTTTCGCCAGCACGACGGCGTGGTGACGGATATGATGTATCTACCGGCGCAGGGCTTCGCCTAAGCACTGCAACGGTATGACCGAGGTGTGTTTCTGTGGAGGGGGGCACCACACACGGCTAAAACAATTCAACTTGTGTGTCTTTGGGTGCCCCCCTGCCCACGTATATAAAGGAGCAAGGGAGAGGCCGGCCCTAGAGGGGGCGCACCAAGTATGGGGAGTCCTACTAGGACTCCCAAGTCCTAGTAGGATTCCCCTTTCCTTTCCGGAGTAGGAGAGAAGGAAAGAGGTGGAGAGGGAGAAGGAAAAGGGGGCTGCACCCCTTGTCCAATTCGGACCGGAGGGGGGGCGCGCGCCTCCTTCCTTTTGGCCTTTCTCCCCTATTCCCGTATGGCCCAATAAGGCCCATATACTCCGAAAAATACCCGAATCACTCGGAACCTTTCCGATGTCCGAATATAGTCGTCCAATATATCGATCTTTACGTCTCGACCATTTCGAGACTCCTCGTCATGTCCCCGATCTCATCCGGGACTCCGAACTCCTTCGGTACATCAAAACTCATAAACTCATAATACCGATCGTCATCAAACGTTAAGCGTGCGGACCCTACGGGTTCGAGAACTATGTAGACATGACCGAGACTCATCTCCGGTCAATAACCAATAGCGGAACCTGGATGTTCATATTGGCTCCTACATATTCTACGAAGATCTTTATCGGTCAAACCGCATAACAACATACGTTGTTCCTTTTGTCATTGGTATGTTACTTGCCCGAGATTCGATCGTCGGTATCTCTATACCTAGTTCAATCTCGTTACCGGCAAGTCTCTTTACTCGTTCCGTAATACATCATCTCGTGACTAACTCATTAGTCTTTTGCTTGCAAGGCTTATTATGATGTGCATTACCGAGAGGGCCCAGAGATACCTCTTCGACACTCAGAGTGACAAATCCTAGTCTTGATCTATGCCAACACCACAAACACTTTCGGAGACACCTGTAGAGCATCTTTATGATCACCCAGTTACGTTGTGACGTTTGATAGCACACAAGGTGTTTCTACGGTATTCAGGAGTTGCATAATCTCATAGTCATAGGAACATGTATAAGCAATAGCAATAAAACTAAACGATCATAATGCTAAGCTAACGGATGGGTCTTGTCCATCACATCATTCTCCTAATGATGTGATCCCGTTGATCAAATGACAACTCATGTCTATGGTTAGGAAACATAACCATCTTCGATCAATGAGCTAGTCTAGTAGAGGCATACTAGGGACACTCTGTTTTGTCTATGTATTCACACATGTACTAAGTTTCCGGTTAATACAATTCTAGCATGAATAATAAACATTTATCATGATATAAGGAAATATAAATAACAACTTTATTATTGCCTCTAGGGCATATTTCCTTCAGTCTCCCACTTGCACTAGAGTCAATAATCTAGCTCACATCGCCATGTGATTTAATACCGATAGTTCACATCGTTATGTGAATAACACCCATAGTTCACATCGCCATGTGACCAACACCCAAAGGGTTTACTAGAGTCAATAATCTAGTTCACATCGCTATGTGATTAATACCCAAGAGTAATAAGGTGTGATCATGTTTTGCTTGTGAGAGAAGTTTAGTCAACGGGTCTGTCACATTCAGATCCGTATGTATTTCGCAAATTTCTATGTCTACAATGCTCTGCATAGAGATACTCTAGCTAATTGCTCCCACTTTCAATACGCATCCAGATTGATACTTAGAGTCATCTGGATTTAGTGTCAAAGCTTGCATCGGCGTAACCCTTTACGACGAACTCTTTATCACCTCCATAATCGAGAAACATTTCCTTAGTCATCCAATTACTAAGGATAATTTTGACCGCTGTACAGTGATCTACTCCTGGATCACTATTGTACCCCCTTGACAAACTCATGGCAAGGTACACAACATGTTTGGTACACAGCATGGCATACTTTATAGAACCTATGGCTGAGGCATAGGGAATGACTTTCATTCTCTCTATATTTTTCTGCCGTGGTCTGGCTTTGAGTCTTACTCAACTTCACACCTTACAAGTCAGGCAAGAACTCCTTCTTTGACTGATCCATTTTGAACTACTTCAAAATCTTATCAAGGTATGTACTCATCGAAAGTCTTATCAAGCGTCTTGATCCATCTCTATAGATCTTGATGCCCAATATGTAAGCAGCTTCACCAAGGTCTTTCTTTGAAAAACTCCTTTCAAACACTCCTTTATGCTTTCCAGAAAATTCTACATCATTTCCGATCGACAATATGTCATTCACATATACTTATCAGAAAGGTTGTAGTGCTCCCACTCACTTCTTGTAAATACAGGATTCACCGCGAGTCTGTATAAATCTATATGCTTTGATCAACTTATCAAAGCGTATATTCCAACTCCGAGATGCTTGCACCTGTCCATAGATGGATCGCTGGAGCTTGCACATTTTGTTAGCACCTTTAGGATTGACAAAACCTTCTGGTTACATCATATACAATTCTTCTTTAATAAATCCATTAAAGAATGCAGTTTTGTTATCCATTTGCCAGATTTCATAAAATGCGGCAATTGCTAACATGATTCGGACAGACTTAAGCATCGCTACGGGTGAGAAAGTCTCATCGTAGTCAACTCCTTGAACTTGTCGAAAAACTTTCGCAACAAGTCGAGCTTTGTAAACAGTAACATTACCGTCCGCGTTAGTCTTCCTCTTGAAGATCCATTTATTTTCGATGGCTTGCCGATCATCGGGCAAGTCAACCAAAGTCCGCACTTTGTTCTCATACATGGATCCCATCTCAGATTTCATGGCCTCAAGCCATTTTGCGGAATCTGGGCTCATCATCGCTTCCTCATAGTTCGTAGGTTCATCATGGTCCAGTAACATGACTTCCAGAACCGGGTTGCCGTACCACTCTGGTGCGGAACGTACTCTGGTTGATCTACGACGTTCAGCAGTAACTTGATCTGAGGTTTCATGATCATCATCATTAGCTTCCTCACTGATTGGTGTAGGAATCACTGGAACAATTTTCTGTGATGTACTACTTTCCGATTCAGGAGAAGGTACAATTACCTCATCAAGTTCTACTTTCCTCCCACTCACTTCTTTCGAGAGAAACTCCTTCTCTAGAAAGGATCCATTCTTAGCAACGAATATCTTGGCTTCGGATCTGTGATAGAAGGTGTACCCAACAGTCTCCTTTTGGGTATCCTACGAAGATTTACTTCTCCGATTTGGGTTTGAGTTTATCATGTTGAAACTTTTTCACATAAGCATCGCAGTCCCAAACTTAAAGAAATGACAGCTTAGGTTTCTCATCAAACCACAGTTCATACGGTGTCATCTCCACGGATTTAGATGGTGCCCTATTTAACGTGAATGTAGCTGTCTCTAATGCATAACCCCAAAAGCGATAGTGGTAGATCGGTAAGAGACATCATCGATTGCACCATATCTAATAAAGTATGGTTATGACGTTCGGACACACCATTACACTGTGGTGTTCCAGGTGGCGTGAGTAGTGAAACTATTTCACATTGTTTTTACTGAAGGCCAAACTCGCTAACTCAAATATTTTACCTCTACGATCATATCGTAGAAACTCTTATTTTCTTGTTACGATGATTCTCCACTTCACTCTGAAATTCTTTGAACTTTTCAAATGTTTCAGACTTGTGCTTCATTAAGTAGATATACCCATATCTGCTCAAATCATCAGTGAAGGTCAGAAAATAACGATACCCGCCGTGAGCTTCAACACTCATTGGTCCACATACATCTGTATGTATGATCTCCAACAAATCTGTTGCTCGCTCCATTGTTCCGGAGAACGGAGTTTTAGTCATCTTGCCCATGAGGCATGGTTCGCAAGCACCAAGTGATTCGTAATCAAGTGATTCCAAAAATCCATAACTATGGAGTTTCTTCATGCGCTTTACACCATTATGACCTAGACGGCAGTGCCACAAATAATTTGCACTATCGTTATTAACCTTGCATCTTTTGGCTTCAATATTATGAATATGTGTATCACACGATCGAGATCCAACAAACTATTTTCATTGGGTGTATGACCATCGAAGGTTTTATTCATGTAAATAGAATAACAATTATTCTATGACTTTAAATGAATAACTGTATTGCAACAAATATGATCAAATCATATTCATGCTCAACGCAAATGCCAAATAACATTTATTTAGGTTTTACACTAATCCCGAAAGTATAGGGAGTGTGCGATGATGATCATATCAATCTTGGAACCACTTCCAACACACATCGTCACATCACCTTTAACTAGTCTCTGTTCATTCTGCAATTCTCGTTTCGAGTTACTAATTTTAGCAACTGAACTGGTATCAAATACCCAGGGGTTGCTATGAACACTAGTAAAGTACACATCAATAATCTGTATATCAAAATATACCTTTGTTCACTTCGCCATCCTTCTTATCCGCCAAGTATCTAGGGCAGTTCCACTTCCAGTGACCATTTCCTTTGCAGTATAAGCACTTTAGTTTCAGGCTTGAGATTAGCTTTGGGTTTCTTCATGGGAGTGACAACTTGCTTGTCATTCTTCTTGAAGTTCCCCTTCTATCCCTTTTGCCCTTTACTTGAAACAAGTGGTCTTGTTAACCATCAACACTTGATGTTCTTTCTTGATTTCTACCTTCACCGATTTCAGCATCGCGAAGAGCTCGGGAATTACTTTCGTCATCCCTTGCATATTATAGTTTATCACGAAGTTCTACTAACTTGGTGATAGTGACTAGAGAACTTTGTAAATTACTATCTTATCTGGAAGATTAACTCCCACTTGATTCAAGCAATTGTAGTACCCAGACAATCTAAGCACATGCTCACTGGTTGAGCTATTCTCCTCCATCTTGTAGGCAAAATACTGTCAGAGGTCTCATACCTCTTGACACGGGCATGAGTATGAAATACTAATTTCAACACTTGGAACATCTTATATGCTCCATGGCGTTCAAAACATTTTTGAAGTCCCGGTTCTAAGCCGTAAAGCATGGTGCACTTAAACTATCAAGTAGTCATCATACCGAGCTTTTGTCAAAACGTTCATAACGTCTGCATCTGCTCCTGCAATAGGTCTGTCACCTAGCGGTGCATCAAGGACATAATTCTTCTGTGCAGCAATGAGGATAATCCTCAGATCACGGAACAATTCCGCATCTTTGCTACTAACATCTTTCAACTTAGTTTTCTCTAGGAACATATAAAAAATAAACGGGGAGCAACATCGTGAGCTATTGATCTACAACATAGATATGCTAATACTACGAGGACTAAGTTCATGATAAATTAAAGTTCAATTTAATCATATTACTTAAGAACTCCCACTTAGATAGACATCCCTCTAGTCATCTAAATGATCACGTGATCCAAATCAACCAAACCATGTCCGATCATCACGTGATATGGAGTAGTTTCAATGGTGAACATCTTATGTTGATCATATCTACTATATGATTCACGCTCGACCTTTCGGTCTCCAGTGTTCCGAGGCCATATCTGCATATGCTAGGCTCGTCAAGTTTAACCCGAGTATTCTGCGTGTGCAAAACTGGCTTACACCCGTTGTATTTGAACGTAGAGCTTATCACACCCGATCATCACGTGGTGTCTCGGCACGACGAACTTTCGCAACGGTGCATACTCAGGGAGAACACTTATACCTTGAAATTTAGTAAGGGATCATAATGCTACCGTCGAACTAAGCAAAATAAGAAGCATAATAAGATAAACATCACATGCAATCAAAATATGTGACATGATATGGCCATCATCATCTTGTGTTTTTGATCTCCATTTCCAAAGCACCGTCATGATCACCTTCGTCACCGGCGCGACACCTTGATCTCCATCGTAGCATCGTTGTTGTCTCGCCAACTATTGTTTCTACGACTATCGCTACCGCTTAGTGATAAAGTAAAGCAATTACATGGCGATTGCATTTCATACAAAAAAGCGACAACCATATGGCTCCTGCCAGTTGCCGATAACTTTACAAAACATGATCATCTCATACAAAACCGTATATCTCATCATGTCTTGACCATATCACATCACAACATGCCCTGCAAAAACAAGTTAGACGTCCTCTACTTTGTTGTTGCAAGTTTTACGTGGCTGCTACGGGCTTAGCAAGAACCGTTCTTACCTACGCATACAAAAACCACAACGATGTTTCATCAAGTATGTGTTGTTTTAACCTTCACAAGGACCGGGCGTAGTCACACTTGATTCAGCTAAAGTGAGAGAGACAGACACCCGCCAGTCACCTTTAAGCAACGAGTGCTCATAACGGTGAAACCAGTCTCTCGTAAGCGTACGCGTAATGTCGGTTCGGGCCGCTTCATCTCACAATACCGCCGAAGCAAAGTATGACATGCTGGTAAGCAGTATGACTAGTATCGCCCACAACTCATTGTGTTCTACTCGTGCATATCATCTACGCATAGACCTGGCTCATGATGCCACTGTTGGGGAACGTAGTATTTTCAAATTTTCCTACGATCACGCAAGATCTATCTACTAGATGCATAGCAACGAGGGGGAGAGTGTGTCTACGTACCCTCGTAGACCGGGAGCGGAAGCGTCAAGTGACGCGGTTGATGTAGTCGAACTTCTTCGCGATCCAACCGATCAAGCACCGAACGTACGGCACCTCCGCATTCAGCACACGTTCAGCTTGATGACGTCCCACGAGCTCTTGATCCAGTTGAGCTTCACGGGAGAGTTTCGCCAGCACGACGGCGTGGTGACGGATATGATGTATCTACCGGCGCAGGGCTTCGCCTAAGCACTGCAACGGTATGACCGAGGTGTGTTTCTGTGGAGGGGGGCACCGCACACGGCTAAAACAATTCAACTTGTGTGTCTTTGGGTGCCCCCCTGCCCACGTATATAAAGGAGCAAGGGAGAGGCCGGCCCTAGAGGGGGCGCGCCAAGTATGGGGAGTCCTACTAGGACTCCCAAGTCCTAGTAGGATTCCCCTTTCCTTTCCGGAGTAGGAGAGAAGGAAAGAGGTGGAGAGGGAGAAGGAAAAGGGGGCTGCACCCCTTGTCCAATTCGGACCAGAGGGGGGGCGCGCGCCTCCTTCCTTTTGGCCTTTCTCCCCTATTCCCGTATGGCCCAATAAGGCCCATATACTCCGAAAAATACCCGAATCACTCGGAACCTTTCCGATGTCCGAATATAGTCGTCCAATATATCGATCTTTACATCTCGACCATTTTGAGACTCCTCGTCATGTCCCCGGTCTCATCCGGGACTCCGAACTCCTTCGGTACATCAAAACTCATAAACTCATAATACCGATCGTCATCAAACGTTAAGCGTGCGGACCCTACGGGTTCGAGAACTATGTAGACATGACCGAGACTCATCACCGGTCAATAACCAATAGCGGAACCTGGATGCTCATATTGGCTCCTACATATTCTACGAAGATCTTTATCGGTCAAACCGCATAACAACATACGTTGTTCCTTTTGTCATTGGTATGTTACTTGCCCGAGTTTCGATCGTCGGTATCTCTATACCTAGTTCAATCTCGTTACCGGCAAGTCTCTTTACTCGTTCCGTAATACATCATATCGTGACTAACTCATTAGTCTTTTGCTTGCAAGGCTTATTATGATGTGCATTACCGAGAGGGCCCAGAGATACCTCTTCGACACTCAGAGTGACAAATCCTAGTCTTGATCTATGCCAACACCACGAACACTTTCGGAGACACCTGTAGAGCATCTTTATGATCACCCAGTTACGTTGTGACGTTTGATAGCACACAAGGTGTTCCTACGGTATTCGGGAGTTGCATAATCTCATAGTCATAGGAACATGTATAAGTCATGAAGAAAGCAATAGCAGTAAAACTAAACGATCATAATGCTAAGCTAACGGATGGGTCTTGTCCATCACATCATTCTCCTAATGATGTGATCCCGTTGATCAAATGACAACTCATGTCTATGGTTAGGAAACATAACCATCTTTGATCAATGAGCTAGTCTAGTAGAGGCATACTAGGGACACTCTGTTTTGTCTATGTATTCACACATGTACTAAGTTTACGGTTAATACAATTCTAGCATGAATAATAAACATTTATCATGATATAAGGAAATATAAATAACAACTTTATTATTGCCTCTAGGGCATATTTCCTTCAATCGTTCCATCTTCTCAAGTTCAAGTCCTATTCGTTCAATGCT
The DNA here is from genome assembly GCA_902687465.1 of Secale cereale. NCBI lineage: Eukaryota > Viridiplantae > Streptophyta > Magnoliopsida > Poales > Poaceae > Secale > Secale cereale. Next base: position 834,623,744 of record LR738713.1, read on the forward strand.
CAACCGGAGTGCTATCTAAATTTTCTTGTTCTTATTCATTGTCTATCCCATTTAACCGAAGTGGTTTCAACGTCTCTCGTGTCATTTAAGCCCTCAATTCTCGTCGTTTGTCTTGTTTCCTCATTTTTACCGGAGCTTCTCAACTCGTTCATCTTCATTCAATTCTTCCATTCAAGTGGATCAACCTCTCGAGGTTCTTTGGTTTCACTCTTTTTATCCTCGAAGAACTTTGTTCTTCCTTTTTCATCTTCCGTCTCGTTCCTAAGATCTCGGGACGAGATCTCTTGTTAGTAGGGGAGTGTTGTGACACCCCGAGACCGGTGCGCCAGGTGTCAGCCAGTTATTCGTCGTCGTTGCCATGTCATCTTGCTTGTGTGTTGCATTTTGCCATGTCATCATGTGTGTTGCATCATCATGTTTTCAAAACTTGCATCCGTCCGAGTCCGCCCGTCCTTTCCGTTGTCCGTTCTGAGCCCAGACACACTTGCACGCGTCCGCGGCACCTCCGAATATTTATTTTATGAGTGGCCGGAAAACGTTCTCGGAATGGGATGAAACTTGGCGTGTGGTCTTATTATAGTGTAGACAGGCCGCCTGCCAAATTTCATCGCATTCGGAGTCCGTTTGATAACCCAACTGATAACTATAGCGGCACTAGTCGCCGGATAAACGTCGGACGTTTTTGGTCTCCGAAAACCCCGTGGGCCTCTCCCTCTCTCTTCTCTCTTCTCAGCCCACTAACCCCTTATATCCAGCCCACTAAACCCCCCTCTGCTCCGTAGCCGTCGGATTACGATCCGAGGCTCCGTTTTGCCCCAAAAACCCTCAAACCCTAGCCCCTACCCTATTTAAACACCTCTCCATGCCATTTTTGGGCATCCCTAGCCCCCTAAACCCATCTCTAACCTCCAGCCGCAGAAATCCCACCTCTCCCCTCGATTTCCGCACCGAGCCACCTCCCCCTTGACACTTGTCGTCGCCCGATTGGCTACCGCCGCTGTTCAGCAGCTCCTGGCCAACCGGGGAGTGCCACGTCGCCCTGGCCAACTCTCCCAGCCGCCAAGCTCGAGCCAGGCCCGCCCGGGCCCCGATCTGGGCCCGAGTCGGCCCGTAGCCGCCGCCGTCGAGCCCGAGTGCCTCGCTCCCTCGCTCCCTCGCTCCTCCCCCGCCGCCGATCTCCTCGCCGGCCGGCCGCCGAAGGACCCTGCCTCCCCTCTGCCTCTGCATCGCCTCGCGTGCCGCACAGCCGTCGCCGTCGCCTTCGCGCAGTGCCCGGCCCGCCGACCTTCTGCTTCACGACGCGCCGTCGTGCCAGACTCCAGCGCCGCCGCGCCTGTCAGGCCCAAGATGCGATTCTATCCCGATCACGCGACACTTACGTGATTGGGGCACAACCGCATTTCGGGCGCTTAGCAAGATGGATATCATTACATCGTACCATTACATACATACATGAGGGATACAACAATACATACAAGTCACATGAATACAACAACATCAATACAAGGCATCCGACTACGGATGCAAACATGAAAAGCACAACGACATCCATCTGCTATCCCAGGCTGCCGACCCGGAACCTAACCCAAGACTGAAGAAGAAGAAGAAGAAAGAACTCCAACACAACGACATCGCTCTCATGTCAAGTCATCGGAAACCTGCACCTGCAGCTGTTGTTGTAGTATTTGTGAGCCACGAGGACTCGGCAATCCCATAACCATGGGTAACAAGACTAGCAAAGCTCAATAGGTAAGGAGAGGTAAAGTGGTGAGGTTGCAGCAGCGGCTAAGCAATATATGGTGGCTAACTTACGAGTACAAGAATAAGATGAGCATCTACACAAGCGGTCGCAAACTAGTAGTGATCGCTAAAGATCATGAACTACCTACGAGTCAAACATAACCCCACCATGTTCTCTTCTCAAAGTCAAAAGAGACAGTCACGGTTACTCACACAATTGTGTGTTTTATTTCGGATCCTCTGTCAAGTTTTCTACAACCAGACATTAACAAATTCCAATCTGCCACATAACCGCGGGCACGGCTTTCGAAAGATCATAACCCTGTAGGGGTGTCCCAACTTAGCCCATCACAAGCTCTCACGATCAACAGAAATAATAATAATATTATCACCCCTTATCTTAGGGACAATCCGATCAGGCTCGGAATCCCGATGCACAAGACATTTCGACAATGGTAAAAAAAGTCGAGCAAGACCTCCCAGTGTGTCGACACCCTGATAGTAGCCGCGCGTATCTCGTCTCATGCCACGACCGGATGGGCGATGCTACAGGTAAAACCAGATACCTCGGGTTTCCCCAAGGCGGCCCTGCAGGCTCCCCATTTGGGACCAACACCATCAGCACTGCCCCCCCCCCCTGCTATGTAGAAAAGAATCCCCGAGGGCGCGACCCCCTATGCAAATTTAATTAATTAATTAAGTAGTTATTATGAGGCAAATTAAAACCAATGTTGGGACTTGCTAGAGGAGTTTTATTCAAAGACGAACTGTCAAGGGGTCCCCATATACCCAACCGTGTAAGGAATGCAAAATCAAGGAACATAATGCCGGTTTATCGGCTCCTAAGGTGGCATGAGTGGAACAAAACACCGAGCAAAAGGCCAAGCCTTCCACCCATGCCCAGTATATATGTGTGTTAAGATATATAAGATATATTGTGATATTCCCAAAGCATCAAGTTCCAACATGGAACAATCTTCATCTTCACCTGCAACTAACAACGCTATAAGAGGGGCTGAGCAAACGTGTAACATAGCCAAACAACGGTTTGCTAGGAAGGTGTCAAAGGTTAGAGGTTCATGGCAACAAGGAGAGGGGCTGACAATAATGATGGGTAGCGCGACCTATAACGATAGCATCGAGACAACTAAGCATGGCAATGATAGTAAAGGTATCCAAGGGTATGGTCATCTTGCCTAAGATCCCGCAAGGAATAAGAATGAGTCCATTAAGAAGACGAAGAATAAGCCTCGAAGACGAACCACGGGTAGACAAACGAGTCCTCACGATCGCAACGGCACAAGCACTAACGAGAAGAAGCAAGCAACACGGTAAACACACCCCACAAGACATGACAAGATGCTCAACCAAGTATGATGCAACACAAGTCTATATATGATGCAAAACATGGCAAGGGATGAAGCACACAAGAACAACACAAACCAACAAGTTTAAATGAGGCCGGAATCTACACATAACAAATCCGGTATGTCCTCATATGCATAATTTGAAATTAGTCCAGATCTGAACAAACTTTAAGTTGAAGTGGTTAAACAGCAATTTAACATGCACCATGATGATCTACACGAAATTCTAGTCAAGTTTCATATAAAGTTTGTTTAATTCGGAGCTACGGCCTAAAAGATATGAGCAAAACAAGTCAAGCATTACAACGGTGCAAGATGCACCCAAACATCAAGCAAACACACTCCAAACAAGTAAACAACATTATATTAAGCTTCTACATGCAAAATCACACAAGTTTCATATAGGGCACGCTCAAAACGGAGCAACGGTTCAACACATACACGCGAAACAAGATATAACAACAAGCTGAAGTTAACAGCCACATAGTAACTTTGGAGCAAGATAAATATATGCTACAGCACCCAAACATGTTAACAAGAAGCATGGATGTGAAGTAGACATTTTACTTAACAAGCATGAACTTAGAACACACCCAAAAGCTTGCTGGAACACATTTAAACAAGCATGGCAAGTTGCAATAAAATTATCCAGACTTAGTCAAAATCTGGGAATACAAAACATCATCACGATGCTGCCTTCGGAGACACAAAACAACAAGCATATCAACTCCACTAAGCATATAAAGAACATGGACATGAAGTAGACATAGCATACATCAAACAACTCCATTGGAGCAACTCCATAGGAGGCATGGATCAATAACAACATGTCATATATGCAAACAAGGGCATGAATGGATAGAAAATAACATGGACAACAAGGAATGATCATTAGGCACTCCAAAACAAGCATGGATTTGAGTGGGGCATCAAGCAAGCATGGCATTAGGTTATAACAGATTCCAGACTTAGCAGTTTTTTTACTAAGTATAAAACAGCAACAACGACATGGCATGTTTACAAGCTTGTTTAAGTCACCTCAAGGCATATCATGGAAAGTGGTTTGCACCACAGCAAAGACCATATGACATGTGGCATGAAGACTAACACCTCAATAGCAATGAGCATGTCAAAACAGCATCTCATAACAAGTTTCAGCACTTAATAGCCACATGCACTTTTGCAACAGAGATTAACATGGCAAGATGGCACCTAACATGAATGCTACAGCAACCAACATGTGGAGCACTTCATAATGAACATTTTGACATATCATATGCTCCATTTGGATAAACATGCACAAAGTTACAAGCATCACAAGCATGCAACAAATTAACAACTAACAGCAGTTTTAAACTTATAGCACTCTTACAACGATGATTAGGGCATCAAGATGAAGTCAAACAAGCATGGCACAATGGAAGAAAGTGAAGAGCATATCACCACGATCATTTTGACATATCAAACACTCCATTCGGACATACACACAAAAAGTTATAGGAAGTCAAACATGCAACATTATTATGACAGAAAAAGACTTAGCAGTTTTTTTAGCACCAGGGAAAACAAACAGAGGGGCGTCAAATAGTAAACGGCGCACGGGCGAGGCTTAGGGTGAGCTCACCTAGTGGGCTCGGCCCAAGAAGGGAGGAGGTGAGGCGGGCCGACGCTGGGCTTGAAGCTCCGGGCCGCGGATGGGCCCGAGGGGCCTGGGCCGCAGGCTGGAGGAGGTAGGCCGGCCCAGGAGGTTGAGGGCTCGTCTCCCCCGCGCGTGCGCACGAGCAGGGAGGAGGACGGCGGCCATGGCAGCATCGGCGGCGGCGGTGCCCGCGGCAGGGAGGTCGGGAGGAGGTCGGGACGTCGAGAACGGAGCGGCGGCGGGCGGATCCAGGCAGCTCCGCCCCGGATCTGGCCGGAGGAGGACCCAGCGGCGGCTCGGGCGTCCATGCCTCGCGAGCGAGCATCCGGGGGCAGCGGCGGCGAGATCCTGGCTCGGGGCGAGCTGGCTAGGGCGCAGATGCTCGCCGGCGGCGGGCTCCGGTGGCCGGCCGGCGACGCTGACGAGGAAGGAGGCCGGCGCCCTTGTGCAGAGGACCCGAGGGAGGCGGGAGGAGCTCGGGCGCGTCCCTCGAGCGGCTACGGCCTCGGGCGAACGGCGGCGGCGCTTCGGGCCGGATGGGCCCCGCGCGGTCCTCGCGGGCCGCGGGGATGTGGGCGCGGGGGCTGGCTGACGTGGCGCGCTCCGGTTGGTTGCGGCCGGCGGGGTGATGATGTGGTGTGCCCTGATTGGGCGGAGTGAGGTGGAGGCTGGAAATGTCCGGCGGCGCAAGAGGGGGGGGCTAGGGTTCATCCGCGAAAATGGAGAGGGAGGCACCTATTTATAGGTAGAGGGAGCTAGGATAGTCCAAATGAGGAGCCGTTCATGGCCACGCGATCGAGATCGAACGGCCAAGAGCATGGAGGGGTTAGAATGGCCTTGGTGGGCTGTCTGAAAGGGGTGCTGGGCCAAACGAGAGAAGGCTACTGGCAGTTAGCACGGTTAACCGTTGGGCTATCAAACGAACTCCGAACGCGAGGAAACTTGACAGGCGGTCTACCTATGCTATAATAAGACCACACGCCAAGTTTCAACCCATTCCAAGAATGTTTTTCGGCCACTCATAAAATAAATATTCGGAGGCACCGCAGGCGCGTGCAAGTGTGTCTAGGCTCAGAACGGACAACGGAAGGACGAGGGAACTCGGACGGATGCAAGTTTTTAAAACATGATGATGTAATGCACACGATGACATGGCAAAATGCAACACGCAAGCAGATGACATGGCAACGAAGACGAATAGCTGACTGACACCTGGCGCACCGGTCTCGGGGTGTCACAACACTCCCCTACTAACAAGAGATCTCGTCCCGAGATCTTAGGAACGAGACGGAAGAGAAAAGGAAGAACAAGGTTCTTCGAGGACAAAAGAGTGAAACCAAGGAATGTTTAGAGTATGAGCCACTCGAAAAGAAGAATGCAACAAAGAAGAACAAAGTTGCAAACACTTTGTTAGACAAGACGAACAAGGAATACGACGAGAATCAAGGGGGTTGATAGGCACGAACGAAGAGCTGAAGGAACGAGAATGAATTCGAAACCACTCCGGTTAATAAGAGAAGGAAATGTATTTCACGAAGGAATTCGGGCAGCACTCCGGCTGAAACTGAAAGGAATAGCACACCGGTTGAACATGAATGGAATAGGACAAGACCCTGAGAAGATGAAACGAAAAACGTGACGAGATGAACAATACAATGCCTCCGGAAGAATTAAAAGAGTGGAATGAGAAGAACGGATAAGAGAAGAACAACTTAGAGCGCGAATGAATTTTGAAAGAGCATCCTTAGGATAAGGTTTGAACGGAGTTGTTGAGAAAATCAACAACAAAGAATAAGCTTGTTGTGGACTTATGAAAAACATCTCAAAGCTTGAGGTGAATTATGCCGCAACCAACATATTGAATAGATGAGATGAGGAAGAAATGCAAAAACTCCATTTCAAAAGAATTCGGAGAATTAATTGCACTCGAGAGGCAAGAATAAGAATGCTTGAGCTGCTCCAAAAGAATTAGATGAACATTTGAAGAATGAACTGAATCACGATGAACCACTATGAAGAACTCCGGTAACAAAGGATGGTGATATAGAAGTGAAGGATTCAAGGATTCAAGAGTAAAAATAAGGCATTGCAGTGATTCGACGGGGTCCGACGAGATAGCCGAGAAAATTTGAACTCCGGAAAAGAAAAGATTAAAGCACTTGGGACTAGAATTTATTCATCAAGAATAAACTCGGAAGGAAGGGATTAAACAACTTCACAAAGAAAATAACAATTATGTTATGCTTCTCCTTCATCAATTAAATTGATGAGAAATAATGGATTTTGCATATCACTTATTTGCGTTGAATAAGATTAAAGAAAGAGATATCGCGAACTTGCGAAAATCTTCATGAAACACCGGTAGAAATGGAATAAAAAATGAATGGATTGATATGAAAACGCCGGAAAAGAACTGTTGAGCGAACCACCGTAAGAATTGAAACCGAGTTAAGAAAAGAATGAACCACCGGGAAGAATTAAAATCGAATGAATACAAGAGAATGAATCGCCCGAAGAATAAAGCACTTGAGGAAATTTGAATGACAAGAACGAAGAGATTGTGAACGGATTAAAGAATACTTGAACGAAGCACCGGACAAATATGAGACGAACGAAGAGGCATCAATGAAGAATATTTGGACGACGAAGTTGAAAACTGAGAATGAAGAAATCTTCTGAAATGATGGCCTTCGGAGGAACACAAAGAAAAGAATTCATGAAATACTATGGATGGGTAAGGAAAAGAATTTATGGCAACGGAATAATTCGACAGGATAGCATTAAGCTAGAAGCACGAATCTCCGAGAGAACGGGCAAGATTTAGAGGAAAAACTTCTTCGGTCTTGAAATGTCGACGAGAAACAAAACCAAAATTGTTGAGATACTCCGGAAGAATTAAAATGGGAAAGGTTGAACCAATGATGAAAAGAATTAAAAGCGATCTTGGAGAAGGCATATGACTGATGGAATCCATACTTACGTCACACTTGAAAAGAATTTCGGAACACTCCGGGAAATTAGAAGAGTCAGGTAAGATCCTGGAAAAAGACCTGTGGGTTATGAGCCCACCGAAGAGAAAACACCGTTGGAAAAGGATTGAAAGGAGATGATGCACCGGAACGATTAAAAGACTCGAAGGAGGTGACAACCTCGAATTAATTGGCACACGGATGAATCTCCTGAGATTTCTTCAGAACTTCGGAATAATAAAATGGCGAGAGGTAAACGAGCAAGGGGAATATCCGAGCCGAGGGGAAAAGAATATGAACAACATCGAATACTTGAATTGAATCCACCGGAAAAGAAAAGGGATGAAGAAGGACGAACTAGACAAGAATTCATCAGTTGAAACAATTGATGAAAGAAAGCAGAGACTTCACACGAGTAGAACGAATACTCGATTACGGACTCCGGCTCCGAGAAACAAAAGGGTGGGCGGGTGGGAAAAGAAAGAACACAACGAACGGGGAAACACCGTCGGTTGAAAAGAACTGAGGTTGAACTTGCAAAGAAGAAGAGGGTCGAATCCACTTGATGAGAGATGCACCAGATGAAAGAACTAACAACGCAACGAACGAAAAAAAACTAACCACGTGATCCTAAAAAAAATTGAAGGGGAAGAGGAGTAATTCAAAACGACCTACGTCAAGATTCCTCACCAGAGCGACGAAGGGGCAGAGGAGTAAAAAGAATTCCTACTCTCCGATATAACTAGACTCCAAACAAAAATCTGCTAGACTCAACAACGGCCAAGCTACAATCAATCAAGGGGGCTCCTATGGTCGGTTGAGGCTCTGATACCAACTTGTCAGGCCCAAGATGCGATTCTATCCCGATCACGTGACACTTACGTGATTGGGGCACAACCGCATTTCGGGCGCTTAGCAAGATGGATATCATTACATCGTACCATTACATACATACATGGGGGATACAACAATACATACAAGTCACATGAATACAGCAACATCAATACAAGGCATCCGACTACGGATGCAAACATGAAAAGCACAACGACATCCATCTGCTATCCCAAGCTGCCAACCCGGAACCTAACCCAAGACTGAAGAAGAAGAAGAAGAAGAAGAAGAAAGAACTCCAACACAATGACATCGCTCTCACGTCAAGTCATCGGAAACCTGCACCTGCAACTGTTGTTGTAGTATCTGTGAGCCACGAGGACTCAGCAATCCCATAACCATGGGTAACAAGACTAGCAAAGCTTAATGGGAAAGAAAGAGGTAAAGTAGTGAGGTTGCAGCAGTGAAGCAATATATGGTGGCTAACTTATGAGTACAAGAATAAGATGAGCATCTACGCAAGCAGTCGCAAACTAGTAGTGATCGCTAAAGATCCTGAACTACCTACGAGTCAAACATAACCCCATCGTGTTCTCTTCTCAAAGTGAAAAGAGACAGTCACGGTTACTCACACAGTTGTGTGTTTTATTTCGGATCCTCTGTCAAGTTTAATACAACCGGACATTAACAAATTCAATCTACCACATAACCGCGGGCACGGCTTTCGAAAGATCATAACCCTGTAGGGGTGTCCCAACTTAGCCCATCACAAGCTCTCACGATCAGCAGAAGTAATAATAATATTATCACCCCTTATCTTAGGGACAATCCGATCAGGCTCGGAATCCCGGTGCATAAGACATTTCGACAATGGTAAAACAAGTCCAGCAAGACCTCCCGGTGTGTCGACACCCTGATAGTAGCCGCGCGTATCTTGTCTCAGGCCACGACCGGATGGGCGATGCTACAGGTAAAACCAGATACCTCGGGTTTCCCCAAGGCGGCCCTGCAGGCTCCCCGCTTGGGACCAACACCATCAACATTGCCCCCCTGCTATGTAGAAAAGAATCCCCGAGGGCACGACCCCCTATGCAAATTTAATTAATTAATTAAGTTGTTATTATGAGGCAAATTAAAACCAATGTTGGGCCTTGCTGGAGGAGTTTTATTCAAAGATGAACTATCAAGGGGTCCCCATATACCCTACCGTGTAAGGAACGCAAAATCAAGGAACATAATGCCGGTTTATCGGCTCCTAAGGTGGCATGAGTGGAACAAAACACCGAGCAAAAGGCCAAGCCTTCCACCCATGCCCAGTATATATGTGTGTGTTAAGATATATAAGATATATTGTGATAGTCCCAAAGCATCAAGTTCCAACATGGAACAATCTTGATCTTCACCTGCAACTAACAACGCTATAAGAGGGGCTGAGCAAGCGGGTAACATAGCCAAACAATGGTTTGCTAGGAAGGTGTCAAAGGTTAGAGGTTCGTGGCAACAAGGAGAGGGGCTGACAATAATGATGGGTAGCGCGACATATAACGATAGCATCGAGACAACTAAGCATGGCAATGATAGTAAAGGTATCCAAGGGTATGGTCATCTTTCCTGAGATCCCGCAAGGAAGAAGAATGAGTCCATGAAGAAGACGAAGAAAAAGCCTCGAAGACGAACCACGGGTAGACGAACCAATCCACACGATCGCAACGGAACAAGCACTAACGAGGAGAAGCAAGCAACACGGTAAACACACCACACAAGACATGACAAGATGCTCAACCAAGTATGATGCAAGACAAGTCTATATATGATGCAAAACATGGCAAGGGATGAAGCACACAAGAACAACACAAACCAACAAGTTTAAATGAGGCCGGAATCTACACATTACAAATCCGGTAAGTCCTCATATGCATAATTTGAAATTAGTCCAGATCTGAACAAACTTTATGTTAAAGTGGTTAAACAGCAATTTAACATGCACCATGATGATCTACACGAAATTCTAGTCAAGTTTCATATAAAGTTTGTTTAATTCGGAGCTACGGCCTAAAAGATAAGAGCAAAACAAGACAAGCATGTCAACGGTGCAACATGCACCCAAACATCAAGCAAACACACTCCAAACAAGTAAAAAACATGATATTAAGCTTCTACATGCAAAATCACACAAAGTTTCATATAGGGCACGCTCAAAACGGAGCAACGGTTCAACACATACACACGAAACAAGATATAACAACAAGCTGAAGTTAACAGCCACATAGCAACTTTGGAGCAAGATAAATATATGCTACAGCACCCAAACATGTTAACAAGAAGCATGGATGTGAAGTAGACATGTTATTTAACAAGCATGAACTTAAAACACACCCAAAAGCTTGCTGGAACACATTTAAACAAGCATGGCAAGTTGCAATAAAATTATCCAGACTTAGTCAAAATCTGGGAAGACAAAACATCATCACGATGCTGCATTCGGAGGCACAAAACAACAAACATATCAACTCCACTAAGCATATAAAGAACATGGACATGAAGTAGACATCGCATACATCAAACAACTCCATTGGAGCAACTCCATAGGAGGCATGGATCAATAACAACATGTCATATATGCAAACAAGGGCATGAATGGATAGACAATAACATGGACAACAAGGAATGATCATTAGGCACTCCAAAACAAGCATGGATTTGAGTGGGGCATCAAGCAAGCATGGCATCAGGTTATAACAGATTCCAGACTTAGCAGTTTTTTTACTAAGTATAAAACAGCAACAACGACATGGCATGTTTACAAGCTTGTTTAAGTCACCTCAAGGCATATCATGGAAAGTGGTCTGCACCACAGCAAAGACCATATGATTGTGATTCTAAAACATATAGACATGTGGCATGAAGACAAACACCTCAATAGCAATGAGCGTGTCAAAACAGCATCTCATAACAAGTTTCAGCACTTAACAGCCACATGTACTTTTGCAATAGAGATTAACATGGCAAGATGGCACCTAACATGAATGCTACAGCAACCAACATGTGGAGCACTTCACAATGAACATTTTTACATATCATATGCTCCATTTGGATAAAGATGCACAAAGTTACAAGCATCACAAGCATGCAACAAATTAACAACTAACATCGGTTTTAAACTTATAGCACTCTTACAACGATGATTAGGGCATCAAGATGAAGTCAAACAAGCATGGCACAATGGAACAAAGTGAATAGCATATCACCACGATCATTTTGACATATCAAACAGTCCAGTCGGACATACATACAAAAAGTTACAGGCAGTCAAACATGCAACATTATTATGACAGAAAAAGACTTAGCAGTTTTTTTAGCACCAGGGAAAAAACAGAGGGGCGTCAAATAGTAAACAGCGCACGGGCGAGGCTTAGGGTGAGCTCACCTAGTGGGCTCGGCCCAAGAAGGGAGGAGGTGAGGCAGGTCGGCGCTGGGCTTGAAGCTCTGGGCCGCGGATGGGCCCGAGGGACCTAGGCCGCAGGCTGGAGGAGGTAGGCCAGCCCAGGAGGTCGAGGGCTCGTCTCCCCCGCGCGTGCGCACGAGCAGGGAGGAGGACGGCGGCCATGGCAGCATCGGCGGCGGTGGTGCCCGCGGCAGGGAGGTCGGGAGGAGGTCGGGACGTCGGGAACGGAGCGGCGGGGGGTGGATCCGGGCAGCTCCGCCCCGGATCTGGCCGGAGGAGGACCCGGCGGCGGCTCGGGCGTCCATGCCTCGCGAGCGAGCATCCGGGGGCAGCGGCGGCGAGATCCTGGCTCCGGGCGAGCTGGCTAGGGCGCATATGCTCGTAGGCGGCGGGCTCCGGTGGCCGGCCGGCGACATTGACGAGGAAGAAGGCCGGCGCCCTTGTGCAGAGGCCCCGAGAGAGGCGGGAGGAGCTCGGGCGCGTCCCTCGAGCGGCTACGGCCCCGGGCGAACGGCGGCGGCGCTTCGGGCCGGACGGGCCCCGCGTGGGCCTGGCGGTCCGCGGGGATGTGGGCGCGGGGGCTGGCTGACGTGGCGCGCTCCGGTTGGTTGCGGCCGGCGGGGTGATGATGTGGCGTGCCCTGATTGGGCGGAGTGAGGTGGAGGCTGGACATGTCCGGCGCAGATGGACATGTCCGGCGGCGCAAGAGGGGGGAGGTTAGGGTTCATCCGCGAAAATGGAGAGGGAGGCACCTATTTATAGGTAGAGGGAGCTAGGAGAGTCCAAATGAGGAGCCGTTCACGGCCACACGATCGTGATCGAACGGCCAAGAGCATGGAGGGGTTAGAATGGGCTTGGTGGGCTGTGTGAAAGGGGTGTTGGGCCAAACGAGAGAAGGCTACCGGCGGTTAACACGGTTAATCGTTGGGCTATCAAACGAACTCCGAACGCGACGAAACTTGACCGGCGGTCTACCTATGCTATAATAAGACCACACACCAAGTTTCAACCCATTCCGAGAATGTTTTTCGGCCACTCATAAAATAAATATTCGGAGACACCGCGGGCGCGTGCAAGTGTGTCTGGGCTCAGAACGGACAACAGAAGGACGAGGGAACTCGGACGGATGCAAGTTTTTAAAACATGATGATGCAATGCACACGATGACATGGCAAAATGCAACACGCAAGCAGATGACATGGCAATGAAGACGAATAGCTGACTGACACCTAGCGCACCGGTCTCGGGGTGTCACAGCGCCCGAGCCTCCCTGTGTCGCCCCGGGTCCAAGTCCGGCCGGATCCAGGGCGGAGGTGCCCGGATCCGCCGCGCCGCTGCCTCGATCCGCCCCTGTCGCCTGCCCCGAACCCCGCCGCGTCGCCGGAGTTCCGAGCCGCCGCTAGCGCCGGCCTCCCGTTCCTCTGGATCGGGCAGGCCCTCGACCCGCCGCCGATCCCGTCGCCAGTCACTGCCGGCTGAGCCCCGCGCCAGTCGGGCCGGACATGTCCACCGGTGCCCGGACATGTCCGTCCCCTCCTCCTCTTCTGAGTCACTGCCGGTGGGCCCGCGTGTCAGCACCGACGGACGTGTCCGTCCGGACCGGACATGTTCGCCCCTCCGGAGGTCTTTTTCTTCTAAGTCCTTTACTATTTTTATCTTCTTATGCATAATTTGCATGCCTGTAACTTTTTGTGTGCTTATCCAAATTGAGTGTATGATATATCAAAATTATCGTGGTGATATGCTCTACATTTTGTTCCATTGTGGCATGCTTGTTTGAGTTCATCTAGATGCCCTAATCTCTGTTGCAAGAGTGCTATAAGTTTAAAACTGCTGTTACCGGTAATTTTGTTGCATACTTGTGATGCTTTTAACTTTGTGCATGTTTATCCAAATGGAGCATATGATATGCCAAAATGTTCATTGTGAAGTGCTCTACATGATGGTTGTTTTAGCATTCATGTTAGGTGCCATCTTGCCATGTTAATCTCTGTTGAAAAAGTGCATGTGGCTGTTAAGTGCTGAAACTTGTTATGAGCTGTTGATTTCACTTGCTCTTTGTTATTGGTGTGTTTGTCTTCATGCCTCATGTCAATATGTTTTAGAAGCACAATCATATGGTCTTTGCTGTGGTGCAATCCACTTTCCATGATATGCCTTGAGATGACTTAAACAAGCTTGTAAACATGCCATACCAATGTTGTTGTTTTATACTTAGTGAAAAAACTGCTAAGTCTGGAATCTGTTAAACCTGATGCTATGTTTGCTTGATGCCTCACTCAAATCCATGCTTGTTTTGGAGTGGCCAATGATCATGTCTTGTTGTCCATGTTATGCTCTATCCATCCATGCCCTTGTTTGCTCATATGACCTGCTGTAGCTTATTTATTTCTTACTCTCAAGTTGCTATAAAATTTACCTGTCAGGATTTTATCAGCATGATTCATTTGGTGAAGCTTGTTGTTATTGATCCATGCCTCCTATGGAGTTGCTCCAATGGAGTTGTTTGATGTATGTGATGTATACTACATGTCCATGCTCTTTATATACTTAATGGAGTTGATATCCTTGTTGTTTTGTGCCTCCGAAGGCAGCATCGTGATGATGTTTTTGCCTTCCCAGATTTTGACTAAGTCTGGATAAATTTATTGCAACTTGCCATGCTTGGTTAATTGTGTTCCAGCAAGCTTTTGGGTGTGTTCTAAGTTCATGCTTGTTAAATAACATGTCTATTTCACATACATGCTTCTTGTTATCATGTTTGAGTGCTGTAGCATATTTTTACCTTGCTCCAAAGTTGCTATGTGGTGTTAACTGTTGGAAATATGCCCTAGAGGCAATAATAAAAGTATTATTATTATATTTCCTTGTTCATGATAATTGTCTGTTATTCATGCTTGAATTGTATTGTACGGAAACAGCGATACATGTGTGAATATATAGACCACAATGTGTCCCTAGTAAGCCTCTAGTTACCAGCTCGTTGATCAACAGATGGTCACGGTTTCCTGACCATGGACATAGGATGTCAGTGATAACGGGATCACATCATTAGGAGAATGATGTGATGGACAAGACCCAATCCTGAGCCTAGCACGAGATCGTATAGTTCGTAATGCATAAGCTTTTCCGGTGTCAAGTATTTATTTCTTAGACCATGAGGTTGTGCAACTCCCGGATGCCGTAGGAATACTTTGGGTGTGCCAAACGTCACAACGTAACTGGGTGGCTATAAAGGTACGCAACGGGTATCTCCGAAAGTGTGTGTTGAGTTGGTACGAACCGAGACTGGGATGTTGTCACTCCGTATGACGGAGAGGTACCTCAGGGCCCTCTCGGTAAGACATCATCATAATGAGCTCAAGGTGACTAAGGAGTTAGTCACGGGATGATGGATTACGGAACGAGTAAAGAGACTTGCCATGACGAGATTGAACAAGGTATCGGGCATACCGACGATCGAATCTCGGGCAAGTACCGTACCGATAGACAAAGGGAATAACATACGGGATTGAGTTTTTCTTTGACACAGTGGTTCATCCGATGAAGATCATCGAGGAACACATGGGAACCAACATGGGTATCCAGATCCCGCTGTTGGTTATTGACCAGAGAGTCGTCTCGGTCATGTCTGCGTGTCTCCCGAACCCGTAGGGTCTACACACTTAAGGTTCGGTGACGCTAGGGTTGTAGAGATACATGCACATGGAAACCCGAATGTTGTTTGGAGTCTCGGATGAGATCCCGGACGTCACGAGGAGTTCCGGAATGGTCCGGAGGTAAAGAATGATATATAGAAAGTCCAGTTTCGGCCATCGGGTGAACTCCGGGGTTCACCGGGAGTGTCCCGGGACCACCGGAGGGGTCCCGGGGGTCCACCGGGTGGGGCCACCCATCCCGGTGGGTCCCCTAGGCCGCAAGGGGAAGGGGGCCAGCCCCTGGTGGGCTGGCGCACCCATATGGGCCCCCCTCCATGCGCCTAGGGTTGAAACCCTAGGGGGAGGGGGCGCCCCCTATACCTTGGGGGGCAAGTTTCCCCCCTGGCCGTCGCCCCACCCTGGAGATCTGATCTCCCAGGGCTGATGCCCCCCCTGGCCCCTATATATAGTGGGGGGAGAGGGCAGCCGCACCCCAAGCCTCTGGCGCCTCTCCCCCCTCCCGTCACACTTCCTACTCCTTACGCAGGGCGCCGGCGAAGCCCTGCAGGATTTCCTGTTGCATCCACCACCACGTCGTCGTGCTGCTGGATCTCCGACAACCTCTCCTCCGCCCTTGCTGGATCAAGAAGGAGGAGATGTCGCTGTACCGTACGTGTGTTGAATGCGGAGGTGACGTCCGTTCTACGCTGGGATCATCGGTGACGAGGAACGCGAAGAGTACGACTACTTCATCCACGTTCCTTCGAACGCTTCCGCACGCGATCTACAAAGGGTATGTAGATGCACTCCATTATGCTCGTTGCTAGATGCCTCCTTAGATTGATCTTGGTGAAGCGTAGGAAAATTTTTGAATTCTGCTACGTTCCCCAACATTAACTTCAGCTTTGCGTTGTAACTTGTTTTGCTCGTAACTTCTAGCCCGTTGCTCCGTTTTGAGTGTGTCCTATATGAAACTTGTGTGATTTTGCATGTAGAAGCATAATATCATGTTGTTTTCATGTTGGGAGATTGTTTGCTTGATGTTTGGGTGCATCTTGCACCGTTGACATGCTTGTCTTGTTTTGCTCTTATCTTCTAGGCCGTAGCTCCGAATTAAACAAACTTTATATGAAACTTGGCTAGAATTTCGTGTAGATCATCATGGTGCATATTAACCTGCTGTTTAACAACTTTAACATAAGGTTTATTCAGATCTGGACTAATTTCAAAATGTGCATATGAGGACTTACCGGAATTGATATGTGTTGATTCGGGCCTCATTTAAACTTGTTGGTTTGTGTTGTTCTTGTGTGCTTCATCCCTTACCATGAATTGCATCTTATAGACTTGTCTTGCATCATACTTGGTTGAGCTTCATGTCTTGTTCTTGTGTTGTGTGTTTACTTTGTTGTGTGCTTCTTCTTGCTAGTTCTTTTCCGTTGCGACCGTGAGGATTCGTTCGACTTCACGTGGTTCGTCTTCGAGGCTTCTTCTCCGTCTACTTCATGGACTCATTCTTATTCCTTGCGGGATCTCAGGCAAGATGACCATCACCTTGGATACCTTTACTATCATTGCCATGCTTAGTTGTCTCGATGCTATCGTTATGTGTCGCGCTACCCATCATTTATTGTCTGCCCCTCTCCTTGTTGCCATGAAACCTCTAACCTTTGAAACCTTCCCAGCAAAACCATTGTTTGGCTATGTTACCCGCTTGCTCAGCCCCTCTTATAGCGTTGCTAGTTGCAGGTGAAGATGAAGATTGTTCCATGTTGTAACTTCATGCTTTGGGAATATCACAATATCTATTATTATTTATTAACACACCTATATACCTGGCAATGGGTGGAAGGCTTGGCCTTTTGCTCGGTGTTTTGTTCCACTCATGCCACCTTAGGAGCCGATAAACCGGCATTATGTTCCTTGATTTTGTGTTCCTTACACGGTTGGGTATATGGGGACCCCTTGATAGTTCGTCTTTGAATAATGCTCCTCCAGCAAGGCCCAACATTGGTTTTAATTTGCTCATAATAAAAACTTAATTAATTAATTAATTGCATAGGGAGTTAGCGCTACCCGAGGATTCTTTCTACATAGCAGGGGGGCCAGTGATGATGGTGTTGGTCCCAAATGGGGGTTATGCGGGGCCACCTTGGGGAAACCCGAGGGCTGGTTTTACTCGTATAATTGCCCATCCGGTCGTGGCCTGAGACGAGATACGCGCGGCTACTATCAGGGTGTCGACACACCGGGAGGTCTTGCTGGACTTGTTTTACCATTGTCGAAATGTCTTGTGCACCGGGAATTCCGAGTCTGATCGGGCCTTCCCTAAGATAAGGGGTGATATTATTATTACTTCTGCTGATCGTGAGAGCTTGTGATGGGCTAAGTTGGGACACCCCTGCAGGGTTATGATCTTTCGAAAGCCGTGCCCGCGGTTATGTGGCAGATTGGAATTTGTTAATGTCCGGTTGTAGAAAACTTGACAGAGGATCCGAAGTAAAACACACAACTGTGTGAGTAACCGTGACTGTCTCTCTTCACTTTGAGAAGAGAACACGGTGGGGTTATGTTTGACTCGTAGGTAGTTCAGGATCTTTAGCGATCACTACTAGTTTGCGACCGTTTGCGTAGATGCTCATCTTATTCTTGTACTCGTAAGTTAGCCACCATATTGCTTAGCCACTGCTGCAACCTCACCACTTTACCTCTTCCTTTCCCATTAAGCTTTGCTAGTCTTGTTACCCATGGTTATGGGATTGCTGAGTCCTCGTGGCTCACAGATACTACAACACCAGTTGCAGGTGCAGGTTTCCGATGACTTGACGTGAGAGCGATGTCCGTTGTGTTGGAGATCTTTCTTCTTCTTCTTCTTCTTCTTCAGTCTTGGGTTAGGTTCCGGGTCGGCAGCCTGGGATAGCAGATGGATGTCTTTGTGCTTTTCTTGTTTGCAGCCGTAGTCGGATGCCTTGTATTGATGTTGTTGTATTCATGTGTCTTGTATGTATTGTTGTATCCCCCATGTATGTATGTATGGTACGATGTAATGATATCCATCTTGCTAAGCGCCCAAAATGCGGTTGTGCCCCAATCACGTAAGTGTCACGTGATCGGGATAGAATCGCATCTTGGTCCTGACACTATGCCCAGTTCATCCTCGGGTAGCTAATGAACTCCAAGTTGAAAAGATTCTGGATGGCCTCAATGCAACTGGTCCACTTACTCGTTCAAAAGCAACTCAGCTAGCCAACTTTTGTGGACACTCTGCATTCGTTTCAATATCTGAACCCAAGAAAGTTGATGAATCCTTTATGGTACCTGGATGGATTCAAGCAATGCAAGAAGAGCTTCAATAGTTTGAGCTGAATAATGTATGGGAGCTTGTTAAGCGTCCTGATCCACGGAAGCATAACATCATTGGTACCAAATGGATCTATCGCAACAAACAAGATGGGCATGGTCAAGTTGTCGAAAACAAGGCTCGTCTCTGTCGGTGTACTAAGATAGGGGTACCTTAGTACCCCAACTTGTGCACGGGCAGTAGCAGCTTCCCGCGGCAGGGCTCACCACGTGCTCGCCGGAAACCTTTCTGGTCCCTATAAAGCCATTCAAAAACAAAGTATACAAGTCAGAAGAACAAGACCCCGGCAAGTGGAGCTTGCCGGGAAGGCCGCACCAGGCTCAAGATTATCGCATTAACACAAGACCCTGGCAAGAGGAGCTTGCCAGGAAGACCAGAAGACTACATCTCAGAAGACATGCCTCGGCGCACCCTGCGCCCCGGCAGGACCCGGGGAGCGACAAGCTTCCGGGCCCGGCAAGATCTTGGCCCCGGCAAGGTGCTTGCCGGGGAGAACTATGTTGTGTACCCACGCTCCAGCTCATCGGCCCACGCGTCGCCCTGGGGCCCTTCCAGGGACGCGTGGCGGATGGCTGTGCAGCCTGGGGGACACGGTGGCGAGCCACGGTGACGAGGCTACCGCCGTGGCGAACGGAGACGCATGGACGGGCGCTTTTGGGGTCGACGGTGACGGGCATTTAATGCCCTTGTCCCCCACTATCAAGGTTAGGTGAAGACCACTGTTCATCCACTGTTCATGCACTGTTCCCGCACTGTTACAACTACCACCAAAGTTACATTTTTACCCTCCTCTACGTTGACACCTGTCGGTGACCCCTTGAGCTATAAAAGGAGGCCCATGCACAACGTAGAAAGGGTTCGGAACCTAGACAGCTCTCTTGCTCGATGTAGCTAGCTCTTCAAGCTCCCGAGCTCAAGAACTCAATACAATCCAAGAAGGAGTAGGGTTTTACGCGTCCGCGCGGCCCGAACCTGGGTAAACTGCCCGCGTGCGCTCCTCGATCTGCTCTCCGTGCTCCCTCCGCTCCCTTACCGCAACGAACAAGGGGCTCCGGTCCCATAGGTGCTCGTGGCGGACAGTTTCCCCCGACATCTTTGGCGCGCCAGGTAGGGGGCGTCAAGGTTGTGCGAACCTGATCCGGGCGCTCCTGCGGCTGAGGCTCCACTTCTGCACAAGACAAACAAGGCAACAAGATATTAGTACAAGCAAAAACCTCAAGCGCGCCCGACGAACAGAAAGCTCAAGACCAGACTTACGCTGGGGGCTGCGCTGGGGGCTGCTCCTCGGAGCAGCGGGTTGATCCGGCAAGTTCGTCGCCGGTGCGTCCCCTGTCGCCGCGACGGGCGAGTCGTCTTCGACCTCAACCACGGGGATCTTGGCCCTCTTCGCCATCCGCTGGGCCAGGGTCCTGAAAGCAAAGCAAAAACAAGATCAGAATCATCAAGAAAGACCAAGACAAAATCGAAGAAGTTACAAACAGCAAGTACTTACTCCTCTTCCTCGTCGTCGTCGGAGCTGAGGGCGGAGAAGTCGAACTCCACCTGAGATGCTCCCGCGCGAGGAGCAGGAGGAGAAGGCTCCCTCGGGCGCTTGGCGGTCTCCGGGGCTGGGGGCTGCGAAGACCCAGCCTCCGTTGACGCCGAGGCCCGAGGAGCTGGCGGAGCGGCCGCTTCGCCCCGGGAGGATCCCCCTCCGCTTGGCGCTGGTGCGCGGGGCGCCTCCGTCGCGGCTTGACTCGCCCTGGTGGCGCGCGTCGCCCGGCGAGCAGGCTGCTGTCGAGGCGCCTGCGTCCTCATCGCCGTAGCCGCCTTGCGGAGGCGTTTCCTCGGTGTTTGCTTAGGACTTGCCGGAGGCGGGGAGTTCTCCGAGGACGAGGAGGCGTCGTCATCAAGTCCCAGAGATCCGCCGGTGTCTTCATCGGCCTCGGCGTCCTCCTCCTCCTCCTCCTCCCCGGCAGGCCCGCTGGGCCCAGCACCTTGCCCGGCGGCTCCGCTTCCTCCGGCGGCTCCGCTCCCTCCGGCGGCCCCGCTCCCTCCGGCAACCTCGCTCCCTGCGGCGACCTCGCTCACAACCCCGGGTATCCCGGAAAGCCTCAGGGAGGGGACCCCAGCAAACTCCTCGGGCGGAAGCTTGAGCAGCCTGCGGATCTCTGCCTCCTCTGCTTGGCACGCCTCGTCCGCGGCCTGCGCCTCATCGACGGTGAATCCGAAATCTCCCGCCGCTGCAGCTGCGGCGGCCTCTTCCATCCGGGAAGCAATATAAGCTATATCCCGGGCCGTAGTGGCCCGGGTAAGGCCCCTGTTCTCCTCGGGGTTCTTGGGCACCTCGACCAGGTTGTCGAAGAAGCCGGATACACTATCCGGCGGCGGCTCGATCCAAGTGGGGACGATGCCATGGGAGTCGCACTCCGGCATCATTGCGCGCAAGGAATCACAAGCGGTGCTGTTGCACAATGGCACCACTCCCTTGGCGGCTGAACCACTCCGGATGAGCCGGGTCGTGCTTGAAGAGTTCTCGGACCATTCCTTTCAGCTCCAAAGCGGTGAAATTGAAGTTTAGTCCTGGGCGCAGCCTCATGATATCCGCCGCATTGCCAAATTCCCATGCGGCCCTCTTCCTCTCTTGTAGAGGGGCGATGCGGCGGCGGAGGAAATCTGCCCCAACCTCTCCGATGGTCAGATTAGCTACCCAGAGACGGATGATCCTGACGAGGGCAATACTGAGCTTGTTGTCCTCCGGGGCTAATTCGCTCCAATTCTTGCCACGCACTATGGCCGTTGTGCGCGGCGCAGTGAAAGGCTCCGGCTTGTCCTCTACTACCCAGCACCAATCTGCACGCCATTCTTCCCACTTGCCGCGGAGTTCTCCCTTCAGGTATGAATCCTTCTTGTTCAATCGAAAGATCCAGGAGATGCCGCCGGAAAGGGGAGCGCCAGCCTCTACTCTAGGCATAAAGAAATGGCGAAAGAGTGCTACGTTTGGATGGATCCCTACATAGTTTTCGCACAGATGTGCGAAAACAGCCATCGTAAGGATGGCGTTGGGGGTAAAGTCTAGGAGGTGGAGGCCATATGTGTTCATAATGTCACAGAAAAACTCCGAGTACGGAGGGCACAATCCACAGTGAAAGAAAGCAGCGAAGAAGAAATACCCGCCGGGGAACAAATCTCTGGCGACGGCAGGGAAGGCTCTGGTGCGGGGATGAGCTTTGGTCTCCCTGGACCAGAAGAGATAGTACTTGTTCCGCAGCTCCTTCGCGCTGAGCCTCGGCGCGAAGACCACGTTCCTCTTCCGCAGGGCGGCAAGCTTCGCCGCCTGCTCGGATTTCTCCTTCTTGGCCTTGTCCGCTTTCGCCTTCTCGCTCTTCGGAGCCATGGCGGAGGCGGCGAGGGAAGAGGCGAGGAGCTCGACGGCGCCGCGGATGCGGAAGACGGCGGAGGAGGGGTGGAGGTGAGGAGCAGCGGAGGTTTCTGGAGAGTGAAGGCGCAATGAAGACGAAGGAGGGAAACTGCCCCTGCTTCCTCTGCTTTTAAGGGGGGAGTGGGGGACGCTCCGCATTTCCCATTAAAGAACGAGGCCACGATCTCTCCCACGACGCCGCAATCGACGCGTGCCGTTAGGGAGGGGCGCGGCGGATGCGGAAGGGGATACGGCTCGCCGTGGGCCGCGTGTGCCCGTGCACTGTTTTGGGCCTGGCCCAACAGCGCTCGGCACCGTGTGTGGCCCAGGCCCGGGGGCTCCTGTCGGTGTACTAAGATAGGGGTACCTTAGTACCCCAACTTGTGCACGGGCAGTAGCAGCTTCCCGCGGCAGGGCTCACCACGTGCTCGCCGGAAACCTTTCTGGTCCCTATAAAGCCATTCAAAAACAAAGTATACAAGTCAGAAGAACAAGACCCCGGCAAGTGGAGCTTGCCGGGAAGGCCGCACCAGGCTCAAGATTATCGCATTAACACAAGACCCTGGCAAGAGGAGCTTGCCAGGAAGACCAGAAGACTACATCTCAGAAGACATGCCTCGGCGCACCCTGCGCCCCGGCAGGACCCGGGGAGCGACAAGCTTCCGGGCCCGGCAAGATCTTGGCCCCGGCAAGGTGCTTGCCGGGGAGAACTATGCTGTGTACCCACGCTCCAGCTCATCGGCCCACGCGTCGCCCTGGGGCCCTTCCAGGGACGCGTGGCGGATGGCTGTGCAGCCTGGGGGACACGGTGGCGAGCCACGGTGACGAGGCTACCGCCGTGGCGAACGGAGACGCATGGACGGGCGCTTTTGGGGTCGACGGTGACGGGCATTTAATGCCCTTGTCCCCCACTGTCAAGGTTAGGTGAAGACCACTGTTCATCCACTGTTCCCGCACTATTACAACTACCACCAAAGTTACATTTTTACCCTCCTCTACGTTGACACCTGTCGGTGACCCCTTGAGCTATAAAAGGAGGCCCATGCACAACGTAGAAAGGGTTCGGAACCTAGACAGCTCTCTTGCTCGGTGTAGCTAGCTCTTCAAGCTCCCGAGCTCAAGAACTCAATACAATCCAAGCAGGAGTAGGGTTTTACGCGTCCGCGCGGCCCGAACCTGGGTAAACTGACCGCGTGCGCTCCTCGATCTGCTCTCCGTGCTCCCTCCGCTCCCTTACCGCAACGAACAAGGGGCTCCGGTCCCATAGGTGCTCGTGGCGGACAGTTTCCCCCGACAGTCTCGTTGCTCAAGGTTATACTCAAGTGGAAGGGATTGACTTCGATGAAACCTTTGTTCCTGTGGCTTGGTGATACGTCCAAAACGTATCTATAATTTCTGCTTGCTCCATGCCTCTTTTGTGTGATATTGCTATGATATTTATGCACTTCCATACACTTTTGATCATATTTGGACTAACCTATTAACTCAGTGCACCACAGTGCCAGTTCCTGTTTTCTGCTGTTTTTCTATTTCAGGTTTCCCCCATATTAAAAGTGCCCTAAAAATTCCGGGAAAAATACAGGAAAAATCAGCGTATCGGGAGCTTCAAGAAAAACCAAAGCAGGGCCAGAGGGGAGCCTGGGGTGGCCCAGGCGGCCACCCGGCGCGGCCCCACCCCTGGCCGCGCCAGGGGGGCGCCTGGGGCCCCACCTCCGCCTCTGGTGGCCCCCTTTTGCATATATATTGCTCGCGTCCCGAAACCCTCGAGGACGGAACCCTTTTTCGCGATCTCATCTCTGTTCCGCCGCCGCCGCGCTTCCAAGATCGGGAGCACCAGGAGAACTCTTCCCGGCACCCTGCCGGAGGGGAGAACCACCACCGGGAGCTTCTCCACCACCATGGACGCTTCCCGGATGAGTTGTGAGTAGTCCCCTTGGACCATGGGTCCATGACCAGTAGCTATGTGATGTTCTCCTCCCCTCTTTGTTCTTCATGGATTAGACCTCGTGAGCTGCCCTACATGATCGAGGCACATATGTAATCTTTATGCTGTTGCTCTGCTGAGTTTGCTGGGATCCGATGGATTATGAGATTATGTTCAGATTGTGTGTGAGTAATATATTTGATTCACCTCTTTTATATTTATGTTCTTGAGTAATTCTTGCATGTTCTCCGTTGCTGTTTATTGCTTTGGCCGAGTAGTAGGTAGTAACTCCAAGAGGGAACGTTATGCTTGATTGTGGGTTCATGCCCCTCGATGACTAGCTTGAGTGACAGAAACATGAGTCTAGGGGATGTGATGTTGCCACAAGGGGGAAAACAACGGTGCTTATACTTGCGGGTGCAAGGATTGTTTACTTTACGCAAAGTTCTTTTAATGCAGTTGTCTGTTGCTTTGAGTTTACACTTTGGGTGGGACTCGCAACTTAATACCAGCGAGATGTTCTGGATAGATATCTCAATGTGGATGATTAGTAGTAGATGCAGATGGATTTCGGTCTACTTGCCTTGGCGTACCGCCCATGCTTTTGAGCCTCTACCTTTCTTTACAGCATAGTTAGCATTGGTTTGCGCACATAATCCTGTCAATTGCCCAGCTGTAATTTGTTTACCTCGCTTAGCTGTTTTATCGTCTTTTGGGAGAGAGACATCACTAGTGAACATCATGGGACCCCGGTCCATATTACCATCACTGATCACACCCGCTATTTACTTCCTGTTCTATTTCCTAGTTGCAGTCATACCTATCACTATTATCTCTTGCGTTTGATCCTTTGTAAACGACAATGCCGGAGGGATTGACAACCTCTCTGTACTCGTTGGGAGCAAAGTTATTTGTATCTGTGTGCAGGTCCTGTCAACCGCTAAGTTGGCGCCGTTAGCGTTGACACCTTCTTGTCGACCCTTGGAGTCTCACGGGATTCGATCCTTGGTATCTTGCCAAGGGAAACTTGCTGCTACGCTACATCTCAAACCTTCCACTTGGTGTAACCAACGAGGGGCAAGAAGCCATCAAGCAAAAGTTTCTGGCGCCGTTGCCGGGGACTCCACTCTTCAAGATAGGGGAGTTGCACGCTATCTTTTATCTTTGCTTTTTAGTCTTGTTAGTTTACCTTTCAGTTTTTGCTTTAGTTTCCTTTACCAAAAATCACAAAAATAGTTATCTTGCTTTTAGTTGGCATTATGTCTGGTCCTTTTGCCTTTGGTGAGGCAGAAGTGCTCACCTTTAAACAAAGAGGTGGTGAGAGTCTAAAAGATGCTTGGTATAGAATTAATGATTCTAAAAAAAGAGCCACCAAGAAGCAATCTACTACTATCCTGCTTAGAAATTTTTATGTTGGAATTACTTCTTGGAATAGGTTTATTCTAGATTCTGCTATCAATGGAAATTTCCTAGAAGCCCCAGTTTGGGAATCTCTTAGTATTATGGAAAATCTTGTTGGAAATCCCCCTGTTGTTAGCATTCAAGAGGACATTACCCTAGCTCACATTATGAAAAAACTTGAAAAGATAGAGATGCCAAGAATTAATAAGATAAATGAGTTGGACCGTAAGATCCAAGGGAATTTGAATAGGCTTGATAGCTCCATGCATAAAATTCTCAAAACTTTGGAGACCATCAAATCCCATGACTTGGATTCTTCTAGGATAGACAAGATTGAGGAAATCTTTGACACTTTAGGAACTACTTTCTCCTCAATCAAGGCAAAAAGGTAGAAACTCCGGCAAAGAAGGAACCTAAGTTCGGTTACGTTCCAAAGGCCCCTCGTTCCAAAAGTAATCCATCTATTGCCAAAGGGGTTGAAACTGTGAAAACTTTGGAAGAAATACCTCTCTTTGATAAATTTATAAATGAATCTTCCATTGACTTTCCACCTTTTGGTTTTCTCCCTAGAAGTATCTTTATTAGGCCTTTATTTGAAAGTCCTCTTAAGACTAGTTGTACTATTGAAGAGCTTTTTGATGATCTTGATGATGGTTCAATTGATACAACTTGATCTCTTTGCATCATGCCTACCTTAAAGGCATAAAAGAAAGCGCTTTTGGGAGGCATCCCACAACGAATAAAATTTTATTTTTCTTTTGTTGTGTCTTGATGTTTGTTACTACAGTAGCATCATCATTGTATCTTTTCTTTTCAACTTTGTGCCAAGTCTAGCCTCCGATTGCAAGAAAGTTCAAAAGTTGTGACGTGCAGTCCAGAAAATAGATTCTGTCCTTGGACAGAAAAATTCGTATAAAATCACCAGATCATCTTTTTGATCTGAATTGTTTTGACAGCGTGCTCTATACAATTGGCTTTCGGGCGTCTGTTCTGAGTTTTTTGATTTGAGTTGCAGAAGTGCCCCGAAAAAATTATTTACTACCTGCTGGTCTGTTTTCACAGATTATGTCATGTTTTGCTTTTTCTTCGTTTTGCAAACCTTGAGCTTGCTTTTTCTTTGCAAAAACCTTTTGGCAATCTTGAGAAACAGTAGCTCTTCAAGATTATCTTTATTTCCAGTAGGGAAAAATTATTTTATTGTGGGTACTAACCTCGCTAATCAGATTATGATGAGTTATGTATGAAGGGAGTTTTCAAGTGTGCGAGGGAAGATGATAAAAAGATTCAGGAGGGTCAAACGCTCAAGCTTGGGGATGCCCCCGTGCACCCCCAAGAAATATTCAAGAAGATTCAAGCGTCTAAGCTTGGGGATGCCCCCGTGCATCCCCTTCTCCATCAACAATTATCAGTTCGTCTTTCGTTCCACTATATTTTAATCACTTCATGCGTTATGTGCTATGCTTGGAGCGTCTTGCTCTTAATTTCCTTTTTAGTTTTCTTTAGCTTTGCTTGTTGTTCATAACGAGTTAGAACCCAGCTTTCTTTGTGTGGGAGAGAAACACGCTCCACTTCAACCTAGAACACAACATAGGATTTTCATGCTTATCTTTGTTGTGTGTGTTCTTTGTCTTTCCATAGCTACTGTCATGTTTAGCTCTTAGTTTTCATGCTTTTCTTCTTAAAGAGCTTTTGTTTAGTTGGTTGTTGAACTCTCTTGAGTTTTCATGTTTATCTTGTTAAGAGAGTTTTGCCTGTTGCACTGAGTTGTGTGTCTTAACTTAAAGTAGGTAATTGAGGTTGCTATTTAATTTTAGTAGTAACTTGCAATAGTTTTGAGGTATTGCCATGAGTAATGTCTGAACTTTTGGTGTCAAGAGCTTTAGCCTATTAGTGATAGATGTCGTATTTTGGGCAATCCGTGTTTATTTTCGAAACCTACAAAATAGTTGAGAACTTTAGCTACTAAATGGATCACTAATCTTTGGAGGGATCGAATATTAGAGTACACTCACGTACCATGGGTCGAGGATGCGCAAGGGTAACCAAACCCCCATACACACCTCCTCGGGGTACTTGTCTCTTTGTGAACCTCCTAATTAGATTGAGAGTTACCGATAATAAGTGCATGAGTTCTTCGGACTAATGTGAGTATTCGAAAGTTGACACTTCCACCTAACCATATTTTTCTAGCCTCTTCGGTACCGTGCATTGCCCTTTCTCACCTCGAGAGTTGGCGCATACTTCACCGGTGCATCCAAATCCTTGGCACGATACGCTCTGTCATCATAAGCCTCATTATATCCTTCCTCAAAACAGCCACCATACCTACCTATTAAGGCATTTCCATAGCCTTTCCGAGATACATTGCCATGCAACATCCATCTTCTCATGACTTGATCTTCATGTCATACATGCTTTTTGCTTAATCGATGAGCCGCATGCTAGTTGGGCCTTGCCCTAATCATTGCTACATGACGCGCTAGTATCATTGCATATCCTGCTACACTGGCAGAGGCATACATTTGCATACATCATGATAGTTTCATTTTCTTTATGTTGAGTACTTTTGTGAAGTGTGAAAGATCTTCTATACTTTTTGTACTACATAGAGTGTTGCCCCTAAAGTGAGGAAAAGATCCCAAAGAGGACAAATCAAAAGATCCCAAAGAGGACAAAATCAAAAGATCCCAAAGAGGACAAATGAGAGATAAATAGAAAGAGCCATTGAGGCCACAAAAAAATAAAAATAAAATAGAAAAAAGAGAAAAAGAAATAAAAAGAGAGAAGGGGGCACACTACTATTTCCTTTTGAGAGATCCACACTCGTACTCCATCTTATACCTTGTGCTCCATAGAGATTATCATTCATGCATATAGCTATGTGGGGACCTTTACACTATAGAACTTGGCTTGTATATTCCAATGATGAGCCTCCTCAAAAGAGCTCTAGGTCTTCTTGAGCAAGCAAGTTGGATGCACCCCCACTAGTTCCATTGGAGAGCTTACCTTAGCTCATATGTGCATCCGTTGCATGGCAATCCCTACTCCTCACATCATATCTATCATTTGGCTTTCTCTCGCCGATGATTGTCCTCATTGATGTGAGCCTTTCACACCTTTTTTGTCTTCCCCCTTTATCATTTTTTTCTCTTTGCCATCCTAAGTGTCGACTCTCTTGCTTACGCTCATCCATTGCATGAGTGCTCAAAATATCGAAAGGGAGTGGATCATTTTGACTTGTACCTGGCTGATGGTCTGGGGATGAGTCAAGATAAGATTTCAAAGAAGACCAAGTGTGAAACTTTAGTAGATTAAGTTCTCAACAATACAAAAACTATGTTTTACTCTCTCATATATCCCTATCCCCTTTCTTGCACGCAAACACCATTTGGAGACATTCGAGTCACGGACAGCGAGAGCTCTTGCACCTTTATGTTCTTATGTTACTTGTTACAATGCTAATATAGACTCTTGCTTGTTATGACTTGAATTGAATTACATGCCTTGATTGCTTTACTTAAAAGTTCTTATATGGTTGATAGCATGTCACCACAGAAATTATGCTTGTTATCATTTACCTACTCGAGGACGAGCAGGAATTAAGCTTGGGATGTTGATACGTCCAAAACGTATCTATAATTTCTGCTTGCTCCATGCCTCTTTTGTGTGATATTGCTATGATATTTATGCACTTCCATACACTTTTGATCATATTTGGACTAACCTATTAACTCAGTGCACCACAGTGCCAGTTCCTGTTTTCTACTGTTTTTCTATTTCAGGTTTCCCCCATATTAAAAGTGCCCTAAAAATTCCGGGAAAATACAGGAAAAATCAGCGTATCGAGAGCTTCAAGAAAAACCAAAGCAGGGCCAGAGGGGAGCCTGGGGTGGCCCAGGCGGCCACCCGGCGCGGCCCCACCCCTGGCCGCGCCAGGGGGGCGCCTGGGGCCCCACCTCCGCCTCTGGTGACCCCCTTTTGCATATATATTGCTCGCGTCCCGAAACCCTCGAGGACGGAACCCTTTTTCGTGATCTCATCTCTGTTCCGCCGCCGCCGCGCTTCCAAGATCGGGAGCACCAGGAGAACTCTTCCCGGCACCCTGCCGGAGGGGAGAACCACCACCAGGAGCTTCTCCACCACCATGGACGCTTCCCGGATGAGTTGTGAGTAGTCCCCCTTGGACCATGGGTCCATGACCAGTAGCTATGTGATGTTCTCCTCCCCTCTTTGTTCTTCATGGATTAGACCTCGTGAGCTGCCCTACATGATCGAGGCACATATGTAATCTTTATGCTGTTGCTCTGCTGAGTTTGCTGGGATCCGATGGATTATGAGATTATGTTCAGATTGTGTGTGAGTAATATATTTGATTCACCTCTTTTATATTTATGTTCTTGAGTAATTCTTGCATGTTCTCCGTTGCTGTTTATTGCTTTGGCCGAGTAGTAGGTAGTAACTCCAAGAGGGAACGTTATGCTTGATTGTGGGTTCATGCCCCTCGATGACTAGCTTGAGTGACAGAAACATGAGTCTAGGGGATGTGCTGTTGCCACAAGGGGGAAAACAACGGTGCTTGTACTTGCGGGTGCAAGGATTGTTTACTTTACGCAAAGTTCTTTTAATGTAGTTGTCTGTTGCTTTGATTTTACACTTTGGGTGGGACTCGCAACTTAATACCAGCAAGATGTTCTGGATAGATATCTCAAGGTGGATGATTAGTAGTAGATGCAGATGGATTTCGGTCTACTTGCCTTGGCGTACCGCCCATGCTTTTGAGCCTCTACCTTTCTTTACAACATAGTTAGCATTGGTTTGCGCACATAATCCTGTCAATTGCCCAGCTGTAATTTGTTTACCTCGCTTAGCTGTTTTATCGTCTTTTGGGAGAGAGACATCACTAGTGAACATCATGGGACCCCGGTCCATATTACCATCACTGATCACACCCGCTATTTACTTCCTGTTCTATTTGCTAGTTGCAGTCATACCTATCACTATTATCTCTTGCGTTTGATCCTTTGTAAACGACAAGGCCGGAGGGATTGACAACCTCTCTGTACTCGTTGGGAGCAAAGTTATTTGTATCTGTGTGCAGGTCCTGTCAACCGCTAAGTTGGCGCCATTAGCGTTGACACCTTCCTGTCGACCCTCGGAGTCTCACGAGATTCGATCCTTGGTATCTTGCCAAGGGAAACTTGCTGCTACGCTACATCTCAAACCTTCCACTTGGGGTAACCAACGAGGGGCGAGAAGCCATCACTTGGCTTGAAGCCATTTGCATACTGCTAGCTTATGCCAACCACCATAACATATTTCTGTACCAAATGGATGTAAAAAGTGCCTTTCTGAATGGCAAAATTGAAGAAGAAGTGTATGTTGCACAACCTCCTTGCTTTGAAGACCCAAAGCGTCCTGACATGGTTTACAAGCTCAACAAGGCACTATATGGCCTCAAACAAGCACCTCGTGCGTGGTATGACACACTCAAAGACTTCTTGAAAAGCAAAGGCTTCAAACCCGGTTCACTAGATCCCACACTCTTCACGAAGACATATGATGGTGAACTGTTCGTATGCCAAATCTATGTGGATGACATTATCTTCGGATGCACTGACAAAAGATACAGTGATGAGTTTGGATACATGATGCAAGAGCAATATCAGATGTCCATGATAGATGAGCTAAAATTCTTCCTTGGACTCCAAATTCGTCATGAGAAGAATGAAATCTTCATATCTCAAGAGAAATACCTCAAAGATTGCCTGAAAAAGTTTGGAATGCAAGATTGCAAAGGGTACACGACACCAATGCCAACCAAAGGTTAATTGGGCTCCGACGACAATGGTAAAGAGTTCGATCAAAAGGTATACCGCTCCATGATTGGTTCTTTACTCTACTTATGTGCATCTAGGCCTGATATAATGCTTAGCATTTGCATGTGTGCCCGATTCCAAGCGGCACCAAAGGAATCGCATCACCTCGTTGTGAAGCGAATTCTTCGATACTTGGCTCACACCCCAACGCTAGGATTATGGTATCCCAAGGGCTCTATATTTGATCTTGTTGGATTCTCAGATGCTGACTATGTTGTTGACAAGGTTGATCGCAAGTCCACATCAGGCACATGTCACTTTCTTGGACGATCTCTTGTATGTTGGTCTTCAAAGAAGTAGAACTCAGTGTCTCTCTCCACCGCTGAAGCTGAATACATTGCTACTGGATCTTGTTGCGCTCAGCTTCTCTGGATGAAGCAAACTCTTAAGGACTATGGCATCAACATGGTAAAGGTGCCCCTCTTCTGTGATAATGAAAGTGCCATCAAGATTGCTCACAATCCTGTTCAGCACTCGAAGACAAAGTACATTGAGATTCGTCAGCACTTTCTCAGGGATCATGTGATCAAGAAGTACATTGAAATTATACATGTCAACGCCGAAGAGAAATTGGCAGATATCTTCACTAAGCCCTTGGATGACAAAAGGTTTTGCAAGCTGCGGTGTGAGCTAAATATCCTAGAATCCTCGAATGTCATGTGATTGTACACACATCCTAACGCTTATGCATTTTGATGACTTAGATGTGCAACACACGAAGTAACGTATGTCTTCAATTCATGAAGACATACACTCTGAGTGTGAATACATTAATGTGGAATTCGACTCAGGAGCGCCATGATAATTGTGCGTCATTTCCTGGTCTAATACTTCCTATACGGTGGGTAACGCCACCACCAAACTTCTTGAAGATTTTCATTTGGCGTCATGACTGCATTATCTTCTTACTTGGTTTGTCTTCAACATCGTTTGTCTTCAAGATTTATCTTCTCAATGTTGATTTGTTTGGCTTCTCTGATATATCTATATAGGTATTCTGTCCTCTACAGCATTCACTTATAGCTATGTCTACATTTTTTTCTAAGTGAATGTGATCGGACCCTAACCCTCTCTATGCTTATCTCTCCAACTCTCTCTATCTCTTCATATGCATTCTGTTGACACGTGTCGAATGTCTTCACTGTGTCCTTGTCAGCTGAAGATATAGAGACACACAATTAAATCTGTTTTCAATGCCTTATACTTTTTGCCCGAAAACCGGAGAAACCGAAACGCCCATGCGACAAACCAGCCGTGCGTGGGGTCGTGGCTCAACTCTCCATAAGTTGCATGCTCACCATGTGTCGTTCAGATGTGAACCGCCAGGGGTACCTATGTAATTGCACTGCGCCGCCCTCTCTCCTTATAAATACTCCACTTACACGGCCATAATTTCTTCTCCCACCTCTCGCCATCTCGCTCAACCCCAGCGCCTCGGTTAGCTCCAGTCGACGCCGGAGACGAAGCGCTTAGCTGCCGCGACTTCTTCGACACCGTCTTCCCGCCGGTCGTGGACCTCGTCTCTCCGCCGCCGCCGTAGGTGTCTTGCGCCGCCAAGTTAGGGCACGGAAGATCAATCTGCTCGGCATCCATCTCGTCCCGTCTAGCAGTTCATCGGTGCGGTAAATATATCTCCATTTTTACCGTCGTTTTTGATCCATCGAAACCATGAAACTTTTCCACAAGTGGTTTCTGTCCATCTGAAATTTGTTTCTTTCTGTATCCTTCTCTCATATTATGCAAGTATATTCACTTATGCCTCATTACTAGTTTGGTTCCTCACTTGTACCTATTCTTGGATTCGTACAAATATGGAACCAACTCACTTCATATAAGTGAATGTCTTCGCACTATGAGGTCAATGTCTTTAAACTGTTTTATCTTCAAAATCTTCTGAGAATGCATATGACCTCTTCCCCTTCCCTCGCATCTCTAATGCTGTCACAGGTACATGTCCGTGGGAGAATCCCATGGTTCTCATAGTCCGCATTCATTTGCAGAATTCTTACAGCGTCACATTGAATCTCCTGAAGCCAGTTCCTGTCTGACCAGTCGTCCGAAGACAAATAGCTTTGTGAAGCCCTTGTGTCTGAGTCCAATGGCTTCTGAGAAACAATCCAAGAAAGGTGGCAGGCAGAGACGTACTGACACTACCAAAGATCTTCCTCCAGATCTATTCACCATGTACAAGTCTGATCCAGAAGAAACATATGGAGAACGCAAATCCCGAATCCAATGGATTCGAAGATATTGGGTAGAACAATGGTTTCTATACCGCTTTCGTGACTCTTGAATATGCAACCAAAAACGCTATCCGCCCTCCATGGGGTGATGTCGTTTACAAGAAGCTCCAGCCCAAAAATATGTCTGAAGCCATTGCCAAAAATTTCTATCCTTGCATGGTCAGAGGACCGATGCCTTCAAATGCTGACCCATCTAGTCTTCGATGGTGTTGTGATGATGAATTATTTGAAGAAAACTACAAGTTTGCCAAGAACTCTGCAACCCATAACAAGAAGGAATTTGGCATCAACTTCAATCTTGGTCCATCTCGGCCTCGTTCTGATGGAACTCGTGAAGCCAATGACAATCGAGTTGGCCCCTTTAATGGCCTTGATGGACTGTTATCCCACATCGCTGCTCAAAGAGCGACTGTGGAGGATGTTGCTGAAGATGTGGAACCTAAAGATGTTCCTGAGTCTGTGAAGCCAAAGAAGAAGATAAAGGCTTCTAAACCTATTGCTGCTCCAAAGGCTTCAAGTGTGAAGCCCTTGAAAACTATACCTCCTGAATCAAGTGTGCAGTCTGAGGATCACTCTCGCATCTCATAGAGGTCCAAACATCTCGTGAAGCCATCTAGTCAAGGACTCACTCCAGGCAGCATTCTGCGCAATGATGATAACATAATAGATCTGTCCAGTGATGAAGATCTTGCTGATGATGGCCTTGAGATGCTAATTAAGAGCAAGTAACAGGCCGAAATCTTCAATGATCTGCCCCTCTTTGATGCTGATATCATAAATAACTTCATTGATGAGTGGTTTGAGGATACATCACTTTCCCTTGATGATCTCCAGCTTCCCATTGATATCAGTGTGACCTTTCAGGGATATATTTCTCACGAACTGACTATTGCACAAAAGGTTATTGAGCAGAAGAACAAAATTGATCATGAAAATGTTGGGGAACGTAGTATTTTCAAAATTTTCCTACGATCACACAAGATCTATCTACTAGATGCATAGCAACGAGGGGGAGAGTGTGTCTACGTACCCTCGTAGACCGGAAGCGGAAGCGTCAAGTGACGCGGCTGATGTAGTCGAACTTCTTCGCGATCCAACCGATCAAGCACCGGACGTACTGCACCTCCGCGTTCAGCACACGTTCAGCTTGATGACGTCCCACGAGCTCTTGATCCAGTTGAGCTTCACGGGAGAGTTTCGCCAGCACGACGGCGTGGTGACGGATATGATGTATCTACCGGCGCAGGGCTACGCCTAAGCACTGCGACGGTATGACCGAGGTGTGTTTCTGTGGAGGGGGCACCGCACACGGCTAGAACAATTCAACTTGTGTGTCCTAGGGTGCCCCCCCCCCCCCCCCCCCC
>LR738713.1:834659257-834725178 GCA_902687465.1 Secale cereale
CGTCTCGACCATTTCGAGACTCCTCGTCATGTCCCCGGACTCATCCGGGACTCCGAACTCCTTCGGTACATCAAAACTCATAAACTCATAATACCGATCGTCATCAAACGTTAAGCGTGCGGACCCTACGGGTTCGAGAACTATGTAGACATGACCGAGACTCATCTCCGATCAATAACCAATAGCGGAACCTGGATGCTCATATTGGCTCCTACATATTCTACGAAGATCTTTATCGGTCAAACCGCATAACAACATACGTTGTTCCTTTTGTCATCGGTATGTTACTTGCCCGAGATTCGATCGTCGGTATCTCTATACCTAGTTCAATCTCGTTACCGGCAAGTCTCTTTACTCGTTCCGTAATACATCATCTCGTGACTAACTCATTAGTCATTTGCTTGCAAGGCTTATTATGATGTGCATTACCGAGAGGGCCCAGAGATACCTCTCCCACACTCGGAGTGACAAATCCTAGTCTTGATCTATGCCAACACCACGAACACTTTTGGAGACACCCGTAGAGCATCTTTATGATCACCCAGTTACGTTGTGATGTTTGATAGCACACAAGGTGTTCCTACGGTATTCGGGAGTTGCATAATCTCATAGTCATAGGAACATGTATAAGTCATGAAGAAAGCAATAGCAGTAAAACTAAACGATCATAGTGCTAAGCTAACGGATGGGTCTTGTCCATCACATCATTCTCCTAATGATGTGATCCCGTTGATCAAATGACAACTCATGTCTATGGTTAGGAAACATAACCATCTTTGATCAATGAGCTAGTCTAGTAGAGGCATACTAGGGACACTCTGTTTTGTCTATGTATTCACACATGTACTAAGTTTCCGGTTAATACAATTCTAGCATGAATAATAAACATTTATCATGATATAAGGAAATATAAATAACAACTTTATTATTGCCTCTAGGGCATATTTCCTTCAGTCTCCCACTTGCACTAGAGTCAATAATCTAGCTCACATCGCCATGTGATTTAATACCGATAGTTCACATCGTTATGTGAATAACACCCATAGTTCACATCGCCATGTGACCAACACCCATAGGGTTTACTAGAGTCAATAATCTAGTTCACATCGCTATGTGATTAATACCCCAGAGTAATAAGGTGTGATCATGTTTTACTTGTGAGAGAAGTTTAGTCAATGGGTCTGTCACATTCAGATCCGTATGTATTTCGCAAATTTCTATGTCTACAATGCTCTGCATGGAGCTACTCTAGCTAATTGCTCCCACTTTCAATACGCATCCAGATTGATACTTAGAGTCATCTGGATTTAGTGTCAAAGCTTGCATCGGCGTAACCCTTTACGACGAACTCTTTATCACCTCCATAATCGAGAAACATTTCCTTAGTCATCCAGTTACTAAGGATAATTTTGACCGCTATACAGTGATCTACTCCTGGATCACTATTGTACCCCCTTGACAAACTCATGGCAAGGTACACAACATGTTTGGTACACAGCATGGCATACTTTATAGAACCTATGGCTGAGGCATAGGGAATGACTTTCATTCTCTCTATATTTTTCTGCCGTGGTCTGGCTTTGAGTCTTACTCAACTTCACACCTTACAAGTCAGGCAAGAACTCCTTCTTTGACTGATCCATTTTGAACTACTTCAAAATCTTATCAAGGTATGTACTCATCGAAAGTCTTATCAAGCGTCTTGATCTATCTCTATAGATCTTGATACCCAATATGTAAGCAGCTTCACCAAGGTCTTTCTTTGAAAAACTCCTTTCAAACACTCCTTTATGCTTTCCAGAAAATTCTACATCATTTCCGATCGACAATATGTCATTCACATATACTTATCAGAAAGGTTGTAGTGCTCCCACTCACTTCTTGTAAATACAGGCTTCTCCAAAAGTCTGTATAAAACCATATGCTTTGATCAACTTATCAAAGCGTATATTCCAACTCCGAGATGCTTGCACCAGTCCATAGATGGATCGCTGGAGCTTCCACATTTTGTTAGCACCTTTAGGATTGACAAAACCTTCTAGTTGCATCATATACAAGTCTTCTTTAATAAATCCATTAAAGAATGCAATTTTGTTATCCATTTGCCAGATTTCATAAAATGCGGCAATTGCTAACATGATTCGGACAGACTTAAGCATCGCTACGGGTGAGAAAGTCTCATCGTAGTCAACTCCTTGAACTTGTTGAAAAACTTTCGCAACAAGTCGAGCTTTGTAAACAGTAACATTACCGTCAGCGTCAGTCTTCTTCTTGAAGATCCATTTATTTTCGATGGCTTGCCGATCATCGGGCAAGTCAACCAAAGTCCACACTTTGTTCTCATACATGGATCCCATCTCAGATTTCATGGCCTCAAGCCATTTTGCGGAATCTGGGCTCATCATCGCTTCCTCATAGTTCGTAGGTTCATCATGGTCCAGTAACATGACTTCCAGAACCGGGTTGCCATACCACTCTGATGCGGAACGAACTCTGGTTGATCTACGAAGTTCAGCAGAAACTTGATCTGAAGTTTCATGATCATCATCATTAGCTTCCTCACTAATTGGTGTAGGAATCACTGGAACTAGTTTCTGTGATGTTCCACTTTCCAATTTGGGAGAAGGTACAATTACCTCATCAAGTTCTACTTTCCTCCCACTCACTTCTTTCGAGAGAAACTCCTTCTCTAGAAAGGATCCACTCTTAGCAACAAAGACCTTGCCTTCGGATCTGTGATAGAAGGTATACCCAACAGTTTCTTTTGGGTATCCTATGAAGATTTACTTCTCCGATTTGGGTTTGAGCTTATCATGTTGAAACTTTTTCACATAAGCATCGCAGTCCCAAACTTAAAGAAATGACAGCTTAGGTTTCTCGTCAAACCACAGTTCATACGGTGTCATCTCCACGGATTTAGATGGTGCCCTATTTAACGTGAATGTAGCTGTCTCTAATGCATAACCCCAAAAGCGATAGTGGTAGATCGGTAAGAGACATCATCGATCGCACCATATCTAATAAAGTACGGTTATGACGTTCAGACACACCATTACACTATGGTGTTCCAAGTGGCGTGAGTAGTGAAACTATTTCACATTGTTTTTACTGAAGGCCAAACTCGCTAACTCAAATATGTTACCTCTACGATCATATCGTAGAAACTTTTATTTTCTTGTTACAATGATTCTCCACTTCACTCTGAAATTCTTTGAACTTTTCAAATGTTTCAAACTTGTGCTTCATTAAGTAGATATACCCATATCTGCTCAAATCATCAGTGAAGGTCAGAAAATAACGATACCCGCCGCGAGCTTCAACACTCATTGGTCCACATACATCTGTAAGGATGGCAATTTTATCCATGGACATGGATATCCATGGATATCCGACCCGAATAGATAGGGTTTGGATATGCTTTTGTGTCCATGGGCAGCGCCCAAACCCGACCCGATTACTCATGGGTAGGGCATGGATATAATCTTGAACCCATGGGTATATCCAAACCCGACCAGATAGTATGACTTAATGGACAAAAAATATGCTATCCCTACCCCACGGTCGCATGTCCCACTGCAATTTTACACTTTGTTATGCAAAACATGCAAAAGAAATTACACAATCCCCGTCATAACTTTTATTAGTTGACATTCAATCCCCTCTGTAACATTACCCAACACCATTCCCTTATTTTTATCTCCTTGTTAAGACTCGCCATTCTCATATGTTAGAAAAATACTAAATGATCTCATGTTGTTAGTGGACGTTGATTTACCATAAGTGAAGTCTAGCCTGCCATGAAGTGAAGAATGGAAGAGCTTATGTTACCATTGTGTTATGTCTTATTTATATGTCTAGAGAGGACACAATGGATATCCAATGGGTATGGATATCCATCGGGTTTGGACATGGACATAATTTTTCACCCATGGATTTTTTCATGGACGGGCAAAAACTGTCTTCATGGATATGGATATGGATTTGATATTGTTCAACCCGATCCAAACCCGACCCATTGCCATCCTTATACATCTGTATGTATGATCTCCAACAAATCTGTTGCTCGCTCCATTGTTTTGGAGAACGGAGTTTTAGTCATCTTGCCCATGAGGCATGGTTCGCAAGTACCAAGTGATTCATAATCAAGTGATTCCAAAAGTCCATCACTATGGAGTTTCTTCATGCGCTTTACACCATTATGACCTAAACGGCGGTGCCACAAATAAGTTGCACTATCATTATTAACCTTGCATCTTTGGCTTCAATATTATGAATATGTGTATCACCACGATCGAGATCCAACAAACTATTTTCATTGGGTGTATGACCATCGAAGGTTTTATTCATGTAAACAGAATAACAATTATTCTATGACTTTAAATGAATAACCGTATTGCAACAAATATGATCAAATCATATTCATGCTCAACGCAAATGCCAAATAACATTTATTTAGGTTTTACACTAATCCCGAAAGTATAGGGAGTGTGCGATGATGATCATATCAATCTTGGAACCACTTCCAACACACATCGTCACTTCACCTTTAACTAGTCTCTGTTCATTCTGCAATTATCGTTTCGAGTTACTAATTTTAGCAACTGAACCGGTATCAAATACCCAGGGGTTGCTATGAACACTAGTAAAGTACACATCAATAATCTGTATATCAAAATATACCTTTGTTCACTTTGCCATCCTTCTTATCCGCCAAGTATCTAGGGCAGTTCCACTTCCAGTGACCATTTCCTTTGCAGTAGAAGCACTTAGTTTCAGGCTTGAGTTTTAGCTTTGGGTTTCTTCACAGGAGTGACAACTTGCTTGTCATTCTTCTTGAAGTTCCCCTTCTATCCCTTTGCCCTTTACTTGAAACAAGTGGTCTTGTTAACCATCAACACTTGATGCTTTTTCATGATTTCTACCTTCGCCGACTTCAGCATTGCGAAGAGCTCGGGAATTCCTTTCGTCATCCCTTGCATATTATAGTTCATCACGAAGTTCTACTAACTTGGTGATAGTGACTAGAGAACTTTGTCAATTACTATCTTATCTGGAAGATTAACTCCCACTTGATTCAAGTAATTGTAGTACCCAAACAATCTGAGCACATGCTCACTGGTTGAGCTATTCTCCTCCATCTTGTAGGCAAAGTACTGTCAGAAGTCTTATACCTCTCGACACGGGCATGAGTATGAAATACTAATTTCAACTCTTGGAACATCTTATATGCTCCGTGGCATTCAAAACGTTTTTGAAGTCCCGGTTCTAAGCCGTAAAGCATGGTGCACTTAAACTATCAAGTAGTCATCATACCGAGCTTTTGTCAAAATGTTCATAACGTCTACATCTGCTCCTGCAATAGGTCTGTCACCTAGCGGTGCATCAAGGACATAATTCTCTGTGCAGCAATGAGGATAATCCTCAGATCATGGAAAAATTCCGCATCATTGCTACTAACATCTTTCAACTTAGTTTTCTCTAGGAACATATAAAAAATAAACGGGGAGCAACATCGCGAGCTATTGATCTACAACATAGATATGCTAATACTACCAGGACTAAGTTCATGATAAATTAAAGTTCAATTTAATCATATTACTTAAGAACTCCCACTTAGATAGACATCCCTCTAGTCATCTAAATGATCACGTGATCCAAATCAACTAAACCATGTCCGATCATCACGTGAGATGGAGTAGTTTCAATGGTGAACATCTTATGTTGATCATATCTACTATATGATTCACGCTCGACCTTTCGGTCTCCAGTGTTCCGAGGCCATATCTGCATATGCTAGGCTCGTCAAGTTTAACCCGAGTATTCAGCGTGTGCAAAACTGGCTTACACCCGTTGTATTTGAACGTAGAGCTTATCACACCCGATCATCACGTGGTGTCTCAGCACGAAGAACTTTCGCAACGGTGCATACTCAGGGAGAACACTTGTACCTTGAAATTTTGTAAGGGATCATCTTATAATGCTACCGTCGTTCTAAGCAAAATAAGAAGCATAATAAGATAAACATCACATGCAAATCAAAATATGTGACATGATATGGCCATCATCATCTTGTGCTTTTGATCTCCATCTCCAAAGCACCGTCATGATCACCTTCGTCACCGGCGCGACACATTGATCTCCATCGTAGCATCGTTGTCGTCTCGCCAACTATTGCTTCTATGACTATCGCTACCGCTTAGTGATAAAGTAAAGCAACTACATGGCGATTGCATTTCATACAATAAAGCGACAACTATATGGCTCCTGCCAGTTGCCGATAACATTACAAAACATGATCATCTCATACAAAACCGTATAACTCATCATGTCTTGACCATATCACATCACAACATGCCCTGCAAAAACAAGTTAGACGTCCTCTACTTTGTTGTTGCAAGTTTTACGTGGCTTCTACGGGCTTAGCAAGAACCGTTCTTACCTACGCATACAAAAACCACAACGATGTTTCGTCAAGTATGTGCTGTTTTAACCTTCACAAGGACCGGGCGTAGCCACACTTGATTCAGCTAAAGTGAGAGAGACAGACACCCGCCAGTCACCTTTAAGCAACGAGTGCTCGTAACGGTGAAACCAGTCTCGCGTAAGCGTACGCGTAATGTCGGTCCGGGCCGCTTCATCTCACAATACCGCCGAAGCAAAGTATGACATGCTGGTAAGCAGTATGACTAGTATCGCCCACAACTCATTGTGTTCTACTCGTGCATATCATCTACGCATAGACCTGGCTCATGATGCCACTGTTGGGGAACGTAGTATTTTCAAAATATTCCTACGATCACACAAGATCTATCTACTAGATGCATAGCAACGAGGGGGAGAGTGTGTCTACGTACCCTCGTAGACCGGAAGCGGAAGCGTCAAGTGACGCGGCTGATGTAGTCGAACTTCTTCGCGATCCAACCGATCAAGCACCGAACGTACGGCACCTCCGCGTTCAGCACACGTTCGGCTTGATGACGTCCCACGAGCTCTTGATCCAGTTGAGCTTCACGGGAGAGTTTCGCCAGCACGACGGCGTGGTGACGGATATGATGTATCTACCGGCGCAGGGCTTCGCCTAAGCACTGTGACGGTATGACCGAGGTGTGTTTCTGTGGAGGGGGCACCGCACACGGCTAGAACAATTCAACTTGTGTGTCCTAGGGTGCCCCCCCCCCGCCCCCGTATATAAAGGAGCAAGGGAGAGGCCGGCCCTAGAGGGGGCGCGCCAAGTGTGGGGAGTCCTACTAGGACTCCCAAGTCCTAGTAGGATTCCCCTTTCCTTTCCGGAGTAGGAGAGAAGGAAAGAGGTGGAGAGGGAGAAGGAAAAGGGGGCTGCACCCCTTGTCCAATTCGGACCAGAGGGGAGGTGCGCGCCTCCTTCCTTTTGGCCTTTCTCCTCTATTCCCGTATGGCCCAATAAGGCCCATATACTCCGAAAAATACCCGAATCACTCGGAACCTTTCCGATGTCCGAATATAGTCGTCCAATATATCTATCTTTACGTCTCGACCATTTCGAGACTCCTCGTCATGTCCCCGGACTCATCCGGGACTCCGAACTCCTTCGGTACATCAAAACTCATAAACTCATAATACCGATCGTCATCAAACGTTAAGCGTGCGGACCCTACGGGTTCGAGAACTATGTAGACATGACCGAGACTCATCTCCGATCAATAACCAATAGCGGAACCTGGATGCTCATATTGGCTCCTACATATTCTACGAAGATCTTTATCGGTCAAACCGCATAACAACATACGTTGTTCCTTTTGTCATCGGTATGTTACTTGCCCGAGATTCGATCGTCGGTATCTCTATACCTAGTTCAATCTCGTTACCGACAAGTCTCTTTACTCGTTCCGTAATACATCATCTCGTGACTAACTCATTAGTCATTTGCTTGCAAGGCTTATTATGATGTGCATTACCGAGAGGGCCCAGAGATACCTCTCCCACACTCGGAGTGACAAATCCTAGTCTTGATCTATGCCAACACCACGAACACTTTTGGAGACACCTGTAGAGCATCTTTATGATCACCCAGTTACGTTGTGATGTTTGATAGCACACAAGGTGTTCCTACGGTATTCGGGAGTTGCATAATCTCATAGTCATAGGAACATGTATAAGTCATGAAGAAAGCAATAGCAGTAAAACTAAACGATCATAGTGCTAAGCTAACGGATGGGTCTTGTCCATCACATCATTCTCCTAATGATGTGATCCCGTTGATCAAATGACAACTCATGTCTATGGTTAGGAAACATAACCATCTTTGATCAATGAGCTAGTCTAGTAGAGGCATACTAGGGACACTCTATTTTGTCTATGTATTCACACATGTACTAAGTTTCCGGTTAATACAATTCTAGCATGAATAATAAACATTTATCATGATATAAGGAAATATAAATAACAACTTTATTATTGCCTCTAGGGCATATTTCCTTCAGAAAAGGCTCTGTTCAAGAAGCATATGGCAAACATCAATGCTCAAGAAGTTCAAAACTTCAAGACT
The DNA here is from genome assembly GCA_902687465.1 of Secale cereale. NCBI lineage: Eukaryota > Viridiplantae > Streptophyta > Magnoliopsida > Poales > Poaceae > Secale > Secale cereale. Next base: position 834,667,782 of record LR738713.1, read on the forward strand.
ATGATGGCAGATCTCAAGGCTAAATTTGCCAAGCGCCGTGATGTTGCAAGATGCTCTAGGGAACGTCTCAAGCGCTATGCTGAGAAATGTGTCCAAGCCCACAATGAAGTTGTAAAGAGGAAAGCTCTCGGGCGTCCAGGCATTGACCCAAAGCTGGCCGCCAAGAAGCTAAAGAAGAAGAAGAAGCCTGCTGCTGAAGACGCTGAAGCTCCACGGCAGGAGAGACCCATCATTGTCTTCCCTGCCAGTATGACTGGCTCAAAGCCAAAGGTCCCATCAACAGCTTATGAACAAAAGAAGAACAGGCAAGCTGAAGCTGAAGCTAAGAAACGAAAGCATCTTGATGCTCCTGATGCTGCTCCTTCCAAGAAGAAGCAGAAGACAAAAGCTTCAAAGGCTTCACATAAGCCTCGCGCCTCCTCCATAGAACCTCTGGTTGTTGAACCCATCTCAGTTGCCCTTCCTGCCTCCTCCAACCGTGAGCGCCGTCTTATTGTGCATGAGCCTACTACCACAGAGGCTCATCAATCTGAAGAGATTCCGGCTGCTAACTCTCTCGCGGCTGAAGACATTGGTCATGATGACAATGTTAATGATGATGAAGTCCTTCCTCAACTTGAACCCCAGGCAGTTCAATCACCTGCTCACACGAGCAGTGGACTCATAAGCATTGGCGGTCCCACGACGCCAATTGCTCAAGATGAATTTTGGGAAGAGCAACACCCAAACACCCCCTACATGAAGTCATTCCTCACACTCCGCCATCTCTTGTTACCACTCCGGTACTTGAGACTCCAAAAGAAACACCCGAACAAGACATGGAGCAGACCAATGCTTCACCAATGGCGTCGCCCAAGTTTCGAAGGCTTCACAAAGGTCTCAGGCCTCAAGCCTCCATGTCCAGCATTCCTGAAGACGAAGTGCAAAACTCAAGCTCAGTGGCACGTCAAGTGTTTCCTGATGCCATTCCTCCAGTGTCTGCTCGATAATCTGAAGCCAAGGCGGTTGAAGATATTCCGGTTGCATCAGTCGATGAAGAAAAAGACGAAACCCGTGAAGTCACTCCCCCTCCCCAAGAAACTGTTGTGCAAGAAGATGTACCCATCATGCAAGAACCCACTCCCCAAGAATCTGTTGTGCATGAGTCTCCTCTCCCCGAAGCCACTGAGGGTGAAGCAAATGTGGCTGCCCCTCCAATGACTACTGAAGCCAATGACATTGTCATGGCTGAAGACAATATGCAGCATGAAGTCATTGATGCCCCTGAAGTGATTGTTCCTTCCCCTGTGCCTCACACCATGGCCCAAGCCTACAATCGTGACGGAGAGCTCGTCACTGTCAGGTGGCGAACAATGACGCCTCCAGCTCCCGGACCACAATATGAATATCATGTGGAGCGAAGGCCTCAGACACAGAAGCCAAAGCCCAGATTACCTAGGCTTCCAAGCACTGCGACGACACAAGGCTCCTTCAGTGTGCACAGCTTCAGAGAGAACAACACCTTCTTTGACTTTGACAAGAACACATACAAGAAGCCAATGATCTCTTCTGATAGGTTCTGGAGCTTTCAGCAACAAAGCTATTACTCTTGCCTTATGTACAATCAAGATCGGATCTTTCCACACCAACGCCTTGATTGTGATGCCATTGCTGGGCTGCCATGCCTTGAAGAAGCTCTTGACTGCTTCTGAGATGTTGGATTGCTTCCATTTGTCACTAGCAAAGAACATTCGAACGAAGAGCTTCTCCTGCAATTCTATGCTACTCTTCACATCAAAGGCTACAACAGGGATACGAAGACATGGGTCCTTGAGTGGATGACAGGTGATATTCATCATGACGCCAAAGCTCAGACTCTTCTTGAGCTTACTTCCCTGCCCACTCCTGGTGAGTTATACGAGCCAGGTTGTTCTCTTTATCAAAAGGAGCTGGAGAGCATCTTCAAAAAGTCTGAGCCCAACATGAGTGAAATGTTCAGTATGATGAAGCCATTGCCCCTGGAAGCTGATTACCCAAAGGAATTCTTCGTCAAGGACCTCGAGTATCTGCCTCGCACCATCTATCATATTCTGAGGCGTACTCTCTGGCCAATTAAGGGACACTCTTCTGAAGTCAAACTGGAAGGTGCCATGAAGACTTTGGTATTTTATACATTCTCAATGGCATCAGATTCAATACGCATGACTTCTTCATTCGTCAACTAGCTGCGTCTGGTATTGATCTGTTTGGCCTCAAGTTCTATGCTCCATGGATAATGCGGCTCATTAAGCTTCACTCCACTATCAACTATCAAGCCTCTACACGCAATCATGTTGTCTTCTTGCCTGAGGTTGATATGTCTTATGAAGCCATCTATCCTGAGCCTGCCAAGTAACCACTTCAACTGCTCAATGTTAATCAATAAAGCTTCACGCAACATGTTGAAGGTATCCATGTGAGAAATGCAAATGTCTCTGCTTATCCTCTGGCTGGAAATCTGCGCCTACCGCATCGTGCCAACACTGATGCCACTGGTAGCACAATTGCTCAAAGGCCTAAGAAGCGTCCCCGTGTCCTCAATGACCGAGAGCTTCTATTTTCACTTCACCAGAAGCAGGATAAGCACCATGATTGGTTGAAGCGGCAGATGCAAAATCTACTCACTGATGTGAATCGCATTCGCAACTTGGCTACTAAGAACTCCTTCGTTGCTCATGAAGCCTGTCGGCAGTCCTGGAAGAGCCTCACATTGCTCTGCTTTGGAGATGATCTTCGAGCAGATGGCTTCACCGAGCACTTCAAGTTTGACTCCAGGCCTTCACAATCTGTGACTTGGCGTCCGACTCCCTCCATTGAAGACTTTGAGTATTCATCTTCAGCTGCAACTGTTGTTGCTCGTGTCATTGATGAAGAAGACAACGCTACTTCTCCAGCAATCGCTTCACTGCATCACGACTCTATGATAAGGCCCTTCTGCACCCCCAACTCCAACGTCGACCCGGCTGCACCAGCATCTTCACCACCTGGGAACGCATAGATACTCTATGTCTTCAAACCTTTTTGGTCCTTACTGACAAAAGGGGAGAAGCATATGAGTTGATAGTCTTCAAGCGGGTCCATATACGGGTCGGGTGCCTTATTTTTGCTAAGTTCTTACAACTCTCGTTTTGAAACATTTGGCTCTTGAGTTGTAACACTTAAACTTGATGGTCGTCTGCTACATTTGTTGTTGTTTCTTCTACTTGGTTAAATATCTATCCTATGCGCATGAAGTCATTCAGCAGACGCCCATTTTTCATTATGCATATCATTATCTTCACTGCATTTGTGTATGCATGATGGATTGTCTTCATATGATTGAGGGGGATCTCCACAAAACAAAAACTGCCATGTGCCTTTGTATTCAAAAGAAAATTTCCTATATGCACATCTTCAGGGGGAGCCCTCTCAATCTCATGAAGTCAATGACCGTGTTATCTATAGTTTCACATATTTTATCCCCGTTGAAAACTTCAACCTGTTTGTCATCAATCACCAAAAAGGGGGAGATTGTAAGTGCATCTAGGGCTCCCTAGTTGGTTTTGGAGTATTGATGACAAACGTGGTTGAGGGACTAACATGTTTGTGAGAATTGCAGGATAACACATGTAATAGTCCCTCACTGATTCGGTTTACCTTCCAGAGATAACCCCTAAAAATGTGTGAAGACATTGAAGACAATGGTGGCTTGTGAAGACATTCACTTGAAGATAATGGCCTATGAAGACATTCAATGAAGACTATGGAATGCGAAGACATAGTTTCTTTCGTGGTTCTTTTTCTTCTTTCTTGATTCATAGGAACCACCGCATTATTAAGTGGGGTCCAAGTGAAACATAGTCAAGGACTGATGTGATGCTCGACCAAAATCCTATGTCTTCGAGCGAAGACAATGAGAGCAAATCTTATCCAGAGTTGGATAAGTCAGCTTTGCTTGGAGCTCAAGCTAAGTTGTCGCGTGTGTTCAAAATTCGACCGTTGGACACGTGTCAGTTCCTTAGTGACCAAGGGTCATTTCGGACATATCATGTCGGGTTGCCTCCTGGCTATAAATAGCCCACCCCCTACACCATAAATTGGTGGCTGCTCAGAGTTAGTGCACGGCTTTTGTCGTTTGAGAGCAACCCACCTTCGAAGCCTTTGAGAGAAAAGATCCTTGCGAGGACAAAGCCCAAAACACCCAGAGCCAAAGAGTGTTAGGCATCACTGAAGTCTTTCTGTCTGTGTGATCTGAAGACTTATTACACTTGAGGACTATGTATCCTCCATCCGGTTAGGCATCGCGTTCTGAGCATCCAAGAGTCATTGTGGATTGCCGATGAACAAAGTTTGTGAAGGTTTGGAAGTCTACCTTGAAGACTTACCAGAGTGACTGGGCGAGGACTGGGTGTCCTTTGCTCAAGGGGAATAAGGTGAAGACACGGTCTTCAGAGTTCAATCTCAGCCTCCCTAACCAGACTTACAGTTGTCACAGCAACTGTAGCTGGTCTACCAAATTCCCCTCGTCTCCGAGCTACTGGTTCTATCTTCCAACTCATTTACATTCCAGTTTGTCTTCGCAAAGTCATTGCTTGTTTGTCTGATCTGTTTGACTTCATTGTGTGAAGACTGTTACCTGTTTAGCTTCATTCTGTCTTTCATCTTGATCCATGTTATCTAGCTATCAATAGTTCTCGTATTCTCACTATGTTGCTTACTTGACTATTGTGTGTCTAGAGTCGTTTATCTTCCGCTGCTTATCATATAGGTTCTTTTCATCTGTATGTCTTCAAAAGATATCGTGTTTTGAAGACTTTCGTAAAAATCGCCTATTCACCCCCCCCTAGTCGATAACTTGCACTTTCACTAACAGAACCTAGCTAGCTCTTAGATGATGAATCAAGAAGAGGCTTACCCATTATGTTATTCAAAACTGCTTGTGGGGTTCGGGGGTATTGTTACTCATGCCCCACGAGCACGAAATCACCTAAGCCGTTGTTGAAGGAGGAAGCACCGGTGAGGCCTCCGTGGGAGGACGCTATGGCGGCAGGAGTCGTGCGTGATATCTTGAGAGATTGATTTGGGGCTAGGTCGATCGCTGATGTTGTTGTGTGTGGACCTACACGTGGGAAACGTAAAATCCACTAATTCAGGGCATCGCTGATTTACTTACCCACTACTTCACCTTCACGTACATGCATGTTACACCTAAATTAGCGCATTGTCATTTTTTTCATGGGCCTGATACACAAAGCACACATACGTGGGCCCCCCTATGTTTTGGGGGGCCGGGGCGGCCGCCCCCTGCCCCCCTCAGGGTCGGGTCTGTGTGTAGTGAAACTTGATATGCACAAAGCATATGATCGTGTTGAGTGAATTTTCCTTTTTTGGATGACACGATGATTCAGTTGATGGTTTCATAGGTAGTTGGTTGATCTATTAATGGCATGTGTGAAGTAAGTAAAATATAAGGTTAGATTCAATGATCAAACTAGCCAATTTGTACCAACTTGGGGTTTCCGTGAGGGAGATTCTTTGTTTCCATATCTATTTCCTTTTTGTGTAGAGGGGATCAAGTCTTTCGGCTAAGCGGATATTCGTAACATTGAAGGGTTAAGGATGTGCAAAAATGCACCATAGTTTCACATTTATTTTTTGCTGATGATTTCCTAGTCCTTATGCAGATAAATGTTGTTAATGCAATCTTGTTGAGACAAGTTCCTGATCAATATCGCACTAGCTCCAGACGGATGGTGAGTTAAGGGAAATGCGACATTTATTTTAGCCCCAATGTTGATGTCGATTTGAAGGCGCATGTTTGTCGTGAATAAAATATCATGATAAAGACTATGGGCTATGCCTGATAAATACATTGATCTCCCTGCTATGATGGGGGTAGATAGAAGTGACAATTTTGTCCATCTTCCGAAAAGTGTTGTTAATTGCCTGAAATTATTGAGAGAGAAATAAAATAATCGGGGTTTATTAATGATGCCTATAAGATACTCCTTTGGTGATCTAAACGATATTATATTTCTTTATAGAGGGAGTATATAAAATTAAATTACTGATAAGATGACAAAGTTTTGATGGGAAGACTATGTGAGAAAAATGCATTGGTTTTTGAGGAAAAATGCATTGGTGGGCTTGATAGAAAATGTGCATCCAAAGAAAAATGATGAATAAAGTGCGCCGTATGGTCCCTTAAAGAAAAGGGCACTTTGGTCAGAGTGGCCTCGGGGCAAAAACAAGGTTTAGAGGGGAAGAGATTCGGAATTAAAAAATTAAGGAAACCCTAAACCCCTCCCCTTCGCTTCACCCCCTCTTCCCCGTGGAGGCGAGCTGCGGCGGCGCTCCGGTGGCAGTCGACGGCGACGCTCCGGTGGCCTTCGACGCCGGCGGCTACCTCCCGGCGACGGACAGCAGCAGCAGCAACCACTCGGCGGTGAGTTTCCTGCTCTCGCGCTCACCCCGCATCCCCGGCGGCGACCTAGGTTTAGGAGCTCGCCCCGGCGGCGTGCCCCCTGCTGGCCGCCCTGGAGTTCTTCTGTGCTTCCTGCCAACGCCGCCGCCGCGCCTAGGTTTGCTTGTCTGCTTTCAGTCATTAGCTGATGACTTTTCCACATTGGTTTGCGCAATACACTGACTAAACCTGTTGAAGACCAGCTAGTGTAATCAATCCGCCACGGCTTGTTTAGAGGGATTCAAATTGGTAGTTTGCTTGCTGCTGCTTGTTGATGCTTGCTCGCAGCTAACGCGCATCGCTGAATTTGGTGCAGACCAGACTTGTGGGCTATGCAGAGAGCAGTGGCAAGGAGCAGAACGGGCCGGTGAAGACAGCAGCAAGAGGCCGCATCGTGTGGAGGTTTGGTTAGTTCTTCGCTTGTAATATCCTGAATCCCCAACTCCCCTGTTTTACTCATCTGAATCACAAGTGCTTTAAGTTTCCCAATTATGATTCATTCTTGTTGTTGGCCAGAAAGAATATTGTGCTGGAACTGACGAACTTGTTTATTTATCTCTCTGTCTGTCAGGTTGAATTGGTATCGGTGCATAATGTCGTCCAATTGGCGGTCACTGCAACACCGGCATCGCTACACCTACACATCGGTCGTCTTCCCCAAGCACTACCTGGAAGCACTGCCCCTTGTGCCGGCCCAGGTCTCTGCGTCCAATTTCTTCGCCCAGTTGAACAATTTGATATCCCTGCCATCCACCTATGCGCAGATCGTTGTGGTCAAGGACTTCGCCTCGGCGTTTGTGCAGTTTCTTTCTGCTCCAGCGATATCTGATGATGCCGTGCTTGCTGCCGCCAAGCTTTATTTGGAGATCCTCTTCTTTGAGAACTCACTCCCTCTCCATCGCGTGCTAATATCTGTGCTTGCCAAGTGCAACAAGTTCTCCGCGCTCATTAGCACCTGCTTTACTTTGCTATGTGAAGAGTATGGTGGCTCTGGTGTCAAGGCCAAGAAGAGGTTTTCGGTATCTCGAGCTGCGTTGTCACTGATTGGCTACCCCAAGTTGGGTTTTCTGAATGAGGCAGTTGAGAAGGGTGTAGAGATCATGGCATGGGATGTGGTTGTTGGGCTTGATGGAGTGATTAGGGACATAGATGATGGGTCCCGGCCATCTCCAGTTGTGATGGAGCAGTGCCAAGAGGCCATGTCTTGCATGTACTACTTGCTGCAGCGTTACCCTTCCAAGTTTACTGGACTTGATAAGGCATCAGCTGTCTTCAAGAGTGCTGTTAGGACAATACTGACTGTTCTGAAGTCATCTGCCTTTTCGAGGGATTGTCTGGTGGCCTCTGGAGTCAGCTTCTGTGCTGCAATTCAGGTTTTCATGAGTCCTGAGCAGATTTCCTGGTTTATTTCTCAAGGGCTCTTTGGTATCTTTCCTGACCATGAAGAGGATCTAGCTGCGCATGATGCACTTTCTGATTTTCATCTGAGCGAAGAAATCAGAGATCTCTCGGTTTTGAGTAGACTTTGTTTGCTCAGAGGGATTTTGACGGCTATTCCAAGGAAAGCACTCAACATGCGTCAGCTTCATTCAAATGGATCTTTATGGACTGTATTGTATGATGGGATTTTACCTGAGCTTTGCATGCACTGTGAGAACCCCATTGATAGGCACTTCAATTTCCATGCTCTGACAGTGACTCAAATATGTCTGCAGCAGATTAAGACATCTGTTTTGGCTGATTTCACTGACTTCTCTGGTGACTATAAGCCTTTCTCTAGGGATGTTGTCAACCGTGTATTAAAAATCATATGGAGCAACCTGGAAGATCCTTTGAGTCAGACTGTAAAACAAGTGCACCTCATCTTTGATCTCCTATTGGATATTGAATCGTCTCTTCCATCAGAAGACCAAAGTGTCAAATTGGTTCTGTGTGACATTGCAAATGATTTACTTCGCCTAGGTCCACGATGCAAAGGGAGATATATCCCTTTAGCTTCTTTGACGAGGCGACTGGGTGCCAAATCTCTTCTAAGCTTGAAATCAAATCTCCTTTTAGAAACAGCCTATGCTTACATGGATGATGATGTTTGTTGTGCTGCAACATCATTTTTAAAATGCTTCCTTGAGAATTTAAGGGATGAATGCTGGAATGAGGATGGTGTTGAGCAAGGATATGATGCCTTTAGAGGGTTGTGCTTGCCTCCTTTGATGCGGGGATTAGTATCTGGGAATTCGAAGCTACGATCCAATTTAAATACCTATGCACTACCCACTGTCATCGAAGTTGACACAGACAGTATATTTGCAATGCTTGGATTCATCTCTGTTGGCCCAAGTGCAAATGCAAATAAACTGGATGTGCCTTTGAAAAGTGACCAATGTATAGCTGCACTGGTTTCACTGCTAAAGGTCTCTCGAAATCTCGCACTTGTGGAAGGGGACATTCATATGGATTCTGATGAATTGCTTGAGCAGGAGGATAATAAGGGTGCTGTAATCATATCTGTTAAAGGGATTACTGTTAGAGTACCTGCTAATTGGTTTGTTCTGGCACTGACACACAGTGATGAAACTCTGCGTATAGATGCTGCTGAATCTCTCTTCCTAAATCCCAAGACATCAAGTCTTCCATCCTCCTTGGAACTGAGCTTGCTTAAACTAGCAGTCCCATTGAATATGCGTTGTAGCTCAACAGCATTTCAAATGAAATGGGCAGGTTTATTTAGAAAGTTTTTTGCCAGGGTGCGCACAGCACTGGACAGACAGCTAAAGCAGGGATCATGGCTGCCATCACCAAACTCTATTGTAAAAGAAGCTGATCCTGTTGACACTATTATGGACACTACTGTGCAGAGGGCGGAAGATCTCTTCCAGTTCATGAAGTGGTTGGGCTCCTTCCTATTTAATTCTTGTTACCCTTCTGCCCCTTATGAAAGGAAAACAATTGCAATGGAGCTTATTCTTATAATGCTAGATGTATGGCCTATTCGTCGCTCTGAAGGAAAGACTGATCTTCATCCTTATAATGACAGCATAACATCGCCAGATTCAACAATTTCATTTGTAGGGTCTATAATTGATAGCTGGGACAAGCTAAGGGAAAATTCTTTCCGCATTCTGTTGCAGTTTCCAACACCTCTTCCTGGAATTTCCCAGAGTGCATCCATAAATGATGTTATCAGATGGGCAAAAGAACTCGTGCTAAGCCCGCGGGTTCGGGAAAGTGACGCTGGCGCATTAACCTTCCGACTTATATTTCGGAAGTATGTTTTGGAGCTTGGATGTGTTATTGTTTTCTCTGAAGAAAATGACTGCCTTCAGTGCTACACGAAATCTACAGATGCAGATGCAGAAGTAATTACCAGTCAAAGCCCAGTTGCACAGTACATTTCATCACTCATTCAGTGGCTGTGTACTGTTGTAGAAGAGGGTGAGAGGGATCTTTGTGAAGCATGTAAGAGTAGCTTTGTTCATGGAGTTCTTCTTACCTTGCGCTACACATTTGATGAGCTGCATTGGAACTCTCCAGCAATCCAATCGTGTCTTTCAGAGATGAGGAGTTTGGTTGGAAAGCTTCTACAACTCATAATGCGTATAACATCGCTAGCCCTGTGGGTAGTTTCTTCTGATGCATGGTATATGCCATATGATATGGATGACATGATTGATGATGGCTCCTTTCTCTTGGATATAATTGATGAGGATCAACCTGATACTGCTTTAGCAACAACAGAGAAGAATGCCAAATCAGGGAATAATGGCAAACCGGCCGAACATGTTATTATGGTTGGTTGCTGGCTTGCTATGAAGGAGGTAATGGATTAGTTCCTTATTACTTTACTCACCTAAGTTTCGAAGTTGCTTTTCACTAGCTTTAGTTTTGAGCTTAAGCAATTGCCTAAAACATATTGATCATATGGCATGGACCAACTTTGTTGTCAGTATTTTTTTACTCCGAAATACATGTTTGCCCACTTATTTATGTAACACTTGTCCTGTTTGAGAGCATAATCTTGGTAAATTTGTTAGGTTGAGAAAAGTTTATTGTTTCTGGGAAGTTCATACGTTACGTCTCAGATCCATTACCAATATTGTTGTACCAGTGCAGTTATCTGTATATAGTTGTGTAATGGTCTTTCTATGGTGTAAGTTTTCCATTTATATTTCAGGTTAGCCTTCTATTTGGAACCATCGTCAGGAAAATTCCATTGCCTGTCTGTTCTCACTCAAATTCATCTCAGAATGGTTTGTCTGACAATACCGAGGAGACAAACATGTCTGGGGAGGTTCTAGATGTGGAACAGTTAGAGATGATGGGTGATCATTTTTTGCAAGTTCTTCTTAAAATGAAGCATAATGGTGCAATTGATAAGACAAGGGCTGGACTTACTGCCCTCTGCAACCGTCTTCTTTGCTCAAATGATTCAAGGTATGTTCCATTGCCCATGTAGGACCTCTTTGGAAACCAAGGGAAACATTGTTTATGATAACTTGGTGCTGCAATTCTTGTTTACATTTGAAATGTATGTACGAAAGATTCAGCAATAGATAACATTTCATTCCTTGAATTTGTGAGATAACATATCACACAACACCATCCTCCAACTTTTTAATCAGTTTCATCCTTGTGGAGGTGTAATAAAATCCAGCCTCCCGCTAAAAAACGGTTTATCCTTGTGGAAGTACAATGATATTCAACATGAATATATGAGTAATGCGGTGATGCATATATACTGCAATTGTAGGCACCTGCAAATTTGTGATATTCTGAGGGGTGAAATTCAAAACTGTGCAAGTTTTCCTTGTTAATAGATGTTTGTCATCATCATTCTTCGTCATTATGGTCTTGACATCATAAGTACAGTAGTATGTAGTGATTTTTGGTTGAAACCTGATTCTGGATTTATGTGTATGTGGAGTTGAAACTTACTTTCAGTTGAGCCAGATTCATGTCGACAGTTGTGTATCATGCCCAGTAGAAAATTTTAATGGATCATATCCTAGTTCCTGAGGATCTTTAATTTCTTTTATCATTCACAGGCTCTGCAAAATGACGGAATCGTGGATGGTGTTACTGATGGATAGGGCAGTTGCTAAAGGGCAAACTGTGGATGATTTGCTAAGAAGGAGCGCAGGAATCCCTGCTTCTTTTATGGCACTGTTCCTGGCAGAGCCAGAAGGAACTCCAAAGAAGCTACTTCCAAGGGCGTTACAATGGCTGATAGAATTTGCTAAAACGTCTTTATCTAATTTTCAGAAAGATCACAACCAGAAATCTGAAGCAATGAAAGACTGCATTGTAGATTCATGCGAGCCACAATCAGGAATCACCACAAGTGTTCATTCTAATGGAAATTTGTCAAAAAGCCGAGATGAGGGTGTTGTGCCTACAGTGCATGCATTCAATGTGCTTAGAGCTGCCTTTAATGATGCAAATTTAGCAGCTGACACTTCGGGTTTCTGTGCTGAGGCAACGATAGTTGCAATACATGCATTTTCATCTCCTTACTGGGAAGTGCGTAATGCAGCTTGTCTAGCATATACTGCACTGGTTCGCCGCATGGTTGGGTTTTTGAATGTGCAGAAACGTGAATCTGCACGACGGTCAATATCTGGCCTTGAATTCTTCCACAGGCAAGTTCATTGCGGTCTTATATGGCCATGCTGTTCGTACATGTTTAGTATGTACTCCCTCCGTCCCATAATATAAGAGCGTTTTTGACACTACTATATTATGGGAAGGAGGGAGTAGTTTGCAGTCCGGTAACATTGGTCTCGTGATCTTATATTAGCATGCTGTTCTTACACATTAATATCATGAGAAAAATAGCAATTAGTTTAGTGCAAGTATAATATTGATAATCATTTTTTTGGTTCAGCACCTCAGTGTTGTCGATATGATAAAAGAGTGGAATTACTTCCAAAAATAATACTAGTTTGTTTATTGCAGTCCTGATGTAGGATTGCCATTCTTGTGTAAACCTTTTGTTCTTGTGTTTGTTTATGGTGAAACATTATATCCAATATTTTCCCAAACTAATATTCAGTTGGTGGGATTGACTATTTTATTGACTGAGTTGTGCCTTGTTTTATTATGTATAGGTACCCGGCACTTCATCCTTTCCTTTCTAGTGAACTGAAAGTTGCAACAGAACTATTAGCTGATGGGGTTTCCCGCAATTTAGAGTCACATATCGCAAAAGCCATACACCCCAGCCTGTGCCCTATTCTTATTCTTTTATCAAGGCTTAAGCCGTCACCCGTTAGCTGTGCAACCGATGATCCTTTAGATCCATTTTTGCTTTTACCTTTTATCCAGAAATGTGCTACCCAGAGTAACTACCGGGTTCGTGTCCTTGCATCAAGGGCTTTAATTGGTCTGGTATCTAACGAGAGACTGCAGCATGTTGTTGGTGATATACTGGATGATTTACCTTGTGGAGGTCGTAAAGTGTCAACTCATAATTCTCAGTCTTCTTCATTCAATTCAATCCATGGCCTTCTTCTGCAGCTGTTTTCCCTTCTCGATAGCAACTTCAGAGGTTTGACAGACAGTAACAAGAAGGATCAGATTCTTGGCCAACTAGTCGAGGCTCTCTCAAAGTGCTCTTGGCTTGGCTGCTGTAAATTATGTGCATGCCCTGTTGTAAGTACATCATACTTACGTGTTCTGGATCAGATGCTTGATGTTGCAAGGACAGGGAAAAGCAAGCATACTGATGTTATCCGGACACTGCTGTTACAATTGAGTTCTCAGAGTTTGAACAATGTAACATCAACCCACCATGCTTTCCATGATCCTACCCGGATTGAATTTCAGCAGCAAGCAGTTGCATCATATTTCAGTTGTGTTGGTATTCCCAAGGGACATGATGAAACAGCCGAGGAAGATGTTCGATTGCAAATACTTGATCAGTCGACTTCAAGCATGTCAGAGACGCCTTGTGCGGTCTCCCTCACTGAGCTGCACAAGGAGATAATGTCTTGCCTTGCCGATCCTGTATATGATGTTAGAATCACAGTGCTGAAGAGGATTCTGCAGCTTGTGAAATCAATCAGGTCTGGTGATAGTAAGAACATTTTGCATCAATGGGCCAGGGCTAGTCTGCACTCTGTGACTATGGAACGGTTATCTGTGGAAGAACACCCCAAATGCCTTTATTATAGTTTAAGGATCATATTTTCATGGAACGTGGAATGCCAGTTCAACAATGGAGAAGATTGCAATACATTTTTATCCATCTGGGACAGATTAGTTCATTTGAACGGCACCGTGTCACATGCGAAAACCAGAGAAATAATTCTATGTTGCATGGGTATGTGCATGAAGCAGTTTGCTAAATTGATGAGGGATGGCGTGTTACCGGAAGGTCTTAAAACGAGCGAGCTCTCTACTTCCTCTGGGAGTATCCACAAAGGGAATGATAGACTGTCTGCGGCCATTATCAGCACAGACATTTTTGTCAGTCTTGTTAAGAAGCAAAGTGCACCATCTGAAACTGTGAATTCTCGTAGGGCTGCCGCTGAAGCAATTATCGCTTCAGGTCTTCTTGAAGAGGCAAATTTTGTCAAAGCATGTGTGTCCAACGCATATATTCCTTCGGAACAAGACAACGAATGCCATCTCGAGGAGAAATGCTTGAAAGCTAGCGTGGGTGAATTTGCCAGTCTCTATGCATGCAAGATACTTGACCTATGGTTCATATGCATCCAGTTGCTGGAGGATGAGGATGTCCATCTTCGGCAGAAACTCGCCAACGATGTGCAGAAGATAATTGGAAACGGGTCAGCCAACAAGCTATGTGATGATTCCACGCCGCTGCAAGTGGACAGAGTGATTGCGTTGAGCTTCGAATTCATAACCTACTTGTTTGGTCACTGGCTGAAATGCGTCGAGTACTTGCTAAGGATGGTTTTGGACACTGCCAACACGTTGGACTCAGATGGTGACTTGGTCCGTCAGATATTTGACAAAGAAATCGATAACCACCATGAGGAGAAGCTGCTGATATGCCAAATCAGCTGCTCAAACATTCAGAAGCTCGTGCGGTCTGGGCATCAGCCGGCACCAGGAGGGAGCAGAGAAGCGTTGTTGCAGAACTGGAGGGAGCGCTTCTTGCACCAGCTAACGTCGTTGACGAGTGGCTACCTTGAGAAAGAGGGGAAAACCGATTGGATTGGCGGCATCGGCAACCACAAGGATGTGTTCGCGTCAGTATACGCGAATCTGCTCGGCCTGCACGCGCTCACCGAATCAAGGTGGTTACCGGAACAAGCGGAGGACAGGCACGAGTCGTATCTGCGAGAATTCTCAGACCTGGAGGGGTTCATCACGCCGTTCCTGAAGAACCCTTTGATCTCCAACCTTTATTTGCTGGTGAAGCGGTCGCATAAGCCGGAGGACAAGGTGGGAGGCTCCGCCGCCTCAGAAAGTTTTGATCCCTATTTTCTCATCAGATGATTTTTTGTTTCTCTTGTACAACAATTGAGTACCTCCTTTCGGAGCGAGATAGCGGCTTTGGTCTGGAACCATTTTGCAAATTGTTTTTGGTACATGTGATGAGTATCTGTAAACCATAATTTTGCAGCCACCATAATTTTGTTTTGTTGGAGGTGAAGCTGTTGTGCATCAGGAATACTACATAATTTTAGTTTTGAGAAGCTGATAAATCAGCAGCAGCTTGAGTGGCTGGTGTGAATGTCATAGTGGTGAAAACTGCAGCTGAAAATCAGCACACTGGCCCATTTGAATTCTCTGCCTCGTCAATCAAAGTTAGACAATCTGTCAGTTAAATAGACAAACTGTAAATAAATCTGTGCACCATTTTTACATGAGCTGTAATCCCTACTACAGTTTCAGGCTTTCAGCCTTCATCACCCAGGAAAGCTGATGAATTAACAGCCCGAGCTCCAGGACGCTTGCCCGTCATCTCTCAAGAAAAAGTCAGCAATCTTACAAGAAGGTCAGTTTCTTCAGCCCAACCACAGACGGTTCACAGTTTTGGGTGGAGCTGGGGCGCCTGGCTGTGCACCACCGCCACGCCGGCGGCGAAGCACTGCAGCGGCGAGACCACGCCGGCGTCGAAGTAGAGGATGTAGAGGCCCTCCGCGACGCTCACCAGCCTCACCGCCGGCTCGTCGCCGCTCCTCGCCCCCTGAAATCAGATAGAGGCAGACATGAGCAAGATGCACAAGACAATATGCCACTTCTGATGAAATGTAAATTTCTGTCTGTTTGAATTGTGCTTACCGTCAGTGACAGCTCCACTGTCACTGATTTGTTGTCCTGAGGCTGCGCGCCGCCGTCGTTGCTCAGCACTCTGATGGGGCAGCCGAGGTCCCACCCGCCGCACTCGCAGCGGCCACCGTTCCGCCATCGCTCGACGAGCCCCGACGGGCCGCCCGTCCCGGGAGCCACGCCGCCGTGGTAGCCTCTTGGGACAATGGCGCTTATGCACCACCTTGCCTTCTCACTCCTGCTCTCTGAATCAGCGGCTCCTCCGGCCTTCTCAAGGAACTTGAGTCCCCAGCCGCCGCCGCCGACGGCCGGCTCTTCCCGCCGTTCCCTCACCACGATCGCCGCCGCCTCCTGGTTGGTTGGCAGATCGTCGGCGGCGAGGCTCACCAGCCCTGCCGCCTTTCCAGCACCGCCCGGGTCGGCGTCGAGCATTTCGCGCACATCGTCGTCGAACCGCAGCGGGGAGGAAGGTCTGCCAAACCTTCCCCATGCGCCATGTTTCGGGCTGGAGGAAGCATTGGGCGACCTCATGATCTCTGCCACCCTCTTCACCAGCCCCTTGCCCTTTGCAGCACTGTAGGTGCTCTGCATCTGCCTCAGGTAGTCATCAGGGGAGCCATACATGACAAACTCAGTCTCCACACAACCTGACCCGTCTGAGCCCAGGACCAGAGAGCTTGACACCTTCATCTTGCCGACGAGTTTCGACACGCTGCTCGAGTAGTTCCCCATCCAGTCCTTCTTCCCTTGCTCGTCCGAGTGGAACAGGTAGATGTAGTCGGCGGCGGCGGCTTTGCTGCTGTCATGTGGCTTGACAGGGCTTGCAGTGTACATCGCCATGGGATTGTCCAATGACAGTTCAAAGTGAGGGAGTCCATCTTTCCAAATACATTGTAGCAGGCCTGCACTAAGAGATGATGATGGTGGTGGGTATGAGGACAGACCAGGCTGATTTGGCCTCAGACACGCCGTGCCTGAGCAAGAAGGCACCGTGCCCTCATGCGCGTCGGGCTCCGCCGTGCTTCTCTTCGACGGCGATAATGCCCCGGGGGAAGACATCTCCCATGTCTCCGGGGATATCAGCTTCAGTATCTCTGACTGTGTTATGGTGTGGGATCTTGACCGGGTTTTCCTCATCTTGGCCCCCGGAAGGAAGAAGGAGGGGCTCTTCGGCGCTCTTGTCTTGGCGTTCACCAGCGCGTGTAAGGATTCCAGCATCATCTTGTCCGAAGGACCCAGAGTGACATCCCCGGCGCTGGCTCCGCCGCTGATCAAATCGTCGAGATCACTCACGTTGTGGGTTCTTGTTGGGTGCCTCAGGCTTCTTATCAGGAACTCCAAGATCATCATCTTGGCAGGAAGCGTCGGGCACAAGTCGGGATGAAGCGCGTCGCCACCGCAAGAGCATGGTGACCTGTGGCATGACTGGCAGCTCCTGCTTTTCCTCTCATCTGATGCAAATGTCTGCCTGTAGTTTACCAGAGCCAGATCAGGCTGAACCTCAGGTGCAACAATTGGCAGGTGTTGATGATGGTCATCTTCTGACCTTCCGCTGAACTCTGGAGCGGCGCTGTCGCCGCGTAATCCATTTCTCCTTTCCAAATAGGCAAGGTCCATCTTCACCGAAGAAGCAAAAATCCAGTGATTGCTGGAAAATCTGATCTGATCTTGATTACCTGCACAACAGTAACATCACTGGCATGTTAAAGTTGGCAGAAAACCCAAATCTGGTTGACTGGAAATTTAATAACTACCAAAATAGTGCTTATGTTGTCTACGATGACAGACAAGCAGTTTCCTTATATTGGTGCCAGATCCTTAAACATTAAAAAGATGACAGTCAACGAGTTTCAGTTATCCGAAAGTATGGAAAAAGATTTCAGTTTCCGTATATCATTGCCGGATCATATAGAATATTGAAAAGATGACAGCCGAGCCAAGCAATCTCCGTATATCGGTGCCGGATCAGAAAGTACTGAAAACGGAGCAATGACTTTCCCTAAACAGTACTGAAACAACCGTACCGAGAATCTAAAAATATTTTGCGCATAGATCATGGAGCAAACATTCGTAGCCAATCGATCAAAGCCTTAAAACAATATTAATGCAGTTGCCAGGAGAGGTTCATGTGAGTTATCACCAAAAAAAGAAGAAGAGAGAAGACCATGTGTTGGCCATTTCCTATGAAACATCCTATGCCCAAACTATAAGGCTACTGAAGAAACCTGTACCTGTAGTGCTGCACAAGTGCTTACACACAAACTGCCTAGAAATCATTATGAGCCAACCCAGAGGCCCTCTCTTCATCCCAATGGGAATGACATGGCACAGGGTTATAAATTCCCCACAGGTACCGATTCAGCTGCGCCAATTGGGCAAAAAATTAATGCGTTCTCTCCGTAAGATCGTCGCCTACACTACACCCTACCCATGAAAACAATAGTGCTATCTGAATTCTGAAGTCCTTCGTTCCTTCTCTGTAGAAGCAAGAGAACATGCCAGTACTAATACTAACTGTACTACTGACTAACAAGTGGAGTCCTTTGCTTAGAATGCACTGCCACTGAAGCATTGGGTGCAAGACTGTAGGAACAGAGTAAATGCAGCACTTTGAAGCAGAGATTGATGCACAAGCAAGAAGAGAGCAACTTCTTATCCTATGCAATTGTTTCATTGAGGGGAGTCAACTGGACTAGAAAAAGATAAGTTTTTTTTTTATGGTTGGTTAGGCATGAAAACTGAAGCAGCAGCAGCAGCCTGCAGAAAAGCAAGCACTAGTAGGGAATAATGGCCATGGCCAACCAAAAAAGGAAGAACTTATTTGCATTCATCACTTTGAAGTGCCTTTTGACACGGCGGTTAAAGGAGGGATGAAGATGATGAAGCCCATGCGCAATCACACAAAGGAGGCTGGAAAGGTGGCGCTGCTGCTGCTGCTATCTTTTGCTCGCGCAAGCACACAAAGTCACAAAGACTTGACTTGATTTGCAGCAGCAGCAGCAACCAAAGCTTCTCTAATTTGAGAAGGAAAAAGGAAGGAGAACTAGAGAGCACATGCTCATTTTCATAGACTATATGACAGCTGAAAAGGCAACAAAATAATTTTACTGGAGATGCAGATAACCATTAATTTGGTCACAAGGAGGAGTAGAACTGTAACTGTAGTAACATGCATCGGAAATTCAGACGAGAATTCCTCACCTCGGGTGTCGATCGCCACGCAGCACCCGAAGCCTCCCCTGAAGCTGAAGCTAGCGAGTGAGCAAGCAGGTACTGCCTCCTAACCTCCGAGCACACGGAGGAAGAAGGCTCTGGGAAAGAGCAGTGATGTGGATGGGCTGCTGTGAAGTCCCAAGTGACTCTGGAGAAGTGTGGAGGCTGGCTATGTAGGTAGGCAGGGACTAGGGAGGAGGGAGGGTAGATCGGTCGGTCGATTGCTTGGACCGGCAAGGCAGGCGGGCGGTACCAACCGGGAGTAGAAACAAGATTAGGTGGGGAGGACCGGGGACCTAAGCCGATGAGAGGGGCCGAGAATTAGAGAAAGAATCAAAGCCAAGGCGCATGAAGCTCCGGTTGCTACCCTGCGGAGGAAGAGACAAGAGGAAGCAGCTTTTCACCAGACCCCGAAAGAGGAATCGGGAGGAAGAAGACGACGACGGATGGATGGATGATGATGGAGACGGGACCTGGACGAGCACGGGCAAGAGCAATCCGGGGTGGGTTTCCCGGACGGGGAGGGGCAGAGGGGGAGGCGTCAAGGAGCGGGCTGTCCCCTTTTACTCCTCCAACTTCCCTGTCATCTTTCTTCTTCGGCGCTCAACGCTGGATGGGCAGGGTGAGGCGAGGCAAAGGATTGTGACCCGCCGGAGGCGAGAGGGTGGAAACCGGAGTTCCGGAGCAGGGCTTAATGGCGGCCGCGTAACTGCCCTCCGGTTTTAAGGAGCAGCCAAGGAAAGGAAGCAGAGCAGTTACTGGTGCTGCCTGCGGGCGGAGAGAGGAGGCGAAAAGGGGGAGAAGGTTTGATTGCGAGCTCGAGAGCTTGCTGGCTTTCTGGCCGCAGCAGCGGGGGAGAAAAGCCGAAACGGCCGGAGAAGACGACTTTTGCCGGGTCGCGGTGGCAAAGAAGATTTACGCCTGCGCTGCTACGCGCAGCCAGACCGAGACCACCAGACCATGTGAACTCGCTGTGAAGACGAGGACTAAACCAACGCTAGAGCTGCTCCTATGGACGGAGCAGACCGGAGCGCAGCGCCCGAGATGAGATTAGGGGCGAGAGCGGTTCTGGACACGAAGTTCGTTGGGGTTGGGTTGGCTATCTAGGAGCAGGACAGGTTCTAAATTCCATGGAGATATGGAGGTTTTTGTATGTGCTGGGAATGGGATTGGGATTTATTCCGCACTCCGGTCGGGGCTCCTCATTCTCCACCAGCCCACCATCGTGGCACTCGCCGAACGTTACGGCTTGGACTTCGGCGGCGGGGAGGGGAGGGGGAGTGGACAGGACCACGACAGGGCAGGGACGAGGGGCCGGGCCGGGGTCACGAGCGAACAAAACGGCTACTACAGAATCGGGGTCCACGTCTCACGTTGATGGAATTTTCGTTGACTCAAAATAGTAGCGTTTTGCCATTCTCGTGGTTTTACATCTATTTTCACTTTGCATCTTCTTATGTACTTATTTATTTACTCCTTGTGATTCTTCCGAGAAACGGGTATACATACACATCACTTGTTACTTGTGGGGAGGAGTTCCATCTTCTCTAGTCCACGCGACCACATCTGGGCGGGGCCCACATCTGGGCGGAGAGACGAAGCTCGAGGGAGGACGGAGAAGGGGGGCGGAGATGATCATCACGCCGGCCCTGGAGGAGTGGATATCGCACATGGCGGCGGGGGATGCGGCGAAGATGGCGCAATTCAGAGAGATCTGTGGATGGTTTTCTGATATGGACACGCTCCACGACGCGGCGGTTGGGATCGCGATCTTGGCGACGGAGGCGGAGCGGGCGAGGATGCTTGGAGATGGGGCTGCTCCTATCGAGATCCTTCATTGGGCCATGATGGAATCGGAATCGGCGGATCCGAGGCAGAGGAGGAGATGGGCGGCATACAGATCTCGTGTGCCCTCACACCCAAATCCACATGAGTTTATGGTGGGGGCAGTCATGGTGATCCTTGTACCAGGGTTGGTGGAGCAGGAGATGCTGGGGATAGGAGAAATCGTTGTGCCTGCAACAAGGAGGGGGAGAGGCGTGCGCCCGATTCAGATGTCGCGTCGCTCGCCTCGCTTCCCTCGACGCTCTGCAAGGATTCGGGCGCTTGCTCACGGGTCACGCGGGCAGTAGGAGTCACTCTGGTCGGCACCCCCTTCTGGGTGCTAGCCAGAGAGGATTCCGGTGAGGAGTCTTCTGCGGTGTGTGGTATGTATAATCAAACCCCCAACTCAAATTCATGTTGCTATGGATAAAATGTATCATTACCCCATCAAGGGATTTAGATCAAGATGGCCCATTCGATACTCGTGTTGTTCGTGATAGACGAATGTGGAGATCTGTGAATAAATATTTGAGGAAGCAACATTGTAGTGATAATACTAAATATGTGGTTGATTTGTTTGGCATTCAATCCATGTCAGTTTCACCTGCTGGTTGCTTCGCTCTAAATTCAGCTGGTGATATTTCTGAAATAGATGATAGTAATTCTCACAAACATGATGGTTGTGCTAATTACCACTCTAGTGATTATGCTATGAAGAAGTTACATAAATACTTTCCCTGGAATACCCACTTTTTTTCATTTTAGAGAGGATAATGATCCAAATCTAGATATGATAGTTGCAAATTTGGCGTAGGTAGGAACAATCAGGGATTGATTTTGAGGAGTGGGATATGGGCTGTCAGTTAGGCACAATCCTCTCTTGTGATTCTGTGGCCTCGAAGCCAGCCCTGTTATGGGTAGTCTTTTGGAGGTGGTGCTTAGGAATACGCCATCACCTGCCTTTGATTATTTAGATGAGACTTTTCCCCTTGATTAGGAAGAGGAACCTCGTGCCCCCGATCTAGGGTTTGAGAGTGAGAGAGGTGGCAGAGGAGGATATGGCCGAGCTCAGGGGAGAGGGGGCTGGTAGGAACGAGGAACAGACAATTTTAGCTACCAATATCAGAAGGGGTCTGGTGGTGGATATCATGGAAGCTATAATGAAAAAAAATCTAGGAACAACTTGCTAGGAAATGGTAGTGATCTTAATGGGAAGGTGGCTAAGAAGGTTTTGAATTATGGGGGAAGTGGAGTGATTCAGGAACAGAAAACCTAGGTTGCCCCGAGCACGACACAAGGTCCACTTCGGGTTGATCTCAATAGAATCCAGAGTGGGGATACCTAGCAGATTAGATCCATAACACTACTGCAGATCCCTAATATGGGAATGCAACAACTAAGGTTTCCCCAAATTACTCATGTTGGGGGAGAAGAATCCAGTCAAGGGATCTCTTCAACACACCAACATCTTATGGGAGTGACGGATATGCCAAACTTTGTTCCTTACTTTGGGGCTAGGGTTAACATGATGACTAATCAAGGTGTGAGAGAAGAGTCTCGTGATGGTGTTGCCGGTAATAGTGGAAATTCCCGGTATGTACTTATGAGTGGGACCCAATTCCTTAGTCTGATGGATGGGTCAAGGAAGATGAGAAATAATGGAGGTGAAGGAGGTGTTGGTGGACAGAGATTGTTATGCTCTAAGTGTAAGGAAGTTGGACATGTTACTAAAGATTGCAGAAATATGTTCACTGTTGTCTTTATTGAAAAGAGTCATACTTGACTGGAGATTGTACTTGGTTCAAATAGATCAAACCAGTTGCCAAGTATGTAGGCTCCGGTGTTTGAAGTTGACTTGGATTCCATTAATATTGAATTTGTGATATGCAAGGCTGGGCTGAGAGATGTTCACAAAGTTCCCGTCTCAACTGAATTTACTACAAAAGATATGCTTATTTTCAGGCTGTTTTTTAGGTTGCTGAGGTATTGGAACAAGAATGGTGCTCTTGTAGTGGGAAAAGAGGAAGTGGTCAGATTAACAATTCAGTGCAGGTGAGACTGATGTGGATACCCTTAGAAAGTCTAAAAGGAAGGAATATGAGGCTAAAAAGATATCATTAATTTAGGGAGCCTATCTTTTGCAGAACATGAAGCTAGACATGGAGCTAGGTGTACAAATGATACACTTGGTGATGGTAATCTCAGCAGACAAGACAACATTGTTTCTATGAGGACTCAGGAGAATGGGATTCATAAGGATCTGGCTATAAAGATTAAGTTGTTGGAGGAGGATAATGCTAGGCAAGTTGCTAAGATAGTCATGACAAAATTCCTAGTAGTCAGAGGGATGTTGAGTGTTAGTTGGGTGTTGCACCTAGCAGACATGATAGGCTGAAAAACAAGGATGATCTTAGGGTGGAAAACATGCCTAAGGAGAGATCAGCTGCTAAACATAACTATGGTGACTCTTCTATTCATGATCTTATGGATATTAATAACCCCTATCTTCTATCCATGACTTCTTGCATTGGAATTGATTTGGGTTGTACTTTAGACATGATTGATACTAATTTGGGGATTAGTAGGAAACTTGAAAATGGCAGTCTTGATATTCATCTTAATAACACCCCAAAAAAGGAAATCTGATGATAGTTTTGGCTCACGAGGTCATATTGACACTGGCGATGCATATTTCAATGAGCTATCTTCTAACGGGGACCATTTTGATGTTGATCTTAAGGAGAAGTATACTGATAAATTAAAGTAAGTTTTCTCCTCCAAGAAAACAAATAATAACTATTCACCTAGCATTGCTAGGATCAAAATACGAATTCCTGTAAAGAAACTGGTACTGATAAAAATGAACAGAAGTGGAAGGTATGTTTTCAAATGCTAGAGGTGTGGGAGGTGATGTTGAGAGGGGGTTCATTAGAGATTGTATATTTTATTTACATATGGCTTTGCTAGTATTAGAAGAAACCATGAAAAACACTTACTCTCATAATGAACTTCACAATTTTTGTGGAGGGTCAAATGTCATTGGACTCCTCCTAGAGGAAAATCTGGTGGTAGTTTGGTTGGAATTAACTTGAATTCTCTAGATATACTGGAAATGGAGGAGGGAGATTATTTTATTAAAGTCTTGCTGTGTGATAGAGATTGTTTTTCCTAGAATCTTATCACTGTATATGGTGATGCTCAGTGTGAAAGGAAAGCTTGATTTCAATATTATTAGGAGAAGTTTTGAAGCAAAAAATATATATTCTTGGGCATTGTAGTTTTCTGGTTAATGTTATTATTGAGCATGCTAGACTTAGGGAGTTACCTCTGTCTAGTGGGGTAACAATCTTAAGACCCTACTTTTGAGACACTTGATAGGATTCTTATTTGTTCTTATTGGGAATAAAAATACCTCTTACTTTGGTTACTACTTTAGATAGGGAGATCTCTGATCATACCACCCTAATTTTGGATACTATTATACATAGTACTAAACTCCATTTTTAGATTTGAAAATTCTTGGGCTTTGAGGGAGGGTATGGATGATGTTGTCATGAAGTTGTTGAACAATAATTTCACTGGTTACCCCATTGATATTTGTCAAAAAGGCTTTTTCGAGGAAAAATTGAGAGGTTGGGATAATAATATGAATGCTTTGTATAGGAAATTGAAGAAATATATTTTGGGAAAACTAGATGATATGGACAAGAACTTTGAAATTTGTGGGGTTACTGCTGATAGATAGAAGAAAACATATCTGACCTGAATAGGTTAATTAAACAAGAGGATTTAAAGTGGATGCACATATACAAATATATTGAAATCAAGGAAGGCGTGCTAATATTAGATACTTTTAGGCCAACGATAACTGGAGAATAAAATAGTTTCTTTAGAGCAAGATGAGGGGGCTATTGAGGGAGAGGATAATTTGATGGATTATATTACCAATTTCTATAAAATCCTTTTTCGAAGATGTCATAATTCTAACCTCTCCTCAAACATTGATAGTGTTGATAGAATTCCTAATCAGGAAGCCAAGAAACTGATTGGGGAGTTCACCTATGAAGAAATTCATAAGGTGTTTTAATCTATGAAGGAGAATCAATGTCCTCGTCCTGATGGTTTTCCATTGAATTCTATCGAAGATATTGGCATATGGTTAAGTGGGATCTCACGACAATGCTTGATGATTCCGCAAGGTTATTCTAATATTTCTAGATTAAAGTATGGAATCGTCACTTTAGTTCCCAAAACTAATGATGCTAAACAAATTTAGAAGTTTAAGCCTACTTGCCTACTAAATGTTAATTTATTTATTTATACTAAAATTCTTATGAATAAATTTAGTGAAATAGTTGGGAAACTGATTTCTCCTATGCAAACTATTCTAATTAAAGGCATGCATATTATGGAGGGAGTGTTGATATTACATGAAGTTCTTCTAACGATTCTAAGAGAAAAAAGTGCCATGCTCTTTAAAGTAGATTTTGAAAAAAATGTATGATAAAATTAAGTGGACTTTTGTATGAAAATATTAAGTTTGAAGGGCTTCACTGATAAATGGAATGACTGGATTATGGAAACCATGAGAGGTGATCTATGAGTGTTAAAGTGAATGATAAGATTGGACCTTACTTTCCTACTTTTAAAGGTCTTAGGCAGGGAGATTCCTTATCCCCTCTCCTATATGCAGTGAGATTCCTTTCACAGTGGATTATGAAGAATGCTACGCAATATGGTTAATGTGAAAGGGGTGTTAATTGAATGTAGGGAGGGTGTGTGAACATGATGCAATATGCCGATGACACAATTTTCCTTCTTCCTGATGACATTGATAGTGCAAAAAAACCGAAGATTATTTTGTGTGCCTTTGAGTAAATGTCAGGGCTAAAAATAAATTTCGTGAAAAGTGAACTCTTTCTTTTTGGGGAGACTCGGGATAAAAAGGAGATTTACAGGGAGACTTTTACTTGTTAGGTAGGGAAACTTCAAGGTGAGATATCTTGGCATTCCCCTTAATATATAAAGTAAGGGTGAGAAATAACAATTGGAGACCTTATGAAGATAAATTTGAAAAAGATATGCTTGCTGGCAGGGTAGAATGATGAGCATTGTTAGGATGTTGTCACTTGTGCAGTCATCCTTGACAAATATACCCTTGTGTATGATGTCCTTTTATCCTATACTTATAGGGGTTAGGAAAAAGTCTGATATATTTAGGGTTGGAATTACTTGGCAAGGAGATAATAAAAAGAAATGCCACTTTGTCAAGTGGTCTGAAGTTTGTCAAGCAAAGAAACAAGGAGGTTTGGGTATCCATAAATTTGAACTGATGAACATGGACCTCTTAGCTAAATGGTCATGGAAGTTGGAAATGGAAGAGGGGATTTGGTAGGATATCCTTAGAAATAAATATGTTAGAAATGTGTGCCTCTCTCACATAAAACAGAAAGTGGGAGATCCCAATTCTGGGTTGGCTTACTATCTGTTGGAGGCTTGTTATTCAGCTATGTGAAGAACAAAGTGGGTAATCAGGAGAACATTAGATTTTGGGAAGATAGATGGTTGGATGATAACCCACTCAAGCAGTCTTATCCCATGCTATATGATTTGCGTTTCACTAAAAATATAAGTTTTTCTATGTGTTGAATAATTGGCGGGAACAATTTTAATCTAGGAGAACTTTAGGGGGATACTTTGATACAATGGAAAGCAATTAAAGCTTGTTCTGTTGATATACATTGGAAGATGAAAAAAATACACGTATATGGTCTTTAAAAGTTAATGGTAAATAATGTGTGAAACATTTGTACTACATTGCTCTATTTTACATTTCACGTGGAGTGGTTAGAAATAGTGTGCTTACTAAAGATAATTTGCACAAAATAGGGTGGAGTGGAGACTCTAAATGTATATTTCATGGGGCTGATGAATTTATTGACCATTTGTTGTACATTGCTATGTTGCTTAATTTTTATGGAGTGTATTGTGGTGCATTTTTGTTTTTAATTTTGTTCCCTTGGATGTTAAGAGCCTTTTTACTTTATGGCTATCTTCTTTTGACAAACTTAGGGAAAAAAGAAGATATATGGTGGGATCTCTGCATTACTATGGGCAATTTGGACTTCCTAAAATGTTATTTGATTTGATCGCAAAAGGGTTGCTGATCCTTTTGGGGTTCTATCTAAATCGTCATCTTATTGACTCGTGGTCCATTTTACAGATAAACAGGGAAAATCAAAGGGAGCTGAAGTGGGGAGTAAGGCTTCTAGAGCGAGTATCAAGTGAAATTTATAACGCTCTGAGAAGATGGAATCCGAGAGTGATGAGACTTACCGGTGGCTAACTATGCACATCTTGCTCTTGAAGATGGTGTCAGTTCCACTGTTGTCTTGCTCTAGCTTTAGTCTTACTTTTACTCCGTTTATGTTTCTACATGCACTTTTATTCTCTTTTGGGAGGAAGCCGGTGTTGGTTGTTACCTGTAATAGACTCTCTAGGACGTTTAATAAGGTTTCTTTCTTTTATGATGTTGGTAGTCAGTTGGGGCTATGGATCTTAGTTAGTGGTGAGATATGTCTCCTTCACAAATGAAGCTTCGTTACTATGTTTTTTTAACGACAACCCCCTTCCCTAGAAAAACATGCGGAAATAAATATGATAATAAGGAATTAAGATTGACGGAGTCACACAGTAGACGTCTCAACTGAATGGAACTAAGAAACGCGGTTCCGGAACCTAAGTGAGGAGGAGAAGAACCCCGCCGCCACCGCCGGCGGCGGCCGGGCTTTGCTCCGCGTGCCCTCTGGCGGCGACGATGGAGGGGGGCAGGCCGCTGGGGTGAGGTGAACCGACGGGTGCGGCCGAGGACCCCTCCCGGTCGCCTACGGGTGCGACGGGGGAGGAGGGGAAAGTTTTTCAATTGTCGAATATAATACCGTCGCGTTCCAAGCGGGATAAGTGCCTGCACGACTGCATCAGGTTCGGTTTCTTTTCTTGGCAAATTTGACCTGTTAACGAAATCAATTCACGGAATGAACTGCCCGTGAAACTAATTCACACCCCTGACCTTTTCGTGTAGCGCCTGCCACGACGGTGCTGCACCCTACTATGCAGCGCCTAGCTCAGGGACGTTGCACGCCAGTCCACCGTGGCACCCCCTGGGCCCGCACCCAGTCGTGCAGCGCCTCCGAGGTAGGCGCCTCACATGTAATGTGCAGCGCCTCCGAGCTAGGCACTGCACATTGCCTTATCCAGCCGACGCGCTGGACCACCACTCCCCCACTCACACTCTCTCCCACTCCCAACCCGAGCTTTGGCCCCTCTCCCACTCTCTTCCCCTCTCAAATCCTCTCTCAAATCTTGCATATTCGAAGAATTTGTCCGTGGATTTCGAAGTCAAACCCTCCCTCAAGGTAATCTTCTCCAATCCCCTTGTTTTGATCCAAGTTATGTTATCAAATTGCTCATATGTTGCTAGTTTGGGGAAACCCTAGTTTTGTTTGGATCTAGAGATTTGCATGGAGATGTGAGATGTTTGTTTGCCAATTTCCTATGATTAGTATGTTAGGGTTATTCCTATGTGTGTTCTTATGTTGTTGTTAGGGTTAGGTTTAGGCTATTGTTATGGTTATGGTTAGGGTTAGGGTTGTTATTTGATATATATATTAGGGTTTGTATTCCTTGTTAATATTTGGATTTAGTACTCATGGAAGAAATGTTACCTTGTGTTCTTGGAATGCTTATAGGGATGGGAAGAACATGTGTGTTTGTTCATCATGCGGACAAAGGCGGCTTTTTGAAAGGCAATATTGAACCGGACCCGGATGAGCTTGACATTGTGTTTGATAGTAGTCCTAGCTATGCGGAGCTCTTGCAACAAGTTAGGAAAGAATTGAATTGGATGGACCCTAATGATATCGTTGAGTTGGAGGGAAGGCATAATGTAGGCTTTGGAATACACATCCGTTGGAAGACAATGCGTGTCAATTCGGAGCAACGTTGGGTTGCATACAAGGAAACGGTGGCCGAATCACTTGACAAGGCTCTTGAGTTATTTGCAACGAAGAAGGTTGATTCAAGTTTGCATTTGGACTTGAACCGGAAACCCTCCCCTTTGGTTGATAGTAGCCCACCACCCTTGAAGCAAGATGAAATTGTTGAACCTCTTTGACCCAAGAAGTGGGGCAAACATTGAGTTCGTTTACAAACAACCAAGATGAAGCTTTGCTAGAGGACAACAATGAGTATGCGGACGATGACAATGAAGTTGATCTCCATGACAACAATGTGGGTGATCTCGACAAATATCATTTGCAAGAGACAATGGGCCATTCCATCCCTTTTTCCCATGCATATGCATCGGACTCGGATGACGATGGTCCCGATGAACAAGTTGATGCGGAGGGGTTCACGGTGAAGGAGGCCGAAGCTTTCGAGAAGGTATTCCGTCAGGATCATCGGACTACATTGTTCAAGGATGTTAGTCTCGCGGATGAAGCCGTGGTAGATGGTGTCCAGTGTGTATCTCTTGGGGTTAGGCCAAGCTCTCACCGTGATATGGGAGACGACAAGAACCGGATGGCTAAAGGGTCTAAGTTCGAAACCTTGTTGGAATTGAAGATGTGGCTCGACAACTACTCGGTTACGCATTATCGTCCACACAAGGTGGTGCACTCGGACATCAATGTGCACTACACGGTTGCATGTGCAAGTGAAGATGAAATATGTTCATGGATTGTGCGTGCAAGACCATGGAAAGGAGGTCCAACTTGGCATGTACTGAGTTGTGTGCCAACTCACATGTGCCAAGGCAAAAGGGTGGATGGCAAGATCGTGTCCCAAGACCACAAACAACTCACGTCCGAGTTCATTGCTTACAGGCTCTCCAACTCAATATCCACACTTCCAACAATGAGCGTCCAACATGTCATTGATCTTGTGAAAGCCATCTTTCATTACAAGGTGAAGTACGGCAAGGCATGGAAGGCGAATCAAGCCGCATTTAAGATGTCGTATGGTACTTGGGAGGAAGTATACAATCGAATCCCTAGGTTGTTGTTAGCCATGGCCACAACAAACCCGGGCATGGTTCATGTTGTCGAGCCTCATGGGCACCAAACAACGGTTCATGAAGGAAGGAAAGTCCGAGTATTTGGCTGTGCATTTTGGGCGTTCGAGCAATGCTTGAGGGCTTTCGAGCACTGTAGGTCGGTCATCGCCATTGATGGCACATTCTTGACCGGACAATATAAGGGCACCTTGTTGGTTGCGATAGCAAGTGATGCCAACAACCGGGTGTTGCCATTGGCATTTGCTTTGGTGGAGCTGGATAACAATGACAACTAAGAGTGGTTTTTGCGTCTTCTGAGGACGAAGGTGTTACCCGCTCAAAGGGAAATTTGTGTCATATCGGATCGGAATCAAGGAATTCTTAACGCGGTGGAGATTGACATTCCCGGTCATGCACCGTTGCACCATCGATGGTGTATGAGGCACTTTTGTTCGAACTTCTATAGGGCATGTGGCCTTAAGGAGTTGGTGATGTCTACACATGCTTCTACTCTTGTAGACTATGTTGGGCCTCCAAGCGCAGAGGTTTGTAGGACAGCAGCAATTTCCCTCAAGTGGATGACCTAAGGTTTATCGAACTCAGGGAAGTAGAGGTTGAAGATGGTCTCTCTCAAGCAACCCTGCAACTAAGATACAAGAAGTCTCTTGTGTCCCCAACACACCTAATACACTTGTTAGATGTATAGGTGCACTAGTTCGGCGAAGAGATGTTAAATGGCAAGTGATATGGATGGCAAAACAAAGTAATATAAATCTGTAATAAAAAGTGCAGCAAGCAAACAAGTGGTAAACGTGAGCACAAATGGTATTGCAATGGTGGAAACAAGGCCTAGGCTTCATACTTTCACTAGTGGCAACTCCCAACAACATTAACATAATCGAATCACATGATATTTCCCATAAAACATGCAAAGGGGACGCACTCGAAGGTCACTCCTTCGTGGTCAAGAGAGGACGAGAATTATGTAGGGCTACAAAAGCACACCTCAAAGTTCGTAGTTCTCAGTCTAAGGATTTCCCAATGTCACCGCGGCCATCCAAAGAGAGTCCCACAATCACCACAACATATCTAAAGGATAGTCAAAGACAAGCACCAAGAGACTCTCAATCTTCAATCAACACACAAGAGAGGAAATCACTCATGAAAATATTGTTCTAATCCATGTCCAATAGACCGCTGTCACCTTGGTCTCGGGGATTATACTAGATAAAGACAAGTGAGTACATCAATCCAATACATAGAGGAAGGGGAAATATCATGGGATCACCCTAGATTAACATAGCCTATGATCACAACGAAGATCACATCATGGGAGAGAGAATTGACCACATAGCTACTGGTAAGAACCTCAGCCCCGAGGAGGAACTACTCCCGCATCATGGAGGGAGGAAGCAACGTCGATGGAGATGAATCCGGGGGCACTTCCCCGTCCCGGCAGGGTGCCGGCGCAGGAATTCTGGTCCCCCGAAGCTTGATGGCGATGGCGGCGGAGATCGGAATCACGTCTGGAGAAAAGGGGTCTGGAATCAGGGTTTCCGCGACACGGTGTAAATATATGCCAAAGGGGGCATCAGAGGGGGTCAGGGGTGCCCAGGCCCCTCCCCCCGGCGCGGCCAGGGGGGCCGCGTGGGCAGGCCGCCTGGAGCCCCTGTGGGTCCCCTCCGGCCCTACTTTGGCCGCATGGAAGCTTCCAGAACGCTGATTTTTTATATAATTTTTCTGGATTTTTTCTGGCAGTTCTCGTAATGTGAAAACCTGAAATACAAAAACAGCCGAAAACAGAAACTGGCACTGGGGTGCACTGAGTTAATAGGTTAGTCCAAATATGATCAAAAGTGTATGGAAGTGTATAAATAACATAGCAATATCACCCAAAAGAGGCATGGAGCAAGCAGAAATTATAGATACGTTTTGGACGTATCAACATCCCCAAGCTTAATTCCTGCTCGTCCTCGAGTAGGTAAATGATAACAAGAATAATTTCTGTGGTGACATGCTATTAACCATATAGGACTTTTTCATAGTCATATGACAAAAGCTTACTGAGATAATGAATCTGTAGTAATTAAGTTGCCTCATGAGAAAATCACAAAGAACTGAAAGTTTTACAATATGATATTGAAACATCAAATAGATTTGTAATGAACATGATGTGCAAATATGATAAAGTGATATCTAGCTTGCCCCCTTTAGTGAAGCAAAACATAAATGCAGGGGCACCTCCAAGGTTTAAGTGATGACTAGATACAATGATTTCAAAATAAACGATATCACAATCATGCAAAAGACAATGCTACTTTGGGACAATGCACATTACACTCAGAATGACAATCATGCTCTCAGTAGTTGGTGCTTTTAAAAGAAGGTGGAGACTCTCGAACCGTGGCTTTTGTTGGCAAGGTTGAAAACCCGTAGTCGGAAACAAAGACAAAACATGTACCAAAGCTCTTGGTTTTAAAACAGAGGTAATATTTTTTTTAGATCATGCATGTTTCGTCAACGAATGCTAGCAGACAACTCAATCACTTCTTGAGATGGACAAGTTTCGAGGAACGGCTCCCGAATGAGGACGATCACATCCTCTTAATCTCCTTTGTTTATCACTGCCAAAGTTTTCTGATTTCTCATGAACAAAGCGTGAAGGAGGGTTTGTTTGTTATATTATCTTTTTGAGCCGGGCGCACTCAATGCCAGTTCCTTCTCGTATTATGGGTTTGCACATTATACATGCAATCCCGGGGTGAAGCTTGTCCAACTTAAAAAGATCATGAATTAACTACTACTTCCTCATGAACTTAAAATAGAGGCACAAAATAGGAATGCTTTTTATTTGAATAATTTCGAGATGGTACATGCAAGTCTCCGTTAGGAATGGCAGGTAAATACCATGTAGGAAGATATGGTGGACTCATATGGCATAACTGGATTAAAAGGATGTGGATGCACAAGCAGTCAGTCCGCTTAGTACAGGCGAAGGTTAGCAAAAGACGGGGAGCGACCAACTAAGAGAGCAATGACGGTCATAATCATGCAGAGCGACAAAGCAACATTGAATCAGGCATGTAAGTTATATCGCTACTCAGAAACAAAAGATCATCAAGGCTTGACAGACTTTCTTTACAGTCTTAAATATGCGTGAGCATACGCCAAGTCAATCAAAATAAATTCTTTGAAGGAAGATATTACTAAACCATACCACATCATAGGCAAACAAATCATGTTGGTACTCCAATAACACATTGGGAACCCCCCAGCTATTTGAGACTAACCATAAGAAAACATGAACTACTAAGCGCCATTATGCATGTATCATCTTTATCATAGACATATCAACCAATGCAACGGAAGCAAACTCTCTTAATAAGATAAACATGATAACTAAAGAGAGTTCAAGCAACCAACTAAACAAAAGCTCTTTAAAAAGATAAGCATGAAAGTTAAGAGCTAAGCATGATAGTAGCTATTAAAAGACAAAGAACACACACAGCAAAGATAGACATGCAAATTCTATGTTATGTTCTAGGTAGAAGTGGAGCGTGTTTCTCACCCACATAAAGAAAGCTGAGTTCCAACTCGTTATGAAAAGCTAAAGAAAACTAAAAGGAAAACTAAAACAAGACGCTCCAAGCATAGCACATAACACATGAAGTGATTAAAATATAGTGGAACGAAGGACGAACTGATAATGTTGATGGAGAAGGGGATGCACGGGGGCATCCCCAAGCTTAGACGCTTGAGTCTCCTTGAATATTTCTTGGGGGTGCATGGGGGCATCCCCAAGCTTGAGCGTTTGACACACCTGAATCTTTTTATCATCTTCCCTCGCACACTTGAAAACTCCCTTCATGCATAACTCATCATAATCTGATTAGCGAGGTTAGTACCCATAATAAAATAATTGTTCCTTGCTGGAAATAAAGATATTCTTGAAGTTCTACTGTTTCTCAAGATTGCCAAAAGGTTTTTGCAAAGAAAAAGCAAGCTCTAGGTTTGCAAAATGAAGGAAAGGCAAAACAGGACAGAATCTGTGAAAAACAGAACAGCAGGTAGTAAATGATTTTTCCGGGGCACTTCTGCAACTCTAATAAAAAAACTCAAACCAGACGCACGAAAGACAATTATATAGAGCACGCTGTCGAAAAAATTCAGACCAAAAAGATGATCTGGTGATTTTATACGAATTTTTCTATCCAAGGACAGAATCTGTTTCCTGGACAGCACGTCACAACTTTTGAACTTTCTTGCAATCAGAGGCTAAACTTGGCACAAAGCTGAAAAATAAAGATACAATGATGTTGCTACAGTAGTAACAAACATCAAGACCACTAAAACTGAAAGTAAACATAACAAGGGTTGTCTCCCTAGAGCTCTTTCTTTATAGCCATAAAGTTATGCTTAAGACTTTAATGATGCTCTCGTAGGAATAACAGCTGAAGAACAAAAGAGAGCATCAAGAAGCAAATACCAAACACATTTAAGCCTAACATGCTTCCTATGCATAGGAATATTGCAATAGAATAATTCATTGAAGCACAAAGCAACTAGCATAGGAAGGCAAAACAAGCATAACTTCAAAATATTCACCATAAAGAGAGGAAACTTCTTATTATTAAGATATTTAGAACCAAGTCTCCCTCTCTCATTATAAATTTCAGTGGCATCATGGATGAACTCAACAATATAAGCATCACGTAAAGCATTGTTACCATGATCCACATGCAAAAAGGTACTCTTACTCTCCACATAAGCATAATCTTTCTCATTGGTAATAGTGGGAGTAGGACTATCATAAACAACTTGAACACTGTAGATTACTTGTGTATTAGGAGGGTGGTGTTCAACAAGGGAGTAATTCCCTCCATGATTATGACAAGTTTCATAAGGATAATTTCTCCTTATGTCATAGGTACCTTTATAATCACTATAGGTTGGAGTTATGACATCATCATAGTAGAGAAGAGCATTATCATTGCTAGCAACTATATTTGTAATCATGTTGTCTTTATTCTTACTAGCAAAAGAATTATCAATTATCACATCACTAGTGGGTAAAGGGTTTGCAATCCTATCATCCCCAAGCTTAGAGCTTCCCATATCATCACTTTCAGAGTTGGTACCAAAAAGATTTTCAAGATCATAAGTAGCATTATCATCATTTTCCCAATCACAATAAGTAACATGCATATCATAATCAAAATCATCTTCAATAGTACCTACGGACGTATCATCAAGATGATAATTAAGGCAATAAACTTCACCTTCTTCTTTAAACTTACAATCGTTAGGATAAAAGTTGATGGGAGGAATATGCTCAGGCCAGGTTGATACCCATTCTTCTTCTTTCTTGCTCCTCTTCCTCCTCCTCTTCTTTTTCTTCTTCTTAACCTTAGGAGGGAGTGGTTGGAGATGAAGCTTCTCCACATATCCTGGTTTATCATTAGAAAAAATAGGGGAAACTTGGGAGAAACTCTCCTTTTTATTAGCAGAAATATAAGAGACATTTTTATACTTTGGTAAAGTTCCCTCCTTTATAATCTTACCTATGTAATCATTTTCATGGCAATTAACAACACAATAGAGATGGCAATTTTGCAAAGTGTTTTTTATTCCTATGGCATTAACATCTAGCCATGAAGTCTTTTCTGATAACTCTTCACACATCAAAAATAACATAAGCTCATCATAAAGATCAGAGGTGATCATGTTATCACACAACCGGTTAACAGTTATGTTTTGAAAGTTCATGCATTGAAAATTAAAGTGACCCTCTATACGGCAAAGTTCACAAGTAAAAGGATAAAGGTCACACATTTCTCTAGCAATTTCATTTAAATCTCTGACCCAAGTGATTGTTCTTTCATGCTTATGTTGCTTACAATACTTCTCTTCTTCAATCATAGGCCTTTCACAAGGTCTATCCACTCCACAAAAATTAACATGCTTATATAAAACTTCATTTTTAGGAATTGGATCATGCATGTTGCAATCATCATGAACAATTTCATTTTCTTTGCAAGTCTCTTTAAAAGGTTTATGATACTTGATCCAATCCTCCTTAGGCATATTAAGATGTGAAGCAAAAGATTTGAGGAAATCAACAAGGAGTTGAGAATCAAGCCCAAACTTAGCACTAAACTTATTAAAACTTGTAGTTTCAGCAAAGGACTTAATGCAATCATACTCGTAAATTATACCTGACTCTTTACCTTTGTCGATCTCCCAATCTTCAGTGTTGCGTTGAATTCTTTCAAGGAGTTCCCATTTAGCATCAATCTTTTTGTTTGTGAAAGAACCCATAGAGGAAGCGTCGAGCAAATCTTTATCCTGTCGAGAAAGCCTCGCATAGAAATTAGTAATAATCATATCTTTGGGGAGCCCATGGTTAGGACATTTTAGCATTAACGTTTTCAGTCTCCCCCAAGCTTGAGCTATGCTCTCTCCGTCATGAGGATAAAAATTATAAACATAATTCCTATTCTCATGGACTTCACGAAGAGGATAAAACTTGGAGTAAAAGAGAGACTGGATCTCTTCCCACTCCAACAGGTGAGAGTCATTTAGTAGCCTATACCATTCCAATGATTTTCCTTTCAGTGACAAGGCAAATAATTTCCTCATGACAAACTCCCTTGATACACCTGCAAGCTTAAATAATGAACATAGTTGTGACAGATATAGCAAGTGTTCACCGGGATGTCTGTCTCCTGCATAACGATCAGCCAAAACATAATCGATAATACCAGCTGGTATTTTATAGGGCACAATTTCAGTAGGGGGAGGAGCAACCACCACAGGTGTGGGGCGTCTTCCCGCAAGCAACGATCCAATAGCAAGGTTGTCCATAAGCATAACTAGTGAAATAAAAACAAGAAACAAAAAGATTTAATTGCAAGATCTAAAGATATACCTTCAAGCGCTCACCTCCCCGGCAACGGCGCCAGAAATAGCTTGATGTCTACACACGCTTCTACTCTTGTAGACTATGTTGGGCCTCCAAGCGCAGAGGTTTGTAGGACAGCAGCAATTTCCCTCAAGTGGATGACCTAAGGTTTATCGAACTCAGGGAAGTAGAGGTTGAAGATGGTCTCTCTCAAGCAACCCCTGCAACTAAGATACAAGAAGTCTCTTGTGTCCCCAACACACCTAATACACTTGTTAGATGTATAGGTGCACTAGTTCGGCGAAGAGATGTTAAATGGCAAGTGATATGGATGGCAAAACAAAGTAATTTAAATCTGTAATAAAAAGTGCAGCAAGCAAACAAGTGGTAAACGTGAGCACAAATGGTATTGCAATGGTGGAAACAAGGCCTAGGCTTCATACTTTCACTAGTGGCAACTCCCAACAACATTAACATAATCGAATCACATGATATTTCCCATAAAACATGCAAAGGGGACGCACTCGGAGGTCATTCCTTCGTGGTCAAGAGAGGACGAGAATTATGTAGGGCTACAAAAGCACACCTCAAAGTTCGTAGTTCTCAATCTAAGGATTTCCCAATGTCACCGCGGCCATCCAAAGAGAGTCCCACAATCACCACAACATATCTAAAGGATAGTCAAAGACAAGCACCAAGAGACTCTCAATCTTCAATCAACACACAAGAGAGGAAATCACTCATGAAAATATTGTTCTAATCCATGTCCAATAGACCGCTGTCACCTTGGTCTCGGGGATTATACTAGATAAAGACAAGTGAGTACATCAATCCAATACATAGAGGAAGGGGAAATATCATGGGATCACCCTAGATTAACATAGCCTATGATCACAACGAAGATCACATCATGGGAGAGAGAATTGACCACATAGCTACTGGTAAGAACCTCAGCCCCGAGGAGGAACTACTCCCGCATCATGGAGGGAGGAAGCAACATCGATGGAGATGAATCCGGGGGCACTTCCCCGTCCCGGCAGGGTGCCGGCGCAGGAATTCTGGTCCCCCGAAGCTTGATGGCGATGGCGGCGGAGATCGGAATCGCGTCTGGAGAAAAGGGGTCTGGAATCAGGGTTTTCGCGACACGGTGTAAATATATGCCAAAGGGGGGCATCAGAGGGGGTCAGGGGTGCCCAGGCGCCCCCCCGGCGCGGCCAGGGGGGCCGCGTGGGCAGGCCGCCTGGAGCCCCTGTTGGTCCCCTCCGGCCCTACTTTGGCCGCATGGAAGCTTCCGGAACGCTGATTTTTTATATAATTTTTCTGGATTTTTTCTGGCAGTTC
Organism: Secale cereale; assembly: GCA_902687465.1. NCBI lineage: Eukaryota > Viridiplantae > Streptophyta > Magnoliopsida > Poales > Poaceae > Secale > Secale cereale. Next base: position 834,705,813 of record LR738713.1, read on the forward strand.
TCGTAATGTGAAAACCTGAAATACAAAAACAGCCGAAAACAGAAACTGGCACTGGGGTGCACTGAGTTAATAGGTTAGTCCAAATATGATCAAAAGTGTATGGAAGTGTATAAATAACATAGCAATATCACCCAAAAGAGGCATGGAGCAAGTAGAAATTATAGATACGTTTTGGACGTATCAGTTGGCCGATGATCTTCAAGATTGTTGTCTCGCTTTCTCCGACAAGCGCTTCGCCTATTTGTACAACAAATTGCTCGCACACAAAAAACTTGATCCCGGGGGTCAAGACTTTCTCAATAGGCACATTCAATACAGGAACAAGTGGGCACGTGCTTTTGATGAAGATGGCCGGAGATACGGTCAAATGACAAGCAATATGGCCGAATGCTTCAATAGGGTGCTCAAAGGTGCACGTGGATTACCCGTGACGGCAATAGTTCAATACACATTTGACAAGATGAATGCGTACTTTGTAAAGTAGTCGATGGAAACGGATGCACAGATAGCGGGTGAGAACCCGCGCAAGTACATGTACAAGTTCCCACCCAAGGTTGATGAATGGTTGGTATTTCAATCACGGAAGGCGGACTCAGAAGAAGCTATATTATATGACAATGAAGAGTGGAAGTACGAAGTGAAAGAGCCAGGAGGAACCACAAACGATGGCCGGCAACATGGAGGTCGGGCTTTCAAGGTGTTGTTAACACAATGTGATTGCACTTGTGGGAGGCCATTGTTGCTTCATCTCCCTTGCTCACACTTGTATACCGCCGATCGCGTTAGGAATGTGGACATCAACCACCCACGCACCGTGAGGGATTCGGAGTTCTCAATCATGACGGTCAAGAAAACATGGGCTCCCCGCTTTCACCTGTACTTGGATCAATCACAATGGCCGGAGTACCATGGAGTTCAACTATGGCCGGATCCGGAGTTGAAGGTTGTTAAACGGGGTAGACGTAAGACAAAGCGTCTTAGAGGCGACATGGACGGATGGGGCCATGGTGGCCGGTGTGAAGCGGGCAACAACCAATTCCAAGAGCCTCGTGAGAGCTCAAGTTGTGGGCGGTGCAAAGGTCATGGCCACAACCAAAGAAAATGTACCAAACCAAGGAAAAGGTCCAAGAAAAATGATGCAAGCACAAGCCAACAAGGAGCTACACAAGGGACCCAACCAAGTGGTAGCCAACAAGTGCCAAGCCAACCAAGAGGTAGCCAACAAGTGCGAAGGCAACCACGTGGTAGCCAACCTAGCGGTAGCCAACAAGTGCCAAGGCAACCAATTGGTAGCCAACAAGTGCCAATCCAACCAAGTGGTAGCCAACCTAGTGGTAGCCAACAAGTGCCAAGGCAACCAAGTGGTAGCCAACAAGTGCCAAGGCAACCAAGTGGTAGCCAACAAGTGCCAAGGCAACCAACTGGTAGCCAAAGCGGATCTAGACAACAAAGAGGTCGGCAACTTGGACTTACAAGAGGCCGTGGTGGTGGTAGAGCTCGTGGTCGTGGTGTAGGCCTTGTTGGTGGTAGAGCTCGTGGTGGTGTTGTTGGCCGTGGTGATGGTCTAGGCCTCGGTGATGGACTTGGCCGTGGTGATGGACAAGGGCAAGTTCGTTATAGAGGAATGTTTGGATACCTCGATGGACCATTTCCGTATGTTCTTCACTAACTATAATGTTTCATATGTTCTTCTTTTTCATATGTTCTTGTTTTACATGTGCTTCCATTTGTCCTTACTAACCATTATGTTTCACTCATTGTAAGTATGGCGGTTTCCCAACCCAAAAAACCAACAATGAAGGAGGATGGCGAAGATGAGATGGCGGGATGGTGGGAGAAGGCTGCGAAGAAGCTTAGAGAGGAGGATGCAGCCAAGCTAAAGAAGAAGAAGGAAGAGGAGCTTGAGAAGAAGAGGGAGGAATTAGAGAGAGCGAGAGAGGCGATGCGAGCTAGGGAGCAAGCGTTGGTGAGGAGATATGAGGAGGCAGCGAAGAAGCGTCAAAAGGATTTTGAAGAAAAAACCGCGAAGCTTTGGGCATTTGCAGCTGCAAAAAAAAAGAGGGAGAATCAGATGTTCATGGAGAGGGTGGTTAAGGAGGCTCAGCTCATAAGGAAAAGAGATGAGGAAGAGGAAGAAGAGAGTAAGAAGAAGAAGGGAAAGGGGCCTTGCTCTACGCAATAGAGCTATGTCGTCCTATTCGATTTGGTTGTGAACTACTATGTGCCCTCCTCGATTTGGTTGTGAACTACTATTTATCGTGAACTACTATGTCTCCTCCTCTATTTGGTTGTACGAACTAATATGTGTCGTGAAGTACTATGTGGTATGAACAACTATGTGTCGTGAAGTACTATGTGTTATGAACAACTATGTTTCGTGAAGTACTTTATGCATATGTTTTCTCCACAGTTGTTTGCTTGCTATGTATCAATCGTACTTCACATCATCGCACTAAGTCTGCAAATGCCAAAAAAATTCACTAAGTACCTGTGCAACGCCTGGCATAGGGGCGCCACACTGTACTGTGCAACGCCTGCAAGCTAGGCGCTGCACAGGTCTGTAGCTGTCCAGAGAACAACAGAAACTTTCACAAGCTTCAGGCCTGTGCAGCGCCTAGCTCGCAGGCGCCACACTACACAGTGCAGCGCCTACCAGCTAGGTGCTGCACAGGCCTGTAGCGTGTCAAAGGTTCTGTTTCTCTCTGGACCGCTACAGGCCTGTGCAGCGCCTAGCTTGCAGGCGTTGCACTGTATAGTGAAACGCTTGCGAGCTAGGCGCTGCACATGTCTGTAGCTGTCCAGGGAGCAACAAACGCTTGCGAGCTAGGCGCTGCACAGGTCTGTAGCTGTCCAGAGAGCAACAGAAACTTTGACAAGCTTCAGACCTATGCAACGCCTAGCTGGCAGGCGTTGCACTGTACTGTGTGGCGCCTGCGAGCTAGGCGCTGCACAGGTCTGAAACTTGTCAAAGTTTTTGTTGCTCTCTGGACAGCTACAGACCTGTGCATCGCCTAGCTTGCAGGCGTTGCACAGTACGGTGTGGCGCCTGCGAGCTGGGCGTTGCACGGGTCTGTAGCTGTCCAGAGAGCAACAGAAACTTTGACAAGTTTCATACCTGTGCAACGTCTAGCTCGCAGGCGCCCCACAGTACAGTGCAACGCCTGCCAGCTAGGTGCTGCACACGTCTGTAGCTTGTCAAACTTTCTGTTGCTCTCTGGACATCTACAGGCCTGTGCAGCGCCTAGCTTGCAGGCGTTGCACTGTATAGTGTGGCGCCCCTACGCCAAACATTGCACTATAGAGTGTGGCGCCTCCAAGCTAGGCGCCACACAAGTCTATATCTTTTCCTACATTATGTTGCTCTCTGTTGCACCAATTTTTTTGTCTCTCTAATTGGGTCTTTTTTAGTCACAGATAGTTGCATACACATTTGACAAGATGAATAGTTCAATACATATGGCCGAATGCTTCAAGTTTAACATTAGCACCAACATAGAGTTCAACACATATAGTAACCATCACAACAAGTTCGACAGTACTACCAACATACAGTTCAACATAGAGCTACCACCAACATAGAGCTACCATTACTAAAAGAGGAAGATGAATAGTTCCTTGAGCGCTTGCTGGCTCCTCCCCCCTCTTGACACTAATCTTCTTCACCTTCCTAGGAGGAGGAACCCGCTCCGGCTTCGGCTTCGGCTCCGGTACCTCCACGTCATCCTCATCGTCATCCAAATAGTCATCCAAAGCTGCCATCCGCGAGGTGCCGACCATCCTTTTGCCTCTTTCGGTGAAGTCCTCAGGTGTGTATTTCTTGAATTGCCTCCTAGGCTTTAACTGGTATGCAGAACGAACCTTGTAGGTCCCCAAGATCATATCATCAGGAGCCTATGCATCAACAAAAGATATAGAAAGACCGTGTGTGAGGATATAGTTATCAATGCATGAACAATTGGATATATATCCTCATGCCATACCTCTTGGGTGACCACACCCACATCCTCATCTTCCAAAGGATCAGCATGGTCATAAGTGGGATCTGATGGTGTCGCCGACCTAGAACGTTCTGGTGATACATACTCGGGGTCACGACAACCGAAAAGATTTGATAGCCGCCTTAACTTTTGGCCCTGGCGCTGCAACATGAACAAGTGAATAAGACATCGAACGTAGCAACACATGTTAAGTGCTAGTTTGAAGGAGATGTGAACCTTAATGAATGCTCGAAGGGCACCTTCCCCACCGCCTTTGCCAGACGAGGTTGTTTCCAAAATAGTGTCGGTCTCATCAGCTGCTTTCTTGATCTGGGCACGCTATGAACAGAAACGGTATTAACGTGTTAGGAAAGCGAAGATGTAAATAGTGCGAATGGAAAAGCAGAAAGGGCAAATACCACAAAGTTCATCATTGGCCCTGCAGGGATCACTGAGTTGCCTTTCCGGACTAATGCGTTGTACTGGTGCTGGGCTATCTCATCAAAAAACGGTGGGATCTTCCAAAATCTCCTCAGCATACGCCGGCTTGCATACCTCCACACGGGTTCTTGCAAGAAACCATGTGAGATAGTTGTTGAACGCGATCGGGCAGTGCTCACGAAGCGGGGCTCCTTTGTTGCGCCTAGCTTGATCCACACTAAGCTGGAACTGTACAACATACTTCCTGCGATGCTTGGCCAAGTCCTTGATATTACGCTACTTTTTCCTATCCAACCTGCAAGTTAGAAACATAATATTACAACCATCGATGAGGCCGAGAAGCAGCTAGGTGCTCAAGGTTAATTATATCTTACGCGTGTAACAACATGTCCGTGTCCTCCCACTCCGGCGGGTGTGTCTGGAACAAACCAAACTGGCGGTACACCCGATGTGGGAGGTGAAGCTCGACCGCCTAGTTGCATATGAGTGGACACCGCATATGCCAGAGTTCCCTATCCCTAGTGCACATCGGATTCAGCGTGAACTCCATAGGGTTCCCAAAATTCTCAGCACTTCCATACGGCTCCCATTCAACCTGCAAAATGGGATAGAATGCAAAATTGATATCGAGTTACGATATAAGCATGATAATAACTTATGCAATGTCGATTCACCTGGTCAGTCGTGATCGCGTCCATCTCGCTCCTGTACAACTTGTACATGACCGAGGGATCATCCGTCATCTCATTTAACACATCACACTTGTAAGACCAAGTGGGGAGCCGTAGTGGGTCGTCTTTGTCGTCCCAAGCCTCGTACTTCACGGTCTTCGGTCGTCCAACCGGCAAACGCTCCCAACTCCATATGGAAAATGCGAGCAAACAACCACCGATACCTCTAGATAGCCTACAACTGGCTTCGTCCAACTGCACATAAAAGAGAACATGGTTGAATTAACAACAAGATCGCATTCATAATGTAGCAATGAAGTGAAACATAAACAACTTCATACCTGTCTATACAAGTAAGCCAGTGTCGCCGAACCCCAACTCCATTTGCTACCGAAGACGATCAACGCCTTCAACCACATCCATGGAGCATTTTTGCCTGTGCCATCAGCAAACATAGACCTGGATATCACATACCACATGTAGACACGAGAATATGTCTTGACCGTGTCCTCATCAGCATCCTCACGGCAAGTACCAAAGTGCAAAGTAATCCACGTGAAAGGGGCACCGTTTGCGACTCTTTCCTTCCTCTTGCCTTCTACTTCTGGTTCCGGAGGCTCCGGAGGAACCATACCGATAAGGGCATGCATTTGCTCACGCCACCCATCTGAATCGGTGCTCATACATAGAGGATTCCCATCGATAGGAAGACCAGTGATCATTGCTATATCCTGGAGTGTCACGGTCATCTCCCCGGTCCGAAGATGAAAACTGTGTGTCTCCGGCCTCCAATGATCAATAAGCGCGGTGAGTGCTGGAGCATTGTTGGGTGGCGTCGACCGGCTGACCAACTGAATGAAAGGGAGAAGTCGTGTCTCCCTAACATACGATGTGTACCGCTCATCATAGCGCATCCACCCAAGGTTGACCCCGTGAGCCCGAAGCTTCATAGGTGCAAGCTCCTACAAGCAAACAAACAAATCATTACATGTGGGGGTATGTGTTTGAAAAAAACACGAAATTCTTAACACCAGCAACTTTCATTATTACCCGCTGCTCCACCGACATAGCGTACGACCGGTGTTGCTTGTCTCAGTGATCATCGAGAAGCCAAACCATCCTAACAATTTGAAAAAAAGCTTTCTTGTCAACACAATTATCTTTTGAATACACAAAAACTAAAGTACGGCTACTAGATGCAAAATTCAAAGCATATGTACCCAAACCATATAAATAACATCATCCTATTAATACAAAATAACTAAACTAAGCCTATTTCATGCAATATTCAATTCAAATATCTTTTCCATATAAATAATATTCAATTCATCTAACTCATCTAAAATAACATCTAATACAATCTAACATACTATAGGTTTCCAACATACAAGCACATTTTTCAATATATATAAACTAAACTACGGCTACAGAACACTTATAAATCATCTACAAATCATAAATGCAACATGTGCAAGATTCTAATCTAATGAAAAATAGGTTCCACAAATCTTCAAAAAAAGATAAAATTTCTGGATAGAAAGAAGGGGATCGGAGGAGGGTATCTTGTAGGATGGAAGGGTGAAGAACTCCACGGACCAAATCCTCAGATCTGAAGTTTTTTGGAGATGAGATTGAGAGAGGGAGAGGAGAGGAGCCAGCCGCCGCCACATCCCTTCTCCGTTCTGTAACTGCAAACTGGGTGGGTGGGGATTGGGCCTGCGCGCGGCTGCTGGATAAGTCAATGTGCAGCGCCTAGCTCGAAGGCGCTGCACATTACATGTGTGGCGCCTAGCTCGGAGGCGCTGCACGGCTGGGTGCGGGCCCAGGGATGCCACGGTGGACTGGCGTGCAACGCCCCTGAGCTAGGCGCTGCACAGTAGGGTGCAGCGCCGTCGTGGCATGCGCTACACGAAAAGGTTAGGGGTGTGAAATAGTTTTACGGGCAGTTCATTCCGTGAATTGATTTCCTTAACATGTCAAAATTGTCAAATTTGCCTCTTTTCTTCCCTTTTGAATCGACTGGATCACGTTCCTCACAAGTGCAGTGCAGGGTCCACGCAGGGAATGTGATGGAGAAGGGAGAGAGACACAGAGAGACGTGGCGCGTTGCACGGTGGATCTGGTCACTGCTCACTTGCTCGGCGCGGCGCGGCGCGCGGACCAAGGCGGCGACGCAAACGGCCACCCGATGTCGTCACTCACGGAGGGGCAGAGCCCTGTTCCGATCTGTAGCTGCTGTGTGGCCGGCCTCACATCACACGGCCACTGCCAGTCCGTGTCCCCGTACGTCGCGAGACGATGGCACATACTCTACGTACGTACGTGGATCCTTTTGCTGTTCTGCGGTTTCCTCGTTGATTGGCACGACGGTAACAGTGGAGCAGCAGGTCGTGGGTGATGCACCGATGATGTCGTGCATGCTAGTAGACTGTAGTAGTAGTGATGTGCAGACATCGTTCGCCTGTGCCGTGCCGTGCATCTCGATCTCGTCTCGTCTGGAAAACGGGGATGCAAGTAGTGTGCATGCGCGCTGGTTTTCCATCGAGATAATTGGTCTTCTGTTCTGGTGGATATGATTGTTTATTTATTTATTCATTTATTTATAAGGTGGAAAACAACAACAAAAAATTCCTCGAGGTTCTTTTTTTAGATCAATGCAGTGCAGTGCAGTGCATCGCATTTTTTTCTTCCCCTCGTCGTGCGTGTGCGTCACCCTCTTCAAACACCTTGGCCCGGATAAGATTCAGAAATGGAGAAGCTCCGGGCCATACAACGTTCGCTGATTGACTCGACTGCCGTGTGTGCGTGACGATTCAGAAAGGTGGTGGCGCGTCCTGGCGGGCGGTGGCAGATTGATATGATAGATAGGGCATCGCATCGCTAGCATGGATGATTGGGACAGGGGTAATACTCATTCATTACGCTCCGAGTTAACGAGCCGAGTGACCGAAATCTGCATGACAGTGGCAACCCACGTCCGAGTGGGAAATCCCGGGCGGACGGGCACGTCTTCCGTCTTCGCGAGTGGATCGATCAGTCGGTCGGATTAGATTAGGAGAGGCGAGGACGGTGACAGGCATTACCGACGTGAGCACCAAAGGGATTTCGGCCATTTAACAACCACCAAGAAGAGCATCCGTAAGAATACAGCGGTGGTGGTGCGAGTTGTTACCGCGTCTTTTTTCACGTGGTGCTGCTGCATGCGGTAGGTGGATAATCGCACAGCCTCGTGGAAACTCCGTGTCTGTTGTCAATTGATCACTGTGCGTGACGAAGTTAACCTCGTGGCAGCTTGGGTAGGTCGCCCGCCGAATGGTAATGGGGAAGCTTCGCATGCTCGGCCATCGCCGTCGATCAATGGGTACCCGCGACAGGCTCGTGCGTGATTGCGTGATTCCCGGCCGGCAGAGACGAGATGATTAAGCTCGTGAGGAATTGTCAAAGGGAGTGAGTATACGTGCCGATTCAACCAAGCGTATCCACGTTATGCTCTGCATGGATGATAGATGTGCAGGCATCTCTCTCTGTCAACAGAGTAGCACGCCGGTAATCCATCGCCATCGTTTTCTCTTGGCGCGGGTCTGCCATTTCTTTTTTAATGCTAGTAGTAGGGAGGGAGCACAGGCCATGCATGACCATAAACTCGCCGTAAAGATAGCAATCTTTGGGAGTGGACTTGGCTTGTTTTTGTAGAAGCGCCTAGGCCCGGCGTTAAATCAATGACGCCCTGATAAATAGGAAACGACAATAATTACAATGTAAACGATGCTAAAAGATCAGCTTACAAGACATCAAACAATCGAGCAAACAGACGAAGGAAAAACACAGGACACAACTTGATCACCGAGGTACACATCCACCATTGCAGGAATCCAATGAAGCATCCGAGCAAGACAACTATGAAGCAACCAAAACGCACGAGGCAGCTCGCGCCATCGTCTACCCCAGGATGGACGGAATATGACACACTAACTTTCATTTTTGCCGTTGAAGAGGACCCACCTGCCCTCTCGCACCAGCTCGAAGGATGCAGCACCATTGACCGACAAAGTCGCTCACCCTAGAGCAGAAGCTGCCGACACAGTCCCCAAGGGGCAAAAACCAAGCAGGCAACTGTATTATACCGGGAAGGGGAGCTTAATTTTGCCTTTCGTTTACGTGTGTGTTAACTCCTAGTTGCGTGCGTGCGTGCGTGCCAACGATTGTACTATGATAGACAAAATGGCACGTGATCAAATTGTACTCGCATGTTCTTGTTAGCCTAACTCCACCGCACGATCTCAAACGGACGTTTGGTTTGACCAGATTTTGTCCCTTTGGGGCGACAATGGGTTCGCCCATGTCTGCTTCTATCCGTTGGGTCGTGGGTGCGCCCAACGCGTGACCACACCCCAAATCATTTATGTGTTGGATGTGATTAAGAAAAAGAAAAAACCTTAAAGAAAATGCCTAAAAAAGTAAATAAACGACGCGGGGGCGATGTGGCCTCCTTTTTGACGGAGCAGCGGCGTCCCGAGGAGGAGCCCGCCTCGCGGTCGTGCTTCCCCTTGCGGCCGTAGTTCCATAGCCCCATGGCTGCGAGGCGGCCGGCCGGCGAGTTCGAGGCTAGGGTTTGGGGGTGTCGGGTTTTGAGGAGGCAGCGGGGTGGAGTGGGGAGTGTGGACGACGACCGGTCCACGGCTTCCCCATTTAATAAAGGACCGCGACCGTTCGCCTGGGCGGATAACAGGCGGGGCCGGTCGCGCGTGCGCATTGATGTTGACGGGTGGGGGTAGGTGGCCGCCTGCCACACGACCCCGACGCGGACGAGCGACGCGTCCGTGTGCTGTCCGCCGCGACCCAAACCCGGCGCATGTTTGCGCTCGGAATGGGTCGGTCCGCACACAAAACGGACAAGATGCGTCCGTGCCGTCGCGCGCTGGGCCGTCTCATTTGTTTTTTTTACCCCAAACGGACGGGGCCGGACGCAATGGGGTCGTGCGGTGGAGTTGGCCTTAATAATGCTTTATTGATGGTGAATAGGTCAACCAATCGGCACGTAGGAGTACATACATGCCATTATTTTTTTGAAAATAAACCAAAGGTTTATTCATTAGAAATAACCAATACATCGTTTGTGAGGGTCCTTCCAATTTTATTTAAAGGTTTCTCAAATCAATCAGAGGTCAAAGAAAATCTAGCTAATCTAGCGAGCTCATGAGCTACTTTATTTATTTCTCTATTACAATGTCCGAATCTAGTAATAATGAAATCATAGGCATAATGAAAACAATCTCTAGTACATACATGACATTAATCAGTTCAGTTGGCATCCATCACTATCCGCAACCGCAGGTCCGATTGATTGATCATGCAACTTGTCCGAGAGGAGCTTTTCGTACTGTATGGATTGCACACTAGTTAATGCGTCTTTGTTGCTACCTGGACGACACAATCGCTATCTTGGCCGGTCTTTGCGTACGTGCGTGGATGGTTTTTTCTTTCGCCATGAATATGGGGATTCTTTTCTCGCAAAAAGTAAATATATATGTTTGAAAAAATATAGAATGTGTATGAAAAAAAGTTGACACCAAAAAAATATGTTTGAAAAAAAGTGGGCCGACAAAATCTATATTTTTTGGTGTCAACTTTTTTTCATACAAATTCTATATTTTTTCTATAGATAAGGAACATTTTTTATACACACATTTAACAATTTTTAATCATGTATTTGAAAAAAGTCAACAATTTTCTATATTTTATGTATACACACATTAAATGTATACACACATTTAACAATTTTCTATATTTTTTCAAACATATTTTTTCGGTGTCTACTTTTTTTCATACACATTCTATATTTTTTGTATAGATAAGGAACATTTTTTATACACACATTTAACAATTTTTAAATACATGATTAACACTTTTTGAAACATATTTTTTAGTCAACTTTTTTGCATATATATTGTACATTTTTTTTATACATCAGAAATATTTTTTATACACGTTTAACATTTTTTAATTACATGATTAACATTTTTTAAACATATATTTTTTATGCCTACCTTTTTTGCAAAAACAATTAGCGAGCCAATTAGCTCCAGTCGGCCCACAGTGGGCCGACAGGGCCCAACCAGCCCACAGTGGGCCGACAGGGGCCAGTCGGCCAGCTGTAGGCCGACTGGAGTCCAATCGGCCTGCTGTGGGCCGACTAGGCCCAGTCGGCTTGCAGCGGGCCGACGGTGTATTATTTTTGAATTTTTTTTATCCAGCGTAATATTTATGAAAATTAATAAAAAAATATTATTTAAAAAAAATTTAGCCGGGTACCGTGTCCTTTTTTGGTCGGCGTTGGAGATGTTCTAACAAGAGTACAGAACAATGAATGGACGATCGACTGTGTATTGTCGGTGCAAGGCTGCTTGCTAATATAAGGGCATCTCCGACGGCGACCCGCAAATTTCACCCCGCATCCTTACGCGGATAGGAAGGCTAGTCCACGGACGCGGATGTGGGAGGCCATCATCGAACGCTTCTCGCATACATTTTAACCCGCATTTGAACTAAAAGGATGAAATTCATGCAAACTAGCCGACATTCATCAAAGTTCGGATAGAAAATAGCACAAATCATCCATACATAGCATGCAGTTTAAGTTTAGTAAAACAATGTCTCGAATTCGACTAGATTAACCAGGCGTTCAATAAGTTTTTCACCAACGGATCATGCTCTCCACACATCCTCCCTCTTCAACTTCATCCAACAGTGTGCGTACGTAAATGGCCACCTCTCTATCATGTGGTACATCACGACAGCGCTTGCAGCAACATAATGTGTACACCAATAATAAGTGAACAAATCAATCAACAAGTTGAGTAAGAGGAAGCAAAATTTATGATCTCGTCCTCTGCCGCGTGCAATGGCCACCTTGTTTCCAGCTGACGAACCACGTTACAAAACTTGGTGACGCTGATTCGGATAGCATACTAGAGAAACGATAACAACCTCACATTGCGTTGTTGAATGATGTACATGTCGTAGGGCACAATGTGCTTTTGTGCCTGACACGATTCGTGCACTTGCTGCCAGAAGGTCTCCCCTCTACTCCTGCCTATGAATCCACGAATACGGCCAACCACGCTTCGCACAACAACTTCTTCTTCATGGTTGAGTAGCTCACCATCCTTCGTACTCTAAACAATGACATAGTGTTCGAAAATAAACTCAATGGCATTTGATCGAACACCTGCCAAGCACGGTGTCCGCCATGGAGGTCGTCTACAGGGAGGCGGAGTGCACCTGGGTACAAACGGCACCAGGATGGACAACGTCGTCGTAGAGAGGCGAGCGGGCACGTCGTTGCTGGTTGCGGACATCCAACAATGCCTTTGTGGCAGCCGCAACCATACAACAGCGACGGCGGAGATAGAGGGTGCGGATGCAAAGCAAGAGGGAGAAGTGACAGAGTGGAAGGAAAGGAGACCGGGAGAGGGATTGGATGGGCTGGGGGGTGTAGGAGTCCTACCCAAATTGGATGGCTTTTACGGTCTGAACCACACGGTCCGAACGTATGCAGGGTTGTTGTGGGTCGGCATTGGAGATGCCCTAGCAGTACTATAGTAGTACTGGTATGGCCATGTGCCGAAACCCTTCATCTGTGGCCGTGCAACTTGTCACGTGAGTCCGTGGTGATAATCCTGTGGAAGTGACCTTAGTGGTACTGGTAATAGATGCTTCCTCCGATTCATATTACTTGTCGCTAAAACAAATATATTTAGTCTTATTCCAATGCTATATTTATTTATTTGAGCGACAGATAATATCAATCGGCGGGAGTCGGAAGAGAAGTGGGTGCTAGATGTATCAGGAACAGGCGGACGGACACCAAAATTTTGCCTCAAAACGTTGTGAGATGAACGCGGTAGGCAGCGCATGGCATTCCCTTTTCCTTGCCCTCATCGCGCGTCAGCCTCGGCAAACAGGGGAGGGGATGCCATCTTGACCTTGAATCAAAGATTCAAAAATAGAGAAGCTCCAAACGTTCGCTGACTGGTGACTGGCTGACTGCGGCGTGTGTGTGCGCACGTCCCTGCGGTTGCGGTGGCAGATTGATAGGGACTGGCATCGATGGGGGTGTGATGAGGTGAGGCCATGAGCTCCAAGGTTTTGCAAAGCCGTGGTAATTAAGCTCCAAGTTGACCGCCGATCAAGATCTCCGTGGCAATCGCTTTCATCGGAGTGGGAAGTCCCGGACGGACACATCTCCTTCACGAGTGGAGGATCGTGGTCAGTGAGCATTATCGACGTGACGACCAAGCGATTTCGAGTTTTCGACCACGGTGGTGGTGGTGCGAGTTACCGAGTCCTTTTCACCTGGTGCGGTGCGGTTGCTGGCTAATTCTTTCTGCTGTCGTCCACGTCTCTTCTCAGTCTGACGTGCTTATTTTCCGGCAAACGAAAATATCGATCCACTATCTCTTCTTGTACATATATAATTCTAGTAGATCTCTTCTTGTACATATTTTTTTTTCGAAACGGAGGCAAAAGATTTGCCTCATCCCATTAATTAAGAGGAGTTTTGAATTACATGACCGACCGCCCGTAGACGGCCCGAAACCGATAAGCCTACTCTCGCGACATAAGAGAACTCAGACGTTTGGCCCCCGCCAACCCCCAAAGTCCGACCTCCGTCTTGATTCTAGATGTGATTACATTTGGCATGGAGGACACCTTCCTAAATACTCTCACATTCCGCTCGTTCTAAATCTCCCATGAAACCAACATGACGAGAGATGCGAGGCCCTTTCTCACATTGCCGTTGACGCCTACCATGTGGTGCCACCAATCGTTGACGTTGTCGAAGCTACTCCAGTCGGTGATGTCCACACCGGTCAAACCCATCCAAGTCTTGATCTCCGTCCAAATGCGTATTGTGTATCGACACCGGAAGAGGATGTGTGCCGCCGTCTCTGGCTCCCTCTTGCATAATTGACATAGGCCGCAATTCGGCCATCCTCTCCGTTGAAGCATGTCCGCCGTCCAAACACGGTCTTGAATGATAAGCCAAGCAAAGAACTTGTGCTTTGGGGGCGCCCAATTGTTCCACACTGCAGACTTCATTTTCGATGCAGTGGAGTCGTCGAGTTGAGCTTTGTAAGCCGACGATGCCGTGTACTCACCGGAAGGCGAAAGCTTCCAAACAATCTCATCACCCACCCCCTCATCAAGGAAGACCTCTCGTAATCCAACCCAAAGCTCATAGTATTCAAGGATGTGCTGAATTGTGAGCCCAGAATTTGTGTTGATGTTGGCAATCCTCTTGTTGAGATCCAAAGCCCTATGGATGGTGTCATTCTTGTGTTTGGAAGTTGCAAAAATGAAGGGATCAATGTCTTTTGGCTTGCGACCCCCAAGCCAAGGGGAGTGCCAGAAAGAGGCCCTTTGCCCGTTGCCAAAGGAGGGAGTGTTGAGTATAATGTTTATTAGGAAAGAAGAGATAGACTAGGATTTGTTCTGGCTTGTCTTGTACTCCAAGTAGATCATTGTACTCCTATATATATATGCCCACGAGGCTCAAGCAATAATAACAACTATTTCACCAATCCCTCTCTCCCTTCTAACATGGTATCTATCGCAAGTCGATCCTAAACCCTAGCCGCCACCGCTTCCGCACCCGCGCGCCGCCCCCGGGGCGGTCGGCCTCCATGACCGCCGCAGGGGGCCGCGCCGCCCGTACCTAGGGTTCGTCCGCCGGCCGTGTTGGCCGGCTGCCCTAGAGAGTCTTTTTCCCGAGCCATTGCTCCGGGTTTTTTCGCTCTCTCGCTGGTCGTTTTGATCGGCGTCTTTCTTTTTGGTTTTCCGATCTAATCTTGATCGGTTTGCGTCCCCGCCGTCGCCGTCGACCCCGTGCGCCTCTACTCCGACCCGGCGGCCGCGCGCGCCGAGGCGGCCCGTTTGGGCCAGCCATCGTCCGCGCGCCGGTCCGCCCGTCGCCCTGCGCCGGCCGTCACCGCCCTGCTCCGACCGGTACACCTGCATCACCGACCCGGCGGCCTCGCGCCATGCCACGGCCAATCATAGCCGTCGCTCGCGCGTCGGCCCGCCCATCGATCCACGTCACCCGTCTCCGCCGCGTCTGCACGGCGGCTCGGCGGTCTACCTCGCCGGCATCGTCCTCGACTGCATCAGGCTCGTCGGCTGCCTCAACCCGGGCGCCGCTGCTCTGTTGGTCGCTTGGGCCTCGCTGCCCAGGCGCCGGTGCTGCTTTGGCAGCCCGGGTGCCCGCGCTGACGTCCCACGCCGTCCGCCGTCGTCGGCCTCATCCAGGACTCCGCCATCACTCCTCCACCGAGCGGCGTCCCCGACCTCGCGCGCGATCGGCTTGATCACCCGCTCGCCGCCGCGATCCGCCTCATCTACGCCGCGCGATCGACCTGGCCCGTCGGTCACTGATATCTACACACGCTTCTACTCTTGTAGACTATGTTGGGCCTCCAAGCGCAGAGATTTGTAGGACAGCAGCAATTTCCCTCAAGTGGATGACCTAAGGTTTATCGAACTCAGGGAAGTAGAGGTTGAAGATGTTCTCTCTCAAGCAACCCTGCAACTAAGATACAAGAAGTCTCTTGTGTCCCCAACACACCTAATACACTTGTTAGATGTATAGGTGCACTAGTTCGGCGAAGAGATGTTAAATGGCAAGTGATATGGATGGCAAAACAAAGTAATATAAATCTGTAATAAAAAGTGCAGCAAGCAAACAAGTGGTAAACGTGAGCACAAATGGTATTGCAATGGTGGAAACAAGGCCTAGGCTTCATACTTTCACTAGTGGCAACTCCCAACAACATTAACATAATCGAATCACATGATATTTCCCATAAAACATGCAAAGGGGACACACTCGAAGGTCATTCCTTCGTGGTCAAGAGAGGACGAGAATTATGTAGGGCTACAAAAGCACACCTCAAAGTTCGTAGTTCTCAATCTAAGGATTTCCCAATGTCACCGCGGCCATCCAAAGAGAGTCCCACAATCACCACAACATATCTAAAGGATAGTCAAAGACAAGCACCAAGAGACTCTCAATCTTCAATCAACACACAAGAGAGGAAATCACTCATGAAAATATTGTTCTAATCCATGTCCAATAGACCGCTGTTGTAACACCCCCTTGTAATTATCACTGTGTCATAATGTTAATCATGCCATGATATGCTCATTAGCAAAGCTAATCACAGTGGTTAATCAAAACAACTCAATTTTTGCCCCTGAAAATTCAAATTCAAATTCAAATGCAAAATGAAGTTGTTCCAAAATTTTTGGAAAAATGTCCATATTATTGCAAATATTCCAAAACAATTGTTCCTGGTGAAAACAACATCACCAGCAACTCCATTAATGGGCTAGAGCATTTAAACAGTGTTATAACAGCACTATTAAATGCCTTTTCATTTTTGAATATTTCATTAATGATCCAAATTTGCCCAAACCACTTTTTGGTGGCAAGGAATATTGCAAGGCATTTTATGGACCAACTCTCAAAATTTTGCAAAACTCCTTGGATGCCTAAACAATTGTTTTGCTCTCTGTGAAATAAATAAAGAAGAGAAAAGGGGCCAGAGAACCTTACCTGTCGCCTGGCGAGGCCCAGGCCGGCCCACCTCTTCTCCCTCACCTGCCCCGCACGCCGTGTCGTCGTCTCCATGGACGACAGCGCCTCCGCCGGCCACAGCTCGCCACGCCGACGGAGCAGGTGGCTGGAGGCGATAAGGACGCGCCCGAGCCGTCCCCCCTGGCCTCCTCCATCACTTCCCCGTCCTCTCCCTCGCTCGCCTCGCCTCTTCTCTCCTCTCCAGATCCAGAGCAGAGCGCCACCGCCGCCGTGCTTCGCCGTTTGCCGCGGCCACCGTGGATCTCCCGCTCCGCCTCGATGTCGTAGACGCGCGCCGCCGACTGCCTCGTTGATTGGAGCCAGCAGCAGGAGCTGGGGAGCACCGCTGACGCCACACGACGTCGCCCCCTTTCTGCCTCTGCTCCGGCGTCTTCTCCGTCTCCGGCGACGTCTGCTGCTACTAAACCCCCAAGGGCCACCGTGTGTGCCGCTCGGTGAGCCACCGCCCCTCCCCACTCTCTTTCCTCGCTCCGGCTAGCCCGTAGCAGTCGCGCCGCTCGAGCCCGCACGCATCGCCGCGGACCTCGTCGCCGGCGAGGTTCCGGTGACCAAATGGTCACGGGCGCTTGTCCAGCAGCTTCACCACGTCGCGTAGATCACCCCCACGCCCCTAGCTCGAGCTAACACACACGGCTTCGCCGTTTCCGACGAGCACCCGAAGCCACCGCCGCCTTAGCTCGTCGCCGGCGCCGTTCCGGCCACCCCCGAGCCCAGCCACCACCCGCGTTCGACGCGCGGTGGAGTGGCCGTTCGAACGCGCCTCCCCACGCGCAAAACGGCGACCTGTAGTCCATTTCCGGCGAGCTCCCGTGCGCGCCGCCGCATTTTCGTGCTCGCCGGCGTTTAAACGCCGGCCGGCCAGCGTGGCTGACCTGGGGCCACCCCCAGGGTCACTGCCAGTGGCCCCCACGGGCCCCAGTTGACCAGTTGACTTGGTCAACTGGCTGACTGGGCACCCCCTGGCCCACTGACACGCGGGCCCCCACCGCATAGTTATTTAAATAAAATGTTTTTAAAAATAAACTTAATTAGTAATGATAATCAGTCACTGACATGTGGGGCCCAGCAGCTAGTTAATCTGTGTTAAGTTAATTTAAACCCTGTTAGAATCACTGCCTATGACAGGTGGGACCCACTGGTCAGGTTTGACCTGACCAGTGCGGCTGTTGACTGCTGACGCAGTGATGACTACATGCTGACGTCATAAATCTTTTCTGTTATTTAAAATAATTCCAGAAATTCAAATAAACTTTGAAAATTCATATCTTTTAAACCGTAGCTCGGATGGAAAAACTTTCTACATGAAAGTTGCTCAGAACGACGAGACGAACCTAACCGTACTATCTGTTTCCGTGTCGGGACCCTCTACGGAGGTGAACCCGCAACTTTTAGCCCGTTTCCGGTAGATGAATAGTGCACATACACCGGTTAATAATTCCAGTTAATTCCTAGAAATAACTAAAATGACTTAGACATGTTTTTAGGCAACCCTGCACTGCACGTTAGCTTAGCACGCTCTGTGTTGCATATGTTTTGCGTATTTATCTGTTTCTTCCCCCTCTTCTCTCTCGGTAGAGTCCGACGCTGACGCCGCTCCAGAGACCGACGCCGTCCCGGTGATTGGTTCCCCCTCCGACGACCTTGCTTTTGCCACCGAGCAACCAGGCAAGCAAACCCCCCTTTGATCATTCCGATATCGCCTATGTCTATTCTCTCTTATTCTTGCATTAGAATTGCTGCTACTGCTACTGCTCCTATTACTGTTGCATAGCCTGTTTTTGCTAAACTGTTGATACCTGTCTTTATTCATAAACTGCTTAGTATAGGTTGGGTAGCACTGCTGTGGTCCCGCTTTCTCGTAGTTGCCTCGCATAGTACCCTTGCCTCGATCAAGCGATCGAGCCCCTTCCCCTGACCTTCTTCACATCACCGCACACCCCCTAATATGCTCGACTCCGCAGAGTTAACATCAGGTGACGAGGGTGATACCTCCGAACTCACTTCCGATGTTGTCCCTGTAGTATAGCTAGCTCGTTGTGGGTTACCGAGGGTGATTCCTCTTCCCACCTCCGACTTAGCTTTTGTCGTGCATCCGCTATGGTGATTACCGCCGAGGGTGATTCCTCCGGTATCACCTTAACGGGACTTGTCGTTTAGGAATCCAACGAGGGTGATTCCTCGGATTTCTCATCGGCATGGAAACCACACGGATGCCCTGGCTTACCGTACCGTGTTTAAAGACGTATCGATCCCCGAGGCCGGACGTCGCCAGGAACAAAGGCGTGCGGCCAGAGGTATCGTGCGTCTGAAGACACTTTGAAGTTACTACTACACATGTTGGATGGAGGCGGGTTGACCCAGAGGGGTACCCGCGAGTGCCTTTGAGGCGTGAGCTGTGGAGTCGGGTGACCAGTGAGGGTACCCGCGAGATAACTACGAGGCGTGGCCGGTCATTCCAGTCCTTGTCACAAGTCCTCGAGACGGGACGACGGGGCCAACAGTATCGTAGGCTCTGCTCGTTACCGCGCGCTCCCAATACACTAAGCGAATTGGATATTTGATCCGAGGGGCCTCCGGGTCCGATAGCACTAACCACCACGTGGGTGTGAGTGGGTGCTCTG
>LR738713.1:834725668-834736949 GCA_902687465.1 Secale cereale
GGCCACGCAACGTGCAGGAGTGTCCGGGGCGACGGCCATGACCCCCGGGGGCATAGGATTAGTCCGACGTGCTCGATCCTCTCTGGCGGTATCCGGTCGGGTTGCGTCGTATTGTTTGGCCGAGGGCGGGCACGACCTGATGGTGTGTCCGGCCGGAGTTAAGCGAGCGTGGTGGGTAACTTGGTGCACCCCTGCAGGGAAGAAAACATCTATCGATAGCCTGTCCTACGGTAACGGACACTCGGAGTTGTATCCACTTCGGTACAACTAGAACTGGTGACTTGAGATATGAGATATGAAGATATTACTATAACCACCTTACATTATGATGTACTATTCTGCTCCCCTCTAATTGCTGCAAGACCCTGAAGATGCTAGTCTTCGACAGGACTAGGCTTTTTCCCCTCTCTACTCTGGCATTCTGCAGTCTAGTCCACCCACATAAAGCCTCCTTTGAAAATGATGCATTGCTTAGTATAGATCTGATGTAAGTCTTGCTGAGTACTTTGGATGAGTACTCACGGTTGCTTTGCTTCCTCTTTTGTCCTACCCGCATGATAAACCAGACGACGGAGCCATGGTGCCTGCAGCCCCCGTTGACGACTACTACTACCAGCCCGAGGCTGGCTACTACTACTACCCGGCCGGCGAGTACTTCTACGAGGAGCCGGCGGACGACGACCAGGAGTAGGATCGGAGGTCCCAGGCAGGAGGCCTGCGCCTTTTCGATCGTAGCTTTTCTTTTGCCCCGCCTGTGTAACAGGCCTATCTTCTACTGTGTTGTATCTGTACCCAGATACCTAACGCTTCCGCTGACTATGTGTATGACACTTGTTATGTATTCGAGCCCTCGAGGCCCCTGGCTTGTAATATATAACTTGTATGTATTTATTTATGTTTTAGAGTTGTGCTGTGATTCCTTCACGTGAGTCCTTAGGCTTGATCGTGTGCATTTGCGTGTATGATTAGTGCACGGTCGGGCCGGGGTCGTCACAGGTTGGTATCAGAGCCGACTGCCTGTAGGAACCCCCTTTCCAACTCCTTGGTCGAAGTTGAGTCTAGAGGTCAAAGAAAATGTTTTACTAACTTGGCTGTGTGGCTTATGGCCCCACGTCGCCACTTGGGTGGTGTAGCTTCTTTTATTCCTCGTCTATACTCTGGGACTCTTCTCTCTCGTCTATTCGGGTTAAGTTTTACTAACTCCATTAGGTTCTCGTTTTCACATCTACCCGGAGAGCTGGATATCAGTGCGGTTTCTTATCATTGACCTGAATAGTCCGATAATCTTTCCTTTCCATTTGTTTGTTTAACCTTTCCTACCAAGTTCTGTTTAATTATCATCAGGACTTGACAAGTCTGATTCTTCTTCTTTCAGATGAATCCTCTGTTTCCACCTCACCCGGAGACTCAGCTTGTGCTTCGCACCTGGGCTCGAGATGCCCCTGGGTTTCCGGCCATTCTAGTCGCTCTTCTGACCAGACTGGGCTACCGCTGGTACCCCGAGTATATGGTCTACGAGGAGTTTCGCGAGTTCAACCAGGAGCAGTATTATGCCGATGTTCGTATCTACGACCGGCAGGATGACTCAGACACTGAGCTGTACCGCTTTCGCGGTAGTGGCGTGACGGTTGCGATGGCAGTCCATGATGCTGCCTACGCTGCTGTCGCACGCCTCCGAGGAGAGCACAGAGATAACTTGGATGCCTCTGAGTTTCGGTACATTCCGTATGCACCTGCTGGAGATGAGACTGGATACTACTCAGCTATCTGTGCCCCGTACGAGAGTCGACGTTATGACCCGCAGGTTCTGATTCAGCACACTCAGGCGCTGGATCGAACTGCTCGGGCCCTGGCGGTTGAGTTGTCCATCACTCGGACAGTTCTCTACCAGACGTTGACGCAGTTGGTACCGGCTGTCCAAGCAGGGACACTTCCTCAGTCTATCCTTTGCCCGCGCAGGATCAACACACCTCCAGGTGTCGAGTGGTGTGACGACCCCGGCCCGACCGTGCACTAATCATACACGCAAATGCACACGATCAAGCCTAAGGACTCACGTGAAGGAATCACAGCACAACTCTAAAACATTAATAAATACATACAAGTTATATATTACAAGCCAGGGGCCTCGAGGGCTCGAATACATAACAAGTGTCATACACATAGTCAGCGGAAGCGTTAGGTATCTGGGTACAGATACAACACAGAAGAAGATAGGCCTTTTACAAAGGCGGGGCAAAAGAAAAGCTACGATCGAAAAGGCGCAGGCCTCCTGCCTGGGACCTCCGATCCTACTCCTGGTCGTCGTCCGCCGGCTCCTCGTAGAAGTACTCGCCGGCCGGGTAGTAGTAGTAGCCAGCCTCGGGCTGGTAGAAGTAGTCGTCAACAGGGGCTGCAGGCACCATGGCTTCGTCGTCTGGTTTACCATGCGGGTAGGACAAAAGGGGAAGCAAAGCAACCATGAGTACTCATCCAAAGTACTCAGCAAGACTTACATCAGATCTATACTAAGCAATGCATTATTTTCAAAGGAGGCTTTATGTGGGTGGACTAGACTGCAGAAAGCCAGAGTAGAGAAGGGAAAAGCCTAGTCCTGACGAAGACTAGCATCTTCAGGGTCTTGCAGCAATTAGGGGGGGTTGCAGATTAGATCATCATAATGTAATAGGTTCATAACAATATCTCTTATATCTCAAGTCACCAGTTCTAGTTGTACCGAAGTGGATACAACTCCGAGTGTCCGTTACCGTAGGACAGGCTATCGATAGATTGTTTCTTCCCTGCAGGGGTGCACCAAGTTACCCACCACGCTCGCTTAACTCCGGCCGGACACACCATCAGGTCGTGCCCGCCCTCGGCTAAACAATACGACGCAACCCGACCGGATACCGCCAGAGAGGATCGAGCACGCCGGACTAATCCTATGCCCCCGGGGGTCATGGCCGTCGCCCCGGACACTCCTGCACGTTGCGAGGCCGTTCGGTAGCAGACCTAGCAACCCCTTATACAAGCACGCAGTTGCATCCTAAGTCCAATCCGAACGGTCCGCTCAATCGCTGACGTCATGACGACTCCGGCTGATGTATACGACGCAGAGCACCCACTCACACCCACGTGGTGGTTAGTGCTATCGGACCCGAAGGCCCCTCGGATCAAATATCCAAATCGCTTAGTGAATTGGGAGCGCGCGGTAACGAGCAGAGCCCACGATACTGTTGGCCCCGTCGTCCCGTCTCGAGGACTTGTGACAAGGACTGGAATGACCGGCCACGCCTCGTAGTTATCTCGCGGGTACCCTCACTGGTCACCCGACTCCACAGCTCACGCCTCAAAGGCACTCGCGGGTACCCCTCTGGGTCAACCCGCCTACATCCAACATGTGTAGTAGTAACTTCAAAGTGTCATCAGACGCACGATACCTCTGGCCGCACGCCTTTGTTCCTGGCGACGTCCGGCCTCGGGGATCGATACGTCTTTAAACACGGTATGGTAATCCAGGGCATCCGTGTGGTTTTCATGCCGATGAGGAATCCGAGGAATCACCCTCGTTGGACTCCTAAACGACAAGTCCCGTTAAGGTGATACCGGAGGAATCACCCTCGGCGGTAATCACCATAGCGGATGCACGACAAAAAGCTAAGTCGGAAGTGGGAAGAGGAATCACCCTCGGTAACCCACAACGAACTAGCTATACTACAGGGACAACATCGGAAGTGAGTTCGGAGGTATCACCCTCGTCACCTGATGTTAACTCTGCGGAGTCGAGCATATTAGGGGGTGTGCGGTGATGTGAAGAAGGTCAGGGGAAGGGGCTCGATCGCTTGATCGAGGCAAGGGTACTATGCGAGGCAACTACGAGAAAGCGGGACCACAGCAGTGTTACCCAACCTATACTAAGCAGTTTATGAATAAAGACAGGTATCAACAGTATTTGCAAAAACAGGCTATGCAGCAGTAATAGGAGCAACAGCAGTAGCAGCAATTCTAATGCAAGAATAAGAGAGAATAGACATAGGCGATATCGGAATGATCAAAGGGGGGGTTGCTTGCCTGGTTGCTCGGTGGCAAAAGCAAGGTCGTCGGAGGGGGAACCGATCACCGGGACGGCGTCGGTCTCGGGATCTGCGTCAGCGCCGGGCTCTACCGAGAGAGAAGAGGGGGGAGAAACAGATAAATACACAAAACATATGCAACACAGAGCGTGCTAAGCTAACGTGCAGTGCAGGGTTGCCTAAAAACATGTCTAGGTCATATTAGTTATTTTTAGGATTTAACTAGATTTATTTACCGGTGTATGTGCACTATTCATCTACCGGAAACGGGCTAAAAGTTGCGGGTTCACCTCCGTAGAGGGTCCCGACATGGAAACGGATAGCACGGTTAGAATCGTCTCGTCGTTCTGAGCAACTTTCATATAGAAAGTTTTTCGATCCGAGCTACGGTTTAAAAGTTATGAATTCCTAAAGATTTTAGCCTTTTCTGGAATTATTTTTATTAACAGAAATGATTTATGACGTCAGCATGCAGTCATCACTGCGTCAGCAGTCAACAGCCGCACTGGTCAGGTCAAACCTGACCAGTGGGTCCCACCTGTCATAGACAGTGATTCTAACAGGGTTTAAATTAACTAAACAGAGATTAATTAGCTGCTGGGCCCCACATGTCAGTGACAGTATTAGTTAATCTAATTAAGTTAATTAACTAACAGTTAAACTAATCCGTTTTATTTATTTATAAAAACATTTTAGCGTACGGGCCCACTCGTCAGTGGGTCAGGGTTGCCCAGTCAGCCTGTTGACTTGGTCAACAGGTCAACGTGGGGCCCCAGGGCCCACTGGCAGTGACCCTGGGGGTGGCCCCAGGTCGGACACGCCGGCCGGCCGGCGTTTAAACGCCGGCGAGCACGAAAACGCGGCGGCGCTCTTCGGGAGCTCGTCGGAAATCGCGTACGGGGGCCCGTTCGGGCCGTGGCTGGGCGCGTTCGAACGAGGAGGAAGAACCGCGTCCATTGTTGGTGACGCCGGACCAAACGGTCGCCGGAAAAAGGAACGGCGACGTGGTCAGTGGCGACGAGCTACGGGCGCTCACGAACTCGCGGCTACGGTAAGCAGGCGAGCGGACTAGGGAGCTAGTCATGATCTACGCGCCGCAGCGAGTGTGATGCGCATGAGCCTGAGGTGATTTGCTCGTCGGGACCACGTCGGCGACGAGCTCGGCGGAGCTGCGTTCGGACTCAACGGAAAAGAGGCCTGTGGCGATGGATTCGACTGGGAAGGAGAGGGGGAAGACGTGGATGCTCACCGTGGAGCTCAAGAAAGGCTCGCTGGGGGCTTAGTAGCAGCAGAATGCCGACGGAGACGAAGGGGATCGGCGGCGACCTGAGGAAGACGACGACGCGTGCGGGCGATGCAGCGCTCCTCGGTTCCTCCCAATGGCTCCAGAGGTTGCGGCAGTCCACGGCGATGTCGACGAGCATGGCCAGGCCGCGTGGAAGGCACGGTGGCCGCGGAGACGACGAAGACACGGCGGCGATGGCGCTCGGGAGTCGGCGGATCTGGTGGAAGGAGGAGGGGAACGAGGCGAGCGAGAGGGGGAAATGGAGGAGGAGGGTCAGGGGAGACTGCTCGGGCTCTCCCTTATCCTCTCAGCGTGCGGGGAAGGCGCCGGCGACGCGTGCCAGCCCGCCGGTCTCGGCGAGCGCGCGCCCGACACGGAGCGCGGGAGCAGGTAGAAGGAGCAGGAATGGGCTGGGCCGGCTGGGTCTTAGGCACTGTGCACTTAGGCCCAGTGCACAGGCACTGCATAGGGCCTTTTCTATTTTGTTTTTCTGTTTAATTTTTAACAGAAAGGTTTGCAATATTTTGAGCAGCAATAACATTTAGCAAAAATGTGAAACTTGGCCACATAATTACTTTGAATTATTCTGCACTTTTAGAAAATGGTTTGGGCAACACTTGAACATTTTTTGAAATTTTCAAAAATGTTTTGGGCATTTTTAATACTGTTTTGGCATTGTTTTAAATGCTCTAGCCCAATTCAAGTTGATGGTGTTGTTGTTTTCCTCATCAACATTTATTTTGGAATATTGCCAGTAAGATGAACATTTTTGCAGTGGATTTTGGAGCAACTTCAAAATGCACTTAAAATTTGAATTGGTTTCAGAGGGAAGATTTGAATTGGGTGCTTAACCACTGTGATCATATTAATCAAAAGAGGATGACATGGCATGATTAAGAGGTGATCACTGTGGTGTGATGCTGGGGATGTTACAAATCTCCTCCACTACAAGAAATCTCGTCCCGAGATTTAAGTGGGGAAGAAAAGGAGTAACTTCGGAAGAACCGACCCTTACAAGGTCGAACACCTGACAGTTAACTCAGGGGATGAGGCAGAAGGAATCCCTCGAGTTAAAACTTAAGCAAACATCAAGAGCAAGGTGTGAAAGTTCAAGAGAAAGTTTCGAGCGGATGGACTTCCGATCGATGCCTGATCATAGTATGAAAAGGGTTCAGGGCATCGGGAATAGATCATCTCTCGGAGGGTGGCTCGTGGTAGCACACAAAGCCAGGAGCAAAGAATACTTTGGAATCAAGGAGGTACAGGAGGGTCAGGTTCCGATCTTGTGGAACTGTGGTGAGTGTCGATCAAAGTAGAGAGAACGGGGACATCTTACCGGTCACGGCAGTAAGGCATGTCAGAGGTTAGCCTGTCAGCTATGTCGGCAACAACGTCGATACCAAGGGCGAGGGACGAAGAGAACCATTTTCCTGCTCGTTAAACGAGGCGGACCAATAGGCAAAGTTCTCGTCCATCGGTGGTTACCGGAATGTCACCAACAATAGTAACAGGGTCTAGCTGACAGAGTGGTAGACCAAGATGTTTTCATAAGCAGGGAATTATTCCTGCTCTTGTCTTAATGATCTCAAGAAAGGTTAAACAAACAAATGGAAAGGAAAAATGTGATTAATTGATTAATCACGCCAATGGAAAAAAATATGTGTTTACACACAAGTTTTAGGGGTATATCATTTCGCAAGAAAGAGCGGAGCATGATATACATGATAGGGCCGCAAGTTCTAAAGCATTTAGATGAAGGGACGAGGAAAGAATCAAGATATTACCCATACAACAGTGTTTGGATAATAGACCAAGAAACATTCAGTATTGCGTTTCCAATTGTTCTTGTCGATATTCGTAGTACCATTGTCATGCTGCGGGGTAGCAATGACATGGTGTTTCAAAAAAGGGTTGGGCCTGAAGATCTGAGGAGATACAAAGGAACACTTCCAAAATTATCTCGGAACACGAGGAATAACCGAACACAACCAGGTCTGTGTTGGTAGAAGTCAGGGACGTCATCGATGATATCACAAATCATCGGGGGGGTAGGGATGGTATTTCTCACCATGAATTTAATGGACATCTCCGAGGAAGTCAAATTATTGGCGGTGATCTCGGCACAATTGTTGAGGGGTTATAAAGAAGACGAAATTGATCCGTAAGATGATCAAGACAGATGGAATAAAGTTCAAGGTCAACGGAACCTCGGATATGATACAAGCTCTAAATCAAGCTTGTTATTCGAGGTGAAATGGCCAGTCGATAAAGATCGATGTAAGGTTAACTCATCGTCGGGAATTGTGTTCCGGGTATAAGGACCAGGTAACACAGCTAAAATTTGAGCTTGATAATGATATAGCCGATCAGGCTAGGAATGACTTGAAGGATTATTAAACTCGTAAGCAATGAATTTACTTAGAGTTATTGAATCGGAGTGCAGAATCGATTGACTTATCGGTGTTCTTGAGCGACAAACAACTCAGAACCCGAGAAAAATTGGAATTGGGGGTCAATAGAAGTTGAGGAAAAACTCATACGAAGTATTGTAGTTCCTGAGATATACTCGAGATATCAGGGGTAATACTCGAAGGTAAGTTCAAGGTAGAGGTTGATCAGGCATATTGATTAGCAAAAGACAATTGCCTTAGCTTGCCCGAGAAATGGAATCAAAGGAGATCAATCATGGTCAGGACCACGGTTGCATGGAACAAAACACAAATATGAGACGAACTTATAACAAGGGAACGATTGATTTTTCGAGATGCTTCCATGACAAGTTCTACATCGGGTCCATGGGCATGAACTCTAGGTTCAAGGTCGACTCCCACTTATCCAATGCATAACCTTTCATTCACTTCTCATTTTCGAAGAAATTGTAGAGTCGAAAAATTTATTCGACGGATCGCGAGTAGATATAACCCGCATAGCTTTTGATTCACACAGACTAGAGAAAGCATATGTTCAACCCATCGGGGCAACTTAGGAACATATACCAGAAATTTTAGGAGTAAATAACTCAGGCCCGATAGTAGAGCATGGTTGACAGGACAGAGGATACAATTTACCAAAGGTATTATGTATCCGAGGAAAGACTCACAGGGCTATTGAAAAATGGAAGACGTTGTCGGATAAAATCCAACAAAGGACCAGATGGTCGGTAAAGAATCTGATGTGAGTATCGGTACTCAACCAGAAGGAGAAAGAACGCAAAGCCATCGTATTATAGAAACATCGGAATAATTCGACGTTTGGGTACAGGGGAATTATAATTCCAAGACGAAGGACCAGAAGCAAAGGCTCTGATCAAAAGAAGGATATGCTGAATAGAATTTGATGACCAATCAATCATGGATTGATTTACCGAGAACCAGCTCAGATCCAGAATGACGTCTGAGTTGAAGAATTAATTTCTAAGAATCAACTGATGATTGCGTGCATTTGCAGCAAATTGAATCAGGGGACTCAAAATAGTGGAGACAAGGGAGGTCAACGGAGATTATCAGACATATGGACCTAACCATATTGCAAGCAGACAAGAATGCTAAGAGCCAAAGGCTGTAAAAGATTTTCGGAAGATCCAATGGCATTGTGAAGTATGTTGCGGAACACTTGAACAACTGGGAGTATTATAGAGTATCTGGTGATAACAACAGTAACTGGGAAAGAAGGTACAAACGGCAAGGATGGGTAGTTATCAACGGGGTTTTGTTGGCGGTCAGGAACTGCAAGGCAGGGGCACAGGGTCTCGATTAATTTCGAGGAGTATCTCCGGAGTCTTCTGATGATGACACGTCATCTTCTGATCAAGGGCTCTCCGGGGAAAGCGGTTACGAGAACCTAAGGCCGGTGTTAGTAAAATCATTTAACCCGAATAGGAGAGAAATTCAGAGTCCCAGAGTATAGACGAGGAATAAAAGATGCTACACCACCCAAGTGGCGACGTGGGGCCATAAGCCACACAGCCAAGTTAGTAAAACATTTTTGGACCTCTAGACTCGACTTCGACCAAGGAGTTGGAAAGGGGTTCCTACAGGCAGTCGGCTCTGATACCAACCTGTGACGACCCCGGCCCGACCGTGCACTAATCATACACGCAAATGCACACGATCAAGCCTAAGGACTCACGTGAAGGAATCACAGCACAACTCTAAAACATAAATAAATACATACAAGTTATATATTACAAGCCAGGGGCCTCGAGGGCTCGAATACATAACAAGTGTCATACACATAGTCAGCGGAAGCGTTAGGTATCTGGGTACAGATACAACACAGAAGAAGATAGGCCTTTTACAAAGGCGGGGCAAAAGAAAAGCTACGATCGAAAAGGCGCAGGCCTCCTGCCTGGGACCTCCGATCCTACTCCTGGTCGTCGTCCGCCGGCTCCTCGTAGAAGTACTCGCCGGCCGGGTAGTAGTAGTAGCCAGCCTCGGGCTGGTAGAAGTAGTCGTCAACAGGGGCTGCAGGCACCATGGCTCCGTCGTCTGGTTTACCATGCGGGTAGGACAAAAGGGGAAGCAAAGCAACCGTGAGTACTCATCCAAAGTACTCAGCAAGACTTACATCAGATCTATACTAAGCAATGCATTATTTTCAAAGGAGGCTTTATGTGGGTGGACTAGACTGCAGAAAGCCAGAGTAGAGAAGGGAAAAGCCTAGTCCTGACGAAGACTAGCATCTTCAGGGTCTTGCAGCAATTAGGGGGGGTTGCAGATTAGATCATCATAATGTAATAGGTTCATAACAATATCTCTTATATCTCAAGTCACCAGTTCTAGTTGTACCGAAGTGGATACAACTCCGAGTGTCCGTTACCGTAGGACAGGCTATCGATAGATTGTTTCTTCCCTGCAGGGGTGCACCAAGTTACCCACCACGCTCGCTTAACTCCGGCCGGACACACCATCAGGTCGTGCCCGCCCTCGGCTAAACAATACGACGCAACCCGACCGGATACCGCCAGAGAGGATCGAGCACGCCGGACTAATCCTATGCCCCCGGGGGTCATGGCCGTCGCCCCGGACACTCCTGCACGTTGCGAGGCCGTTCGGTAGCAGACCTAGCAACCCCTTATACAAGCACGCAGTTGCATCCTAAGTCCAATCCGAACGGTCCGCTCAATCGCTGACGTCATGACGACTCCGGCTGATGTATACGACGCAGAGCACCCACTCACACCCACGTGGTGGTTAGTGCTATCGGACCCGAAGGCCCCTCGGATCAAATATCCAAATCGCTTAGTGAATTGGGAGCGCGCGGTAACGAGCAGAGCCCACGATACTGTTGGCCCCGTCGTCCCGTCTCGAGGACTTGTGACAAGGACTGGAATGACCGGCCACGCCTCGTAGTTATCTCGCGGGTACCCTCACTGGTCACCCGACTCCACAGCTCACGCCTCAAAGGCACTCGCGGGTACCCCTCTGGGTCAACCCGCCTCCATCCAACATGTGTAGTAGTAACTTCAAAGTGTCATCAGACGCACGATACCTCTGGCCGCACGCCTTTGTTCCTGGCGACGTCCGGCCTCGGGGATCGATACGTCTTTAAACACGGTATGGTAATCCAGGGCATCCGTGTGGTTTTCATGCCGATGAGGAATCCGAGGAATCACCCTCGTTGGACTCCTAAACGACAAGTCCCGTTAAGGTGATACCGGAGGAATCACCCTCGGCGGTAATCACCATAGCGGATGCACGACAAAAAGCTAAGTCGGAAGTGGGAAGAGGAATCACCCTCGGTAACCCACAACGAACTAGCTATACTACAGGGACAACATCGGAAGTGAGTTCGGAGGTATCACCCTCGTCACCTGATGTTAACTCTGCGGAGTCGAGCATATTAGGGGGTGTGCGGTGATGTGAAGAAGGTCAGGGGAAGGGGCTCGATCGCTTGATCGAGGCAAGGGTACTATGCGAGGCAACTACGAGAAAGCGGGACCACA
>LR738713.1:834738388-834779362 GCA_902687465.1 Secale cereale
TACCCAACCTATACTAAGCAGTTTATGAATAAAGACAGGTATCAACAGTATTTGCAAAAACAGGCTATGCAGCAGTAATAGGAGCAACAGCAGTAGCAGCAATTCTAATGCAAGAATAAGAGAGAATAGACATAGGCGATATCGGAATGATCAAAGGGGGGGTTGCTTGCCTGGTTGCTCGGTGGCAAAAGCAAGGTCGTCGGAGGGGGAACCGATCACCGGGACGGCGTCGGTCTCGGGATCTGCGTCAGCGCCGGGCTCTACCGAGAGAGAAGAGGGGGGAGAAACAGATAAATACACAAAACATATGCAACACAGAGCGTGCTAAGCTAACGTGCAGTGCAGGGTTGCCTAAAAACATGTCTAGGTCATATTAGTTATTTTTAGGATTTAACTAGATTTATTTACCGGTGTATGTGCACTATTCATCTACCGGAAACGGGCTAAAAGTTGCGGGTTCACCTCCGTAGAGGGTCCCGACATGGAAACGGATAGCACGGTTAGAATCGTCTCGTCGTTCTGAGCAACTTTCATATAGAAAGTTTTTCGATCCGAGCTACGGTTTAAAAGTTATGAATTCCTAAAGATTTTAGCCTTTTCTGGAATTATTTTTATTAACAGAAATGATTTATGACGTCAGCATGCAGTCATCACTGCGTCAGCAGTCAACAGCCGCACTGGTCAGGTCAAACCTGACCAGTGGGTCCCACCTGTCATAGACAGTGATTCTAACAGGGTTTAAATTAACTAAACAGAGATTAATTAGCTGCTGGGCCCCACATGTCAGTGACAGTATTAGTTAATCTAATTAAGTTAATTAACTAACAGTTAAACTAATCCGTTTTATTTATTTATAAAAACATTTTAGCGTACGGGCCCACTCGTCAGTGGGTCAGGGTTGCCCAGTCAGCCTGTTGACTTGGTCAACAGGTCAACGTGGGGCCCCAGGGCCCACTGGCAGTGACCCTGGGGGTGGCCCCAGGTCGGACACGCCGGCTGGCCGGCGTTTAAACGCCGGCGAGCACGAAAACGCGGCGGCGCTCTTCGGGAGCTCGTCGGAAATCGCGTACGGGGGCCCGTTCGGGCCGTGGCTGGGCGCGTTCGAACGAGGAGGAAGAACCGCGTCCATTGTTGGTGACGCCGGACCAAACGGTCGCCGGAAAAAGGAACGGCGACGTGGTCAGTGGCGACGAGCTACGGGCGCTCACGAACTCGCGGCTACGGTAAGCAGGCGAGCGGACTAGGGAGCTAGTCATGATCTACGCGCCGCAGCGAGTGTGATGCGCACGAGCCTGAGGTGATTTGCTCGTCGGGACCACGTCGGCGACGAGCTCGGCGGAGCTGCGTTCGGACTCATCGGAAAAGAGGCCTGTGGCGATGGATTCGACTGGGAAGGAGAGGGGGAAGACGTGGATGCTCACCGTGGAGCTCAAGAAAGGCTCGCTGGGGGCTTAGTAGCAGCAGAACGCCGACGGAGACGAAGGGGATCGGCGGCGACCTGAGGAAGACGACGACGCGTGCGGGCGATGCAGCGCTCCTCGGTTCCTCCCAATGGCTCCAGAGGTTGCGGCAGTCCACGGCGATGTCGACGAGCATGGCCAGGCCGCGTGGAAGGCACGGTGGCCGCGGAGACGACGAAGACACGGCGGCGATGGCGCTCGGGAGTCGGCGGATCTGGTGGAAGGAGGAGGGGAACGAGGCGAGCGAGAGGGGGAAATGGAGGAGGAGGGTCAGGGGAGACTGCTCGGGCTCTCCCTTATCCTCTCGGCGTGCGGGGAAGGCGCCGGCGACGCGTGCCAGCCCGCCGGTCTCGGCGAGCGCGCGCCCGACACGGAGCGCGGGAGCAGGTAGAAGGAGCAGGAATGGGCTGGGCCGGCTGGGTCTTAGGCACTGTGCACTTAGGCCCAGTGCACAGGCACTGCATAGGGCCTTTTCTATTTTGTTTTTCTGTTTAATTTTTAACAGAAAGGTTTGCAATATTTTGAGCAGCAATAACATTTAGCAAA
Organism: Secale cereale; assembly: GCA_902687465.1. NCBI lineage: Eukaryota > Viridiplantae > Streptophyta > Magnoliopsida > Poales > Poaceae > Secale > Secale cereale. Next base: position 834,740,395 of record LR738713.1, read on the forward strand.
AATGTGAAACTTGGCCACATAATTACTTTGAATTATTCTGCACTTTTAGAAAATGGTTTGGGCAACACTTGAACATTTTTTGAAATTTTCAAAAATGTTTTGGGCATTTTTAATACTGTTTTGGCATTGTTTTAAATGCTCTAGCCCAATTCAAGTTGATGGTGTTGTTGTTTTCCTCATCAACATTTATTTTGGAATATTGCCAGTAAGATGAACATTTTTCCAAAAAAATTGGAGCAACTTCATTTTGCAATAAAAGTTTGAATTGATTTAAAAAGAAGATTTGAATTGGGTGCTTAACCACTGTGATCAATTAGTGCAAATGAGGATGACTTGGCATCATTAGAAGAGTAACACAGTAGTTAATACATAGGGGTGTTACAAGTGGCCTGCGGTTGGAGGTCACACGCCAGTTCGTGGACCTCTGATTCCCGTCCGAGACCGGGTTCTACATCAGAGTGCACATGGAGCTCAGGATCCTTCTGCGATCGAGATCCGCCGTCCGCACTTGCAGTTACCCCGTTTCAGTTCCTTTCTCCGACGTTGATGTAGCCTTTGCTATGTCTCGTTGTGTACTTCCTTACCGCGGTCTGCGCGCCGCCTACTATGTCTAGTTTTGATTTTGCGCCGTTATGCTGCCCGTTTGTAACCGACACTATGTACGAACCCGTATGTCATGATGTGTATGATGTTGTATTAATGCACTTCTCTTATGTCGTGCATATTTACTTCATTGTTGAATTCATGCAATGCGTATTCTTGTCGCTAAACCACCCCTGTTAGAATTATCAGGATGGCTGGTAACAATGATCCCCCTGCACCTCCGCCTCCGCCTCCGCCGCCAGACTATATGGCTGCCGTAATGCAAACCATTGACATGCAGCGTCAGGTGCTGCAGGGTATGCTCAACCAGATACCCCAGGCCAACGCCAATGCTCAGCATCAGCCAGCCGCTATCACTCTGCAAGAATTTTTGCGGCTCAATCCAACGATATTTCGCAGTGCCGCCAACCCCTTGGATGCCGATGATTGGCTGCGTGACATCTTCTTTGAGCTGGATTCCGCCGCCGTGTCCCCTGACAACTATGTCAAGTTCGCGACGTATTTCCTGAAGGGTCCGGCGGCCCAGTGGTGGGACACGCACCGAAACACAGTGCCTGCTGGAACTGTCATCACCTGGGCAGACTTCAAGACTGCCTTCCGTGCTCGGTATATCCCGGAAGGGGTTATCGACCGCAAGCGTACGGAGTTTCGCAACCTGATTCAGGGCAACAAGTCAGTGGACGCCTATCAGCGGGAGTTCCTTGAGCTGTCCCGCTATGCTGAGGAGGATATCGCTACTGACGCAAGACGCCAGGAGAAGTTCAGGCGCGGACTTCATCATGATATTCTGCTTGCTCTAGTGGCACTGGACTTTCCGGACTTCGCCACTTTAGTGAACAAGGCCATTCAGGTTGAAACTGGACTCAAGCTACACAAGGACGCTCTTAAGCGCTCTCGCGAGTCGGGCTCATCTTCGGGCTCGTCTTCTCAGAAGCGCCGCATATGGATTCCTCAGAGCATGTATCGTCCAAACGCTCCTGTATACAGGCCTTCTTATGCTGCACCTCGTCTGCCTCCTCCACCGCCAATGCAGTACAGGCCTGCAGCTCCAGCACCTCGAGCACCTGCGATTCGTCCAGAGAGTGGACTCTGCTTCAAGTGTGGCCGTCCGGGTCACCGTGCCAGAGACTGTCCGCAAGCTCAGGGTCAGCTGGCTCTTCCATCTGCTGGCCGTGGCAGTGGACGTGGAGTTCCTCAGCAGCGCAACAATAATGTCAGGCCTTCGAATGCTCGTGGTGGTCAGCTTCACCACGTCAATCTGAGCGAAGACCCAGAGCAGCCAGCCACAGTGATGGGTACACTTCTTGTCAACTCAGTATTTGCTAATGTTTTGTTCGATACTGGTGCTTCGGATTCTTTCATTTCTGAACCTTTTGCACTCAAGCATGAAATTGAATTTGACACACTGCACCAACCAGTAAAAATACAAACCTCCGCGGGTCCTTGCCGATCTACCCTCTTCTGTCCTCAAGTTAGTGTTGAGATAGAAGAAATGAAGTTTCAGGCACACCCCATTGTCCTAAATTCTTGCGGCATAGACCTCATCCTGGGTATGGATTGGTTGGAGGCTCACGAGGCCCAAATCGATTGTGCCACCAAGACTGTACGTCTTCGGCACCCCTCGAATCAACTCGTGAATTGTCGCGCTCGTATATCTCGTAATGCCGAGGCTCAAATCTATGCCTCAAATGCATTGAATGCTTCACCACTTGAAGGGCTCGAAAGCATACCAGTTGTATGTGATTTCCCGGATGTCTTCCCAGAAGAACTTCCAGGAATACCCCCTGCTCGAGCCGTCGAATTTGTTATTGACTTGAAGCCGGGTACTACTCCTATTGCGAAGCGTCCTTACAAGATGCCACCGCATGAGCTCCTCGAGCTTAAGGAGGAAATCGACAAGTCACTCAAGAAGGGCTTCATCCGTCCTAGTTCCTCTGCCTGGGGAGCACCATCTCTTTTCGTCAAGAAGAAAGATGGTACGAATAGGCTGGTACAAGATTACCGACCTATCAACCAGGCCACCATACAGAATAAATATCCGCTTCCTCGGATCAATGACTTATATGATCAACTGGCTGGATCATCGGTGTTTTCTAAACTCGACTTGAGGTTGGGTTATCACCAGATCCGTGTTCGCGAAGAGGATATTCCAAAGACTGCATTTGTTACTCGCTATGGCTCGTATGAGTACACTGTCATGTCTTTTGGACTGACTAATGCTCCAGCTACCTTCTCCCGCCTGATGAATTATATATTCATGGATTACCTCGACAAGTTCGTCGTGGTATATCTAGATGATATTCTGGTATTCTCGAAGAACAAGGAAGAACACGCCGAACATCTTCGCCTTGTTCTGGAGAAGCTGCGAGAGCATCAGCTTTATGCTAAATTTTCCAAATGCGAGTTCTGGCATTCTGAAGTAACCTACCTTGGACATGTGATTTCCAAGGATGGCATTGCTGTTAATCCAGAACGGGTTCAGTCTATTCTTGACTGGACTCCTCCGAGGAATGTCAAGCAAGTGAGAAGTTTTCTCGGCCTTGCAAGCTATTTTCGTCGCTTCGTCGAGAACTTTTCCAAGATTGCCAAGCCCCTGACTAATCTGCTTCACAAAGGCGTTAAGTTTGAGTGGACAGATAAATGCCAGGAAAGCTTTCAAGCTCTTAAGGACAAGCTCGTTTCTGCACCAGTGCTTGCTCCTCCAGATTCTCGCAAGGACTTCGTGATATATTGCGACGCCTCTCGTCAAGGCTTAGGCTGTGTCCTAATGCAAGAACGAAGAGTAATTGCTTATGCATCACGTCAATTGCGACCGCATGAAGAGAATTATCCAGTGCATGATCTTGAACTTGCTGCAGTGATCTTTGCATTGAAGCTATGGCGACATTACCTTCTCGGTAACCGGTGTGAGATTTATACTGATCATCAAAGCTTGAAGTATTTATTCACTCAGCCGGATCTTAATCTCCGCCAACAGCGATGGTTGGAAACTATTTCTGAATATGACTGCGGTATTTCTTATACCCCTGGCAAGGCTAATGTGATGGCCGATGCCTTGAGTCGCAAGTCTTACAGCACCAACCTCAAGGTTAGGCGAGCTCAGCCTCGTCTATATGAGGAATTACGCAAGCTGAATCTGCATATCGTTCTACATGGTTCGCTTAATGACCTTGTGATACAGCCGGATCTTGAGAAGGCTGTCAAGGTAGCGCAAACCAAAGATGCTTACGTTGATATTATGAAACAGGAACTGCATCTTCCGAAATACAGGGATTTCTCAATATCCGAAGATGGAACCTTGTATTTCCGAGGCCGCATCGTGGTAACGCGTTTCGAGCTTATGACTGACAAGGTCATGAAGGAGGCACATGATACACCGCTGTCTATTCATCCTGGTAGTACTAAGATGTATCGTGATCTCCGCCAAAGGTACTGGTGGCCTAATATGAAGCGGGATATTGCCCGTTATGTTGCTGAATGCGATGTCTGTCGTCGTGTGAAGGCAGAACATCAGAAGCCTGCTGGACTTCTGCAACCTCTTCCTATTCCGCTGTGGAAATGGGATAAGGTGCAGATGGATTTCATTACTGGCTTTCCTAAGTCCCAGAAGGGTAACGATGCCATTCTTGTCGTCGTCGACCAACTCTCAAAGGTTGCACACTTCCTGCCAATCAAGGAGACTATCACTGCTAGCCAGTTAGCAGAACTGTATATCTCCCGAATTGTATCACTCCACGGAATTCCGAAGGAGATCAGTACGGACCGTGGCACCCTGTTCACTTCCAAGTTCTGGGAAAGTTTTCAAGAAGCTTTGGGAACTCATATCAACTGGAGTTCAGCTTATCACCCCCAGTCCCAAGGTCAAGTAGAACGAGTCAATCAAGTGCTTGAAGATATGCTGCGAGCTTGTGTTATATCATTCGGTAAGAAATGGGAAGAATCTCTTCCATATGCCGAGTTCTCGTATAACAACAGCTATCAAGCAAGCTTGAAGATGGCTCCCTTTGAAGTTCTGTACGGACGTAAGTGTCGAACCCCTCTGAACTGGTCAGAAACTGGGGAACGACAAGTTATTGGTCCGGACATTATTCAACACGCCGAAGAGCAAGTCCGTATCGTGCGTGAAAATCTCAAGGCGGCTCAAGACCGTCAGAAGAGCAACTATGATCGCAAGCGATGGGGATTGACTTATCAACCAGGTGATCAAGTTTATCTTCGTGTCACCCCTATGAAGGGCACGCACCGTTTCGGTATCAAGGGCAAGTTAGCTCCACGCTACATTGGCCCCTTTCCCGTGGTTGCTAGACGTGGATTTGTGGCTTATAAACTGCAATTGCCACCGCAATTCTCGCATATCCACGATGTGTTCCATGTGTCGCAACTTCGCCGATCCTTCAAGGAATCCCCGCATCGTGCTGTGGATCACGAGATGCTCGAGCTTCAAGATGATCTATCTTATAAGGAGCATCCGATCCGCATTCTCGATCAAGCTGAACGTCGGACCCGTCAGAAGACAACCAAGTTCCTGAAAGTGCAGTGGTCAAATCATACTGAAGATGAAGCCACTTGGGAACGCGAGGAAAATCTTCGGGCGGAATACCCCGACCTCTTTACTTCTACCTCCTAAATTCTCGGGACGAGAATTTCTTTTAGAGGAGGAGAATTTGTAACACCCCCTTGTAATTATCACTGTGTCATAATGTTAATCATGCCATGATATGCTCATTAGCAAAGCTAATCACAGTGGTTAATCAAAACAACTCAATTTTTGCCCCTGAAAATTCAAATTCAAATTCAAATGCAAAATGAAGTTGTTCCAAAAATTTTGGAAAAATGTCCATATTATTGCAAATATTCCAAAACAATTGTTCCTGGTGAAAACAACATCACCAGCAACTCCATTAATGGGCTAGAGCATTTAAACAGTGTTATAACAGCACTATTAAATGCCTTTTCATTTTTGAATATTTCATTAATGATCCAAATTTGCCCAAACCACTTTTTGGTGGCAAGGAATATTGCAAGGCATTTTATGGACCAACTCTCAAAATTTTGCAAAACTCCTTGGATGCCTAAACAATTGTTTTGCTCTCTGTGAAATAAATAAAGAAGAGAAAAGGGGCCAGAGAACCTTACCTGTCGCCTGGCGAGGCCCAGGCCGGCCCACCTCTTCTCCCTCACCTGCCCCGCACGCCGTGTCGTCGTCTCCATGGACGACAGCGCCTCCGCCGGCCACAGCTCGCCACGCCGACGGAGCAGGTGGCTGGAGGCGATAAGGACGCGCCCGAGCCGTCCCCCCTGGCCTCCTCCATCACTTCCCCGTCCTCTCCCTCGCTCGCCTCGCCTCTTCTCTCCTCTCCAGATCCAGAGCAGAGCGCCACCGCCGCCGTGCTTCGCCGTTTGCCGCGGCCACCGTGGATCTCCCGCTCCGCCTCGATGTCGTAGACGCGCGCCGCCGACTGCCTCGTTGATTGGAGCCAGCAGCAGGAGCTGGGGAGCACCGCTGACGCCACACGACGTCGCCCCCTTTCTGCCTCTGCTCCGGCGTCTTCTCCGTCTCCGGCGACGTCTGCTGCTACTAAACCCCCAAGGGCCACCGTGTGTGCCGCTCGGTGAGCCACCGCCCCTCCCCACTCTCTTTCCTCGCTCCGGCTAGCCCGTAGCAGTCGCGCCGCTCGAGCCCGCACGCATCGCCGCGGACCTCGTCGCCGGCGAGGTTCCGGTGACCAAATGGTCACGGGCGCTTGTCCAGCAGCTTCACCACGTCGCGTAGATCACCCCCACGCCCCTAGCTCGAGCTAACACACACGGCTTCGCCGTTTCCGACGAGCACCCGAAGCCACCGCCGCCTTAGCTCATCGCCGGCGCCGTTCCGGCCACCCCCGAGCCCAGCCACCACCCGCGTTCGACGCGCGGTGGAGTGGCCGTTCGAACGCGCCTCCCCACGCGCAAAACGGCGACCTGTAGTCCATTTCCGGCGAGCTCCCGTGCGCGCCGCCGCATTTTCGTGCTCGCCGGCGTTTAAACGCCGGCCGGCCAGCGTGGCTGACCTAGGGCCACCCCCAGGGTCACTGCCAGTGGCCCCCACGGGCCCCAGTTGACCAGTTGACTTGGTCAACTGGCTGACTGGGCACCCCCTGGCCCACTGACACGCGGGCCCCCACCGCATAGTTATTTAAATAAAATGTTTTTAAAAATAAACTTAATTAGTAATGATAATCAGTCACTGACATGTGGGGCCCAGCAGCTAGTTAATCTGTGTTAAGTTAATTTAAACCCTGTTAGAATCACTGCCTATGACAGGTGGGACCCACTGGTCAGGTTTGACCTGACCAGTGCGGCTGTTGACTGCTGACGCAGTGATGACTACATGCTGACGTCATAAATCTTTTCTGTTATTTAAAATAATTCCAGAAATTCAAATAAACTTTGAAAATTCATATCTTTTAAACCGTAGCTCGGATGGAAAAACTTTCTACATGAAAGTTGCTCAGAACGACGAGACGAACCTAACCGTACTATCTGTTTCCGTGTCGGGACCCTCTACGGAGGTGAACCCGCAACTTTTAGCCCGTTTCCGGTAGATGAATAGTGCACATACACCGGTTAATAATTCCAGTTAATTCCTAGAAATAACTAAAATGACTTAGACATGTTTTTAGGCAACCCTGCACTGCACGTTAGCTTAGCACGCTCTGTGTTGCATATGTTTTGCGTATTTATCTGTTTCTTCCCCCTCTTCTCTCTCGGTAGAGTCCGACGCTGACGCCGCTCCAGAGACCGACGCCGTCCCGGTGATTGGTTCCCCCTCCGACGACCTTGCTTTTGCCACCGAGCAACCAGGCAAGCAAACCCCCCTTTGATCATTCCGATATCGCCTATGTCTATTCTCTCTTATTCTTGCATTAGAATTGCTGCTACTGCTACTGCTCCTATTACTGTTGCATAGCCTGTTTTTGCTAAACTGTTGATACCTGTCTTTATTCATAAACTGCTTAGTATAGGTTGGGTAGCACTGCTGTGGTCCCGCTTTCTCGTAGTTGCCTCGCATAGTACCCTTGCCTCGATCAAGCGATCGAGCCCCTTCCCCTGACCTTCTTCACATCACCGCACACCCCCTAATATGCTCGACTCCGCAGAGTTAACATCAGGTGACGAGGGTGATACCTCCGAACTCACTTCCGATGTTGTCCCTGTAGTATAGCTAGCTCGTTGTGGGTTACCGAGGGTGATTCCTCTTCCCACCTCCGACTTAGCTTTTGTCGTGCATCCGCTATGGTGATTACCGCCGAGGGTGATTCCTCCGGTATCACCTTAACGGGACTTGTCGTTTAGGAATCCAACGAGGGTGATTCCTCGGATTTCTCATCGGCATGGAAACCACACGGATGCCCTGGCTTACCGTACCGTGTTTAAAGACGTATCGATCCCCGAGGCCGGACGTCGCCAGGAACAAAGGCGTGCGGCCAGAGGTATCGTGCGTCTGAAGACACTTTGAAGTTACTACTACACATGTTGGATGGAGGCGGGTTGACCCAGAGGGGTACCCGCGAGTGCCTTTGAGGCGTGAGCTGTGGAGTCGGGTGACCAGTGAGGGTACCCGCGAGATAACTACGAGGCGTGGCCGGTCATTCCAGTCCTTGTCACAAGTCCTCGAGACGGGACGACGGGGCCAACAGTATCGTAGGCTCTGCTCGTTACCGCGCGCTCCCAATACACTAAGCGAATTGGATATTTGATCCGAGGGGCCTCCGGGTCCGATAGCACTAACCACCACGTGGGTGTGAGTGGGTGCTCTGTGTCGTATACATCAGCCGGAGTCGTCACGACGTCAGCGATTGAGCGGCCCGTTCGGATTGGACTTAGGATGCAACTGCGTGCTTGTATAAGGGGTTGCTAGGTCTGCTACCGAACGGCCACGCAACGTGCAGGAGTGTCCGGGGCGACGGCCATGACCCCCGGGGGCATAGGATTAGTCCGACGTGCTCGATCCTCTCTGGCGGTATCCGGTCGGGTTGCGTCGTATTGTTTGGCCGAGGGCGGGCACGACCTGATGGTGTGTCCGGCCGGAGTTAAGCGAGCGTGGTGGGTAACTTGGTGCACCCCTGCAGGGAAGAAAACATCTATCGATAGCCTGTCCTACGGTAACGGACACTCGGAGTTGTATCCACTTCGGTACAACTAGAACTGGTGACTTGAGATATGAGATATGAAGATATTACTATAACCACCTTACATTATGATGTACTATTCTGCTCCCCTCTAATTGCTGCAAGACCCTGAAGATGCTAGTCTTCGACAGGACTAGGCTTTTTCCCCTCTCTACTCTGGCATTCTGCAGTCTAGTCCACCCACATAAAGCCTCCTTTGAAAATGATGCATTGCTTAGTATAGATCTGATGTAAGTCTTGCTGAGTACTTTGGATGAGTACTCACGGTTGCTTTGCTTCCTCTTTTGTCCTACCCGCATGATAAACCAGACGACGGAGCCATGGTGCCTGCAGCCCCCGTTGACGACTACTACTACCAGCCCGAGGCTGGCTACTACTACTACCCGGCCGGCGAGTACTTCTACGAGGAGCCGGCGGACGACGACCAGGAGTAGGATCGGAGGTCCCAGGCAGGAGGCCTGCGCCTTTTCGATCGTAGCTTTTCTTTTGCCCCGCCTGTGTAACAGGCCTATCTTCTACTGTGTTGTATCTGTACCCAGATACCTAACGCTTCCGCTGACTATGTGTATGACACTTGTTATGTATTCGAGCCCTCGAGGCCCCTGGCTTGTAATATATAACTTGTATGTATTTATTTATGTTTTAGAGTTGTGCTGTGATTCCTTCACGTGAGTCCTTAGGCTTGATCGTGTGCATTTGCGTGTATGATTAGTGCACGGTCGGGCCGGGGTCGTCACAGCTGTCACCTTGGTCTCGGGGATTATACTAGATAAAGACAAGTGAGTACATCAATCCAATACATAGAGTAAGGGGAAATATCATGGGATCACCCTAGATTAACATAGCCTATGATCACAACGAAGATCACATCATGGGAGAGATAATTGACCACATAGCTACTGGTAAGAACCTCAGCCCCGAGGAGGAACTACTCCCGCATCATGGAGGGAGGAAGCAACGTCGATGGAGATGAATCCGGGGGCACTTCCCCGTCCCGGCAGGGTGCCGGCACAAGAATTCTGGTCCCCCGAAGCTTGATGGCGATGGCGGCGGAGATCGGAATCGCGTCTGGAGAAAAGGGTTCCGGAATCAGGGTTTCCGCGACACGGTGTAAATATATGCCAAAGGGGGGCATCAGAGGGGGTCAGGGGTGCCCAGGCGCCCCCCCGGCGCGGCCAAGGGGGGGGGGCGCGTGGGCAGGCCGCCTGGAGCCCCTGTGGGTCCCCTCCGGCCCTACTTTGGCCGCATGGAAGCTTCCGGAACGCTGGTTTTTTATATAATTTTTCTGGATTTTTTCTGGCAGTTCTCGTAATGTGAAAACCTGAAATACAAAAACAACCGAAAACAGAAACTGGCACTGGGGTGCACTGAGTTAACAGGTTAGTCCAAATATGATCAAAAGTGTATGGAAGTGTATAAATAACATAGCAATATCACACAAAAGAGGCATGGAGCAAGCAGAAATTATAGATACGTTTTGGACGTATCAACATCCCCAAGCTTAATTCCTGCTCGTCCTCGAGTAGGTAAATGATAACAAGCATAATTTATGTGGTGACATGCTATTAACCATATAAGGACTTTTCATAGTCACATGACAAAAGCTTACTGAGACAATGAATCTGTAGTAATTAAGTTGCCTCATGAGAAAATCACAAGGAACTGAAAGTTTTACAATAGATTTGTAATGAGCATGGTGTGCAAATATGATAAAGTGATACCTCGCTTGCCCCCTTTAGTGAAGCAAAACATAAATGCAGGGGCACCTCCAAGGTTTAAGTGATGACTAGATACAATGATTTCAGAATAAACGATATCACAATCATGCAAAAGACAATGCTACTTTGGGACAATGCACATTACACTCAGAATGACAATCATGCTCTCAGTAGTTGGTGCTTTTAAAAGAAGGTGGAGACTCTCGAACCGTGGCTTTTGTTGGCAAGGTTGAAAACCCGTAGTCGGAAACAAAGACAAAACATGTACCAGAGCTCTTGGTTTTAAAAACAGAGGTAATAATTTATTTATTTTTAGATTATGCATGTTTCGTCAACGAATGCTAGCAGACAACTCAATCACTTCTTGAGATGGACAAGTTTCGAGGAACGGCTCCCGAATGAGGACGATCACATCCTCTTAATCTCCTTTGTTTATCACTGCCAAAGTTTTCTGATTTCTCATGAACAAAGCGTGAAGGAGGGTTTGTTTGTTATATTATCTTTTTGAGCCGGGCGCACTCAATGCCAGTTCCTTCTCGTATTATGGGTTTGCACATTATACATGCAATCCCGGGGTGAAGCTTGTCCAACTTAAAAATATTATGAATTAACCACTACTTCCTCATGAACTTAAAACAGAGGCACAAAATAGGAATGCATTTTCTTTTGAATAATTTCGAGATGGCACATGCAAGTCTTCGTTAGGAATGGCAGGTAAATACCATGTAGGAAGATATGGTGGACTCATATGGCATAACTGGTTTAAAGGAATGTGGATGCACAAGCAGTCAGTCCGCTTAGTACAGGTGGAGTTTAGCAAAAGACTGGGAGCGACCAACTAAGAGAGCAATGACGGTCATAATCATGCAGAGTGACAAAGCAACATTGAATCAGGCATGGAAGTTATATCGCTACTCAGAAATAAAAGATCATCAAGGCTTGACAGACTTTCTTTACAGTTTTAAATATGCGTGAGCATACGCCAAGTCAATCAAAATAAATTCTCGAAGGAAGATATTACTAAACCATACCACATCATAGGCAAACAAATCATGTTGGTATTCCAATAACACATTGGAAGTCCCCCAGCTATTTGAGACTAACCATAAGAAAACATGAACTACTAAGCACCATTATGCACATAGCATTTTTATCATAGACATATCAACCAGTGCCACCGACAAACTCTCTTAACAAGATAAGCATGATAACTCAAGAGAGTTCAGCAACCAACTAAACAAAAGCTCTTTAAAAAGATAAGCATGAAAACTAAGAGCTGAACATGATAGTAGCTATTGAAAGACAAAGAACACACACAGCAAAGATAGACATGAAAATTCTATGTTATGTTCTAGGTTGAAGTGGAGCGGGTCTCTCTCCCACACAAAGAAAGCTGGGTTCCAACTCATTATGAACAGCAAGCAAAGCTAAAGAAAACTAAAAAGGAAACTAAAAGCAAGACGCTCCAAGCATAGCACATAACACATGAAGTGATAAAAATATAGTGGAACGAAAGACGAACTGATAATTGTTGATGGAGAAGGGGATGCACGGGGGCATCCCCAAGCTTAGACGCTTGAGTCTTCTTGAATATGTATTGGGGTGCACGGGGGCATCCCCAAGCTTGAGCGTTTGACACTCCTGAATCTTTTTATCATCTTCCCTCGCACACTTGAAAACTCCCTTCATACATAACTCATCATAATCTGATTAGCGAGGTTAGTACCCATAATAAAATAATTGTTCCTTGCTGGAAATAAGGATATTCTTGAAGGTCTACTGTTTCTCAAGATTGCCAAAAGGTTTTTGCAAAGAAAAAGCAAGCTCAAGGTTTGCAAAATGAAGAAAAGGCAAAACATGACAGAATTTGTGAAAAACAGACCAGCAGGTAGTAAATGATTTTTTCGGGGCACTTCTGCAACTCTAATAAAAAAACTCAGAACAGACGCTCGAAAGACAATTGTATAAAGCACGCTGTCGAAAAAATTCAGACCAAAAAGATGATCTGGTGATTTTATACGAATTTTTCTGTCCAAGGACAGAATCTGTTTCCTGGACAGCACGTCACAACTTTTGAACTTTCTTGCAATCAGAGGCTACACTTGGCACAAAGCTGAAAAGTAAAGATACAATGATGATTCTACTGTAGTAACAAACATCAAGACCACTAAAAACTGAAAGAACAAACTGAAAGTAAAGATAACAAGGGTTGTCTCCCTAGAGCTCTGTCTTTATAGCCATAAAGATAGGCTTAAGACTTTAATGATGCTCTCGTAGGAATAAGAGTTGAAGAACAAAAGAAAGCATCAAGAAGCAAATACCAAACACATTTAAGCCTAACATGCTTCCTATGCATAGGAATATTGCAATAGAATAATTCATTGAAGCACAAAGCAACTAGCATAGGAAGGCAAAACAAGCATAACTTCAAAATATTCACCATAAAGAGAGGAAACTTCTTATTATTATGATATTTAGAACCAAGTCTCCCTCTCTCATTATAAATTTCAGTGGCATCATGGATGAACTCAACAATATAAGCATCACATAAAGCATTGTTACCATGATCCACATGCAAAAAGGTACTCTTACTCTCCACATAAGCATAATCTTTCTCATTGGTAATAGTGGGAGTAGGACTATCATAGACAACTTGAACACTATAGATTGGAGTTATAACATCATCATGGTAGAGAAGAGCATTATCATTGCTAGCAACTATATTTGTAAACATGTTGTCTTTATTCTTACTAGCAAAAAAATTATCAATTATCACATCACTAGTGGGTGAAGGATTTGCAATCCTATCATCCCCAAGCTTAGAGCTTCCCATATCATCACTTTCAGAGTTGGTACCAAAATGATTTTCAAGATCATAAGTAGCATTATCATCATTTTCCCAATCACAATAAGTAACATGCATATCATAATCAAAATCATCTTCAATAGTACCTACGGACGTATCATCAAGATGATAATTAAGGCAATAAACTTCACCTTCTTCTTTAAACTTACAACCGTTAGGATAAAAGTTGATGGGAGGAATATGCTCAGGCCAGGTTGATACCCATTCTTCTTCTTTCTTGCTCCTCTTCCTCCTCCTCTTCTTTTTCTTCTTCTTAACCTTAGGAGGGAGTGGTTGGAGATGAAGCTTCTCCACATATCCTGGTTTATCATTAGAAACAATAGGGGAAACTTGGGAGAAACTCTCCTTTTTATTAGCAGAAATATAAGAGACATTTTTATACTTTGGTAAAGTTCCCTCCTTTCTAATCTTACTTATGTAATCATTTTCATGGCAATTAACAACACAATAGAGATGGCAATTTTGCAAAGTGTTTTTTATTCCTATGGCATTAACATCCAGCCAAGAAGTCTTTTCTGATAACTCTTCACACATCAAAAATAACATAAGCTCATCATAAAGATCAGAGGTGATCATGTTATCACACAACTGGTTAACAGTTATGTTTTGAAAGTTCATGCATTGAAAATTAAAGTGACCCTCTATACGGCAAAGTTCACAAGTAAAAGGATAAAGGTCACACAATTCTCTAGCAATTTCATTTAAATCTCTGACCCAAGTGATTGTTCTTTCATGCTTATGTTGCTTACAATACTTCTCTTCTTCAATCATAGGCCTTTCACAAGGTCTATCCACTCCACAAAAATTAACATGCTTATATAAAACTTCATTTTTAGGAATTGGATCATGCATGTTGCAATCATCATAAACCATTTCATTTTCTTTGCAAGTCTCTTTAAAAGGTTTATGATACTTGATCCAATCCTCCTTAGGCATATTAAGATGTGAAGCAAAATATTTGAGGAAATCAACAAGGAGTTGAGAATCAAGTCCAAACTTAGCACTAAACTTATTAAAACTTGTAGTTTCAACAAAGGACTTAATGCAATCATACTCATAAATTATACCTGACTCTTTACCTTTGTCGATCTCCCAATCTTCAGTGTTGCGTTGAATTCTTTCAAGGAGTTCCCATTTAGCATAAGTCTTTTCGTTTGTGAAAGAACCCATAGAGGAAGCATCGAGCAAATCTTTATCCTGTCGAGAGAGCCTCGCATAGAAATTAGTAATAATCATATCTTTGGGGAGCCCATGGTTAGGACTTTTTAGCATTAACGTTTTCAGTCTCCCCCAAGCTTGAGCTATGCTCTCTCCGTCATGAGGATAAAAATTATAAACATAATTCCTATTCTCATGAACTTCATGAAGAGGATAAAACTTGGAGTAAAAGAGAGACTGGATCTCTTCCCACTCCAGCAGGTGAGAGTCATTTAGTAGCCTATACCATTCTGAAGCTTTATCTATAAGTGATACGGCGAACAATTTCCTCATGACAAACTCCCTTGATACACCTGCAAGCTTAAATAATGAACATAATTGTGACAGATATAGCAAGTGTTCACCGGGATGTCTGTCTCCTGCATAACGATTAGCCAAAACATAATCGATAATACCAGCTGGTATTTTATAGGGCACAATTTCAGTAGGGGGAGGAACAACCACCACAGGTGTGGGGCGTCTTCCCGCAAGCAACGATCCAATAGCACGGTTTTCCATAAACATAACTAGTGAAACTAAAAACAAGAAACGAAAAGATTTAATTACAAGATCTAAAGATATACCTTCAAGCACTCACTTCCCCGGCAACGGCGCCAGAAATAGCTTGATGTCTACACACGCTTCTACTCTTGTAGACTATGTTGGGCCTCCAAGCGCAGAGATTTATAGGACAGCAGCAATTTCCCTCAAGTGGATGACCTAAGGTTTATCGAACTCAGGGAAGTAGAGGTTGAAGATGGTCTCTCTCAAGCAACCCTGCAACTAAGATACAAGAAGTCTCTTGTGTCCCCAACACACCTAATACACTTGTTAGATGTATAGGTGCACTAGTTCGGCGAAGAGATGTTAAATGGCAAGTGATATGGATGGCAAAACAAAGTAATATAAATCTGTAATAAAAAGTGCAGCAAGCAAACAAGTGGTAAACGTGAGCACAAATGGTATTGCAATGGTGGAAACAAGGCCTAGGCTTCATACTTTCACTAGTGGCAACTCCCAACAACATTAACATAATCGAATCACATGATATTTCCCATAAAACATGCAAAGGGGACACACTCGGAGGTCATTCCTTCGTGGTCAAGAGAGGACGAGAATTATGTAGGGCTACAAAAGCACACCTCAAAGTTCGTAGTTCTCTATCTAAGGATTTCCCAATGTCACCGCGGCCATCCAAAGAGAGTCCCACAATCACCACAACATATCTAAAGGATAGTCAAAGACAAGCACCAAGAGACTCTCAATCTTCAATCAACACACAAGAGAGGAAATCACTCATGAAAATATTGTTCTAATCCATGTCCAATAGACCGCTGTCACCTTGGTCTCGGGGATTATACTAGATAAAGACAAGTGAGTACATCAATCCAATACATAGAGGAAGGGGAAATATCATGGGATCACCCTAGATTAACATAGCCTATGATCACAACGAAGATCACATCATGGGAGAGAGAATTGACCACATAGCTACTGGTAAGAACCTCAGCCCCGAGGAGGAACTACTCCCGCATCATGGAGGGAGGAAGCAACGTCGATGGAGATGAATCCGGGGGCACTTCCCCGTCCCGGCAGGGTGCCGGCACAGGAATTCTGGTCCCCCGAAGCTTGATGACGATGGCGGCGGAGATCGGAATCTCGTCTGGAGAAAAGGGTTCCGGAATCAGGGTTTCTGCGACACGGTGTAAATATATGCCAAAGGGGGGCATCAGAGGGGGTCAGGGGTGCCCAGGCGCCCCCCCGGCGCGGCCAAGGGGGGGTCGTGGGCAGGCCGCCTGGAGCCCCTGTGGGTCC
Source organism: Secale cereale (assembly GCA_902687465.1). Lineage (NCBI taxonomy): Eukaryota > Viridiplantae > Streptophyta > Magnoliopsida > Poales > Poaceae > Secale > Secale cereale. The sequence goes on from LR738713.1 coordinate 834,756,765, forward strand.
CCTCCGGCCCTACTTTGGCCGCATGGAAGCTTTCGGAACGCTGGTTTTTTATATAATTTTTCTGGATTTTTTCTGGCAGTTCTCGTAATGTCAAAACCTGAAATACAAAAACAACCGAAAACAGAAACTGGCACTGGGGTGCACTGAGTTAACAGGTTAGTCCAAATATGATCAAAAGTGTATGGAAGTGTATAAATAACATAGCAATATCACACAAAAGAGGCATGGAGCAAGCAGAAATTATAGATACGTTTTGGACGTATCAACATCCCCAAGCTTAATTCCTGCTCGTCCTCGAGTAGGTAAATGATAACAAGCATAATTTATGTGGTGACATGCTATTAACCATATAAGGACTTTTCATAGTCACATGACAAAAGCTTACTGAGACAATGAATCTGTAGTAATTAAGTTGCCTCATGAGAAAATCACAAGGAACTGAAAGTTTTACAATATGATACTGAAACATCAAATAGATTTGTAATGAGCATGGTGTGCAAATATGATAAAGTGATATCTCGCTTGCCCCCTTTAGTGAAGCAAAACATAAATGCAGGGGCACCTCCAAGGTTTAAGTGATGACTAGATACAATGATTTCAGAATAAACGATATCACAATCATGCAAAAGACAATGCTACTTTGGGACAATGCACATTACACTCAGAATGACAATCATGCTCTCAGTAGTTGGTGCTTTTAAAAGAAGGTGGAGACTCTCGAACCGTGGCTTTTGTTGGCAAGGTTGAAAACCCGTAGTCGGAAACAAAGACAAAACATGTACCAGAGCTCTTGGTTTTAAAAACAGAGGTAATAATTTATTTATTTTTAGATTATGCATGTTTCGTCAACGAATGCTAGCAGACAACTCAATCACTTCTTGAGATGGACAAGTTTCGAGGAACGGCTCCCGAATGAGGACGATCACATCCTCTTAATCTCCTTTGTTTATCACTGCCAAAGTTTTCTGATTTCTCATGAACAAAGCGTGAAGGAGGGTTTGTTTGTTATATTATCTTTTTAAGCCGGGCGCACTCAATGCCAGTTCCTTCTCGTATTATGGGTTTGCACATTATATATGCAATCCCAGGGTGAAGCTTGTCCAACTTAAAAAGATTATGAATTAACCACTACTTCCTCATGAACTTAAAACAGAGGCACAAAATAGGAATGCATTTTCTTTTGAATAATTTCGAGATGGCACATGCAAGTCTTCGTTAGGAATGGCAGGTAAATACCATGTAGGAAGATATGGTGGACTCATATGGCATAACTGGTTTAAAGGAATGTGGATGCACAAGCAGTCAGTCCGCTTAGTACAGGTGGAGTTTAGCAAAAGACTGGGAGCGACCAACTAAGAGAGCAATGACGGTCATAATCATGCAGAGCGACAAAGCAACATTGAATCAGGCATGGAAGTTATATCGCTACTCAGAAATAAAAGATCATCAAGGCTTGACAGACTTTCTTTACAGTTTTAAATATGCGTGAGCATACGCCAAGTCAATCAAAATAAATTCTCGAAGGAAGATATTACTAAACCATACCACATCATAGGCAAACAAATCATGTTGGTATTCCAATAACACATTGGAAGTCCCCCAGCTATTTGAGACTAACCATAAGAAAACATGAACTACTAAGCACCATTATGCACATAGCATTTTTATCATAGACATATCAACCAGTGCCACCGACAAACTCTCTTAACAAGATAAGCATGATAACTCAAGAGAGTTCAGCAACCAACTAAACAAAAGCTCTTTAAAAAGATAAGCATGAAAACTAAGAGCTGAACATGATAGTAGCTATTGAAAGACAAAGAACACACACAGCAAAGATAGACATGAAAATTCTATGTTATGTTCTAGGTTGAAGTGGAGCGGGTCTCTCTCCCACACAAAGAAAGCTGGGTTCCAACTTATTATGAACAGCAAGCAAAGCTAAAGAAAACTAAAAAGGAAACTAAAAGCAAGACGCTCCAAGCATAGCACATAACACATGAAGTGATAAAAATATAGTGGAACGAAAGACGAACTGATAATTGTTGATGGAGAAGGGGATGCACGGGGGCATCCCCAAGCTTAGACGCTTGAGTCTTCTTGAATATGTCTTGGGGGTGCACGGGGGCATCCCCAAGCTTGAGCGTTTGACACTCCTGAATCTTTTTATCATCTTCCCTCGCACACTTGAAAACTCCCTTCATACATAACTCATCATAATCTGATTAGCGAGGTTAGTACCCATAATAAAATAATTGTTCCTTGCTGGAAATAAGGATATTCTTGAAGGTCTACTGTTTCTCAAGATTGCCAAAAGGTTTTTGCAAAGAAAAAGCAAGCTCAAGGTTTGCAAAATGAAGAAAAGGCAAAACATGACAGAATTTGTGAAAAACAGACCAGCAGGTAGTAAATGATTTTTTCGGGGCACTTCTGCAACTCTAATCAAAAAACTCAGAACAAACACTCGAAAGACAATTGTATAAAGCACGTTGTCGAAAAAATTCAGACCAAAAAGATGATCTGGTGATTTTATACGAAGTTTTCTGTCCAAGGACAGAATCTGTTTCCTGGACAGCACGTCACAACTTTTGAACTTTCTTGCAATCAGAGGCTACACTTGGCACAAAGCTGAAAAGTAAAGATACAATGATGATGCTACTGTAGTAACAAACATCAAGACCATTAAAAACTGAAAGAACAAACTGAAAGTAAAGATAACAAGGGTTGTCTCCCTAGAGCTCTGTCTTTATAGCCATAAAGATAGGCTTAAGACTTTAATGATGCTCTCGTAGGAATAAGAGTTGAAGAACAAAAGAAAGCATCAAGAAGCAAATACCAAACACATTTAAGCCTAACATGCTTCCTATGCATAGGAATATTGCAATAGAATAATTCATTGAAGCACAAAGCAACTAGCATAGGAAGGCAAAACAAGCATAACTTCAAAATATTCACCATAAAGAGAGGAAACTTCTTATTATTATGATATTTAGAACCAAGTCTCCCTCTCTCATTATAAATTTCAGTGGCATCATGGATGAACTCAACAATATAAGCATCACATAAAGCATTGTTACCATGATCCACATGCAAAAAGGTACTCTTACTCTCCACATAAGCATAATCTTTCTCATTGGTAATAGTGGGAGTAGGACTATCATAGACAAGTTGAACACTATAGATTGGAGTTATAACATCATCATGGTAGAGAAGAGCATTATCATTGCTAGCAACTATATTTGTAAACATGTTGTCTTTATTCTTACTAGCAAAAAAATTATCAATTATCACATCACTAGTGGGTGAAGGATTTGCAATCCTATCATCCCCAAGCTTAGAGCTTCCCATATCATCACTTTCAGAGTTGGTACCAAAATGATTTTCAAGATCATAAGTAGCATTATCATCATTTTCCCAATCACAATAAGTAACATGCATATCATAATCAAAATCATCTTCAATAGTACCTACGGACGTATCATCAAGATGATAATTAAGGCAATAAACTTCACCTTCTTCTTTAAACTTACAACCGTTAGGATAAAAGTTGATGGGAGGAATATGCTCAGGCCAGGTTGATACCCATTCTTCTTCTTTCTTGCTCCTCTTCCTCCTCCTCTTCTTTTTCTTCTTCTTAACCTTAGGAGGGAGTGGTTGGAGATGAAGCTTCTCCACATATCCTGGTTTATCATTAGAAACAATAGGGGAAACTTGGGAGAAACTCTCCTTTTTATTAGCAGAAATATAAGAGACATTTTTATACTTTGGTAAAGTTCCCTCCTTTCTAATCTTACTTATGTAATCATTTTCATGGCAATTAACAACACAATAGAGATGGCAATTTTGCAAAGTGTTTTTTATTCCTATGGCATCAACATCCAGCCAAGAAGTCTTTTCTGATAACTCTTCACACATCAAAAATAACATAAGCTCATCATAAAGATCAGAGGTGATCATGTTATCACACAACTGGTTAACAGTTATGTTTTGAAAGTTCATGCATTGAAAATTAAAGTGACCCTCTATACGGCAAAGTTCACAAGTAAAAGGATAAATGTCACACAATTCTCTAGCAATTTCATTTAAATCTCTGACCCAAGTGATTGTTCTTTCATGCTTATGTTGCTTACAATACTTCTCTTCTTCAATCATAGGCCTTTCACAAGGTCTATCCACTCCACAAAAATTAACATGCTTATATAAAACTTCATTTTTAGGAATTGGATCATGCATGTTGCAATCATCATGAACCATTTCATTTTCTTTGCAAGTCTCTTTAAAAGGTTTATGATACTTGATCCAATCCTCCTTAGGCATATTAAGATGTGAAGCAAAAGATTTGAGGAAATCAACAAGGAGTTGAGAATCAAGTCCAAACTTAGCACTAAACTTATTAAAACTTGTAGTTTCAACAAAGGACTTAATGCAATCATACTCATAAATTATACCTGACTCTTTACCTTTGTCGATCTCCCAATCTTCAGTGTTGCGTTGAATTCTTTCAAGGAGTTCCCATTTAGCATAAGTCTTTTCGTTTGTGAAAGAACCCATAGAGGAAGCATCGAGCAAATCTTTATCCTGTCGAGAGAGCCTCGCATAGAAATTAGTAATAATCATATCTTTGGGGAGCACATGGTTAGGACTTTTTAGCATTAACGTTTTCAGTCTCCCCCAAGCTTGATCTATGCTCTCTCCGTCATGAGGATACAAATTATAAACATAATTCCTATCCTCATGAACTTCATGAAGAGGATAAAACTTGGAGTAAAAGAGAGACTGGATCTCTTCCCACTCCAGCAGGTGAGAGTCATTTAGTAGCCTATACCATTCTGAAGCTTTATCTATCAGTGATACGGCGAACAATTTCCTCATGACACACCTGCAAGCTTAAATAATGAACATAATTGTGACAGATATAGCAAGTGTTCACCGGGATGTCTGTCTCCTGCATAACGATTAGCCAAAACATAATCGATAATACCAGCTGGTATTTTATAGGGCACAATTTCAGTAGGGGGAGGAACAACCACCACAGGTGTGGGGCGTCTTCCCGCAAGCAACGATCCAATAGCACGGTTTTCCATAAACATAACTAGTGAAACTAAAAACAAGAAACGAAAAGATTTAATTGCAAGATCTAAAGATATACCTTCAAGCACTCATTTCCCCGGCAACGGTGCCAGAAATAGCTTGATGTCTACACACGCTTCTACTCTTGTAGACTATGTTGGGCCTCCAAGCGCAGAGATTTGTAGGACAGCAGCAATTTCCCTCAAGTGGATGACCTAAGGTTTATCAAACTCAGAGAAGTAGAGGTTGAAGACGGTCTCTCTCAAGCAACCCTGCAACTAAGATACAAGAAGTCTCTTGTGTCCCCAACACACCTAATACACTTGTTAAATGTATAGGTGCACTAGTTCGGCGAAGAGATGTTAAATGGCAAGTGATATGGATGGCAAAACAAAGTAATATAAATCTGTAATAAAATGTGCAGGAAGCAAACAAGTGGTAAACGTGAGCACAAATGGTATTGCAATGGTGGAAACAAGGCCTAGGCTTCATACTTTCACTAGTGGCAACTCCCAACAACATTAACATAATCGAATCACATGATATTTCCCATAAAACATGCAAAGGGGACACACTCGGAGGTCATTCCTTCGTGGTCAAGAGAGGACGAGAATTATGTAGGGCTACAAAAGCACACCTCAAAGTTCGTAGTTCTCAATCTAAGGATTTCCCAATGTCACCGCGGCCATCCAAAGAGAGTCCCACAATCACCACAACATATCTAAAGGATAGTCAAAGACAAGCACCAAGAGACTCTCAATCTTCAATCAACACACAAGAGAGGAAATCACTCATGAAAATATTGTTCTAATCCATGTCCAATAGACCGCTGTCACCTTGGTCTCGGGGATTATACTAGATAAAGACAAGTGAGTACATCAATCCAATACATAGAGGAAGGGGAAATATCATGGGATCACCCTAGATTAACATAGCCTATGATCACAACGAAGATCACATCACGGGAGAGAGAATTGACCACATAGCTACTGGTAAGAACCTCAGCCCCGAGGAGGAACTACTCCCGCATCATGGAGGGAGGAAGCAACGTCGATGGAGATGAATCCGGGGGCACTTCCCCGTCCCGGCAGGGTGCCGGCACAGGAATTCTGGTCCCCCGAAGCTTGATGGCGATGGCGGCGGAGATCGGAATCGCGTCTGGAGAAAAGGGTTCCGGAATCAGGGTTTCCGCGACACGGTGTAAATATATGCCAAAGGGGGGCATCAGAGGGGGTCAGGGGTGCCCAGGCGCCCCCCCGGCGCGGCCAAGGGGGGGGCGCATGGGCAGGCCGCCTGGAGCCCCTGTGGGTCCCCTCCGGCCCTATTTTGGCCGCATGGAAGCTTCCGGAACGCTGGTTTTTTATATAATTTTTTTGGATTTTTTCTGGCAGTTCTCGTAATGTGAAAACCTGAAATACAAAAACAGCCGAAAACAGAAACTGGCACTGGGGTGCACTGAGTTAACAGGTTAGTCCAAATATGATCAAAAGTGTATGGAAGTGTATAAATAACATAGCAATATCACACAAAAGAGGCATGGAGCAAGCAGAAATTATAGATACGTTTTGGACGTATCAGTCACGCGCGCCTCCGCAGGTCCCGTGAAGATCGTCCCGAGTACTGCGCGCCTCTTCACCGATCGAGCATCGGGCTGCCGCTGCGTCGCCCTGTCGGGCCGCAGCGCCGCCGCCCCCGTGGTTCTCCTCGCGGCTGCATCGACTCGTGCTTCGCCGCTGCGTCGCCCCTTCGGGCCGTAGTGTTGCGATACGCGGTCCCCGCCGCCGCCCCGAGGCCGTCCCCGCGGTTGCACCGACTCGCGAACCGCCGTTGCGTCGCCCCTTCGGGCCACAGCGTCGCGGCCCGCGGTCCCCGCCGCCACCCCGAGGTCTTCCCGCCATCGCCCCGACCCGCCTGCCGCCGCTACGTCGCCCCTTCGGGCCGTAGCGTCGCGGCCCGCGGTCTACTCCGCCGTCACCGCGCGTCGACCTCCCGTGGTATACGCCACGCCGTCTCCCTTGGCGCGGGAACACCACCGTCCGCGCCGGTCTTCGTCACGCTGTCAGGGTTCTTCGCCTACTTCGAGCACCGCCGCCGCAAACCTAACCTAGCCGCCGTCAGGCCGCCGCCGCCGCTCTTCTTTGGCCGCCGCCGCCGCTACCTTCGTAGCCGCCGCCGTCGCCCGTCCACCCCCTTCGTCTTCGTCCAAGCACCAGCCCGTCGCCAGCGTCGCCGTCATCTACCCCGACCACTTCGTCTACTCGGACCACCGTTGGTGACGTCGGCCCCGCGCCGATGGACGCCACAATCGTCGTCGAGTTCTTCTCTGCTGGCCCCTCCGACTTCTCCGACATGGCGTACAGCTCGTGCAGGTCCCTCGTCTATGCATGCCCGGTGCTGGCAACACCGATGCATGCCTTCATCCACGACGTGTCCCCGGGCCTGGCAAGCCTGGTCTGCGCTTCGTCAACTTCGTCTTCGTCCGTCTACGCGTGCCCGTTGCTGGCAATACCGGTGCGTGCCTTCGTCTACGATGTGTCCCCGGGCTTGGCAAACCCGCCGCGACGCGTCGTCAACAACATCTTCTTCCCGGCGCACCACTACTTCGACACCACAACGCCCATGCTAACTTGGCGCCCCTTGCGCCCGCGGCTCCACGGCGACTTCCTCGACACCGGCTACCCCGACTCGACATCGACCACGGCATTCTTCGCACGGCAACCTCAACAACGGCTACACCACCTACGCTCTCGGCTACATCGACAAACGGCACAACGGGCTATCGCCTGCTTGAGCAACCTCGTCGGTTTCCACTCCAGCCACGACTCCGCGATGCATCGACCGTTCTGACTGTGGGGGGGTGTCCGTCGGCTTGCCTTCGGATTCTTCTCCAGTCTCACCGTCTGCGTCGCTACCGTTGTGACTGCGGGGGGTGCTGAGTATAATGTTTATTAGGAAAGAAGAGATAGACTAGGATTTGTTCTGGCTTGTCTTGTACTCTAAGTAGATCATTGTACTCCTATATATATATGCCCACGAGGCTCAAACAATAATAACAACTATTCCACCAATCCCTCTCTCCCTTCTAACAGGGAGCAATGTCTTTTGGCATTCTAGTAGTAGTACTATTCATGACGTGATTAAAATCTTGGCAGCTTCCGCCGTTCGCCGGCCGGCCTGCCTAATCGATCTGCCCTGCTTGTTAGCTTCAGTAGATCCCTAGCTAGCTACCAGTAGTGGTATATCTATACGGCAGTTTGCGTTTGGTGAGCACCTAATCATGGTTGCATTGCATACGTACGTACGCACGTACGATTCCAAATGTGGGGTTCATCGACCGAATCCAGAGGAGACGTGACCGTGACATAGTACATCGTTCGTAATGTTGCTGGATGGGAGAATTTTCAGCCCAGGATGCAGCTCGCCGATCTCCGGCCGAAGCAGCTGACTAGTTTAACCAAGCACCTGGCGAAGCTTTGCATGCTCCGTCAGTGTCATCGCCGTCCGTCGGTGGATACCCGCGACGGCGACGAGCTAGCTAGCTCGTGCGTGATTCACTTGCAGTGGGAGTGGGAGGAGTGCTTAATTTGATTCTAGTTTACGTGCGTGTTGACTCGTCGTTGCGTGCCGCCGGTTGTTGCGTAGTAAGGGTAAGATGGTGCCGCACGGCGATCAAATAGTAGTAGTACTCGCATCTTCGGGTTCTAATCCCGAGCTTACATGAGCTCGAGTGAACAGTGAAATTTAAAAAAAAATCGAAATTTTGTTGTATGAAACTTTGGCAAATATTTTCATGGCTTTCGAAAATTTATCGTCAGATGACATTCGTGTAAAATGTGGCGAAAAAATTGATGCTCCAAAATGCTTTTGATAATAATGTTTCGGAGCATCGTTTTTTTTTTTTGCTACGGTTCCATGAATGTCATATGGTGATAAAAATTTACAAGTTATGAAAACATTTGTCAAAGTTTCACACACAAAAATTTTGGATTTTATTTTTATTTTACTGTTCACCCAAGCTCATGTGAGCTTGGGATCAGAACAACAACTGCATTCTTTTTAGAATGTAAATTCACTCATTTTGCTCTTATATAGTATATATTGAAAATCTCTAAAAAAGACTTATATTTAAGAACAAAGTGAGTACACGTCAGTGATGAGTTCATCAGTTGGCACCCATTCATCCGCAGTTCCTGATGATTGATTGATCGCGCAGCACCTGCCTAACGTACGTACTCCGAGAGAGAGAAGCTGAATTTCCTCAACACACCTTGCCACCTTGGGCCCTTGGGCCGATTTGCCCGTCGTACGTATGGTATGGTCTAGACGAGGACACGATCGTATGATGCATCATGCATGCCGCCGAAGCCTCGTGTACAGGCCGGTCTTTGCGTACGCAAATGCTCTAGTCTAATGTCGCGTGTTCGCCTACGGCGGTTTTCCGTAGGCAGGTGCATGCGGCATGCCCCGATGCCCGTGCTGGTAGTGGCGTGGCGTTCAGGCGTTGGCGTAGAGACGTAGAGTATAGGTACGTAACGTATGGCTGGTGCTCGGTGGAAAGAAACGCTGCATCCGATCGGGCGACGATCGACCTCGATTCCCGGGGTGGCTTGTCCCTGTCCGGTGGCAGCGAGACGGTCGACGAGACCTGCCACGATTGACCATCAAGCAAGAAGTCGTCAAAAATTCAAAATGGATCCACGTGTCTTTTCTATTAACATAATACCGACGCGAACACTTATATATATGCACATACAGTCACTTCTAGTAACGTACACATTACTTCTTTGAGCATCTTTAAGAGACTGAACCAGCATATCATCATAAGATTTACAAAGTCATCGTAGGCGCCTCGTCGTCGACGGAAACGTCTTTCCCCACTGAAAGCACATTGTCGAAAAACTTGAACTAAATCTAGATATAATGCGAGCATCAAAACTTAAACCCTGGTGACTGTGAATACCACTGTCCATCTAACCATCTAATCACAGATCGGTTGACGGATCCACGAAAGAGGAGAAAAAAGGACATTGGCATTGGTAAAACTTTTCCACGTCTTGATCAGAGATTGGATGGTTTCCCACTTGCACTTGCATGCAGATGCAGACATGCTCTGAAATCTGAATGCTGCTGGCTGCTCACTCAGTCACGACTCGTGCACTCTCGAAGCAACCGGGCACTTGCGGCCTTGTTGTGCCCTGTCATTTTGAGCTGGCTAATCCTGCTGCCTGCAGTTGCCAGAACATGCTACGAATTCCTCGATGTCTCTCTCCATCTATCCGGGTCGATTCCAAACGGATGCGACGTTTACGGCATGGAAACCGCAAATTTACTCTTACCTCCGTCTGTAGACGTCTGTAGACATGAATGCGGAAGATGGTCGTTCAACCATATCCGTGTATATTTTAATACTATATTTTAATAACAGTTCGAACCAACCAGACAAAAATTGTTTAAACATGGCCGGATTTTATATAAACATGACGAATTTTATTACATTTATATCAACTAAGTGACGCTAGTCGGGCACTGGAGTTATAATTAATACATAATGTAAATGGTAGCCTACGCCCATTCCCGTGTCCGGCCATGAGCCCCGAGAATTGGAGTTTCGCCTTCTTCCATTCCGCCTCGGCATTCTCCAGCTCTGCCTCCGGAAGTCCAAGAAGTGAAGTTGTCCGTCTCCACGTCGCCGGCAAGCGGCTAATCCACCGCCGATGTTGAGTCCACCAAAGTTGGAATCGATGGGAGTGGTGGCCTTTTATGGTATGAGAGCGACGACGGCCTACCGTGCACTACTCTTCCTCGCTATCGGTGACGCCCGCGGACATGCTGGTTTGTGGTCGTGGCGGCGAGGCGCAGCCTCGGCGTGTCCGCCTTATCGTCGTCGGTCTCTTCGAACACCGCCTCGTCACGCTCCCTGTAGGCATCGACCACCTTCGCCACCTGTTGGCGGTACCGCCGCCAGCGGGCGAGGCGGATCTCGCGGGCGGAGCGGTAGGACTCGAGTAGTGCCTCCTGCTTCGCCTAGTCAGCGTCCGGCGCGATCGCCTTGCCAGCGGCGTACTCCTCCGCCCACAGGTGCTCCTGAAGGATGTGGTGTGGTTGCAGGCAGCGTCGGCCTACGCTTCCCAGAATCACTCGTCCCGCACCATGTCCATGTGATGGACACGGGCCTCACCGGTGGTCATGGTGTAATGCACCGGCGAGGGTGCGCGCGGAGGAGGAGGGTTGCGCTGGCTCGCCGTCGGCAACATCCTCCATTGGGACGTCGTCATCCTACGGCAGCCTGTCGGCAGCAATGGCGGCCATCTCCTTCTTCTGATCCGGCGTCGGCTCATCCCATAGAGCTTTGGCAGTGGTGCGGAGAGGGGTCGGAGTCGGATGACTATGGTTATGTCTGGGGCAACGGTTTATATAGCAATGGAGGATGGTAGAGGGACGGACGGATGGCACCAGAGGAGACACGTCAACAACCATGTGCCACCAATGTGGGTGACAGACGGATGGACATGCGGCCATCATATCGTTTGAACGCGTAACCGTCGTCTGCACTGGGAAGCAGCACGGGTGACGCTCTCTCAACCGGTGCACCGCTTCAATGCCGGCGCTAGTGAGCGGCTGCGTCCGCTCTGGCTGGGCATGAATGCGGGCACTGGCGCTCTGTAGCGGCGTTGATCGTTTTCGGGCGGGAAGCGTGAGCGGGAGGGGTGAGGGGTTCTTGGTAGGTCATGATGGTTAGAAGCGGGCGTGGTAGTGGTCCGGACTCTCGCAAAGCCCCCCCTCCCCCCGTTTGTCTCCGGTTTGCGGGAGTAAGTACGCTCGGACCGCGCCGCAGACCAATACATGACCGCATTGGATGACTTCCGCGGCCCAGACACATGCGGGAGATTTGCGGATCGGCGTTGAAGATGACCTTACTTGGTTGCCAAAACAAAACAAAAATGTGGTCCAGTGAACCGTTGCTTTCAGGTGGTTTCTGAATGACAAACCTGGGACTTGGACCGGGCCGGACCAGCTTGGCCCAAACAAAACCCATTGGGGCTTTGGGTCATGGCAAATTGGGCCGTCCCGGCCGGTTTACTTACCATGTTGTGTTGTGTCTTACTGTCATGCCAAAGGGGAGGCGCAGGCATGGTCCAATTGCCCGCTATGCGAAAATTCAATATGGGTCGTACTACCATATAGTACCATTTATCTCTGCGGAATTGCTCTGCGTACGATGAACAGTGCGTACGATTTAGGTACGATGTTATCCCACTCGTCCGTGCGTACCATCGAACCGCTGCTGTGGCTGTCGTACGCAAATCGTACCAAAATGTAGCACCGCTCTTATCTCAGTCCTTAGTTTTCGTCGAGATCCGCGCGAATGCATGTGTATGAAAATGTATTCAACTCTGGCACTGTATTGAGCACAGTGGCAACGCGGCTTGTCTTTTGTTAGTTATGAGGCCCAACGATCTTGTTCCAATACGGTCCTAGAAGACTGGCATTTACCAGGACCGCCTCTCTCCCACGCACGTTATGGCCCACCGATCTGCTAAAATTTACAGGTACATTTATGTGAAGCCTCATCCCCTCCGATGTAAATCTGGATCCCCAATTCTTCTTTGCTCTAGCCTTTGTAGCCATGTCTTGTTCCTCCGCACAGCAGGCGCTTGACACCGAGCTGCCTCTGCTGATCCCATGCCCCAGATGTTTTCAGGAAGTGATCAGCGACATCTCCATCCGCGGGAAGAAGCCAGGCAATCGCTAGTACAGGTGCATCCTTTGGAATGTGAGTGCTGCATCGTAAATTCAGATCTCGTTCTTCATCTTTCCATCTGCTGCAGAATTTGATTTGTTCTTTCTGTTATTAACAGTCTCGTCAGTGTGCGTTCTTTGAGTGGCAGGAGACTTACTGTGCCGTCCTGCAATCCGTCAGAGCCCGTTCTCTGTCCACGCAGTTTGACATATAAGTGTGGCTGTACTTGGAAAATCGTTTTCGTAAACAGACAGACACACCTATCCAGCACTATGAGATTTTACAGGGACACAAAAGCAGTGCCGGCCACCCAAAATGCTTGTCTTGTTTTACAATTATGCACCCACACCCAGATTTTTTCTGCTTCTTTAATTTTCATTCACTTCACTTATCTTCGGTTTTGAGCTCTTTTCCCCAGTCCACGAAAATTCAGTTGGGGTTTGGGGGCAAAAACCCACATACTTTTGCCACCCTCCACCTCCTTTAATGTTCATTTCCTTTCTAATTACGCATCAAAATTCACCCCAAACTCCTAATCTAGTAAACACATTTGTTCCCTCCACGCTGTACTTCATGAACAGGTTTCAGTGGTGGGCTCAACCACAACGAGCTGTACTAAAAAGTTTACTCTTTTTCTATTCTGTACCAAGGTACAGGAACTTCCTCCTGACAAGGACAACCGGCCCACGTCCGTCAAATGTTGCTGGCCTCCCAGTCTCCCACCAGCCCTACCCCGCGTACTCGCACCGTACCTGCTCGAAATACGGCTGCCAACCCTCGTTTCCTCCATTTCCAGGCGATAGCGCTAGCCGCATTCAATGCAGCGGACCTACCTGATCTATGCGAATCGACGGCTGGGATAATACTACTATCTAGTAGTACGACCCATATCGCTGCTCTCCCCCGCTATGCCATAGCCGACTTTGCGCCGGTCTGGCACAAGTACGTCCAGTACAATAAATATTACATGTCATCATTTTAATTCAAGTTTTGAAACTATGAAATGCATTTTTTAATCAGTTTTTGAATAGCTAATTAAAGCACCTCGTGAAGTATATAAATACACATCTATCTGAAAAGTCCTGATTTTTGTTTACGATAACATAGTTATACTTATATCCACTATAGCTATATCTATAGACCTATATACAAAGACACAAAGAGGCACTTGAGTCATCAAACCATAACAACCAAACGATCTAGATATAAATGTTTGATAGCGAGCGTTCGACATGTTTAGCATGCAGTTAATTCAACGCTCTTATATTTCTTTACATAGAGATATCAAATATAAATGTATGTGGTAGTCACATAACTAATGTGTAATTTATAAACCAATCTAATACGAATGTGCTATTAATTTTCTTCATAATATCAAAGTTCATTGCACGCACACATTTATTAGTTATACTAGCTAATTGCCTCGTGTTACAACCGAAATGGCTGTGCGTACGATTTGTTTTACGTCACACTACTACAACACTGCGGAACAATGGCTATGGCCCATGCAACTGATACGATGAATGGTTGTATAGATTTCGGACAACCAATGTTGTACGTGCAGCAGTGCTCCTTTACAACGGGGGCATACATATTCTATTGATTCTTTGTCCAAGCTTCATGATACTTTCCATAAATAATACTTCCTCCGTTCAAAAATAGATGACTCAACTTTATATTAATTTTGTATAAAGTTGAGCCATTTATTTTAGAACGGAGGGAGTATGATTATTCCGTCCAATGCTCGATAATACTTTTCACAGTTAACGCGATCCTACTGTTAAATAAAGATATTTTCATAATTAACATGATCTTTAATCCTATCGTTCGATGATACTTTTCACAGCACCGCATTTCACCAGCCAAGGAGTGCAAAGCAACGGAGTCGCGGCAGATTCCCAGTCCTACTCCGGCATATCCTCCCGGCCACTCGCCGGAATCAGCACCTCGCCGCCGCCGCATATCCCCCACGCGGCGGCTATTCTTCGGAATCGGCATCGCGTCTCGGCCGGACCGGCATCCCGTGAGCCGTGACCGCGTCTCGCCGGACACACGAGCCAATAACCGAGAAAATCTGGCTCACCCGACCCGACCCAACGGGCGATCGCGGCGGCGTCCACGTGGCCCCTCCCGGCAGCATCCCGGGCTCCACCTTTCCCCCCATCCCCCACGGGCGGCCGGCTCCCGTCGTCGTGTGGCACGCCCCCCTCTCCTATGGCCTGTGACCCCGACGGCGCCGCCCCATGCCCGCCCCGCTCATCCCCATCGCGGCGGCCACGGCCGCCGCCACCTCGGCCGTCGGCGTAGCGCTGGGGGTGCGGCTCCTCCTCATCCTCTCCCGCTCGCGCGCGCTCAAGCCGCTCGCCGCCACCACCTCCGCCGCCGCCGCGGCCCTCAGGGCGCCGCGGGTCCTCGCCGCCGCCTCCTCCCCGCTCGCCGCCCTCCTCGCCGCCTCCAAGGCCGCCTCCAAGTCGTACAAGGCGGCGCGCGCGCTCGACCCGGCCGCGCGCCTCCCCTCGCTGCCCTCCTCCAAGCGCGTCAAGGCCGCCTTCGCCGCCGCCTCGCTCCTCCGCCTCGCCCCGACCCTCCTCCTCCTCCCCGCCGCCGCCTCCTCCTCCTCCTCCTCCCCCACCGCCCTCGTCGCGCTCGCGCTGCTCAAGTCCGGATACAAGCTCTCCAAGAACTCCGCCAAGGTCGTCGAGGGCTTCCTCGGCCTGCAGGTCCACAAGGGCTTCCGCAACGGCGTCGACGCGCTTGGGGTCGTCGTCAAGGTCGCCGTCATCGCCTCCGAGGTCGCCGTCTGGGTCGGCGGCCGCTTCTGGGGCGCCGACGATGGGCGCGGCCGCTCCGTGCGCTTCCTTGGCTTCACCAGGACGACTACCTTGGTCCTAGCCAGGTCTGCAAAATCTGAAGCCCGGGTTGTGCTCTTCAATCCTGGAACTGTCGTCGAGATGGACGACGAGGGGTGCTGGTTGGAGGAGGAGGAGGCGCACTCCCTGTTGCTCTGCCTCGCGGTGCCCCTACCTTGCCTGCCTGAAATGGCCAAATTAGTGAGTTAGTTGCAATTAGCACACAACTGTTGAACAGTTGCTTATTTCATCTGATGTTGTATGTAGTCACGTACGTACGCTTTTCAATTTTGATCCAGTGCTTGCTTCCTAGCTCATGTGTGTCAGTTTTTCAGTTAGTTGCTACTCCTTGTGCATCACCCCTCAACCAACAAGTAAAAGTAAATAAATTCGGTGGTTTATGCTCACTCCCTGTCTCCATATACCTTTTCAGTTAGCTGTTACTGTACTTCTCTGATTTTATATTGAGTTTGGGAATTTGCTTTTGCTGATAGTTTTAATGATGTAGAGAATTTCTATATGACAATGCTTCCACCTTCCAGTTTCACTTCTGGAGGCGAGGGTGTTTCCGTTTAACTTGAGATATTTAAATTATTTATGGTCAGGTTGGAACTTTTGCTGGAACCTTAGTGGCAGTGTTTCAATTGCAGAAAGAATGAAAAATTAATGCATAAATTAGGATTTTCCCTGTTAACCAACTGCGGATTTTCTATATGTTTATGTTCTGCTGTCAAGAAGACAAGAACCTCTCACCACACTCTTAGCGTTACTGGGTACATGATGTAAAATTAGCGCCCATTGTTGTGTGTACTTCACCTTTGAGTACTACTACAACTTTTTTTTGAAGTACAACATGTATCTGAAATGAATTATAAGTTTATAACTGCAATGTTTGTTATTTCTTTATCCTGGGCCTGTACAATCGGCCTGGTGTTAGATAGGCTTTTGGGTTCTCCCTTGTAACCAACCCGATCTACAAGGGTTCGGCCTAGAATAGTTCAGAATCCTCTAGGAGGATCTCCTCCGCCCCGTTAGTTTTTCTCATTTTCTGCGGTGCTCATGATGGATGAGCAATTATTTTTAAGATAGAGTTGCTCTCTTTTTGCCACTAACTAAAATATGGAGTTCTTGGCCTAATTGGTTATAAGTCCATTTTGCCTTTTGCTTATAATTCATATGAATCCAACCGCATTATATGAGTCCTGCATTTCTGCTATCCAATTGTGATGTGCATAAGCTTCCACGTACAAATGATCTGTGATGCACTAATTGCTTATGATCAGCAACATGATCATGTTAACAAATGCCTTGTGCATTTCCAGTCACATTTTCAGTATTTGATTACATATGTGATTATACTTAAAATGGCAGAAGTTTCTGAGCTGCAACTCTCATTTTAATTTCTCCTATATCGTACTGGATTCTAATTTGTCAATCTTCTTGACATATGGCCAGATGTTACTGATTCTCTATACTGGAGTGTTATTCAGATTTTTTACATTGTCCAAAGTTGCCTTACTTCCACGCCTTGTTCTCCCGTGAATACTGTTATTATGTACACCAAGTGGGGAGACCTTAGAATGGCGAATAGTTTGGGCAACTCTTGATACTGTTTATTATGACAAGGAGACAATTCTATTTTTACAAATCACTGCTCTGGAGACTCTAACTAACACACTCACTGTTAAGAACGGCAAAAGGTGAGAACAGATTGATACAATACACCAACTCTACAATAACTTGAACTAAAAGCACTTCTCCTGTGACAGAACCTGTAAAGCTGTAGCCTTATTTTACTAGGATCAAGGGGAAACTAGGGATTATGGTTGCACAACTAAAAGCAGAACACAGACTTTAGTTTGTGCAGGTGTGGTAATCATATCCATGATTCAATGGTACAATTATACTTATAGCTGTAGTTGTTTATCCCACTCAAATGTGCCAGAATATCGGATGAGTCAAGCATGTCTTCTCCATCTGCACCCTCCTGAGAAAATACAAGCATGAACTTAGTTTAGAAAATTACACGATTGCATTATCTCTTATTACTGACTGAATGGATCAATGTAAAAGATGACTTGATGAGTACATGACCATATTTTATGCGTGATCATTGAATAAACTGGGCTGTTTCTGGTAAGATAAGACAGTGTAATATACTAGAAGACTTACAATATGTCCATACTGTTCATGATTTTGGGAGCTTGATCTTGTTGCTTCACAAAGTTCCTCGTTCTTTGCAAACCTTCCACGGACACGGGGCCTGCTATCTGCCAAAGTTTTTCTGCAAGCATACTGCATTTTGTTGCGTGTCATCAGAATTGAACTGGTAAGATGGCTATGCAAGCAGTGCTTTGTCTGAGATGCTCCATATTACCTTTATTTTCTTGCTGAAGTTCCTCTCATTCCTTTTCTTTATGTACCTGTGAATCTTTTCCTTCCTCTGTTCAGCTGAAAGACGCACAACTTTGAAGGTAGAATCTTCTAAGCCTGAGATTTCTGTTGGAGGTAATGTTGGTGGGCTCCCGTTGCATCCATTTAGCAGGTCTTGGTTGTTCCCCCCATTCTGTTTAGAGATAAGAGAGATTTCAAATATCATTTGTATGCTAATTTTTTAGTTAAGCACTTTTCTTTTACCGGTGCTGCATGGAAGTTTGGTACTATCGTAGTTAAGCAGTATGATATTACTTGATTGTTAGGTTCCGGATGTTACCTGCATCTCTGTAGTGTTGCTATAAGCCCCCTTCATGGAATCGGTATCGCTATATGTTCTGGTCAGTCCTTCGCCTTCCATCATCCTCTGGTACTCACCGATGTCACTCATATCTAACACCACCATACCATTGCTATTAGCAGTATTACCATTGAAGAATCCTACTTTTGATGCCTCTGTGTTGTAACTCGGGACCATTGCTCCTGTTTGCGGATACAGGGCACCATCCAGGCTCATGTACCCTCTGGCTAGTGCCGCCGTGAGGCACTCTTCATCATACCCTGGAGCAAGAGGCATTGAGATTGGTGCAGTGCTACTCATTTGCATTGCCAGCAAGGGTTCAGCTGTACTCTGGGGAAGCCGTGGTTGGCCGAATTGCTCTATGCTGGCCTCTCCAGTCGCAGCTTGATAGTATCCTGGTGCTGCAAGTGTCTCGTTGATTGGGGGAATGAGCTTGGTATCAGGGCAAGCGTTTTGCTCTTCCTCAAGTAGGGCCGCCAGAGTAGAGTCAAAGCAAGGTAACGGGGAGAAGGGCATTTCTGGGATGTCATCGCTGTAGCTGCAGAGAGGAGGGGTGGCAGTGGAGGAGGATGAAACATCCTCTGAGGAGGCTGCAAATGGGCCGGAGGTAGAGGTCACTGCAGCAAGGAGGTTATCACCCAGGCCGTCATCACAGAAATCAAGTATGTGAGCAGCTATGGGGCTTGAGATGCCCTCCTGTAAATTTCAAAGGTGAAAAAACATGTGAGTACATTTTACCACACAACTTCTATTCTAATAAGAAATATTGTGATAACATCATTTTGTATCAGTAAAGTCATGTATGTTCTTCGAGTACCAAGGTTGACAAGCATACACGACGTTATGGCTTAAATATTGTTTATGTAGTTAACCGAGAAAGCAGTACTTTTTGTAAAATAATGAAAAGAATAAAGAGAGGATCAAAGACTGTATCATATATGCCCATCTGCCCTCTTCCGGATATAGTTACTGTTCTGTTTGAAGAGAAATCATCAAAGAATATTGTGAGCAAAAGCAACTCAAAAGTGTGGACATAAAAAGGTTGTGAAGATTAAGATGAAATTTTATTCTAAAAAAAGGAATAAGAAGGAAGATCTAAGAAACAAAAACACTGGGATTTTGTGTAATTATAGTCTGGTACTTCCTCAGGTTCAGAATTGAAAGATTTCATCTCGATTTGGTGCTTTTGAATTCTGATTTCTGCATTGAAAGATTCCACCTAAGATTATTGTATCGTACATGCAGTTATCACCCAAGGAACAAGCATCGACAAGGTACCAGGAAGATGACATCATGAAACATTTTCAGAGCAATTGAAAATGCTTGGTTTTTGTCCTGGAGCATGTTTCTACATACGAAAAAGAATTAAGCAAGATCTGTGTCTGAGAATCAATTACGGTGATGCAATCGTCGTCGGGGAGCATAGTCGGTCCTCAACAGCGACGACCGGATTGTCTCGGCGCTGCAGCTTGTCGGATCAAATTCCTTGGAACTGTTGTGTTGGTTCTCCAGAAGAGAGATGGTTCCGGACGTACGGAGCGGGGAAAGATGGAATCACGATACGGCGAGGAAGATGGGTTATGGCCTTGCGGGAAGAGGAGGAAAGAAGAAGCCTGTTTCTCCATGCAGATGCAGAGAAATGACCTTTTATAGGGTGGCGTCCATGCAAATCAGACGCCGGGAATTTCTGTGCTGCAGATGCTATTCTTGCGCGGGGTGTCTTATTTCTGCATCAACGGCTGGGATAGTAATATGGTCGTCTCTGATCATTTGACCATGGCGGGTTCCTGATATTAGCCATTTGACCGTACCACTCTGACCCTTGCCATGCATGCAAACCTATGTTTATAAAATCTGGACGAGATACATGCATATGCACATATATTTATACTTTAATAAATAATTGGCTTTGTACAATCTGTTATCTTGGAGATTTTACTTTATGACTGATAAATGATAATTTTTATTGACATTTGCAGATGAAATAGAAGCTTAATCCTGGGATTATACGGATTGATCTGGAAGTATCGTGTTCCGTGGGTTGTGTCATGCACGGACGGATGAGAGATATAGATACCGGTGAACAAAGTGCAAGATATGCTGTGGACGTCCTGTCTATGCATGCATAGTGGGAGCGTAATTTGGCTTCTGACTGACATGTCATGGATTGTAGATGTGCACCTGCTGCTTGGGCTGTGTCGAAACTTTGGAAGAGGCTTTACCAGGCAAGAAAAGGACGCCAAGTCATGGCTAGAGCTGTGGATGCTTAAAGAAAGAACTTATGCCCGTGTTTCCAATCTGGAATGCAGAATCTTGAGCAAGTGTACTATGTCAATTCTCGAGGTACGTACTTCTGATTGCTTCGTCCTCAAACAAATATCGGACTTTTCAAGTAATGAATAAAGAAAATCAAGAAGCTAAACAAGCATTTCATACCAGTATATAATGTGCTCAATTTCAGTGTATATCGAGTTTTTTGTTGTCGTAAACAGTTTAATGATGCAAAAAATGATTTTAAACCTGAAACGAAACAAAGTAGGCAACGCAAGCGAGATGGATCATATATGCCGTCCTTGCATGAAAGCATGCCGCGCGCAACGGATCAAAACCGAGAGCAAGTTAAAGGTTGAAGGGATATTGGTGTTCTTACAATGCGTAGCTGCTCGTCTGGCTGCGGCGCCGGCGCGTCCTCCTCAAAGAACATCCTCATCATTAGTGCTATGAAGAAGGGGCTGGAGATGTGGAAGTCTAGCAGTGAATTGAAGATAGCTAGGAAAGTGGGAGGTGGGTGCTGCGTATATATAGCCGAGCCGAGGGCAGGAGGAAGAAGAAGAAGGGTGAAAAGGGAGTCGCCTAGCCTAGCGTAGGTACGTGCTAGGTAGGCTAAAGCTAGCCATGGCGCCGGAGCCGGCCCCGTCATTTATAGGGGAACCGCCTCCCATTTTTGGTCGGGCCAACGCAACTCAACGGCCAAAGCTGATATATATCATTAGCTAGGCTAGCGGAAGCAGTTGAATCAATTAACCATGCATCCGAGGTATAGCTAGCTAAACCCTTCTGTCTCCATCGTAAATAGGCCCTGCCTGAGCTCCACGGAACTCGAAACTGCCAATGATTTGCGTCCTGCGTACAAACCTTTTGTCCTTCAATGATTATCTATCAGGATGATATATAGTAGTAGGTAATCCATCTATATGATTACCTATAATAATAATAATAATCATAATAATCTGGATGATGGTACTAGGTGACGGCCGGGCAGAAGCGAGTTTGAGTTGATTATTATTACTGTTGTGATTAGGCGTGACGGAGGCCAGTAAAGAAGGTATCGAGGAGATGGAGTTAGCGGTTGGATCGACAATGTAGTTGTCGCCGAATAGAATCCGGTCGAGTGGCTGTCCCCTTTGGGTCACCTCATGTCAGCCTACCCACGGCCCCTACGCTACGTAGCCAGTGTAAGCTGTAGCTCGACGACACATGTATCTTGAGCTTCAAGGATCGACGAGCTTTCCTTTCACCTTGTCGAGTTGGTTAAAGGCGACTGTAAAACCTCGAGATCGTACGGGCTAGCTCTGTAGCTTAGCTAGCTAGCCCCGGCCTCTGCAGCGTGAGGAGATTTACGTACCGGATCCCAACATACATATCGGGCATCCATGGATCGCGTGACAGGTGATTCCCATCGAGATCTCGCGTCGGGGGCCGGAGATCTTCCATTTCACCACTGCACTGCACACCGGCCCAGAGCCGCCGTCCAACTTGGTTGGGTTTGGCTCGGCGCACAAATTCTCAGCTTGCATGCTGCCTGCTTGTCACCACGCCGTACCGGTCTCGATCCAACGGCAGCCAAGTAGGTCCGGCCGGCCGGCCGTGTCCTCGTCGATCTCGTATACTCTACTATTCGCGTGCAACGGCTGGTCGACAGGTGCCGCCGCACGAACAGGGTTTGGATTCTGCTGCACGATCATGTTGCGTTGCGTTGCGTCCGTATCACCGAAATTCTACTTGGAGCCTAGACACGGTCACGGGTATCTAACTAAAAACGACGGGCACCTGCTTGTTCGCGGTACGTACACACACCCGACAGCAGCTTTGCATGGTCAACAGCTAGCTAGCTAGCAGCCTCGTGATCATGATCGAATAAAATGTGGCAATGGTTACCGGTTCCAAGTACGTGCCGTCCTCTCCTCTCCTTTTTTTTTTTTTT
>LR738713.1:834787324-834812324 GCA_902687465.1 Secale cereale
CCTTATTCTGGCTTAGCCTTGCTTAAACAGAAGAGGCTTGGTTAGCATCCTTTCTATCAGGTGCTGTTCTTTGCTACCAACAATTCTTTAAGTACGCGGTGAAGTAAATAATAGTGCACTTGCTGACAGTAGAACCCCCAAGAAATATCACAGTATAGGCCGATATCTTTGTGCAATGTCATTTACAAGCTATGCTCCAAAGTCTTGGCAAATAGGCTGAGAGAAGTACTGGATGAGATCATTTCCGAGGACTTATTAAATAGGGGTGCTTTTTCTACGAATATAATCAATTCCATAATGCTATCCGCTTTGACGAAGCAAATCAGATGACGGGCGATCTACGCCTCGAAAAGGAGAAGAAGTGGTTCTCGATACTGAGCAAAAAGTCACTTTCGATGCAGAAAGTAGGAAACCAAGGAAGCAGGCATTGGCAAAGAGTGAATCTTTATCCGATCCTATAATGGCTCAATCCGATCCAACAACGGTACTTCCAAAGGCTCCTTGGCTAAGAAAAATAATAGTTGTATTGGCAAGGCATGAAAGGGATTTTCTAATGCTATCCGAAGACGAATGGGAATACGGAACCGGAAGCCGTAGCCCAGAACCTTTAGCTTGAGCGGAAGGGGAGGAAACCGGCTATTCGAACTGGCGGGTGGGTGGATACCCTAGTGCTTATTGCTTTGTCGGAGCAGGGGCGGAGAGGGATTCATTAGTTTGACAACACAAGGGTGTCATGTGGAGAAAGAGAATTGAACTATTCTCCGGGTACTGGTACCGCTTAAGCCCAAGCAAGTGAAGAAATCCTGTAAGATGGACTTGATTTACTTTCCTTTCCAAGACCTATACCATATGGTTTGGGTATACCACTATCACCTATCGAAATGAAACACTAACCTGCCCACGACCCCCTATACCGGATACCTTTGCTTTGAAACCAATGACTAGTAGAGGATTTCGAGGAACAACAGCAAAGGGAAATAGGGATGGGCTTTCCTCGGATTAGTATTCGGATTTCGCTGGTCTTGCCAATGGTTGTTATTCAAAAGAAGGGTTCGCACCGGCAAAGAAGAATATATTTTCTAGTTGTAGCTTTCGAGGAGAAGAAGGATTGAATCAAAGGGCTCGGTTTCTGCTCCTCGGCAAAGTCAATTCAATAGGAATCCGAATCCTAAAATCTCTGGACGTAAACACCTGTCTGATCCGCGTAAGTATGAACGCTGGTTTCTCCGAGCTGTTTCAACACCTCTAAGATCTCACCTATTCCTAACCCTTCAGTTCTGGGGTACTCCTGGCAGTAAGTGATAACACGTATGACACGCTGTGAACCCTCTGATAAGACAGCTATCCTTATATTATAAGCAACCTGCTCCTACTAACTTCTTGTTACATAGTTCTCCTACATCCCTGTTTACAGCTTTCAAGTCTTGTTCCTCAATCTACTTCCAGCATCCTGTTTCTCCAACTACAGGTACGAGGGATGCCAACCGCTTTCTTTGCTTTATCAAACAACTCCTCAACCTGTTTATAGCTTCCTCCCAGCTACAACCTGCTTCTTGCACCCGATCCCTGAGTCCTACTTCCTTGTTCCCATTAACAAAACCCTTTTTCTTCTTGTTCTTTGTCATAACGCCTATTCCGGGGCGAGTACTACTTTTTTTTTACAAAATGAATTTACAAGCAGATGATTTTCCGACCCTGACTACCAATTCCCCGACTACCTCTCTGGCTTATCAATCTAGCAAGCATAGGAAATCCTATTTCGGTAATCTTACCAAACAAGCAACGGATTGAGCAACTAGCGCGAAAGCCGTTGCGCGTTAGCGCATCCGTTTTCTTGCTTGGATACAAAAAGAAAAGGAAGGTTGATTGGAACTGAAAAGAACAAACAGGCAGGCATGCTTTCAATCTGTTGGCTAGAATTTGAGAAATGCACTTGTCAAGAGTACTCTAACAATCGACGTCTCCCATCTTCTCAGGATTAAGCACTTATCTATTATGGAAATTGTCCGCTATCTGCACCTTACTCTTACTTTACTATTACGGATTTGGAAGTGGGAAAGCCAACCTGGGCTTTTGAAGATCACTCTTGCCCGTTCCGTTCATAATTGCTTAAAAGGAGAAGTCCAAATAGTGGCTGCGGAAAAGTCAATTCTATCATTTTTAGAAAGTTCGAGAAAGGTCATGCACGAAAAGAAAGAATCAAGGAAAGAACTTACTTTGATACGAAAGAAAGACTGAATCTGACTATCCCAATTCAGGAAGAAGGAAATTGCCGGTTGGGTTAGTCCAACCAAGAAAGAAATGGGATTCTTTGGGCATTGCTTGGGCCGACTTCAGTACGGCTATCTCTAAAGATCTATCACTGCACACTTGAGAGATCTCTGTCTCCAGCCAATCAAAGCGTCTATAGCAGCTCCGCCGCTTTCTTTTTATGAAGCGGCTTTCTCAATACGAAAGAAAAGGCCTAGCTTGCATACAAGTTTATGCAAATAGCATGACATTGGCTGTTGCTTGCCATATTGGACTGATGCAGCAAACAAAAAGGAAGACTAGTTTCAGCGAAGGCAGGATGTTTTCCAATGTGCCAGTTCCTTCCCAATCGTCACTCCAAAAAGTAGAGTCACCAACACGCCAGTCCCCTACGTAGTGGAGGATAGGCCGTTTCGGAAAGTGACCGATCCCTTTTTTGCGGTGGAGACAGATTCTCTATGTATTCATAGTCCTGTGTTGCTTCAAGATAGATGGTTGGCTAAGCCATTAGGTTGGATTATTCCCAACTTTCTGCCATCCTTCCTTTTGCTTTGATTAGCTGTTGTCATGCAATAAGTTGTGAGTGGTTCGAATGGTTCTCGACATGAACCCTAAGGCGTAAGCCCGCTGTTTTGATAGGATAGGATGGTGCTGGAACTGGATTCTTGCAGCGTCAGTAGGCTCAAAGGGAAGGAATAGAACTTGTTTGGCTGTTCGACCCGCGTCGGTTGTTGATATTGGATGAGATAGCTCGAGAAGGGAACAAAGAATTCCAACTGGCTGTGGCGAGCGCTCTCCTACTGTTAGTGGCTTAGCTTCGGGGCTCGACTCCTCGATGGAATAAAGATAGAGCTATTAACCCATACGCCCTCTTGTTTAAGGTTTCATAGTTTAGGCAACTACAATTCTTGTTTGTATTAGAATGCATAGTTGTTTGAAACTAAAGGAAAGGAATGCTGATTCGAATAGGGATAGGTGATATCTTTGATAGGTCCCCGGTTGTTAGATTGAGGGAAAACCTAGTGTTAGATTAAGGATTCCCCTGATCAAAAGCAGATTTCGTTGAGAAGATGTCATGGTTGTCGAGGATCCAAAGTAGTTTATCTTTCTCACCAGCAAAGCATAGAATATGGAACAAAGAAATGGTGTATAATACCCGTATTCCAATAATAAATCACTTAATCTGCTGCCCATGTTGAAAAACCTCTTACTTGAATGAGCTATGGTACTGGCGTACCTCTCAAGTTGTGCCCCGAGGCCAGTTCATCATCTTGATCTTTTGGTTAGTACGAACGATGAAGCAGCAGATACCGGGGTTCTTGCTTGCCTTGTCTCTGACTGCGACTTGCCTAGGTATCCACCTTAGGCGCCGCTCTCTTGTTTCACTCACAATTCCGTAGTTGACTGAGCAATTTCGTCATTTCCAAAAGTGCACTTCGTTTTTCACTGGCTCGGGCGTACCCCGACCGAAGGGAGTGAAATCGGTGCCTTTTCTTTCCCATGCAAATTCATATGGCACTTCCCACAAGCAAGGGATGAGCAGGAGAAGGAAAGATTTATGAATATCTATTGCTTCGAGACTCCACTCACCATGTCAGTAAACCTTATAACAGTTATGGCAGGCAGGAGGTGATAAGAAAGTAATTGTAAACAGCCATCCAATTGATAATATTTCCTACGGAAAGATCTGGGCTTGCATACGTTTTCGAGTAACCCAGAATGAATGCATTCTTCTTTACTACCATTATAACCATCGGTAAGCCGATCTATCGTCAAGGGTCCCTATCGCCAATTCTCGCCATTAGAAATAGGCCTTAGAATCGCATCCTTTTTTCTCTTAGTAGAAGTCCCATATCTGTCTCATCGATCTGGATATAACGCATTGCTCGAGCAAAACATCTTCCTTTTGCGGAAGGATCGGCAGGTATGAGGGACACATATTTGAAGCCCTCGGACACAGGCTCATTAGGAAAGAATTTACACTTTTGGCCTTCATCATCAGGCCTAGGCCTTAGGTTTACCTTGCTCTAGCGCAGTCATATCCAAATTCAAGATCAATCGGAGAAGCTGGCCCTTCGCCTCGAGGAAATCCCTCTGGAGATTCAACATACCCGGAACTGGCAGATACTAAAGACTAAAGTCAATGGCATTCGGTTGGATAATCTACTTCGACTTCGCTATGAGGCTTTTATTCTGAGTATAGAAACGGCATCGGCATAGGAAATCGTACATCAACAACTCAAACGGAGGTTCTAGAAGAGCTACCCACTGGCATACTCCCTTTTCGCCAAGGAGTTCAGCTTGCACAGAGCTAGAGGAGAGAAACGTCCAACGCTGGCAAGTCATCACTTTCGTCTTCTTTAGTGCGCTCTAGCCCAAAGACTTCTGCTTATCCATATTCATGGAATTGTTCTTCGCGGAGTTCAGAAATATCAGGATACCGAGGGCTTCCTTCTCTACGAGCTGTTTACCCATTTCAACCAAAATGAGACATAAAAAAAAGGTATCCACGGTCTCCCGCCGCTTGCATATGCCCCTTCTTTGGAAGTTGCTGGCCCTGGTCCAAAGGATAAAGTGAAAGTGGAGGGTGAATCACCAGAAGCTGGATAGAAGTTCCCCAACTGAGGCGCATTGACCACTACGTCTCCTATTCGAGATAGGCTGCTCACTTCGGTTGATCATCAACAACTTCAAAAGTACGAGATAGCTCAGTCTTTCTCACGAGGTGGATTCGAACCAATTGATTTATCCTCCTCATTAGGACATGGGGGAGATACAGAACCTCCCTCGAGAGGCTTGTTTCCCTGCAACTATGTCATTAACCCAACTTGGGGAGAGGTCGGAAGAAACCAAAAGTTAGAGCTCGACGGCTAAGATCTTAGATCTTCTGATTAGAACCTGATAGGATTCAAGGTTAGAACCAGAATAGTTAACCAAACCAATGGAATAGGTGTAGGCTGTTTGATCGTTTCCTTTTCTTGTAGATAGCTGTACTAGTGGCAGTTCTATACACTAAATATTCTATACATTAAATATTCTAGAAAGGGTTGCGTGAGCTTATCAACTTCGTTACATAGTGAATTGTATAAAGGTTACATAGTGAATTGAATAAAGGAATGAAGGAGACCTAGTAAAGTAAACCTAATAGGTGGTCATAGGCCTTAAAGCAAGGAAAGTTTCAATAGGCTTTTGAATAGGCTTGGATTTCACTCACTGGATCAGAGAAAAGCCTGGGCTTTCGTAAAAGCTCATAGGCACAGGCATTCACTCACCGGGTTTTGATAAGTTTGTTTGCACTTTCTGTGGCGTACCACTTTTGTCGATAGCCTTTTATGCTTGCTTCTTTCAAAAAACGGAATGGGTTCATTCACAAGTAGAAAGCAAAACAAGCATCGGAAGGGGGGAAAGCTACTTATTGTGGTTTTTTCCTAAACTCGTAACGTAACTAGAATAGTGAAGTCTCTTTCGGACAAGCAGAACAAGCATATGGAATTGGTTCACTGGCTTGCTTGTCTATAAATTTCTTTACTTACTGCTTAATAAGAGAGTAAGCTATGTCTCCAGTCCTTTTCTTGGGACTGGCTAGGAAAGAACAAGATGCCCTAGCCCAAAATCAAACATGGGTTCTAGCTCCTTACACCGACTCCAAAAACATTATGGGATTTCAATTGGTATACAAGATTCAAAAGAAAGCGGATGTTTCTATTGAAGAAGAAATTAGTATCCAAATTGGAAGAGAAAAGGTTCTGTAACCTACATATACCATATGGGAACACATTACACCACAAGGAAAATGCCACTTGAGGTACATGTATGCATCCACTTCATCGGATGATCCAACGCAAAAAGTATGATATTTCTATTCTCTAGCGCTCGTCATATAGAAAAGGTATCTAGCTCGTCCCTCTAGCGCTCGTAAAAGAAATCCTTCTTGTCCGAGAAGGCAACAACCATTTCATTTCTTTAACCCGGATTGCATTATTGAATTGATTTACTACGTCGTGTACTACGTATTGGTTCGCGAATGCGTTGCTTGAAGGAAGGAAGCAGCTTTAGAGGAGGGATGCCGTCAAAGGGGTATGCCGGATTTTTTATATGCTAAAGATACCGGTTCAATATGTCATTTCCGAAATCGAGGACCAGGAGGACAACTCAAGCACCAAAGACAAAGGTATCACTCGTAAAAGGAGCTCGCATCGTAGTACTAGCTCTTGCGTTAGGTGAAATCCAGCGTTAGGTAGGATAGGCAGGTATTCTAGGGATATGCTCATCCGCTGCCCGCGTAAGGTTCATATATGTCCAAGGACAATGGTATAAGGTTCGCATCTTCCCAAAGCCGAAGAACTTCTTTGAACTACAGCCAAGGCAAATCTCTAGTATTGGTATCGGGGGCCGGTGTCTAGGGATGGGAGCCGTCAAAAGGAAAGGCGAGAAGCCCTGGCTTTGATGACATCCCGACCTGTAGAAAAAGGATCAAGCAGAAGGAAGGAAGATCTGCTAAAGATTTTGATGCCTCAGTCCTTTGGTTTACGATTCGGTCCCCTACGGTTGGATGGGAGCTCGCCCTCCTGCTCGTTCGGTGAGATGGGAACCTTCCGAATGATAAGATCAAGAATGAGCTGCGACAGCCGAAAGGTCTCATTCGCTGGGATCGGATAGTCAATCCTCTTGTCCCAAGGGCGAGTCGGATCCACTCCCTGGAATAGAAACGAGATCTCGACACAGATACGTTCTTTTTCAAATAAGCTAGCACCATCTTACTTTTCTTTCGGCAGAAGCACCAGCTATACCGATTGGAATTCCTATTTGATATTTGAAGCAGCGAGCTATCATTTCTTTTTGATATGATGATTCGAAGATCCGATTGCATTTCCTTTGTCTACTCGGGGAAGCCTGTCAACTCGTATTCTTTCACGCGTCACTTATTCCAATGTATTACTTATTTCCAATCCAGCCCAATCGTTTAGGAACTCGTGCTCCCTTTGCCATGTAGAGTCACTGATTCCATCCAGTAACCCAGTCCTTCTTTCTTTTTCCTCACGCGTCCTTACTTGCCAGCAGTCAGCAGCCAGGTCAATCCGAACTTGGATACGGTTTCCTCACTATTTCTTTTCATTTCTTGTTTGCTTCCTCAAAGGGCTCCGCCCGCATATAGAATACGAGTGTTAAGACTAGAGTAGGAGACTTTATTTTCTTTCACTTCAACAACTTCTTGGGCTTTTGGGCGAGTAAGATATGGGTCAGTAGGATCAGGATAGGATCAGGTAACTGCTTATTTGCCGCTATAAAAGGACTTGCCGCAGATCTACGTGCAACGAATTCTGGTTTTCAGTCAAGTAAAAAAGCCCAGGTCGGGTAGTTCCAAAGGCCTTGTTTCTTGTGTGTGAGAACTACGCCCTTGCTAGGGAAACTTATGAAATAGTGCCTCTCGCTTTTTGATAAAGGTAAAAAAAAAGAAGGATGGAAAGTAGGGGGGTGAGACGGTCTCGGGCATTAGGCGAATCCAAAGGCATGGGTGGACAAAACCAAGATAAGGGTAAGTAAAACTTAATATTAATGAAGCTTTCTGTTCTGAGCAGGAAGAAGGAGCAACTGGAGCAGTTGTCCGAGACGAACATGGAGCGTTCCTGGGTGCAAGTAACAGCAAGATCCCACATGTCGGCTCGGCAGCTATGGCAGAAGCAAGGGCGCTTAAAGATGGTCTCATCCTTGCTGGGAGAACCTGGTGTTCAAAGCTGATCGTGAATTTCGATTGTATGGAGGTCGTCAATACCATGCAGGAGGGCTGGGTCCCTCTCCGTTAGGAGAAAGATTAGCAGCTTGTCCTAGTTTTGACTCGCGAAAGCCCTTTTTGAGCTTAAGGCGCAAGCCGTTTATTAAGCTATTCTATCTCAAAATCTAAGGATCATTCTTTCCCTTGCCTTTTTTTTCGTTTCTAAAAAGATAAGAATCGGTCGGGGAAGCTGGAAGAGGCAAAGGCGTCGGTACGCTACTGAACCCAGCGGTTAATGGGATGGACAAACGCTTACTCACGACTTGGCTCTTTGAATCTCATTTTGTCGTAGAGAGAGGAATCCGCAGATCGAGAGAAACTGACACAACCTTTTCTTTTACAAGACCATCTTATTGATTTTGATACATTCCAACGGATAATGGAAATCGAAGCTATTTGATGTCTGACTCAGGCAAAAAGAAAGAAGAGAACGAAAGGATAACAGAACTTTGTATTTGGTAACTCTCCTGTAGTTATGTTTAACCTTGAATGCAATTTATAAATTCGACAGCAATAGTCCCTCGGACTCGAAAAGTAATAACGAAAATGGCTAATCCAATAGCAGATTCCGCAGTTGCCACTGTTGGAACTAATGAAGCAAATGATTGACCCATCATATCATCCAAAGAAACAGAAAATACCAACGTACGGAAAAATCTTCATACTTCACCATCATCATCGATGATGAACGTGGAAGGCAACTCTCCCTTACGCACCCTTTGTTCAACCTTTACCCATTCCAAAGCTCGAAGGTAGTATCGAGAGCTTCGTCCATCGCGCCGAAGGCCCTCGCGTACAACCCACAGCTTGTCTGGGTCATGGAGGTCCTCCTCCTTATGGAGGAGGGTTGCTGCTGCCAGATCCTCGGCGTTTTCCTGCCCCAACTGATGGCTCCAGAGCGAGGTAGCATCGAGGCTTCTTAAAAGAGCCGCAATACGGTGATGGTATTCCGAAACCAGGGAGAGGCGCGTTTCTTCCTCCATCGTGAGGGGGGGGGGCAGATTATTTACAGGAGCCCCCCTCCCCGCGGGAGGAATTGCGCAACAGCACGTTGTAAGTCATCGTCGCACATCAGAGTCAGTGAAATCCCCGTGGTAGGCGCACTAGCCCCGCTATATTCGGAAGCGAAGGCGAGTGCTTCTGTCGGAAATAAAAGAGAGGATAAGTCCAGGAGAAAGACGAAGAACCTTAGCGTGACAAAGTACAAGGATATCATACAAATCAGAGTCTTAACTAGAATTGGCAAATAAAAATAATAGAAAATATAGATCGTTTTATAGAACACTGTTGACATAATAAGAATATTTTGTCTATTAAGGAGGATTCCCCGAATACCTAAAATAGAGATGATCATAGAAAAAGTGAAATATTTGATAGGATCCGTTTCAGAAACATGGAATGTCAGAGAAATTCAAATTATGTAAGGTTGAGAAAAAAGTCCTGCGTAGAGTCCACGGGGAGCCTTTTTAGATTTGATCTCCAGTCAAACTAAGACAGGAGCTTGAAGCCACTACTCTAGAACCGGAAGAAGCCTAACTTCTGCATTTTTATACGATTTTCTGACTCTCATTTGCCTTTAATTGAAATATGATAATCTTCGATTGGTAGAAGTGAGTCCGGATCTCCCTCTTTTCCACTAAACCATTTCATTTCTATATGAAAATAAGAGATGCTTCTAGGGACAATCAAGATCACTAGGAAAGAGCTGAGTTAAAGTGGCACTCACTTGATTAAAGGGTTTCGTGTGTACTGACTGATCTAAGTGCAGAACCATTCAAGAAACGTAATTGAAAGAAAGAAAGAGCGCTATTCTTCTTTAGTTAGGTACTGCCATCAATGAGTTTGCTAAGAAAGACCCCGGTGGAATATTTGGCCTGCTTACTAACTTATAGGCTTCAGAGGGGACCCTTTCTCGCCCAGCCCTACCTACAGGGAGTGTAGGATTTCGTTCGCAACTCTTTTTCCTAGAAATCTCAATCCAGCGAGTCACTACTCTTTTTCTCAAACAAGAAGCTGACAAAGAGATCCATCCATTTGATTTTCCCAAGAGACTGGTTTGATTCCACCAGAGTCTCTCTTAGCGCATAAGTAGAAATTCATTCTGATTAGCATGAAAACCATTATGCAAGATATTAAGAAATTCTTTAAATAAGTCATCATTCATTAGCGCGTAAGAGCATTCATTCTATCAACGATATTTCTCGAACTGGCGCACTTCCTGTAGAGAGGAAAGTAGGAGATTTCTCGTAAGGATTATACGTGATTTTCCCATTATGTGAGCGTGCATTTCCCCAATCATTAAGAATTGGGCCTTGGGAAGAAAAACTAGTTCTATGTCAATTCTACAGCCAGAGAAAGAGGGAATGAATGATCGGTCTCGTTCTGGATCTCTTTCCTTGCGCCCTAGTCCATTCCATCTATCTTGACTGCAACTTGGATTCTTTCTTGACTGCTATTTGGATTGGTAGTCCGTCAAATCTCTAAGCAGGTGGCTAGAAAACCTTCCGGAATAGGAGGAATATCAGATAGTTTCTCATCAGGAATGGAATTCGGTTTTCAATCTGGTCACACATGACTCTTGCCCTAAAGCAATTTCTTGATTAGGAGCAGTGGGTGGCCCATAGAAAGGAATGCCTGCCTATCCATAGCTGGGCAAATTGCTGCATATTCAAGTCACCCAATTTTCTTCTCTTGCACTATGTCTATTGGAATGGACCCTTGATTCTCCAGCAGATCCTCCTGGTATGGAAGGATATCATCCACAAAACAGATTGCGGAAAATGCCATCCAAGTTCGCAAAGGAGCGGTCTTCCTAATCTCTCTTTTGTTTGTGGGAATCTCTAGTGAGACCTGTGATAGAAGGGGTAAAGGTGAATTTCAGTCCTCTTTCTCTCGGAAATATATGCCACATGCCAGTGATCGATCTCTCTCAAGCTAGGTATCGGTGAAGTCCGTCATTGAATTGAAGTGGTAGAGTGGTAAGTGGGCGTACGGTCTATGGATTTCCTATCAGTGGCATTAGTTCCTTCTCTAGATAGATGGCTATTGAGCTTCTCATTCGTGAGAGTCATGCGCCGGATCAAGGGCTCTCTCATCTCCTATTTGGAAATGTATAGGTTCTGTATGTAAGTGGCCAGTGCCCGCGGGTAAAGGCTGATCATCAAAAGTCATCTAATCCATCTAAGTGCCGGTATTGCCCAGTGCTTGACTGGAGTTGTCATGATACCCGGATACTCACCTCACTATACGCCAATTCAGGGAAAGGTCATGCTGGGAAGCTTCCTTGAAAGATAGTCTCAACACTCTCGATGAGAAACGAGAACCCAGCCAACGAAGGTTTATGCATATATTGGTCCGCATCCAGAGGAAGTCAAGGTTTCCAGATGTGCTCATCCCTGCTTGCTGATATGCAAATCGATTGGAATTGGCAAATCATAGAGTTTGTCGCTGACAAGAGCTGTTTTGGCCATGGTGATCCTCCTCTCAATACCCATTCCTGCGAATTCCCAATCCAATTATATTAGTATAATGTGTAGAAGAAAAAGGGGAATCCATGAGAAAGCCCATATTGTTCGTGGCAATGGAACATTCCTTTCCACTTTTTTGAATGGAGATCACTGACGAGCACTCTTGCGCAAATCAAGAGTAAAGGTAGGAGCTATGAAGCTGTCCCGGGTAGGAAAGGATCCCTTTGAGTTCATATTGCTGCAGGAGAAAGAGAAGGGCACAGAGGCTTACTCAAATGGAACATACGAATCCAACCTTGCTTGACTCTCTTTTTCATACTTGCCCTCGGGATCAGTGGTAGATTCGTAACGTTATTACTCATGGGTAGCAGATGATGGATCCATTTCTGTTGAAGCAGTGGAGTGAAGAGGAGGGTTGGGTCCCGCCTCACAACGAGCCCGGGTAGCTAGATAGGTAGATAGTAGATAGCAGTCCGGATAGTGATAAAATCTGAAATAATCTTCTTCTTGATTGAAAGAAATCCTGTGCCGGAAATAGAGAGAGTTCTGCTCTTGGTTGACATAGATCGCTCTACTCTCGAATTGACATACATAGAGTTGAAAACATACTCCTCACAAATGATCATAGCTCACTACTAATGAGCGAGTAACTACTAACGTTACGAGCAAAAAGACGAATCTACTTGGTTCATATCATATGTTCCGCTCCGTTGACAGGTTCATATATGTACCTGATGTTCATGGAAACAACAGGATGATAATCCGTTGATGGGAAACTCACTTTGCTATGCTAGGAAACTTACTAATGAAACTAACAAGTTCAAGTGCTCTAGTCAAGTAGTAAGCTCCAGTGGGAAGCGCTAGTCCAGATAGAAAGAATAGACAGGAGGATTGCCAGGTTGGTCCGCACAGGTGCATATCTGTAGGTTTCAGCACGGGATTCCAGATCGTTGGTACCCGATGTTCAGTTCATGGGAATGGGAATGTAGGAAACTCTCTCTTCCGTCCGGAACATATAGATAGATTGATTGCTGTAGCAGCAAGTCAACTAGATCCAGCGAGGAATGAGAACCTTTCCGGGGGCAAGGGGGGGCGAAGCTACTAGCTACTATTACTATTGGCTATGGATGTCCTAACACGAACGGAGTCTATACGAGCAGAGGAAAGCGAAGCGTATTGGTTGGTTCGGATTTCAGAGTGCACTGGTTCTATTCTAACTAGACTCGCATCATAAGTTTGCCTGCTTTAAAATCCCGCGAAAGTACTACTGGCAGCTCCTATATGAGGTTGATGCCACGAAGATTATCATATCTACATGAAAGGAAAATTCATGGAAAGGAAAATGAATGTGATGTACACTAGAAAAGATACCAAGCAAGAGGATGTGCGCAACGTCGCGCTCGAAAGTCTTGTCTATGAAACCAAACCCTAGTTCCAGCTCGTGAGGAAGACGACTATGGAATTCAGATTTCCTTTCTCTCGAAGCAAGCCAGTCCTTAATTAATGATAGGGAAGGAAGGAATTGCTCTTAGGCTTGTGAGTCTTTTTATCATATGGATGGGTCGTACAACCCTTACATGGTCTCTTGGCATGAAATTGGGTACTTTTCGTCTATGGCGAGATGGAAGTTATCTGCAAAGAATGCCAACTTAGGACCGTCAAAGTGGAAATCGTATCAACCCACCGAAACCGCTCTTTGGAATGGAATGCATAGTATTGTGCATTGGAATGGAAAAGTCGAATAATCAAGACATGGATCTAGTATCAACATGACCCAACTTCCATTCTCATGACCCAACTTATTCAATCACTTCCATTATCTTTCTATTGCTACAAATCGACAACAAAAAACATCCCTCGGAATTCCTGTTCGATAGGAAAAAATAGCTCTTCAACCAGAAATAGCAAGCAACATGTTTTTCTTCTCTCTTCCGGGCACACACCCTATCGGGTGACGCCACTGACAAACACCCTAAAGGGGAACGCAACACTTCCTATAACAGAAAAAGCAATATCTGAAATCTTTAAGCAACTAAAAAAGACGTATACTAAAAGATATGTGTTGAAAAGGGATGGTCAATAACAAGATGAACCCAATGCCCAATCTTCCCAATAGTATTCCTTAACTCTTGAATTGATACACTTGTTCATGGCATCTATTCTCTATCTTCACTTTTCACCTTCCCATCCTTAACCTCAGTGAGCTGTTCCTCCTAGACATCCTTCTGCGTACAAAAACAGAAGAAGAAGCACGGGCATAAATCAATAGAATAGTTTAGTTTCAGAAGTCTTTTTTGATTGGTATATCAATCATGGTTTATAGGGAAATAGTTAGAATAGGAAAGCTCTGTTAGTTACTAATGTTTGGGTTTTTGTTTACGGCAATAGTAGGTTTCTTGCTTGTCATATTTAGAATATAAGCATCAGTTACATTTGATGTCCAGCCTTTTTATAGAAGAGAAAGGAAGGTTAAGGGCAAGGGCGCAGCATAATATATAAGAAAAACTTGATCTTTGAGGGGAAATTTTTCCAACTAGACCGATAAATGAGAAAAAGTACCAGTCGTACCAAGAACCAAAGGCGCCAGCTTTCATTGATATATATACCGTATCTTTTAGCTGAAAAATTTATGGATAAGAACCGGCTCTGGGAGGAGGGGTGGCGCGACAGAGCAATGAAAAGCTGGGATCTTTCCTTATCTTCGGTCGTGACGCCTTTTCCTTTTGTATGAGAAAGCGCTACAAAACATCCTTCTCGCGGGTTATCTTCTACTCAAGCAAGCTCTCTCCTATTCTTCATCCACCAACTAGCAGGAACGTAGGAGCACAAGAGGGTCATCATCTTCTGAAACGATTGGCTTTCGATCTGCTTTCCAAGAGGTGGTTTCTGACATGACCAGAAAGAGTGGAATTCTTGTTAGGATTGGCATGTCAAGTTGCTTTCTCGGACCCTAACATAAACCACCTTATCCTCACTCAGATTGTTCTTTTGGACTGAGCAGAAGCACGACCTCTATCTGACGTTTTCTCTATCCCTTCTAATCTCTCAATGGCATTTCCATCTCTCGATTCAATCAATCAAGTAAGTCCGGATGACACTTGTCTT
Organism: Secale cereale; assembly: GCA_902687465.1. NCBI lineage: Eukaryota > Viridiplantae > Streptophyta > Magnoliopsida > Poales > Poaceae > Secale > Secale cereale. Next base: position 834,801,920 of record LR738713.1, read on the forward strand.
TATTTAGTGTTTCCCCGGCTATTCAGCCATTACTTGCATCTCAGGTTCTTTGTACCCTTTTTTAGTGCCATGCACACTGAGGTTTCTGGCATGACCGAATCTTTTGAGAATATCGCTTATTACGTTAATTTCTTCATCTTGATGTACTCAATCCATTCAAATTCCATAATTCCAATGCTATAATCCCTATATTAAGATGAAGTAAGAAAGCATCAGTCCTCTTATTTTCTGTCTTCTATGAAAGAATGTAGCTCGCTCTTTCAACCCGGGGCCCCCTCTGGGGAACTGTTTGAGTTTTAGCATCGACCCCATTTCCTTTTGATCGTATTACGCTTGACTCGCTGCAAAACATTTTGCTTTCTGCGCCACGCTCGTACGTGGTTTACACTCCTTGCCTTTCATCTGACTTTGCCATCGGGCAATTGTTTGTTTTCAACTGGATTGGATTCCGAACCAAGAAAGATAGGCAACTTTCACTTGAAAGAAAGGAGCTTCAGAACTCTTGTATTCCACCGAATAAGAATAAGAATAAGAATAAGAGCAAGAAGGGGCTATCTTTGTGAAGGTACCGGCACCAGAAAGTAGATCATATGGCCTTTCTTTCGCCAAAATCAAGTAAAGCCCCGGCCCAAGAAATGCAGCAAAGCAAGTCGTCTTTGGTTTGGAGCTAAATTCCCGGATGTATAGGCTTGATCGAGTGCCTTACCTGAAATCGACGATATAAAGTGGGCTCTTTAGCTTGCTCCGACAGAGGTCTCCTTCTCCCTTAGCAGCGAGACCAGTCCCTACCTCTTTTCAATCAATCTTTCATACCGTATGCCTTTTCTACGCCTAAAACAAGTTCATGTCTCTCCTCTCTGAAGTCGGACCTTATTGAAAAGTAGTACGCTTTCTTTCGTGGTGTTCAGGATCCCATGCTTTGTAGTTCACGCATGGCTTTCTCTAACGAAGCTAATGCCGAATTAAAGACCTTAAACGGAAAGACACAGGAGGTGGCGAAAAACGAAAAAAGAGAAAGAGCTTACAAACTTCTCTGAACCCGGTAGCCAGCGGAGCCCTTATTCATGGGTTAGGGACTAGCATTGAACAAAGTTGGTGACAGCCGAAGAAAAAGTGAAAGGGCAAGTAAATAATCTAAACATGCGGGTAAGCGGCAAAAAAAGAATAAAAGTAACGCGCCCTACCTGTTAGTAAAGTAAGGCCTTCCAGAGCCTATCTAACACAGACATACACGCGGATGAGGACACAGAAATAAATGGACGTCGATCCGGTACTGAAATTGCATAGCAAAAAATGCAATATGTTCATACTTGATGAAACGCACATCATCCAATTCATGATTTAAGAACAAGAGAACGAGATATTGACTTTTTTGACATCTGTAACTACATTCTCACATTTCTTTTTTGATCTCATGACTTTTTATGCGATCGGAAAACGAATGAGATCAGAAAGATAGGCGGACGACTTGACCATAAGGTCGGATGTTTCCGTGAGCAGTAAGCAGCGGATCTCCCCTTTTTGGGGGAAAGCTGGTGGCCCTTTTGGCGTGTTAATTCTTTCGACGGGGCGGCCTTCTTCGTTCGGTAGATCCGGTCGAGGTGGTTTTTGTTTACCAGCGCGTAGGTGGTCTAAGTTCCTATGACCGAGTCTTTCTGGCCCCTGTGAACATATTTTCTTAATGTATTAAAGAGGGCCTCTCTAACCGGTGAAAAGTGGTAGGTGTCCACTAACGGCTATTCCTGGCTCGGCTCCGATAACGCAATTCCGGGAGGAGTCGGTAGTTGGGCACTGGATCCCTTCGGACCTGGAGAACGTGTGACACTGGGTCGGGGTTTGGTGAACCAACAGGTCGCTCCTTTAGTTGAAGTATCGGGCCCCTTTTTCGTTGCCTAGGTTACACCTTCGGAATACCCCAGACGGGGATTTCGCTCTATTCCCCCCAATCTTCACTTTACGCCACGCCGACTCTCCGTCGTGGAATTAGACCAAGGGTCGAAGACCCATACCATAGGACCCCGTCTCCCGTATCTTATCTTTCGCGCGTAGGAGATCGAGACACAGCCTTAGGGCTATGGGGAAAGTGGATCGATTGCCCTAGAATTACAACTACGTAGAGGGTCTCTACAAGTCTATAAATAAGTTCCAAAAAATTGATCGGTAGTAGTCCGGTCGCACCCGAACAATAATATTCCAGAGGGAAATGCACCTAAGATCAAATATTTTGAGCCGGCTTCCATGGAAAATTCAGACTTTCTTTTTGATGTTGCGATCACATAAAAACATAAACTTTGAAGCTCAATAGCTAAATACATGGCAATTAAATCATGAGCCGGGATCATTAAGAGCATACTGCGAGTAGGAAGTGGAATTAATACAATGAATTCAGAAGCATCAAACCTCTCTTTTTCGAAAAAAATCGAAACACATCGAAATGGTACCAGCCGTACTTAATAATAGAAGGATTTGGCAGAAATATGTAAAATTGTCCCTCCTAAAAAAATTATTCCAGAATAAATGGGCAATAGTTAGGAGAGGTGCGCCAGCGGCGAGCAGAAGCAAGGTTATTAGATACCGAAGGAAAGCCCGGCCAGAACCACACGTGCAAGTTTCCCTGCATGTGGCTCGTCCGTGATAACTTCTTCGGATTTGCGTGAACTAGCGGACCGATCACTAAGTGGTTAGTACCTCCAGCATGAGCGAACCTTTTCAGAACTGGTTAGGAATGGGCGCCACTATCCCAGCCCGGATCCAGCCAGGTTCTATTGATCATGTCCCCTTCCCAACAGTTGTATCTTGTCTTGGGGCGTCTTTCTTTGGCTTTACTATCAAGCCAGACGCGGCGCCCTTTCGCATTATCATCTACCGCCCTTTCTTTCCTCCCGTCCCTTCACGCATGAAGATCGTCATATGTATGTTCGACTTCGGTTGCCGGTGCAATAGAATTGGCGGGAGTATATTATGGCAGGATCAGTCACCTAGGCAAACCAAAACCCTCCTCCAAGAAGAATTGTGCTATGCCCCCCCCCCGATATCCCTATAGAGCGAAAGAGTTGCCTGGTGATCCCTAGGTTGCAGCACGTCCGGTCGTTAACTCCTCGCTAGCTGCCGCCGTTTCTAGGACCGACCGACGCCTCACCTGCATGCACAGGTACCTACGTAGTGTAGTGTCGGTCGCACATTCATAATAGCGTTTGGACTCATGTGCCTTCCTGAACCAGGGGAGTTCCCTTGCTCCTGCTGCGTACGATTAGCCGGCCTTGCGGCGGCAAAAGGATTAGGACGTCCCCCCATGCTAAGGTTCCCTGCGGTCCGGCCGCATTAGGTTAGGGAGCTGGGCGATAATAGCTCCTCCGCATCCCAAGCGCGCTGCCCTCCTAGGCGCGCAACACTAAGTAATCCAAGCCAACCCACATTACTAACTAACGGTGGATAATCATCTTTCTTAGAGGTACTAAATACAACTCCATGAATGAGCAAAATGAAGGTTGCGTTAATGATAAAGATCTCTGGGGAAACCGCTAAAAAAAGATTGAACATGTGGTTCCGAGTTTCGATAACTTCTTCTACTTTCATTTCCTCCGTCTTCCAAATCGCAGAGTTAATTCAAAAGCCTAGGTGTTATTACTGAGCTGCTGCTCTTTTTTCTCTAATTCCCTTCTCAGATCCTCCGACTACTCCTCCTTATCCTACTCACTCGAAGTTTCGTTGGTCATTTATTGTTTTTTTTAGCCTCTTTGACAAAGTTAGTAAGAAGAAAAACCTCGATCTTCAGTACACTTCACACCCACACAATCTCTATTTGAAACTAACACTCCATTTCCAGATAGCGAGCGATCGCTCAGCAATGATACCGCGCCGGACGAAGTACCTATCCCCGGGGACCACGCTTTTTTACTTGTTTCCTTTATTTTTTCTTTCTATACGAAATTCAGACGATTTCGTTTGTGTTCATGTTGGCGATTTCAGATGTGAATGAGGCCGGTCGTCTCCCCTTCCTACGGGTTCCTCAGTGACACATCAACCACGCCCCTTCCTTTTCTCCGATCATAAATAACCTGATCTCTTTCTTTCTAATTCATCCCCTTCTTTCTAATTCAAAAAAGAAGGGGGGGGGGGGCGGTAAGGCAGGCTCGCAACTTACAAAGGGCACTCGCTGCTCGCAGGCCTGCTCTTTCTATTATGATTTCTATGTCTATGAAAGCTCCTTTGACTCCAGCCCCATAAGCTATTCTTTCACCTGCACCAGCTCTTGGTCTTTGTCCAGGACAAAGATATCACAATAGTGGAATAAGGAAGTGCAAGTTGGTGATCGAAGCAAAGGAAAGATCAAGCCGAAGAGGATACCTGGGGCCATCTAAGACGGCTGTAGTAAATAGCTTACACGACTGATCAGGCTCATCAACCTATGGAACCTCACGCTATGTTGCTATGATTCTTTTATCACGAAAGCATGTCGGGCGAAGGAATAAAACACGTACAACACTAGCAAGAAGAGACTTGCCAAAGAATTCGATGCCTCACAGGATCCTGCAAAAGCGGAGTCCAAAAAAGCACGAGTCGGGTCGGCGGTTTCAGATTCAGATAGTTCAGTTCAATCATCATCTGACACCTTTCGGTGCCATTCCTTTTGAAACTGGCGTTTCTTTTGTAAAATAATTCGATGCCCCTGCGAAAAACGAGTCAAGAAAGAGGTAAGGGCCGGGTCAGAGGCGGAACAGACATTCAAAGCAACCGAACCATAGATCCAGCTTTGCAGGACAAGCATAACGAAAGTAAGCATTTGGCCAGACATTCAAATAAACCCTATATCTAGAAATCCATCATCCCTGTCTGAACGGTCTAAGCATCATATCTTTTTCTTTTCACTTCCGCTGCATGGTCCGGACATCAGAAATAGCTGCATTAGCAGCATCTCGCTACAACTCCCTTGGCAACCCTAGCACCAACAGGAACAACTCAGTTCAAGCTAGCAACAACTAACAATTTCTACTTCCTCGAACAAGAGCTTGCTTTTAGTTCACGTTAGCTACATTCGTTTTAATAGAAAGATGGGAAAGGCTAGGTTAGTAGAAGACTATGCTTGTGCCACAAACTTATTGCTTCTCCGAAGCATTTCTTCAATGAATCTTACTCAGTACAGTATTCATAAGGGACCTGTATCTAAATATTCTGTTCTAACATTCCTATTTTGGTTGGAAGTTTCTCAAATGAAAGAGCACAACCCTTTCCATCACTTCTCTACATACTGGCATTCGGAGCTAGGAGCAGAGAAGAGAAGTCAATCGGAAGAATCGTAAAAGCCTGGAGCTCAAACATTGCGTTCTACACTTTACTTTTGTTTTGTATCTCTGAAACAGGAGTGAAAAGAAATCAGCTCATCCACCGCTAACTAAACAGGGCGAAACTAGCTCTTCTTTGGTTTCCCTGGGTCCAAGTTGGGGCAAAACCTGCTCTTTTCCCGCAAAAAGTCTATCGTACTAGGTGGCGCGACACGCGACATAGGTAGTAAAGTAGTGATTTTGGGCCCAATTCAGACTTCTTTTTTGATTGGAATTCTTATCCTAGCTCGGCCTACTCGCGAGATGTTAGCCTTCAGCCTGATTACATAAAGCATAGCACTTCTGATCGATTGGAATATTCCATTCCCTATTTCCTTGAGCGCTTTCACCATTAACCCATGGGTGCCAAGACCACCCCCTCGGCTCTTTCTTCTTCTACTTCATATAATAGAACACAAGGATCGAACCTACTTTGCTTTAAGTCTGTTTACTTTTTAACGCCGTCTACGGAGAGACAAGATGAGAGAGGAGAGAGGAAGCTGAACGACAAGAGCTGACGAAGTCCAATCAAGCTGAGGCCTGGAAAGAGTTAAGAAAAAACACCTTCTACCTGCATTCATGGGTGCTCAACGATAGATTCCACATCAAGATAGGCAAAGCGGGATACAGCTCGTTTATTACCTCAAAGAAAACAAGAAACAGATCTTTTCTAATCACGGAACACGAGAATAGCATGCACGGGAGAAGGATTTAGGGAAAGGTACACGCTGCTTTTTCGGAGTCTATAGGGGAAAGGTACACGATGATTTTTCGGAGTCTATAGGGGAAGATTCCACCAGCCCCAATTGCTTTGGGTGAGAGATCGAACCTCCACTCGTTTCTGGTTTCTGCTTTCTCCCTAGGGAAAGAAGATATGATACTTTTCGAAGAATGCAATCCCCGCATTCCGGCCCTGCTCTGCAAATCAACATCTGAAGATCTACGGGTCACCATAGTCTTCTGATCCACTAATAAGATTCCGCGCTCGAGATGATGTGATCTGAACGAAAAGATAGATACATCCGAGCTGCCCAAGGATATGGTCTGGGTACCGATCTGCTAGGATAAGGGGGAGATCCTAGTACTCAAAAGGCTGGGTAAATTTCGAAATTAAGCGGAGGAAATCCACCAATAAGAGAGTAATAGAAAATACTGTTATCATGAATAAATTCTTTCAATCTATTAAGAAGATACTTAATTCGTTATACAATGGAGACGGGGAAAAAGATGATGATAAAAAACTCCACAATAATAAGAAATCCAAGAAAAAAGATATAACGGATGAGGAAGGAGCTAAAGAACCTATCAACAATGATGCATCTAGTGGCAGTAATGATGCATCTACTTCTACTTCCCCTAACCCTAATGATGGTTCTAGTTCCACTAATGATGGAACAAATCCAAATGTGAAAACTAGTGCACCTAAGCACGACGATCATGGTATAATCCACCATTTTATATGGGGTGGTGGTAGTTCAAACGGTGGAGATAGTTCCAACAGTGGTTGGACTTCCTACTTTAATTCACCTATTGATAGATTTGTGAAAAATTGAAAAACATTTACCAATTTAGATCAAAGAGGTCTAAATGGTTTTATTGCCAAAATAATAGGGTTTATAGGTCCAACAACAATTGTGCTTCCATTCTTTTATAACAGTTGGATGCCGAGGATAGGTTTGTTTTCCATGTTTGTTAGAGAGCCACACGACTTTCAAATAGGAGTTAGCGTACGACCATATACCACGTTTCACAATTATGGAACTCTAGTTATGGAATATGTATATATAAAATATTTGTTCCACGCTCAGGTAGGCTGGCGACAATATAAATGTATATATTTGATAAGTTTAAAGAAATAAATGATTCGCTAGGTTTGTTTTTTATCGATAATATTTACTTAAGGGATACTTTTGACGTTATTCAGCAATTCTCACATAGCGGTCTTGGTTTGAAATCCCTTTTGAAACGTGAAATCATAAACAAGTTGGTTGAAGTAGTAATACCATTTTCTGATGAGAATTCTAAGTCGTATGTGTACGGTTATTTTGCTTTTCTAGTATACGCAGGGTTATTTTGTACTGTCTGGTATAAGTATATACCTTGGGATCCATATATAAAACCTGCTGATTTAGCTCCACCATCACTGGATGTATTTAACACCTATCATGCCGATGTCGTGGGTTATAAGAAGGTCACATACCTGATTACTAAGGACATTGTCCAAACAAACTATGGTAGACACCTTTAAACAGCCATCATTTAATGAAGTAGTAAATTCGAATGACTACAACCTTGATCAATCTGATCACAAAGTGAGTTTTTCATGCTTATGCACTGGTATCATGGTTTCTATGTTGTTAGTAACAAAAACACTTCTTCCACATTAAACAGTACTGTATAGATACAAGTTTAGCACAATGAATTTCTGAGTTATTTCACACAAGGAATTTACAAGCTAATGAAAATCAATAGATTTATAGGATATCTATCTAAATACGGCTCCTATCGTTTAAGGTTAGTAAATACATACTAGGAAATGCTCTTCAGGGATACCAGAACTGGAAGATCCTGTCAAGGGGAAACATGACCTTAATAAGCGCCATCCCGAGACTTGGACTCGAGGGATGGTAAGATCAATAGGAGAAGGAGATATGATACAATTACTATGATCAGGATACCTTATATGAGCCATACTTATCCAGGGAATCAATCGCGTGAGGGTGTTGTTGATAGAGGGAGCTCTGGCCAGGAGAGGCTAGAGCGAGTGATAGCAACGGAAAGGTAAGATCAAGAAGGAAACAAGGCTTAAGAGGACCCTAATGCACCAATACTTTAGGCATTCCAACTTCCAATACATACTTATCATGGAATGAAATCCAAGAGGAGCAAGCATATCACTGAGAATAGCTAGCTGAAATCAAGGATGCTATCACAATATTCAATGGAATCGTTACATCGGAATAAGATAGACCCGCTTCGATGCTGTATTCAGTATGTCAGCTAGGAGCCAAAACTCACTATGCCATAGTATTCAACACCGTGGGGCCATTCCGGATAATGAGTTTCGCGCAGCGGTTTCGAAGACTGAAGCTCTTCTTGCAAGTATCAACAGGTCAGAATGCCAAATAAGAGTTTCTTGTGGTCGAAATCAAATGGTAACCTGTTTCTATTAATCTCAAAAGCTTACAAACAAGCTTTAGCAGTATGTTTGCATGTCATGTTTTTGGCCAAACAGCATATGTGAATGGGCAGAGGCAAGGTTTGATACTAGAGAAGCCATTTTGCTTAGGGGATACCATAACAAAGGGGATAGGTTCCTCAGATTTTTCGGCACATCAGAATACCGTGTTGGATATCGAGGCTGAGATCAAGTTGGCTTTTGACTCCAGAAGGCATTCTTCTGCCTCTGCTTCTGTTACTCAAGAAATGAAAGAGTTAGGTAGTCGAGGTATTATAGTATTTCCCTGTTACTTTCTCATGTCTGTAGATACGAATACACACATGAAGTATTTGATTTGTGCAATTTATTTATTCATAGGGCCAAACTCTATGGTTGGCAAGACACTTATGTGTTCACAAAGGCCATGGGCGAGATGGTCATCAACTGCATGCGAGGAGAGATACCGGTGGTAACAATCAGGCCAAGTGGCATAGAGAGCACATGGAGGGATCCCTTCCCAGGTTGGATGGAAGGAAACAGGTAAATGCTAAACCCAAATCTGAGGTTGCGGATGTCACATATATATGTGATGCATCCTCGTCTGCTTACCAGATAATGAGCTATTTCCAGGATCTAGCAGTGCGTACTAACTTTTGACGGGTTGATGGTGAGGATCAAGTATATGACCTATATTCCTCACTATTAGAGGACTTCAAAGAGGAGATTCCATCAGAATCTCTGGAAGCTAGTGTCAAGGAAGCCGTTAGCTGCCACCTTAACTGAAAGTTGGTGAAGAAGGTGTATATGCCTCTTGTCTATGGTAAGACACAACATAGTGCAGCAGCGGACATCCAGAAGGGGCTTGACTTCATTAGAGTGCTGAAAGCAACAAAGTGGCGGACATTTTTTTTTGCATTCTGGGACAAGAAATTCCCAGCCATTGCTAGGCTGAGCCATGTTAGCAAAGAATGGTTTCTCCAACAATATGAGGAGAAATCCCTTACTAAAATGGTAGTGGTCACAAACCCCTTCCGTGTACAATTGAAAACATTAACAATACGAAAGCAAGAATCATCATTTATACTGGGAATGCCTTCCTCTACCAAAAGAGAAAGAGTTGAAGATAACGAAGGAAAGTGGGTGGATACAAAACCAGTTCATATCACTTGTCTTTCTGGTCTTTCAGAATCTCATCGAATACTAGTAAATGCTTTCTAAGAGAAAATAGAAGCACTAGAGAGCTCAAGTTCACTTCATTCATCACAAGATGCAAATGATAATCAAAATGGAGCTAATGAGGAAGAAATCACTTCTACTTAAACTTTTTTGAGTTCAATACCAACCAACACATAAAGCAATAACCAGATAGATATAATGATAACAGGTAATACGAAGATATCAACACAGCCGGAGTCACGAGGCTCGATAATGACCAATGGGTTAGGATCTGAGGAAGCTTAGTTTGGATGATGGAATATTCGCAGTTCTGATTGTTGAGATACTGCAAATCCACTTATCCAACAATTTCAGTCCATTTTCCTACTTTTTCTGCAAGGGGTTCAAGGGGAAAGCATTATTATATCCTTAATATGACTCTCTGTCACACGGATGCTGCTGGGCTGCTACAAAACCCCTATAGTCGAAAAAAAGATCGAAACAGGGATAAAACGTAGGATAACCCAGATCACTCGGACTAGCTGAACTCTCCAGAACAAACACAACCTAGGTGGTTTGACTAACGTTTTGGCACATTAGACTAACCTAAGACAACTCCTGGCTACATTCAGTCCTATCGAGATACAAGCTGTTACCAACCTGATACAACGCAAGTCACAAGCTTGACACAGCGAGAATGGCTGCAACTGACAACTCCTGCATCTGAGATTGACAACTCTAGTAACAGAGAATGACAACTCCTGCAACA
>LR738713.1:834817324-834841539 GCA_902687465.1 Secale cereale
TTGCTGGATCTGGATCGCAATATCAAGTTGCTTTCCTGCAGCACCTACATGGCCACATTTGCACTAACTTTGTTCACTGCTTGGTTTGACTGAGCTGTTCAAGAAAAAGGAAAGATGAATGCGTTTAAAATCTACGAGTTGCCTTAGTAAGAAAGTTCCTCCTTCTCGCTATAGAAATGATCTTTAAGACAACCTATCCGTTTTGGTTTTGAAGAAGACAGGAATGAGTCAGTGCCAGGTGTCCCCGGTCGTGATACACTAACCAACAAACTTAACCTATAGCGCTCAATCAAATGAATTTTTGATTTCCCATATGGAGAAAAAGCTACCTTCAATCCATAGTGCCATCTTTCTCTTAGAATGACATTAGTTATGCTTTCTTCAAGATCGAGATCATCTAAGACCTATGTCTGATCCCGTCCAATAGCAGGTTTAGTGAGCACCACAGACCAATCCACCTACTTTGATAGCATAAAATCGTTCGGGGATTTTAATGTAAAAACACCTGCGCAGAGCTTGGAGAGCAGAGCACTCGGGTGCGATGGGTTGATTGATTCCATAGTAGGTTTCTGAGTTCATCAGGTGTGCTCGTGCCTGAAATGCTTTTCACAAGAAGCTAGTCAGAAAAAGGGGCACGCAGCTACGCGATTCTAACTGCTCTTGGTTTTGTAACTCACTGCTCTTGGTTTTCTACGTGGGAGTTGGTCCGGATAACATATCTTAACGAGGGATATAAAAGGGCGAAGGTCAATGAAATGGGGTCCTTATAGGTATCTGCCCATGTTCAATCACTGAAGTAATGAATCTAAACAAGAAAACGAAGTAGAAGTGAAAAGCTTTTCTAATATATTTATATATCTCTTTGCTCAGTTTTCCCCTTTAATGTCCCTCTCCATTATTATTCATAGTAATGTGCTCCTCGATGAGCTTTATGATTTCCATTGTCATTCTTCCCTCTCCTCTCTGATTGCTTTTCATCGTCTCTTTGCGTTTACCCTATTTTCGTGACTCTCCTCTCTTTCTTCTCCCCGTACCATTATTTTGATCGTTTCTGAATCTTGAGATTGCTTCAATGCATGTGATCCCTCTCCTCAGCCTTCCCCTCCTAAATCTTAGAATCCTAATGCCGCAGGTGCTATGTCGGAAATCCATTTTTTTTATCCTCTGCCCCAAGGAAAATCAAAGAAGAAGAAAGCCCTGGTATTCTCTACTTGAATTCAGGAAGATTCAGATACCGAAAGCAATAGGAATGGGAAAGCGGAGCGGGTAATAGGTTTATGACTGAGCACTAGAGCCTGGAATAGCAGGAATGAAGGTTGGGAAATATGCCATGCAGAATTCCAATAAGTTGGCACTGCTTTCCCTTTCCATATGAAAAATGGAGAGGAAAAGCATGGGTGGACCAAGCGTTTTAACCGGAATCTAGTGACGGAGAAAGAAGAAAGATTTTTAAGCGCTAGATAGGGTCACAATTCAATAAAGATACTTGGCTGGATGGCGAAGCTGTGTTTGCTCTCCCAAATCGAGATCAAAGTCTTGCTTGACAGCGTGAGCAACTTTGAATGCTCCGTACAAAGGGTCATAGGGAGCTTTTGGAGGTCAGGGAGAAGTGTGTGTGGCCACTGTGCGCAAGCATTCTGTACAGCGATCTTGCTGAGGAGGTCCCCGGTCCCACCTCCATAAAGAAGATCTGGTGACTGCCCATTGTCTTGTTTTGGCTTGGAAGTCTCCTCAAAATAAGGCAAGTGAGTCAACGATCTCTGTAAGAGGAATTGGAAGATGGGGGTTCCATGGCGCACTGAGATGAAAGGCTGTCTTGGACGTGCGGCCCCTTATCCCTATCCCTTTGTTGATGAATCCCATGCAACGCGCCCTTGCTTGGATGAAAAAATGTCATAAGGGGGACTCGTTTCACTTGATTCGTTCCGTCGCACCCGCACTATTCCTAAATTTCTTTTCTGTTTCTATTTAGAAAAAAAGGTTGAACTCATTTCGTATAGAAAGAAAGATGTGTCGGGTTTGGATCGAGTGACACAGGAGGTGCTTCTGCGTGGCACTCTTTTTAATGGGCTTTACCGTCGTTCTTTACCTTCAGAACACAAAGCTTTGCTTGGCGAAATAACTCCTGCCTATATTTGGCATCTCATCTACTTAATTTAATGACATTCCATATCTCAGGAAGGAAAAAAAGCGAATGGAATTTTAGTCAAGTCTTTTTTTCTGCTTTATCCTTCTCTCAATCAAAGAAAGGGAATGCAGATGTTCTGTCGCCCTCTCTTCGTATGCCACCAGCCTTCCTCTCAAAACCATACTGATCCGATCTTGCGCAGATAGGTAGGGACGATCCCTCCAGTAACCATGCCTAAAATCATAAGCTGACCCATTACTTCTGTAGGTGCCTCAATTCTTCCCATTTTCCTACTTATATAACTCTTTGGGGTCCATACCGCACTTGGGGACGGGATATGATTGCTTTCTTAAACAAACCTTTTAGAGCGTTGTCATCTTACCAGCACATGACTCAATAGTAAGGACTGTCACTGCATTGATATCGCTCATGGATCGTGTTATACTTGGGAAGATCCGGCCCAAGGGGAAGTCTGTTATCCACAACCCAACCTTAGATGAGGGAGAAGTTCACGCTTGATCTTCGACCCAAGACAATGGAAGGGAGCTAAAGCCTTCTTCCTTTTTCAAATTCGTTTATATGGAGCAAAAAGAGGTCGTGTCATACCATTTATTCCGCCAAGAAGCATTTGTCTACGGCACTTAGAACGCCTCGACACATTTGTACTCACGCCTAGGACGGTCTTTCACACGGAAGTAAGATTAGAGAGTTTGATCATAGTTTGACCGTAGTAAAAAAGAAGTCCCTTTCTCATTTGCTTCCTGGTCATCTCTATAGAGATAGAAGAAAGAAGTCCCAAGCAAGGGTCATGCTATTTCTATTCTTTTCACTATTGTTATTCCCTATTTCCTTAACTGATCTTGAGTTGTACCGAAACAACAGAAATATGGTCTCTCATAAATTGATTTCTTTCATCACTGTTCTTAAATCAATCCGTGTCAGGTACAGAGCCAATCTTCACATCCCATAGGTAAAACAAGTCGCTTTATGGGCTCCTCGTGAAACTACAACCTTTCTGAAGCCCTAGTCAAAAAGTTGTGCGAAACCTCAATTGGTAAGAGGAGTAAACACCTATTCTTTGGCCATTCAAAACATCGAATTGGTTGGCTCGCTCAACCTCTCGAACCGGGACAAAACTTCCCAGCGTTGCATTCACCGCCTAGCCTCGTCCAACATGACTGTAAGGCACGTTTTGCATGCCTTTAAAGTGTACCCCCTCGGAGGTATCAAAAAGTGCGAGAAATCTCATTGATGACTAATAAAGTAGGGTTTTCACTCATGTGGGTTCGCCCACCTTCCCTTCAGCAGCTCTCCCTGGACACCCTATACTAAACTGAGGAATTACTTAAGCTCCTGGCTTTTTTTCCGACAACTCAAAGCCGCTGCACCGACAGATAACATGCCGTGGATCTTATGTGGCGCTAAAACTTCATGATAGATCAAATCCTGATTACGACTGGAGAGGGACGTTGATGTTCCAAACATTGGGTTCAAGAGCTCGGTTTGATAGACATAAACCTCAGTGATCGGCTTTACACCAGGAAGGAGCAATGAGATAAACTCACCCCCCATGGCGAGACTAGACAGATTCATGGCCTCCTGCTTGAACATTGTCCCAAAAACAACGGTCACACCCTTGCCAAACACCTCCTCAGCTGACGATAATATATCGGACATTGGACTGCAGGGCCTTAGTTGGCCAAGTATGTTTTGTATATAAGGATCCATGGTCTTATCAAACTCCAATTACCAAATGGTACATACAGGAGTTGTTGCATAAAAGGAAGTACCATTGCCACCAGTGATCTTTAAAAGTGATAAACTAAACTCATCACGTTAGGAGAATCCTCTAAACTTAATATAATAGGCTCACTTTATCACTATGAACTTTTTAGTGATGACCAAATAACGAAAACACTTCGTTGAATGACGTGTTGTTAAAGAAAATAGCTGCGTCGCCCCCCTTCAAGACAGGAAACTATAGACAGGTACCTGAGGTGCCCTGCTGAGAGAATAATTTGTCAACAATCAAGCACTTGAGCTTGCAAGAATAAATATATGATGTCTATGCTATTATTGGGATAAAATGAATAAAAAAAGCAGCAGAATACGAGAAGGATTTCTTTTCTTAAAGGGTGTATATATTAGAGTGTACCTGCTTGGTAGGCATGAAATCACTAACAAAGAGTTGCCTAGCTCCGATGAGCTTGCAAGCATAATTTGGAATTTCATAGAAGCGGGCATAGCTAGGGGTGAACCACGAGAAGTTAGAGCAATTAATGGGTAGGTATCGTAAACATCTTGAGTGTATCACGGCATTGAAGCAGAAGAAATAGAAATGTTTTCCTTTCTTTCGCATTTGATTTGCATGCCCCCTGTAGATTTGACCCGGAGCCAATGCCAGTCTTTTTTGCGATCAAATGCACTTGAGCTAGTCACTAAGTAAGGCGACAACACCAAAAGATGTGCATATGTCATTAGGCCATTGGATTACTCAACAAAAAGTGAAGTGCCAAACGATGAAGAAGAACACTTGAAACCAGGCACTGAACCCTAAATGCTTCACCTGGCTAACCAGATAGATTACTTCTATCTGCTAGCTTGCCCTAAGAAAAACAACAGTTCCACAGATATCTCCTGTGCTTTGAAACACTAGGGCGCTAAGAAAAGTGAATTTCCATTAATGAACTGTAGGTGTGCATATCCAGCCATGAAAGGGCTGCGACCATTCTGAATCCAAGCCATATAATTGCTTGATGCTCAAGAGTGCTTAGTTGGAAAAGAGTTTTCTATGTCGTTCAAACTAATGCTTGATTTAGAATTCTATAACAAAAAAAAGAAAAAATCAATTAATCTATCTCACCTATATTGGGAAGCAATTAATCTATCTCACCTATATTATGAAGCAGCTGCTAGGCCTGATAGCGAAGTGAGCTTTGTGACTTTTAGTAGGGTTGTATCGTCCGTCTTCAACATTCATCCATAAGACTTATTTATTCGATTCATTGTATCTCGAACAGAGGTAAGTCCAGCTTCCTCCTCTTTTCTTTCTTTTTGTTAGTGGCTTTCTCTTTTTAGAAGTCGAACTCTAGACTTGGCAAAAGTCCTATCCTTTCTTGTAGCAGAGCTACGTCCTAATTGATTGTATCATGCTCTTTCGGGTCGAGGCACCTCTAATGTAATCTTTGTCCAGAGGAAGGAGGACTTTCACAGAAAAACAAAAGCTGTATGCCAAAAAGAGCCAATGTGAATTTAGGTTCAAAAGGATCAATAGCACATGACGAAGTTCAAGTGTCTTCTCTTCAAGAGAATAGAGCATAATTGTAGGATTATATGGATATCAGTGCTTTTATTCAATTCCCGAGGCACTCTTCAACGATTGAGGAGATTCCCGAGGCAGTCTTAGTGCTATCGTCAGGGTCACCAGCCTACTGTACCCCTTATTCTGGCTTAGCCTTGCTTAAACAGAAGAGGCTTGGTTAGCATCGTTTCTATCAGGTGCTGTTCTTTGCTACCAACAATTCTTTAAGTACGCGGTGAAGTAAATAATAGTGCACTTGCTGACAGTAGAACCCCCAAGAAATATCACAGTATAGGCCGATATCTTTGTGCAATGTCATTTACAAGCTATGCTCCAAAGTCTTGGCAAATAGGCTGAGAGAAGTACTGGATGAGATCATTTCCGAGGACTTATTAAATAGGGGTGCTTTTTCTACGAATATAATCAATTCCATAATGCTATCCGCTTTGACGAAGCAAATCAGATGACGGGCGATCTACGCCTCGAAAAGGAGAAGAAGTGGTTCTCGATACTGAGCAAAAAGTCACTTTCGATGCAGAAAGTAGGAAACCAAGGAAGCAGGCATTGGCAAAGAGTGAATCTTTATCCGATCCTATAATGGCTCAATCCAATCCAACAACGGTACTTCCAAAGGCTCCTCGGCTAAGAAAAATAATAGTTGTATTGGCAAGGCATGAAAGAGATTTTCTAATGCTATCCGAAGACGAATCGGAATACGGAACCGGAAGCCGTAGCCCAGAACCTTTAGCTTGAGCGGAAGGGGAGGAAACCGGCTATTCGAACTGGCGGGTGGGTGGATACCCTAGTGCTTATTGCTTTGTCGGAGCAGGGGCGGAGAGGGATTCATTAGTTTGACAACACAAGGGTGTCATGTGGAGAAAGAGAATTGAACTATTCTCCGGGTACTGGTACCGCTTAAGCCCAAGCAAGTGAAGAAATCCTGTAAGATGGACTTGATTTACTTTCCTTTCCAAGACCTATACCATATGGTTTGGGTATACCACTAGCACCTATCGAAATGAAACACTAACCTGCCCACGACCCCCTATACCGGATACCTTTGCTTTGAAACCAATGACTAGTAGAGGATTTCGAGGAACAACAGCAAAGGGAAGTAGGGATGGGCTTTCCTCGGAGTAGTATTCGGATTTCGCTGGTCTTGCCAATGGTTGTTATTCAAAAGAAGGGTTCGCACCGGCAAAGAAGAATATATTTTCTAGTTGTAGCTTTCGAGGAGAAGAAGGATTGAATCAAAGGGCTCGGTTTCTGCTCCTCGGCAAAGTCAATTCAATAGGAATCCGAATCCTAAAATCTCTGGACGTAAACATCTGTCTGATCCGCGTAAGTATGAACGCTGGTTTCTCCGAGCTGTTTCAACACCTCTAAGATCTCACCTATTCCTAACCCTTCAGTTCTGGGGTACTCCTGGCAGTAAGTGATAACACGTATGACACGCTGTGAACCCTCTGATAAGACAACTATCCTTATATTATAAGCAACCTGCTCCTACTAACTTCTTGTTACATAGTTCTCCTACATCCCTGTTTACAGCTTTCAAGTCTTGTTCCTCAATCTACTTCCAGCATCCTGTTTCTCCAACTACAGGTACGAGGGATGCCAACCGCTTTCTTTGCTTTATCAAACAACTCCTCAACCTGTTTATAGCTTCCTCCCAGCTACAACCTGCTTCTTGCACCCGATCCCCGAGTCCTACTTCCTTGTTCCCATTAACAAAACCCTTTTTCTTCTTGTTCTTTGTCATAACGCCTATTCCGGGGCGAGTACTACTTTTTTTTACAAAATGAATTTACAAGCAGATGATTTTCCGACCCTGACTACCAATTCCCCGACTACCTCTCTGGCTTATCAATCTAGCAAGCATAGGAAATCCTATTTCGGTAATCTTACCAAACAAGCAACGGATTGAGCAACTAGCGCGAAAGCCGTTGCGCGTTAGCGCATCCGTTTTCTTGCTTGGATTCAAAAAGAAAAGGAAGGTTGATTGGAACTGAAAAGAACAAACAGGCAGGCATGCTTTCAATCTGTTGGCTAGAATTTGAGAAATGCACTTGTCAAGAGTACTCTAACAATTGACGTCTCCCATCTTCTCAGGATTAAGCACTTGTCTATTATGGAAATTATCCGCTATCTGCACCTTACTCTTACTTTACTATTACGGATTTGGAAGTGGGAAAGCCAACCTGGGATTTTGAAGATCACTCTTGCCCGTTCCGTTCATAATTGCTTAAAAGGAGAAGTCCAAATAGTGGCTGCGGAAAAGTCAATTCTATCATTTTTAGAAAGTTCGAGAAAGGTCATGCACGAAAAGAAAGAATCAAGGAAAGAACTTACTTTGATACGAAAGAAAGACTGAATCTGACTATCCCAATTCAGGAAGAAGGAAATTGCCGGTTGGGTTAGTCCAACCAAGAAAGAAATGGGATTCTTTGGGCATTGCTTGGGCCGACTTCAGTATGGCTATCTCTAAAGATCTATCACTGCACACTTGAGAGATCTCTGTCTCCAGCCAATCAAAGCGTCTATAGCAGCTCCGCCGCTTTCTTTTTATGAAGCGGCTTTCTCAATACGAAAGAAAAGGCCTAGCTTGCATACAAGTTTATGCAAATAGCATGACATTGGCTGTTGCTTGCCATATTGGACTGATGCAGCAAACAAAAAGGAAGACTAGTTTCAGCGAAGGCAGGATGTTTTCCAATGTGCCAGTTCCTTCCCAATCGTCACTCCAAAAAGTAGAGTCACCAACACGCCAGTCCCCTATGTAGTGGAGGATAGGCCGTTTCGGAAAGTGACCGATCCCTTTTTTGCGGTGGAGACAGATTCTCTATGTATTCATAGTCCTGTGTTGCTTCAAGATAGATGGTTGGCTAAGCCATTAGGTTGGATTATTCCCAACTTTCTGCCATCCTTCCTTTTGCTTTGATTAGCTGTTGTCATGCAATAAGTTGTGAGTGGTTCGAATGGTTCTCGACATGAACCCTAAGGCGTAAGCCCGCTGTTTTGATAGGATAGGATGGTGCTGGAACTGGATTCTTGCAGCGTCAGTAGGATCAAAGGGAAGGAATAGAACTTGTTTGGCTGTTCGACCCGCGTCGGTTGTTGATATTGGATGAGATAGCTCGAGAAGGGAACAAAGAATTCCAACTGGCTGTGGCGAGCGCTCTCCTACTGTTAGTGGCTTAGCTTCGGGGCTCGACTCCTCGATGGAATAAAGATAGAGCTATTAACCCATACGCCCTCTTGTTTAAGGTTTCATAGTTTAGGCAACTACAATTCTTGTTTGTATTAGAATGCATAGTTGTTTGAAACTAAAGGAAAGGAATGCTGATTCGAATAGGGATAGGTGATATCTTTGATAGGTCCCCGGTTGTTAGATTGAGGGAAAACCTAGTGTTAGATTAAGGATTCCCCTGATCAAAAGCGGATTTCGTTGAGAAGATGTCATGGTTGTCGGGGATCCAAAGTAGTTTATCTTTCTCACCAGCAAAGCATAGAATATGGAACAAAGAAATGGTGTATAATACCCGTATTCCAATAATAAATCACTTAATCTGCTGCCCATGTTGAAAAACCTCTTACTTGTACGAGCTATGGTACTGGCGTACCTCTCAAGTTGTGCCCCGAGGCCAGTTCATCATCTTGATCTTTTGGTTAGTACGAACGATGAAGCAGCAGATACCGGAGTTCTTGCTTGCCTTGTCTCTGACTGCGACTTGCCTAGGTATCCACCTTAGGCGCCGCTCTCTTGTTTCACTCACAATTCCGTAGTTGACTGAGCAATTTCGTCATTTCCAAAAGTGCACTTCGTTTTTCACTGGCTCAGGTGTACCCCGACCGAAGGGAGTGAAATCGGTGCCTTTTCTTTCCCATGCAAATTCATATGGCACTTCCCACAAGCAAGGGATGAGCAGGAGAAGGAAAGATTTATGAATATCTATTGCTTCGAGACTCCACTCACCATGTCAGTAAACCTTATAACAGTTATGGCAGGTAGGAGGTGATAAGAAAGTAATTGTAAACAGCCATCCAATTGATAATATTTCCTACGGAAAGATCTGGGCTTGCATACGTTTTCGAGTAACCCAGAATGAATGCATTCTTCTTTACTACCATTATAACCATCGGTAAGCCGATCTATCGTCAAGGGTCCCTATCGCCAATTCTCGCCATTAGAAATAGGCCTTAGAATCGCATCCTTTTTTCTCTTAGTAGAAGTCCCATATCTGTCTCATCGATCTGGATATAACGCATTGCTCGAGCAAAACATCTTCCTTTTGCGGAAGGATCGGCAGGTATGAGGGACACATATTTGAAGCCCTCGGACACAGGCTCATTAGGAAAGAATTTACACTTTTGGCCTTCATCGTCAGGCCTAGGCCTTAGGTTTACCTTGCTCTAGTGCAGTCATATCCAAATTCAAGATCAATCGGAGAAGCTGGCCCTTCGCCTCGAGGAAATCCCTCTGGAGATTCAACATACCCGGAACTGGCAGATACTAAAGACTAAAGTCAATGGCATTCGGTTGGATAATCTACTTCGACTTCGCTATGAGGCTTTTATTCTGAGTATAGAAACGGCATCGGCATAGGAAATCGTACATCAACAACTCAAACGGAGGTTCTAGAAGAGCTACCCACTGGCATACTCCCTTTTCGCCAAGGAGTTCAGCTTGCACAGAGCTAGAGGAGAGAAACGTCCAACGCTGGCAAGTCATCACTTTCGTCTTCTTTAGTGCGCTCTAGCCCAAAGACTTCTGCTTATCCATATTCATGGAATTGTTCTTCGCGGAGTTCAGAAATATCAGGATACCGAGGGCTTCCTTCTCTACGAGCTGTTTACCCATTTCAACCAAAATGAGACATAAAAAAAAGGTATCCACGGTCTCCCGCCGCTTGCATATGCCCCTTCTTTGGAAGTTGCTGGCCCTGGTCCAAAGGATAAAGTGAAAGTGGAGGGTGAATCACCAGAAGCTGGATAGAAGTTCCCCAACTGAGGCGCATTGACCACTACGTCTCCTATTCGAGATAGGCTGCTCACTTCGGTTGATCATCAACAACTTCAAAAGTACGAGATAGCTCAGTCTTTCTCACGAGGTAGATTCGAACCAATTGATTTATCCTCCTCATTAGGACATGGGGGAGATACAGAACCTCCCTCGAGAGGCTTGTTTCCCTGCAACTATGTCATTAACCCAACTTGGGGAGAGGTCGGAAGAAACCAAACGTTAGAGCTCGACGGCTAAGATCTTAGATCTTCTGATTAGAACCTGATAGGATTCAAGGTTAGAACCAGAATAGTTAACCAAACCAATGGAACAGGTGTAGGCTGTTTGATCGTTTCCTTTTCTTATAGATAGCTGTACTAGTGGCAGTTCTATACACTAAATATTCTATACATTAAATATTCTAGAAAGGGTTGCGTGAGCTTATCAACTTCGTTACATAGTGAATTGTATAAAGGTTACATAGTGAATTGAATAAAGGAATGAAGGAGACCTAGTAAAGTAAACCTAATAGGTGGTCATAGGCCTTAAAGCAAGGAAAGTTTCAATAGGCTTTTGAATAGGCTTGGATTTCACTCACTGGATCAGAGAAAAGCCTGGGCTTTCGTAAAAGCTCATAGGCACAGGCATTCACTCACCGGGTTTTGATAAGTTTGTTTGCACTTTCTGTGGCGTACCACTTTTGTCGATAGCCTTTTATGCTTGCTTCTTTCAAAAAACGGAATGGGTTCATTCACAAGTAGGAAGCAAAACAAGCATCGGAAGGGGGGAAAGCTACTTATTGTGGTTTTTTCCTAAACTCGTAACGTAACTAGAATAGTGAAGTCTCTTTCGGACAAGCAGAACAAGCATATGGAATTGGTTCACTGGCTTGCTTGTCTATAAATTTCTTTACTTACTGCTTAATAAGAGAGTAAGCTATGTCTCCAGTCCTTTTCTTGGGACTGGCTAGGAAAGAACAAGATGCCCTAGCCCAAAATCAAACATGGGTTCTAGCTCCTTACACCGACTCCAAAAACATTATGGGATTTCAATTGGTATACAAGATTCAAAAGAAAGCGGATGGTTCTATTGAAGAAGAAATTAGTATCCAAATTGGAAGAGAAAAGGTTCTGTAACCTACATATACCATATGGGAACACATTACACCACAAGGAAAATGCCACTTGAGGTACATGTATGCATCCACTTCATCGGATGATCCAACGCAAAAAGTATGATATTTCTATTCTCTAGCGCTCGTCATATAGAAAAGGTATCTAGCTCGTCCCTCTAGCGCTCGTAAAAGAAATCCTTCTTGTCCGAGAAGGCAACAACCATTTCATTTCTTTAACCCGGATTGCATTATTGAATTGATTTACTACGTCGTGTACTACGTATTGGTTCGCGAATGCGTTGCTTGAAGGAAGGAAGCAGCTTTAGAGGAGGGATGCCGTCAAAGGGGTATGCCGGATTTTTTATATGCTAAAGATACCGGTTCAATATGTCATTTCTGAAATCGAGGACCAGGAGGACAACTCAAGCACCAAAGACAAAGGTATCACTCGTAAAAGGAGCTCGCATCGTAGTACTAGCTCTTGCGTTAGGTGAAATTCAGCGTTAGGTAGGATAGGCAGGTATTCTAGGGATATGCTCATCCGCTGCCCGCGTAAGGTTCATATCTGTCCAAGGACAATGGTATAAGGTTCGCATCTTCCCAAAGCCGAAGAACTTCTTTGAACTACAGCCAAGGCAAATCTCTAGTATTGGTATCGGAGGCCGGTGTCTAGGGATGGGAGCCGTCAAAAGGAAAGGCGAGAAGCCCTGGCTTTGATGACATCCCGACCTGTAGAAAAAGGATCAAGCAGAAGGAAGGAAGATCTGCTAAAGATTTTGATGCCTCAGTCCTTTGGTTTACGATTCAGTCCCCTACGGTTAGATGGGAGCTCGGCCTCCTGCTCGTTCGGTGAGATGGGAACCTTCCGAATGATAAGATCAAGAATGAGCTGCGACAGCCGAAAGGTCTCATTCGCTGGGATCGGATAGTCAATCCTCTTGTCCCAAGGGCGAGTCGGATCCACTCCCTGGAATAGAAACGAGATCTCGACACAGATACGTTCTTTTTCAAATAAGCTAGCACCATCTTACTTTTCTTTCGGCAGAAGCACCAGCTATACCGATTGGAATTCCTATTTGATATTTGAAGCAGCGAGCTATCATTTCTTTTTGATATGATGATTCGAAGATCCGATTGCATTTCCTTTGTCTACTCGGGGAAGCCTGTCAACTCGTATTCTTTCACGCGTCACTTATTCCAATGTATTACTTATTTCCAATCCAGCCCAATCGTTTAGGAACTCGTGCTCCCTTTGCCATGTAGAGTCACTGATTCCATCCAGTAACCCAGTCCTTCTTTATTTTTCCTCACGCGTCCTTACTTGCCAGCAGTCAGCAGCCAGGTCAATCCAAACTTGGATACGGTTTCCTCACTATTTCTTTTCATTTTTTGTTTGCTTCCTCAAAGGGCTCCGCCCGCATATACAATACGAGTGTTAAGACTAGAGTAGGAGACTTTATTTTCTTTCACTTCAACAACTTCTTGGGGTTTTGGGCGAGTAAGATATGGGTCAGTAGGATCAGGATAGGATCAGGTAACTGCTTATTTGCCGATGTAAAAGGACTTGCCGCAGATCTACGTGCAACGAATTCTGGTTTTCAGTCAAGTAAAAAAGCCCAGGTCGGGTAGTTCCAAAGGCCTTGTTTCTTGTGTGTGAGAACTACACCCTTGCTAGGGAAACTTATGAAATAGTGCCTCTCGCTTTTTGATAAAGGTAAAAAAAAAGGATGGAAAGTAGGGGGGTGAGACGGTCTCGGGCATTAGGCGAATCCAAAGGCATGGGTGGACAAAACCAAGATAAGGGTAAGTAAAACTTAATATTGATGAAGCTTTCTGTTCTGAGCAGGAAGAAGGAGCAACTGGAGCAGTTGTCGGAGACGAACATGGAGCGTTCCTGGGTGCAAGTAACAGCAAGATCCCACATGTCGACTCGGCAGCTATGGCAGAAGCAAGGGCGCTTAAAGATGGTCTCATCCTTGCTGGGAGAACCTGGTGTTCAAAGCTGATCGTGAATTCCGATTGTATGGAGGTCGTCAATACCATGCAGGAGGGCTGGGTCCCTCTCCGTTAGGAGAAAGATTAGCAGCTTGTCCTAGTTTTGACTCGCGAAAGCCCTTTTTGAGCTTAAGGCGCAAGCCGTTTATTAAGCTATTCTATCTCAAAATCTAAGGATCATTCTTTCCCTTGCCTTTTTTTTCGTTTCTAAAAAGATAAGAATCGGTCGGGGAAGCTGGAAGAGGCAAAGGCGTCGGTACGCTACTGAACCCAGCGGTTAATGGGATGGACAAACGCTTACTCACGACTTGGCTCTTTGAATCTCATTTTATCGTAGAGAGAGGAATCCGCAGATCGAGAGAAACTGACACAACCTTTTCTTTTACAAGACCATCTTATTGATTTTGATACATTCCAACGGATAATGGAAATCGAAGCTATTTGATGTCTGACTCAGGCAAAAAGAAAGAAGAGAACGAAAGGAGAATAGAACTTTGTATTTGGTAACTCTCTTGTAGTTATGTTTAACCTTGAATGCAATTTATAAATTCGACAGCAATAGTCCCTCGGACTCGAAAAGTAATAACGAAAATGGCTAATCCAATAGCAGATTCCGCAGCTGCCACTGTTGGAACTAATGAAGCAAATGATTGACCCATCATATCATCCAAAGAAACGGAAAATACCAACGTACGGAAAAATCTTCATACTTCACCATCATCATCGATGATGAACGTGGAAGGCAACTCTCCCTTACGCACCCTTTGTTCAACCTTTACCCATTCCAAAGCTCGAAGGTAGTATCGAGAGCTTCGTCCATCGCGCCGAAGGCCCTCGCGTACAACCCACAGCTTGTCTGGGTCATGGAGGTCCTCCTCCTTATGGAGGAGGGTTGCTGCTGCCAGATCCTCGGCGTTTTCCTGCCCCAACTGATGGCTCCAGAGCGAGGTAGCATCGAGGCTTCTTAAAAGAGCCGCAATACGGTGATGGTATTCCAAAACTAGGGAGAGGCGCGTTTCTTCCTCCATCGTGAGGGGGGGGGGCAGATTATTTACAGGAGCCCCCCCTCCTCGCAGGAGGAATTGCGCAACAACACGTTGTAAGTCATCGTCGCACATCAGAGTCAGAGAAATCCCCGTGGTAGGCGCACTAGCCCCGCTATATTCGGAAGCGAAGGCGAGTGCTTCTGTCGGAAATAAAAGAGAGGATAAGTCCAGGAGAAAGACGAAGAACCTTAGCGTGACAAAGTACAAGGATATCATACAAATCAGAGTCTTAACTAGAATTGGCAAATAAAAATAATAGAAAATATAGATAGTTTTATAGAACACTGTTGACATAATAAGAATATTTCGTCTATTAAGGAGGATTCCCCGAATACCTAAAATAGAGATGATCATAGAAAAAGTGAAATATTTGATAGGATCCGTTTCGGAAACATGGAATGTCAGAGAAATTCAAATTATGTAAGGTTGAGAAAAAAGTCCTGCGTAGAGTCCACGGGGAGCCTTTTTAGATTTGATCTCCAGTCAAACTAAGACAGGAGCTTGAAGCCACTACTCTAGAACCGGAAGAAGCCTAACTTCTGCATTTTTATACGATTTTCTGACTCTCATTTGCCTTTAATTAAAATATGATAATCTTCATTTGGTAGAAGTGAGTCCGGATCTCCCTCTTTTCCACTAAACCATTTCATTTCTATATGAAAATAAGAGATGCTTCTAGGGACAATCAAGATCACTAGGAAAGAGCTGAGTTAAAGTGGCACTCACTTGATTAAAGGGTTTCGTGTGTACTGACTGATCTAAGTGCAGAACCATTCAAGAAACGTAATTGAAAGAAAGAAAGAGCGCTATTCTTCTTTAGTTAGGTACTGCCATCAATGAGTTTGCTAAGAAAGACCCCGGTGGATTATTTGGCCTGCTTACTAACTTATAGGCTTCAGAGGGGACCCTTTCTCGCCCAGCCCTACCTACAGGGAGTGTAGGATTTCGTTCGCAACTCTTTTTCCTAGAAATCTCAATCCAGCGAGTCACTACTCTTTTTCTCAAACAAGAAGCTGACAAAGAGATCCATCCATTTGATTTTCCCAAGAGACTAGTTTGATTCCACCAGAGTCTCTCTTAGCGCATAAGTAGAAATTCATTCTGATTAGCATGAAAACCATTCTGCAAGATATCAAGAAATTCTTTAAATAAGTCATCATTCATTAGCGCGTAAGAGCATTCATTCTATCAACGATATTTCTCGAACTGGCGCACTTCCCTGTAGAGAGGAAAGTAGGAGATTTCTCGTAAGGATTATACGTGATTTTCCCATTATGTGAGCGTGCATTTCCTCAATCATTAAGAATTGGGCCTTGGGAAGAAAAACTAGTTCTATGTCAATTCTACAGCCAGAGAAAGAGGGAATGAATGATCGGTCTCGTTCTGGATCTCTTTCCTTGCGCCCTAGTCCATTCCATCTATCTTGACTGCAACTTGGATTCTTTCTTGACTGCTATTTGGATTGGTAGTCCGTCAAATCTCTAAGCAGGTGGCTAGAAAACCTTCCGGAATAGGAGGAATATCAGATAGTTTCTCATCAGGAATGGAATTCGGTTTTCAATCTGGTCACACATGACTCTTGCCCTAAAGCAATTTCTTGATTAGGAGCAGTGGGTGGCCCATAGAAAGGAATGCCTGCCTATCCATAGCCGGGCAAATTGCTGCATATTCAAGTCACCCAATTCTCTTCTCTTGCACTATGTCTATTGGAATGGACCCTTGATTCTCCAGCAGATCCTCCTGGTATGGAAGGATATCATCCACAAAACAGATTGCGGAAAATGCCATCCAAGTTCGCAAAGGAGCGGTCTTCCTAATCTCTCTTTTGTTTGTGGGGATCTCTAGTGAGACCTTTGATAGAAGGGGTAAAGGTGAATTTCAGTCCTCTTTCTCTCGGAAATATACGCCACATGCCAGTGATCGATCTCTCTCAAGCTAGGTATCGGTGAAGTCCGTCATTGAATTGAAGTGGTAGAGTGGTAAGTGGGCGTACGGTCTATGGATTTCCTATCAGTGGCATTAGTTCCTTCTCTAGATAGATGGCTATTGAGCTTCTCATTCGTGAGAGTCATGCGCCGGATCAAGGGCTCTCTCATCTCCTATTTGGAAATGTATAGGTTCTGTATGTAAGTGGCCAGTGCCCGCGGGTAAAGGCTGATCATCAAAAGTCATCTAATCCATCTAAGTGCCGGTATTGCCCAGTGCTTGACTGGAGTTGTCATGATACCCGGATACTCACCTCACTATACGCCAATTCAGGGAAAGGTCATGCTGGGAAGCTTCCTTGAAAGATAGTCTCAACACTCTCGATGAGAAACGAGAACCCAGCCAACGAAGGTTTATGCATATATTGGTCCGCATCCAGAGGAAGTCAAGGTTTCCAGATGTGCTCATCCCTGCTTGCTGATATGCAAATCGATTGGAATTGGCAAATCATAGAGTTTGTCGCTGACAAGAGCTGTTTTGGCCATGGTGATCCTCCTCTCAATACCCATTCCTGCGAATTCCCAATCCAATTATATTAGTATAATGTGTAGAAGAAAAAGGGGAATCCATGAGAAAGCCCATATTGTTCGTGGCAATGGAACATTCCTTTCCACTTTTTTGAATGGAGATCACTGACGAGCACTCTTGCGCAAATCAAGACTAAAGGTAGGAGCTATGAAGCTGTCCCGGGTAGGAAAGGATCCCTTTGAGTTCATATTGCTGCAGGAGAAAGAGAAGGGCACAGAGGCTTACTCAAATGGAACATACGAATCCAACCTTGCTTGACTCTCTTTTTCATACTTGCCCTCGGGATCAGTGGTAGATTCGTAACGTTATTACTCATGGGTAGCAGATGATGGATCCATTTCTGTTGAAGCAGTGGAGTGAAGAGGAGGGTTGGGTCCCGCCTCACAACGAGCCCGGGTAGCTAGATAGGTAGATAGTAGATAGCAGTCCGGATAGTGATAAAATCTGAAATAATCTTCTTCTTGATTGAAAGAAATCATGTGCCGGAAATAGAGAGAGTTCTGCTCTTGGTTGACATAGATCGCTCTACTCTCGAATTGACATACATAGAGTTGAAAACATACTCCTCACAAATGATCATAGCTCACTACTAATGAGCGAGTAACTACTAACGTTACGAGCAAAAAGACGAATCTACTTGGTTCATATCATATGTTCCGCTCCGTTGACAGGTTCATATATGTACCTGATGTTCATGGAAACAACAGGATGATAATCCGTTGATGGGAAACTCACTTTGCTATGCTAGGAAACTTACTAATGAAACTAACAAGTTCAAGTGCTCTAGTCAAGTAGTAAGCTCCAGTGGGAAGCGCTAGTCCAGATAGAAAGAATAGACAGGAGGATTGCCAGGTTGGTCCGCACAGGTGCATATCTGTAGGTTTCAGCACGGGATTCCAGATCGTTGGTACCCGATGTTCAGTTCATGGGAATGGGAATGTAGGAAACTCTCTCTTCCGTCCGGAACATATAGATAGATTGATTGCTGTAGCAGCAAGTCAACTAGATCCAGCGAGGAATGAGAACCTTTCCGGGGGCAAGGGGGGGCGAAGCTACTAGCTACTATTACTATTGGCTATGGATGTCCTAACACGAACGGAGTCTATACGAGCAGAGGAAAGCGAAGCGTATTGGTTGGTTCGGATTTCAGAGTGCACTGGTTCTATTCTAACTAGACTCGCATCATAAGTTTGCCTGCTTTAAAATCCCGCGAAAGTACTACTGGCAGCTCCTATATGAGGTTGATGCCACGAAGATTATCATATCTACATGAAAGGAAAATTCATGGAAAGGAAAATGAATGTGATGTACACTAGAAAAGATACCAAGCAAGAGGATGTGCGCAACGTCGCGCTCGAAAGTCTTGTCTATGAAACCAAACCCTAGTTCCAGCTCGTGAGGAAGACGACTATGGAATTCAGATTTCCTTTCTCTCGAAGCAAGCCAGTCCTTAATTAATGATAGGGAAGGAAGGAATTGCTCTTAGGCTTGTGAGTCTTTTTATCATATGGATGGGTCGTACAACCCTTACATGGTCTCTTGGCATGAAATTGGGTACTTTTCGTCTATGGCGAGATGGAAGTTATCTGCAAAGAATGCCAACTTAGGACCGTCAAAGTGGAAATCGTATCAACCCACCGAAACCGCTCTTTGGAATGGAATGCATAGTATTGTGCATTGGAATGGAAAAGTCGAATAATCAAGACATGGATCTAGTATCAACATGACCCAACTTCCATTCTCATGACCCAACTTATTCAATCACTTCCATTATCTTTCTATTGCTACAAATCGACAACAAAAAACATCCCTCGGAATTCCTGTTCGATAGGAAAAAATAGCTCTTCAACCAGAAATAGCAAGCAACATGTTTTTCTTCTCTCTTCCGGGCACACACCCTATCGGGTGACGCCACTGACAAACACCCTAAAGGGGAACGCAACACTTCCTATAACAGAAAAAGCAATATCTGAAATCTTTAAGCAACTAAAAAAGACGTATACTAAAAGATATGTGTTGAAAAGGGATGGTCAATAACAAGATGAACCCAATGCCCAATCTTCCCAATAGTATTCCTTAACTCTTGAATTGATACACTTGTTCATGGCATCTATTCTCTATCTTCACTTTTCACCTTCTCATCCTTAACCTCAGTGATCTGTTCCTCCTAGACATCCTTCTGCGTAAAAAAACAGAAGAAGAAGCACGGGCATAAATCAATAGAATAGTTTAGTTTCAGAAGTCTTTTTTGATTGGTATATCAATCATGGTTTATAGGGAAATAGTTAGAATAGGAAAGCTCTGTTAGTTACTAATGTTTGGGTTTTTGTTTACGGCAATAGTAGGTTTCTTGCTTGTCATATTTAGAATATAAGCATCAGTTACATTTGACGTCCAGCCTTTTTATAGAAGAGAAAGGAAGGTTAAGGGCAAGGGCGCAGCATAATATATAAGAAAAACTTGATCTTTGAGGGGAAATTTTTCCAACTAGACCGATAAATGAGAAAAAGTACCAGTCGTACCAAGAACCAAAGGCGCCAGCTTTCATTGATATATATACCGTATCTTTTAGCTGAAAAATCTATGGATAAGAACCGGCTCTGGGAGGAGGGGTGGCGCGACAGAGCAATGAAAAGCTGGGATCTTTCCTTATCTTCGGTCGTGACGCCTTTTCCTTTTGTATGAGAAAGCGCTACAAAACATCCTTCTCGCGAGTTATCTTCTACTCAAGCAAGCTCTCTCCTATTCTTCATCCACCAACTAGCAGGAACGTAGGAGCACAAGAGGGTCATCATCTTCTGAAACGATTGGCTTTCGATCTGCTTTCCAAGAGGTGGTTTCTGACATGACCAGAAAGAGTGGAATTCTTGTTAGGATTGGCATGTCAAGTTGCTTTCTCGGACCCTAACATAAACCACCTTATCCTCACTCAGATTGTTCTTTTGGACTGAGCAGAAGCACGACCTCTATCTGACGTTTTCTCTATCCCTTCTAATCTCTCAATGGCATTTCCATCTCTCGATTCAATCAATCAAGTAAGTCCGGATGACACTTGTCTTTATTTAGTGTTTCCCCGGCTATTCAGCCATTACTTGCATCTCAGGTTCTTTGTACCCTTTTTTAGTGCCATGCACACTGAGGTTTCTGGCATGACCGAATCTTTTGAGAATATCGCTTATTACGTTAATTTCTTCATCTTGATGTACTCAATCCATTCAAATTCCATAATTCCAATGCTATAATCCCTATATTAAGATGAAGTAAGAAAGCATCAGTCCTCTTATTTTCTGTCTTCTATGAAAGAATGTAGCTCGCTCTTTCAACCCGGGGCCCCCTCTGGGGAACTGTTTGAGTTTTAGCATCGACCCCATTTCCTTTTGATTGTATTACGCTTGACTCGCTGCAAAACATTTTGCTTTCTGCGCCACGCTCGTACGTGGTTTACACTCCTTGCCTTTCATCTGACTTTGCCATCGGGCAATTGTTTGTTTTCAACTGGATTGGATTCCGAACCAAGAAAGATAGGCAACTTTCACTTGAAATAAAGGAGCTTCAGAACTCTTGTATTCCACCGAATAAGAATAAGAATAAGAATAAGAGCAAGAAGGGGCTATCTTTGTGAAGGTACCGGCACCAGAAAGTAGATCATATGGCCTTTCTTTCGCCAAAATCAAGTAAAGCCCCGGCCCAAGAAATGCAGCAAAGCAAGTCGTCTTTGGTTTGGAGCTAAATTCCCGGATGTATAGGCTTGATCGAGTGCCTTACCTGAAATCGACGATATAAAGTGGGCTCTTTAGCTTGCTCCGACAGAGGTCTCCTTCTCCCTTAGCAGCGAGACCAGTCCCTACCTCTTTTCAATCAATCTTTCATACCGTATGCCTTTTCTACGCCTAAAACAAGTTCATGTCTCTCCTCTCTGAAGTCGGACCTTATTGAAAAGTAGTACGCTTTCTTTCGTGGTGTTCAGGATCCCATGCTTTGTAGTTCACGCATGGCTTTCTCTAACGAAGCTAATGCCGAATTAAAGACCTTAAACGGAAAGACACAGGAGGTGGCGAAAAACGAAAAAAGAGAAAGAGCTTACAAACTTCTCTGAACCCGGTAGCCAGCGGAGCCCTTATTCATGGGTTAGGGACTAGCATTGAACAAAGTTGGTGACAGCCGAAGAAAAAGTGAAAGGGCAAGTAAATAATCTAAACATGCGGGTAAGCAGCAAAAAAAGAATAAAAGTAACGCGCCCTACCTGTTAGTAAAGTAAGGCCTTCCAGAGCCTATCTAACACAGACATACACGCGGATGAGGACACAGAAATAAATGGACGTCGATCCGGTACTGAAATTGCATAGCAAAAAATGCAATATGTTCATACTTGATGAAACGCACATCATCCAATTCATGATTTAAGAACAAGAGAACGAGATATTGACTTTTTTGACATCTGTAACTACATTCTCACATTTCTTTTTTAATCTCATGACTTTTTATGCGATCGGAAAACGAATGAGATCAGAAAGATAGGCGGACGACTTGACCATAAGGTCGGATGTTTCCGTGAGCAGTAAGCAGCGGATCTCCCCTTTTTGGGGGAAAGCTGGTGGCCCTTTTGGCGTGTTAATTCTTTCGACGGGGCGGCCTTCTTCGTTCGGTAGATCCGGTCGAGGTGGTTTTCGTTTACCAGCGCGTAGGTGGTCTAAGTTCCTATGACCGAGTCTTTCTGGCCCCTGTGAACATATTTTCTTAATGTATTAAAGAGGGCCTCTCTAACCGGTGAAAAGTGGTAGGTGTCCACTAACGGCTATTCCTGGCTCGGCTCCGATAACGCAATTCCGGGAGGAGTCGGTAGTTGGGCACTGGATCCCTTCGGACCTGGAGAACGTGTGACACTGGGTCGGGGTTTGGTGAACCAACAGGTCGCTCCTTTAGTTGAAGTATCGGGCCCCTTTTTCGTTGCCTAGGTTACACCTTCGGAATACCCCAGACGGGGATTTCGCTCTATTCCCCCCAATCTTCACTTTACGCCACGCCGACTCTCCGTCGTGGAATTAGACCAAGGGTCGAAGACCCATACCATAGGACCCCGTCTCCCGTATCTTATCTTTCGCGCGTAGGAGATCGAGACACAGCCTTAGGGCTATGGGGAAAGTGGATCGATTGCCCTAGAATTACAACTACGTAGAGGGTCTCTACAAGTCTATAAATAAGTTCTAAAAAATTGATCGGTAGTAGTCCGGTCGCACCCGAACAATAATATTCCAGAGGGAAATGCACCTAAGATCAAATATTTTGAGCCGGCTTCCGTGGAAAATTCAGACTTTCTTTTTGATGCTGCGATCACATAAAAACATAAACTTTGAAGCTCAATAGCTAAATACATGGCAATTAAATCATGAGCCGGGATCATTAAGAGCATACTGCGAGTAGGAAGTGGAATTAATACAATGAATTCAGAAGCATCAAACCTCTCTTTTTCGAAAAAATCGAAACACATCGAAATGGTACCAGCCGTACTTAATAATAGAAGGATTTGGCAGAAATATGTAAAATTGTCCCTCCTAAAAAAATTATTCCAGAATAAATGGGCAATAGTTAGGAGAGGTGCGCCAGCGGCGAGCAGAAGCAAGGTTATTAGATACCGAAGGAAAGCCCGGCCAGAACCACACGTGCAAGTTTCCCTGCATGTGGCTCGTCCGTGATAACTTCTTCGGATTTGCGTGAACTAGCGGACCGATCACTAAGTGGTTAGTACCTCCAGCATGAGCGAACCTTTTCAGAACTGGTTAGGAATGGGCGCCACTATCCCAGCCCGGATCCAGCCAGGTTCTATTGATCATGTCCCCTTCCCAACAGTTGTATCTTGTCTTGGGGCGTCTTTCTTTGGCTTTACTATCAAGCCAGACGCGGCGCCCTTTCGCATTATCATCTACCGCCCTTTCTTTCCTCCCGTCCCTTCACGCATGAAGATCGTCGTATGTATGTTCGACTTCGGTTGCCGGTGCAATAGAATTGGCGGGAGTATATTATGGCAGGATCAGTCACCTGGGCAAACCAAAACCCTCCTCCAAGAAGAATTGTGCTATGCCCCCCCCGATATCCCTATAGAGCGAAAGAGCTGCCTGGTGATCCCTAGGTTGCAGCACGTCCGGTCGTTAACTCCTCGCTAGCTGCCGCCGTTTCTAGGACCGACCGACGCCTCACCTGCATGCACAGGTACCTACGTAGTGTAGTGTCGGTCGCACATTCATAATAGCGTTCGGACTCATGTGCCTTCCTGAACCAGGGGAGTTCCCTTGCTCCTGCTGCGTACGATTAGCCGGCCTTGCGGCGGCAAAAGGATTAGGACGTCCCCCCATGCTAAGGTTCCCTGCGGTCCGGCCGCATTAGGTTAGGGAGCTGGGCGATAATAGCTCCTCCGCATCCCAAGCGCGCTGCCCTCCTAGGCGCGCAACACTAAGTAATCCAAGCCAACCCACATTACTAACTAACGGTGGATAATCATCTTTCTTAGAGGTACTAAATACAACTCCATGAATGAGCAAAATGAAGGTTGCGTTAATGATAAAGATCTCTGGGGAAACCGCTAAAAAAAGATTGAACATGTGGTTCTGAGTTTCGATAACTTCTTCTACTTTCATTTCCTCCGTCTTCCAAATCGCAGAGTTAATTCAAAAGCCTAGGTGTTATTACTGAGCTGCTGCTCTTTTTTCTCTAATTCCCTTCTCAGATCCTCCGACTACTCCTCCTTATCCTACTCACTCGAAGTTTCGTTGGTCATTTATTGTTTTTTTTAGCCTCTTTGACAAAGTTAGTAAGAAGAAAAACCTCGATCTTCAGTACACTTCACACCCACACAATCTCTATTTGAAACTAACACTCCATTTCCAGATAGCGAGCGATCGCTCAGCAATGATACCGCGCCGGACGAAGTACCTATCCCCGGGGACCACGCTTTTTTACTTGTTTCCTTTATTTTTTCTTTCTATACGAAATTCAGACGATTTCGTTTGTGTTCATGTTGGCGATTTCAGATGTGAATGAGGCCGGTCGTCTCCCCTTCCTACGGGTTCCTCAGTGACACATCAACCACGCCCCTTCCTTTTCTCCGATCATAAATAACC
>LR738713.1:834848107-834853107 GCA_902687465.1 Secale cereale
GGTAAGGCAGGCTCGCAACTTACAAAGGGCACTCGCTGCTCGCAGGCCTGCTCTTTCTATTATGATTTCTATGTCTATGAAAGCTCCTTTGACTCCAGCCCCATAAGCTATTCTTTCACCTGCACCAGCTCTTGGTCTTTGTCCAGGACAAAGATATCGCAATAGTGGAATAAGGAAGTGCAAGTTGGCGATCGAAGCAAAGGAAAGATCAAGCCGAAGAGGATACCTGGGGCCATCTAAGACGGCTGTAGTAAATAGCTTACACGACCGATCAGGCTCATCAACCTATGGAACCTCACGCTATGTTGCTATGATTCTTTTATCACGAAAGCATGTCGGGCGAAGGAATAAAACACGTACAACACTAGCAAGAAGAGACTTGCCAAAGAATTCGATGCCTCACAGGATCCTGCAAAAGCGGAGTCCAAAAAAGCACGAGTCGGGTCGGCGGTTTCAGATTCAGATAGTTCAGTTCAATCATCATCTGACACCTTTCGGTGCCATTCCTTTTGAAACTGGCGTTTCTTTTGTAAAATAATTCGATGCCCCTGCGAAAAACCGAGTCAAGAAAGAGGTAAGGGCCGGGTCAGAGGCGGAACAGACATTCAAAGCAACCGAACCATAGATCCAGCTTTGCAGGACAAGCATAACGAAAGTAAGCATTTGGCCAGACATTCAAATAAACCCTATATCTAGAAATCCATCATCCCTGTCTGAACGGTCTAAGCATCATATCTTTTTCTTTTCACTTCCGCTGCATGGTCCGGACATCAGAAATAGCTGCATTAGCAGCATCTCGCTACAACTCCCTTGGCAACCCTAGCACCAACAGGAACAACTCAGTTCAAGCTAGCAACAACTAACAATTTCTACTTCCTCGAACAAGAGCTTGCTTTTAGTTCACGTTAGCTACATTCGTTTTAATAGAAAGATGGGAAAGGCTAGGTTAGTAGAAGACTATGCTTGTGCCACAAACTTATTGCTTCTCCGAAGCATTTCTTCAATGAATCTTACTCAGTACAGTATTCATAAGGGACCTGTATCTAAATATTATGTTCTAACATTCCTATTTTGGTTGGAAGTTTCTCAAATGAAAGAGCACAACCCTTTCCATCACTTCTCTACATACTGGCATTCGGAGCTAGGAGCAGAGAAGAGAAGTCAATCGGAAGAATCGTAAAAGCCTGGAGCTCAAACATTGCGTTCTACACTTTACTTTTGTTTTGTATCTCTGAAACAGGAGTGAAAAGAAATCAGCTCATCCACCGCTAACTAAACAGGGCGAAACTAGCTCTTCTTTGGTTTCCCTGGGTCCAAGTTGGGGCAAAACCTGCTCTTTTCCCGCAAAAAGTCTATCGTACTAGGTGGCGCGACACGCGACATAGGTAGTAAAGTAGTGATTTTGGGCCCAATTCAGACTTCTTTTTTGATTGGAATTCTTATCCTAGCTCGGCCTACTCGCGAGATGTTAGCCTTCAGCCTGATTACATAAAGCATAGCACTTCTGATCGATTGGAATATTCCATTCCCTATTTCCTTGAGCGCTTTCACCATTAACCCATGGGTGCCAAGACCATCCCCCCGGCTCTTTCTTCTTCTACTTCATATAATAGAACACAAGGATCGAACCTACTTTGCTTTAAGTCTGTTTACTTTTTAACGCCGTCTACGGAGAGACAAGATGAGAGAGGAGAGAGGAAGCTGAACGATAACAGCTGACGAAGTCCAATCAAGCTGAGGCCTGGAAAGAGTTAAGAAAAAACACCTTCTACCTGCATTCATGGGTGCTCAACGATAGATTCCACATCAAGATAGGCAAAGCGGGATACAGCTCGTTTATTACCTCAAAGAAAACAAGAAACATATCTTTTCTAATCACGGAACACGAGAATAGCATGCACGGGAGAAGGATTTAGGGAAAGGTACACGCTGCTTTTTCGGAGTCTATAGGGGAAAGGTACACGATGATTTTTCGGAGTCTATAGGGGAAGATTCCACCAGCCCCAATTGCTTTGGGTGAGAGATCGAACCTCCACTTGTTTCTGGTTTCTGCTTTCTCCCTAGGGAAAGAAGATATGATACTTTTCGAAGAATGCAATCCCCGCATTCCGGCCCTGCTCTGCAAATCAACATCTGAAGATCTACGGGTCACCATAGTCTTCTGATCCACTAATAAGATTCCGCGCTCGAGATGATGTGATCTGAACGAAAAGATAGATATATCCGAGCTGCCCAAGGATATGGTCTGGGTACCGATCTGCTAGGATAAGGGGGAGATCCTAGTACTCAAAAGGCTGGGTAAATTTCGAAATTAAGCGGAGGAAATCCACCAATAAGAGAGTAATAGAAAATACTGTTATCATGAATAAATTCTTTCAATCTATTAAGAAGATACTTAATTCGTTATACAATAGAGACGGGGAAAAAGATGATGATAAAAAACTCCACAATAATAAGAAATCCAAGAAAAAAGATATAACGGATGAGGAAGGAGCTAAAGAACCTATCAACAATGATGCATCTAGTGGCAGTAATGATGCATCTACTTCTACTTCCCCTAACCCTAATGATGGTTCTAGTTCCACTAATGATGGAACAAATCCAAATGAGAAAACTAGTGCACCTAAGCACGACGATCATGGTATAATCCACCATTTTATATGGGGTGGTGGTAGTTCAAACGGTGGAGATAGTTCCAACAGTGGTTGGACTTCCTACTTTAATTCACCTATTGATAGATTTGTGAAAAATCGAAAAACATTTACCAATTTAGATCAAAGAGGTCTAAATGGTTTTATTGCCAAAATAATAGGGTTTATAGGTCCAACAACAATTGTGCTTCCATTCTTTTATAACAGTTGGATGCCGAGGATAGGTTTGTTTTCCATGTTTGTTAGAGAGCCACACGACTTTCAAATAGGAGTTAGCGTACGACCATATACCACGTTTCACAATTATGGAACTCTAGTTATGGAATATGTATATATAAAATATTTGTTCCACGCTCAGGTAGGCTGGCGACAATATAAATGTATATATTTGATAAGTTTAAAGAAATAAATGATTCGCTAGGTTTGTTTTTTATCGATAATATTTACTTAAGGGATACTTTTGACGTTATTCAGCAATTCTCACATAGCGGTCTTGGTTTGAAATCCCTTTTGAAACGTGAAATCATAAACAAGTTGGTTGAAGTAGTAATACCATTTTCTGATGAGAATTCTAAGTCGTATGTGTACGGTTATTTTGCTTTTCTAGTATACGCAGGGTTATTTTGTACTGTCTGGTATAAGTATATACCTTGGGATCCATATATAAAACCTGCTGATTTAGCTCCACCATCACTGGATGTATTTAACACCTATCATGCCGATGTCGTGGGTTATAAGAAGGTCACATACCTGATTACTAAGGACATTGTCCAAACAAACTATGGTAGACACCTTTAAACAGCCATCATTTAACGAAGTAGTAAATTCGAATGACTACAACCTTGATCAATCTGATCACAAAGTGAGTTTTTCATGCTTATGCACTGGTATAATGGTTTCTATGTTGTTAGTAACAAAAACACTTCTTCCACATTAAACAGTACTGCATAGATACAAGTTTAGCACAATGAATTTCTGAGTTATTTCACACAAGGAATTTACAAGCTAATGAAAATCAATAGATTTATAGGATATCTATCTAAATACGGCTCCTATCGTTTAAGGTTAGTAAATACATACTAGGAAATGCTCTTCAGGGATACCAGAACTGGAAGATCCTGTCAAGGGGAAACATGACCTTAATAAGCGCCATCCCGAGACTTGGACTCGAGGGATGGTAAGATCAATAGGAGAAGGAGATATGATACAATTACTATGATCAGGATACCTTATATGAGCCATACTTATCCAAGGAATCAATCGCGTGAGGGTGTTGTTGATAGAGGGAGCTCTGGCCAGGAGAGGCTAGAGCGAGTGATAGCAACGGAAAGGTAAGATCAAGAAGGAAACAAGGCTTAAGAGGACCCTAATGCACCAATACTTCAGGCATTCCAACTTCCAATACATACTTATCATGGAATGAAATCCAAGAGGAGCAAGCATATCACTGAGAATAGCTAGCTGAAATCAAGGATGCTATCACAATATTCAATGGAATCGTTACATCGGAATAAGATAGACCCGCTTCGATGCTGTATTCAGTATGTCAGCTAGGAGCCAGAACTCACTATGCCATAGTATTCAACACCGTGGGGCCATTCCGGATAATGAGTTTCGCGCAGCGGTTTCGAAGACTGAAGCTCTTCTTGCAAGTATCAACATGTCAGAATGCCAAATAAGAGTTTCTTGTGGTCGAAATCAAATGGTAACATGTTTCTATTAATCTCAAAAGCTTACAAACAAGCTTTAGCAGTATGTTTGCATGTCATGTTTTTGGCCAAACAGCATATGTGAATGGGCAGAGGCAAGGTTTGATACTAGAGAAGCCATTTTGCTTAGGGGATACCATAACAAAGGGGATAGGTTCCTCAGATTTTTCGGCACATCAGAATACCGTGTTGGATATCGAGGCTGAGATCAAGTTGGCTTTTGACTCCAGAAGGCATTCTTCTGCCTCTGCTTCTGTTACTCAAGAAATGAAAGAGTTAGGTAGTCGAGGTATTCTAGTATTTCCCTGTTACTTTCTCATGTCTGTAGATACGAATACACACATGAAGTATTTGATTTGTGCAATTTATTTATTCATAGGGCCAAACTCTATGGTTGGCAAGACACTTATGTGTTCACAAAGGCCATGGGCGAGATGGTCATCAACTGCATGCGAGGAGAGATACCGGTGGTAACAATCAGGCCAAGTGTCATAGAGAGCACATGGAGGGATCCCTTCCCAGGTTGGATGGAAGGAAACAGGTAAATGCTAAACCCAAATCTGAGGTTGCGGATGTCACATATATATGTGATGCATCCTCGTCTGCTTACCAGATAATGAGCTATTTCCAGGATCTAGCA
>LR738713.1:834860607-834885425 GCA_902687465.1 Secale cereale
TTCAGGAAGATTCAGATACCGAAAGCAATAGGAATGGGAAAGCGGAGCGGGTAATAGGTTTATGACTGAGCACTAGAGCCTGGAATAGCAGGAATGAAGGTTGGGAAATATGCCATGCAGAATTCCAATAAGTTGGCACTGCTTTCCCTTTCCATATGAAAAATGGAGAGGAAAAGCATGGGTGGACCAAGCGTTTTAACCGGAATCTAGTGACGGAGAAAGAAGAAAGATTTTTAAGCGCTAGATAGGGTCACAATTCAATAAAGATACTTGGCTGGATGGCGAAGCTGTGTTTGCTCTCCCAAATCGAGATCAAAGTCTTGCTTGACAGCGTGAGCAACTTTGAATGCTCCGTACAAAGGGTCATAGGGAGCTTTTGGAGGTCAGGGAGAAGTGTGTGTGGCCACTGTGCGCAAGCATTCTGTACAGCGATCTTGCTGAGGAGGTCCCCGGTCCCACCTCCATAAAGAAGATCTGGTGACTGCCCATTGTCTTGTTTTGGCTTGGAAGTCTCCTCAAAATAAGGCAAGTGAGTCAACGATCTCTGTAAGAGGAATTGGAAGATGGGGGTTCCATGGCGCACTGAGATGAAAGGCTGTCTTGGACGTGTGGCCCCTTATCCCTATCCCTTTGTTGATGAATCCCATGCAACGCGCCCTTGCTTGGATGAAAAAATGTCATAAGGGGGACTCGTTTCACTTGATTCGTTCCGTCGCACCCGCACTATTCCTAAATTTCTTTTCTGTTTCTATTTAGAAAAAAAGGTCGAACTCATTTCGTATAGAAAGAAAGATGTGTCGGGTTTGGATCGAGTGACACAGGAGGTGCTTCTGCGTGGCACTCTTTTTAATGGGCTTTACCGTCTTTCTTTACCTTCAGAACACAAAGCTTTGCTTGGCGAAATAACTCCTGCCTATATTTGGCATCTCATCTACTTAATTTAATGACATTCCATATCTCAGGAAGGAAAAAAAGCGAATGGAATTTCAGTCAAGTCTTTTTTTCTGCTTTATCCTTCTCTCAATCAAAGAAAGGGAATGCAGATGTTCTGTCGCCCTCTCTTCGTATGCCACCAGCCTTCCTCTCAAAACCATACTGATCCGATCTTGCGCAGATAGGTAGGGACGATCCCTCCAGTAACCATGCCTAAAATCATAAGCTGACCCATTACTTCTGTAGGTGCCTCAATTCTTCCCATTTTCCTACTTATATAACTCTTTGGGGTCCATACCGCACTTGGGGACGGGATATGATTGCTTTCTTAAACAAACCTTTTAGAGCGTTGTCATCTTACCAGCACATGACTCAATAGTAAGGACTGTCACTGCATTGATATCGCTCATGGATCGTGTTATACTTGGGAAGATCCGGCCCAAGGGGAAGTCTGTTATCCACAACCCAACCTTAGATGAGGGAGAAGTTCACGCTTGATCTTCGACCCAAGACAATGGAAGGGAGCTAAAGCCTTCTTCCTTTTTCAAATTCGTTTATATGGAGCAAAAAGAGGTCGTGTCATACCATTTATTCCGCCAAGAAGCATTCGTCTACGGCACTTAGAACGCCTCGACACATTTGTACTCACGCCTAGGACGGTCTTTCACACGGAAGTAAGATTAGAGAGTTTGATCATAGTTTGACCGTAGTAAAAAAGAAGTCCCTTTCTCATTTGCTTCCTGGTCATCTCTATAGAGATAGAAGAAAGAAGTCCCAAGCAAGGGTCATGCTATTTCTATTCTTTTCACTATTGTTATTCCCTATTTCCTTAACTGATCTTGAGTTGTACCGAAACAACAGAAATATGGTCTCTCATAAATTGATTTCTTTCATCACTGTTCTTAAATCAATCCGTGTCAGGTACAGAGCCAATCTTCACATCCCATAGGTAAACAAGTCGCTTTATGGGCTCCTCGTGAAACTACAACCTTTCCGAAGCCCTAGTCAAAAAGTTGTGCGAAACCTCAATTGGTAAGAGGAGTAAACACCTATTCTTTGGCCATTCAAAACATCGAATTGGTTGGCTCGCTCAACCTCTCGAACCGGGACAAAACTTCCCAGCGTTGCATTCACCGCCTAGCCTCGTCCAACATGACTGTAAGGCACGTTTTGCATGCCTTTAAAGTGTACCCCCTCGGAGGTATCAAAAAGTGCGAGAAATCTCATTGATGACTAATAAAGTAGGGTTTTCACTCATGTGGGTTCGCCCACCTTCCCTTCAGCAGCTCTCCCTGGACACCCTATACTAAACTGAGGAATTACTTAAGCTCCTGGCTTTTTTTCCGACAACTCAAAGCCGCTGCACCGACAGATAACATGCCGTGGATCTTATGTGGCGCTAAAACTTCATGATAGATCAAATCCTGATTACGACTGGAGAGGGACGTTGATGTTCCAAACATTGGGTTCAAGAGCTCAGTTTGATAGACATAAACCTCAGTGATCGGCTTTACACAAGGAAGGAGCAATGAGATAAACTCACCCCCCATGGCGAGACTAGACAGATTCATGGCCTCCTGCTTGAACATTGTCCCAAAAACAACGGTCACACCCTTGCCAAACACCTCCTCAGCTGACGATAATATATCGGACATTGGACTGCAGGGCCTTAGTTGGCCAAGTATGTTTTGTATATAAGGATCCATGGTCTTATCAAACTCGAATTACCAAATGGTACATACAGGAGTTGTTGCATAAAAGGAAGTACCATTGCCACCAGTGATCTTTAAAAGTGATAAACTAAACTCATCACGTTAGGAGAATCCTCTAAACTTAATATAATAGGCTCACTTTATCACTATAAACTTTTTAGTGATGACCAAATAACGAAAACACTTCGTTGAATGACGTGTTGTTAAAGAAAATAGCTGCGTCGCCCCCCTTCAAGACAGGAAACTATAGACAGGTACCTGAGGTGCCCTGCTGAGAGAATAATTTGTCAACAATCAAGCACTTGAGCTTGCAAGAATAAATATATGATGTCTATGCTATTATTGGGATAAAATGAATCAAAAAAGCAGCAGAATACGAGAAGGATTTCTTTTCTTAAAGGGTGTATACATTAGAGTGTACCTGCTTGGTAGGCATGAAATCACTGACAAAGAGTTGCCTAGCTCCGATGAGCTTGCAAGCATAATTTGGAATTTCATAGAAGCGGGCATAGCTAGGGGTGAACCACGAGAAGTTAGAGCAATTAATGGGTAGGTATCGTAAACATCCTAAGTGTATCACGGCATTGAAGCAGAAGAAACAGAAATGTTTTCCTTTCTTCCGCATTTGATTTGCATGCCCCCTGTAGATTTGACCCGGAGCCAATGCCAGTCTTTTTTGCGATCAAATGCACTTGAGCTAGTCACTAAGTAAGGCGACAACACCAAAAGATGTGCATGTGTCATTAGGCCATTGGATTACTCAACAAAAAGTGAAGTGCCAAACGATGAAGAAGAACACTTGAAACCAGGCACTGAACCCTAAATGCTTCGCCTGGCTAACCAGATAGATTACTTCTATCTGCTAGCTTGCCCTAAGAAAAACAAAGTTCCACAGATATCTCCTGTGCTTTGAAACACTAGGGCGCTAAGAAAAGTGAATTTCCATTAATGAACTGTAGGTGTGCATATCCAGCCATGAAAGGGCTGTGACCATTCCGAATCCAAGCCATATAATTGCTTGATGCTCAAGAGTGCTTAGTTGGAAAAGAGTTTTCTATGTCGTTCAAACTAATGCTCGATTTAGAATTCTATAACAAAAAAAAGAAAAAATCAATTAATCTATCTCACCTATATTAGGAAGCAATTAATCTATCTCACCTATATTATGAAGCAGCTGCTAGGCCTGATAGCGAAGTGAGCTTTGTGACTTTTAGTAGGGTTGTATCGTCCGTCTTCAACATTCATCCATAAGACTTATTTATTCGATTCATTGTATCTCGAACAGAGGTAAGTCCAGCTTCCTCCTCTTTTCTTTCTTTTTGTTAGTGGCTTTCTCTTTTTAGAAGTCGAACTCTAGACTTGGCAAAAGTCCTATCCTTTCTTGTAGCAGAGCTACGTCCTAATTGATTGTATCATGCTCTTTCGGGTCGAGGCACCTCTAATGTAATCTTTGTCCAGAGGAAGGAGGACTTTCACAGAAAAACAAAAGTTGTATGCCAAAAAGAGCCAATGTGAATTTAGGTTCAAAAGGATCAATAGCACATGACGAAGTTCAAGTGTCTTCTCTTCAAGAGAATAGAGCATAATTGTAGGATTATATGGATATCAGTGCTTTTATTCAATTCCCGAGGCACTCTTCAACGATTGAGGAGATTCCCGAGGCAGTCTTAGTGCTATCGTCAGGGTCACCAGCCTACTGTACCCCTTATTCTGGCTTAGCCTTGCTTAAACAGAAGAGGCTTGGTTAG
Organism: Secale cereale; assembly: GCA_902687465.1. NCBI lineage: Eukaryota > Viridiplantae > Streptophyta > Magnoliopsida > Poales > Poaceae > Secale > Secale cereale. The sequence goes on from LR738713.1 coordinate 834,865,001, forward strand.
CATCCTTTCTATCAGGTGCTGTTCTTTGCTACCAACAATTCTTTAAGTACGCGGTGAAGTAAATAATAGTGCACTTGCTGACAGTAGAACCCCCAAGAAATATCACAGTATAGGCCGATATCTTTGTGCAATGTCATTTACAAGCTATGCTCCAAAGTCTTGGCAAATAGGCTGAGAGAAGTACTGGATGAGATCATTTCCGAGGACTTATTAAATAGGGGTGCTTTTTCTACGAATATAATCAATTCCATAATGCTATCCGCTTTGACGAAGCAAATCAGATGACGGGCGACCTACGCCTCGAAAAGGAGAAGAAGTGGTTCTCGATACTGAGCAAAAAGTCACTTTCGATGCAGAAAGTAGGAAACCAAGGAAGCAGGCATTGGCAAAGAGTGAATCTTTATCCGATCCTATAATGGCTCAATCCGATCCAACAACGGTACTTCCAAAGGCTCCTCGGCTAAGAAAAATAATAGTTGTATTGGCAAGGCATGAAAGGGATTTTCTAATGCTATCCGAAGACGAATCGGAATACGGAACCGGAAGCCGTAGCCCAGAACCTTTAGCTTGAGCGGAAGGGGAGGAAACCGGCTATTCGAACTGGCGGGTGGGTGGATACCCTAGTGCTTATTGATTTGTCGGAGCAGGGGCGGAGAGGGATTCATTAGTTTGACAACACAAGGGTGTCATGTGGAGAAAGAGAATTGAACTATTCTCCGGGTACTGGTACCGCTTAAGCCCAAGCAAGTGAAGAAATCCTGTAAGATGGACTTGATTTACTTTCCTTTCCAAGACCTATACCATATGGTTTGGGTATACCACTATCACCTATCGAAATGAAACACTAACCTGCCCACGACCCCCTATACCGGATACCTTTGCTTTGAAACCAATGACTAGTAGAGGATTTCGAGGAACAACAGCAAAGGGAAGTAGGGATGGGCTTTCCTCGGATTAGTATTCGGATTTCGCTGGTCTTGCCAATGGTTGTTATTCAAAAGAAGGGTTCGCACCGGCAAAGAAGAATATATTTTCTAGTTGTAGCTTTCGAGGAGAAGAAGGATTGAATCAAAGGGCTCGGTTTCTGCTCCTCGGCAAAGTCAATTCAATAGGAATCCGAATCCTAAAATCTCTGGACGTAAACACCTGTCTGATCCGCGTAAGTATGAACGCTGGTTTCTCCGAGCTGTTTCAACACCTCTAAGATCTCACCTATTCCTAACCCTTCAGTTCTGGGGTACTCCTGGCAGTAAGTGATAACACGTATGACACGCTGTGAACCCTCTGATAAGACAACTATCCTTATATTATAAGCAACCTGCTCCTACTAACTTCTTGTTACATAGTTCTCCTACATCCCTGTTTACAGCTTTCAAGTCTTGTTCCTCAATCTACTTCCAGCATCCTGTTTCTCCAACTACAGGTACGAGGGACGCCAACCGCTTTCTTTGCTTTATCAAACAACTCCTCAACCTGTTTATAGCTTCCTCCCAGCTACAACCTGCTTCTTGCACCCGATCCCCGAGTCCTACTTCCTTGTTCCCATTAACAAAACCCTTTTTCTTCTTGTTCTTTGTCATAACGCCTATTCCGGGGCGAGTACTACTTTTTTTTACAAAATGAATTTACAAGCAGATGATTTTCCGACCCTGACTACCAATTCCCCGACTACCTCTCTGGCTTATCAATCTAGCAAGCATAGGAAATCCTATTTCGGTAATCTTACCAAACAAGCAACGGATTGAGCAACTAGCGCGAAAGCCGTTGCGCGTTAGCGCATCCGTTTTCTAGCTTGGATTCAAAAAGAAAAGGAAGGTTGATTGGAACTGAAAAGAACAAACAGGCAGGCATGCTTTCAATTTGTTGGCTAGAATTTGAGAAATGCACTTGTCAAGAGTACTGTAACAATCGACGTCTCCCATCTTCTCAGGATTAAGCACTTATCTATTATGGAAATTGTCCGCTATCTGCACCTTACTCTTACTTTACTATTACGGATTTGGAAGTGGGAAAGCCAACCTGGGCTTTTGAAGATCACTCTTGCCCGTTCCGTTCATAATTGCTTGAAAGGAGAAGTCCAAATAGTGGCTGCGGAAAAGCCAATTCTATCATTTTTAGAAAGTTCGAGAAAGGTCATGCACGAAAAGAAAGAATCAAGGAAAGAACTTACTTTGATACGAAAGAAAGACTGAATCTGACTATCCCAATTCAGGAAGAAGGAAATTGCCGGTTGGGTTAGTCCAACCAAGAAAGAAATGGGATTCTTTGGGCATTGCTTGGGCCGACTTCAGTATGGCTATCTCTAAAGATCTATCACTGCACACTTGAGAGATCTCTGTCTCCAGCCAATCAAAGCGTCTATAGCAGCTCCACCGCTTTCTTTTTATGAAGCGGCTTTCTCAATACGAAAGAAAAGGCCTAGCTTGCATACAAGTTTATGCAAATAGCATGACATTGGCTGTTGCTTGCCATATTGGACTGATGCAGCAAACAAAAAGGAAGACTAGTTTCAGCGAAGGCAGGATGTTTTCCAATGTGCCAGTTCCTTCCCAATCGTCACTCCAAAAAGTAGAGTCACCAACACGCCAGTCCCCTACGTAGTGGAGGATAGGCCGTTTCGGAAAGTGACCGATCCCTTTTTTGCGGTGGAGACAGATTCTCTATGTATTCATAGTCCTGTGTTGCTTCAAGATAGATGGTTGGCTAAGCCATTAGGTTGGATTATTCCCAACTTTCTGCCATCCTTCCTTTTGCTTTGATTAGCTGTTGTCATGCAATAAGTTGTGAGTGGTTCGAATGGTTCTCGACATGAACCCTAAGGCGTAAGCCCGCTGTTTTGATAGGATAGGATGGTGCTGGAACTGGATTCTTGCAGCGTCAGTAGGCTCAAAGGGAAGGAATAGAACTTGTTTGGCTGTTCGACCCGCGTCGGTTGTTGATATTGGATGAGATAGCTCGAGAAGGGAACAAAGAATTCCAACTGGCTGTGGCGAGCGCTCTCCTACTGTTAGTGGCTTACCTTCGGGGCTCGACTCCTCGATGGAATAAAGATAGAGCTATTAACCCATACGCCCTCTTGTTTAAGGTTTCATAGTTTAGGCAACTACAATTCTTGTTTGTATTAGAATGCATAGTTGTTTGAAACTAAAGGAAAGGAATGCTGATTCGAATAGGGATAGGTGATATCTTTGATAGGTCCCCGGTTGTTAGATTGAGGGAAAACCTAGTGTTAGATTAAGGATTCCCCTGATCAAAAGCGGATTTCGTTGAGAAGATGTCATGGTTGTCGGGGATCCAAAGTAGTTTATCTTTCTCACCAGCAAAGCATAGAATATGGAACAAAGAAATGGTGTATAATACCCGTATTCCAATAATAAATCACTTAATCTGCTGCCCATGTTGAAAAACCTCTTACTTGTACGAGCTATGGTACTGGCGTACCTCTCAAGTTGTGCCCCGAGGCCAGTTCATCATCTTGATCTTTTGGTTAGTACGAACGATGAAGCAGCAGATACCGGAGTTCTTGCTTGCCTTGTCTCTGACTGCGACTTGCCTAGGTATCCACCTTAGGCGCCGCTCTCTTGTTTCACTCACAATTCCGTAGTTGACTGAGCAATTTCGTCATTTCCAAAAGTGCACTTCGTTTTTCACTGGCTCAGGTGTACCCCGACCGAAGGGAGTGAAATCGGTGCCTTTTCTTTCCCATGCAAATTCATATGGCACTTCCCACAAGCAAGGGATGAGCAGGAGAAGGAAAGATTTATGAATATCTATTGCTTCGAGACTCCACTCACCATGTCAGTAAACCTTATAACAGTTATGGCAGGTAGGAGGTGATAAGAAAGTAATTGTAAACAGCCATCCAATTGATAATATTTCCTACGGAAAGATCTGGGCTTGCATACGTTTTCGAGTAACCCAGAATGAATGCATTCTTCTTTACTACCATTATAACCATCGGTAAGCCGATCTATCGTCAAGGGTCCCTATCGCCAATTCTCGCCATTAGAAATAGGCCTTAGAATCGCATCCTTTTTTCTCTTAGTAGAAGTCCCATATCTGTCTCATCGATCTGGATATAACGCATTGCTCGAGCAAAACATCTTCCTTTTGCGGAAGGATCGGCAGGTATGAGGGACACATATTTGAAGCCCTCGGACACAGGCTCATTAGGAAAGAATTTACACTTTTGGCCTTCATCGTCAGGCCTAGGCCTTAGGTTTACCTTGCTCTAGTGCAGTCATATCCAAATTCAAGATCAATCGGAGAAGCTGGCCCTTCGCCTCGAGGAAATCCCTCTGGAGATTCAACATACCCGGAACTGGCAGATACTAAAGACTAAAGTCAATGGCATTCGGTTGGATAATCTACTTCGACTTCGCTATGAGGCTTTTATTCTGAGTATAGAAACGGCATCGGCATAGGAAATCGTACATCAACAACTCAAACGGAGGTTCTAGAAGAGCTACCCACTGGCATACTCCCTTTTCGCCAAGGAGTTCAGCTTGCACAGAGCTAGAGGAGAGAAACGTCCAACGCTGGCAAGTCATCACTTTCGTCTTCTTTAGTGCGCTCTAGCCCAAAGACTTCTGCTTATCCATATTCATGGAATTGTTCTTCGCGGAGTTCAGAAATATCAGGATACCGAGGGCTTCCTTCTCTACGAGCTGTTTACCCATTTCAACCAAAATGAGACATAAAAAAAAGGTATCCACGGTCTCCCGCCGCTTGCATATGCCCCTTCTTTGGAAGTTGTTGGCCCTGGTCCAAAGGATAAAGTGAAAGTGGAGGGTGAATCACCAGAAGCTGGATAGAAGTTCCCCAACTGAGGCGCATTGACCACTACGTCTCCTATTCGAGATAGGCTGCTCACTTCGGTTGATCATCAACAACTTCAAAAGTACGAGATAGCTCAGTCTTTCTCACGAGGTAGATTCGAACCAATTGATTTATCCTCCTCATTAGGACATGGGGGAGATACAGAACCTCCCTCGAGAGGCTTGTTTCCCTGCAACTATGTCATTAACCCAACTTGGGGAGAGGTCGGAAGAAACCAAACGTTAGAGCTCGACGGCTAAGATCTTAGATCTTCTGATTAGAACCTGATAGGATTCAAGGTTAGAACCAGAATAGTTAACCAAACAAATGGAATAGGTGTAGGCTGTTTGATCGTTTCCTTTTCCTGTAGATAGCTGTACTAGTGGCAGTTCTATACACTAAATATTCTATACATTAAATATTCTAGAAAGGGTTGCGTGAGCTTATCAACTTCGTTACATAGTGAATTGTATAAAGGTTACATAGTGAATTGAATAAAGGAATGAAGGAGACCTAGTAAAGTAAACCTAATAGGTGGTCATAGGCCTTAAAGCAAGGAAAGTTTCAATAGGCTTTTGAATAGGCTTGGATTTCACTCACTGGATCAGAGAAAAGCCTGGGCTTTCGTAAAAGCTCATAGGCACAGGCATTCACTCACCGGGTTTTGATAAGTTTGTTTGCACTTTCTGTGGCGTACCACTTTTGTCGATAGCCTTTTATGCTTGCTTCTTTCAAAAAACGGAATGGGTTCATTCACAAGTAGAAAGCAAAACAAGCATCGGAAGGGGGGAAAGCTACTTATTGTGGTTTTTTCCTAAACTCGTAACGTAACTAGAATAGTGAAGTCTCTTTCGGACAAGCAGAACAAGCATATGGAATTGGTTCACTGGCTTGCTTGTCTATAAATTTCTTTACTTACTGCTTAATAAGAGAGTAAGCTATGTCTCCAGTCCTTTTCTTGGGACTGGCTAGGAAAGAACAAGATGCCCTAGCCCAAAATCAAACATGGGTTCTAGCTCCTTACACCGACTCCAAAAACATTATGGGATTTCAATTGGTATACAAGATTCAAAAGAAAGCGGATGTTTCTATTGAAGAAGAAATTAGTATCCAAATTGGAAGAGAAAAGGTTCTGTAACCTACATATACCATATGGGAACACATTACACCACAAGGAAAATGCCACTTGAGGTACATGTATGCATCCACTTCATCGGATGATCCAACGCAAAAAGTATGATATTTCTATTCTCTAGCGCTCGTCATATAGAAAAGGTATCTAGCTCGTCCCTCTAGCGCTCGTAAAAGAAATCCTTCTTGTCCGAGAAGGCAACAACCATTTCATTTCTTTAACCCGGATTGCATTATTGAATTGATTTACTACGTCGTGTACTACGTATTGGTTCGCGAATGCGTTGCTTGAAGGAAGGAAGCAGCTTTAGAGGAGGGATGCCGTCAAAGGGGTATGCCGGATTTTTTATATGCTAAAGATACCGGTTCAATATGTCATTTCCGAAATCGAGGACCAGGAGGACAACTCAAGCACCAAAGACAAAGGTATCACTCGTAAAAGGAGCTCGCATCGTAGTACTAGCTCTTGCGTTAGGTGAAATTCAGCGTTAGGTAGGATAGGCAGGTATTCTAGGGATATGCTCATCCGCTGCCCGCGTAAGGTTCATATCTGTCCAAGGACAATGGTATAAGGTTCGCATCTTCCCAAAGCCGAAGAACTTCTTTGAACTACAGCCAAGGCAAATCTCTAGTATTGGTATCGGGGGCCGGTGTCTAGGGATGGGAGCCGTCAAAAGGAAAGGCGAGAAGCCCTGGCTTTGATGACATCCCGACCTGTAGAAAAAGGATCAAGCAGAAGGAAGGAAGATCTGCTAAAGATTTTGATGCCTCAGTCCTTTGGTTTACGATTCGGTCCCCTACGGTTAGATGGGAGCTCGGCCTCCTGCTCGTTCGGTGAGATGGGAACCTTCCGAATGATAAGATCAAGAATGAGCTGCGACAGCCGAAAGGTCTCATTCGCTGGGATCGGATAGTTAATCCTCTTGTCCCAAGGGCGAGTCGGATCCACTCCCTGGAATAGAAACGAGATCTCGACACAGATACGTTCTTTTTCAAATAAGCTAGCACCATCTTACTTTTCTTTCGGCAGAAGCACCAGCTATACCGATTGGAATTCCTATTTGATATTTGAAGCAGCGAGCTATCATTTCTTTTTGATATGATGATTCGAAGATCCGATTGCATTTCCTTTGTCTACTCGGGGAAGCCTGTCAACTCGTATTCTTTCATGCATCACTTATTCCAATGTATTACTTATTTCCAATCCAGCCCAATCGTTTAGGAACTCGTGCTCCCTTTGCCATGTAGAGTCACTGATTCCATCCAGTAACCCAGTCCTTCTTTCTTTTTCCTCACGCATCCTTACTTGCCAGCAGTCAGTAGCCAGGTCAATCCGAACTTGGATACGGTTTCCTCACTATTTCTTTTCATTTCTTGTTTGCTTCCTCAAAGGGCTCCGCCCGCATATACAATACGAGTGTTAAGACTAGAGTAGGAGAATTTATTTTCTTTCACTTCAACAACTTCTTGGGCTTTTGGGCGAGTAAGATATGGGTCAGTAGGATCAGGATAGGATCAGGTAACTGCTTATTTGCCGATGTAAAAGGACTTGCCGCAGATCTACGTGCAACGAATTCTGGTTTTCAGTCAAGTAAAAAAGCCCAGGTCGGGTAGTTCCAAAGGCCTTGTTTCTTGTGTGTGAGAACTACGCCCTTGCTAGGGAAACTTATGAAATAGTGCCTCTCGCTTTTTGATAAAGGTAAAAAAAAGGATGGAAAGTAGGGGGGTGAGACGGTCTCGGGCATTAGGCGAATCCAAAGGCATGGGTGGACAAAACCAAGATAAGGGTAAGTAAAACTTAATATTGATGAAGCTTTCTGTTCTGAGCAGGAAGAAGGAGCAACTGGAGCAGTTGTCGGAGACGAACATGGAGCGTTCCTGGGTGCAAGTAACAGCAAGATCCCACATGTCGACTCGGCAGCTATGGCAGAAGCAAGGGCGCTTAAAGATGGTCTCATCCTTGCTGGGAGAACCTGGTGTTCAAAGCTGATCGTGAATTCCGATTGTATGGAGGTCGTCAATACCATGCAGGAGGGCTGGGTCCCTCTCCGTTAGGAGAAAGATTAGCAGCTTGTCCTAGTTTTGACTCGCGAAAGCCCTTTTTGAGCTTAAGGCGCAAGCCATTTATTAAGCTATTCTATCTCAAAATCTAAGGATCATTCTTTCCCTTGCCTTTTTTTCGTTTCTAAAAAGATAAGAATCGGTCGGGGAAGCTGGAAGAGGCAAAGGCGTCGGTACGCTACTGAACCCAGCGGTTAATGGGATGGACAAACGCTTACTCACGACTTGGCTCTTTGAATCTCATTTTATCGTAGAGAGAGGAATCCGCAGATCGAGAGAAACTGACACAACCTTTTCTTTTACAAGACCATCTTATTGATTTTGATACATTCCAACGGATAATGGAAATCGAAGCTATTTGATGTCTGACTCAGGCAAAAAGAAAGAAGAGAACGAAAGGAGAATAGAACTTTGTATTTGGTAACTCTCTTGTAGTTATGTTTAACCTTGAATGCAATTTATAAATTCGACAGCAATAGTCCCTCGGACTCGAAAAGTAATAACGAAAATGGCTAATCCAATAGCAGATTCCACAGCTGCCACTGTTGGAACTAATGAAGCAAATGATTGACCCATCATATCATCCAAAGAAACGGAAAATACCAATGTACGGAAAAATCTTCATACTTCACCATCATCATCGATGATGAACGTGGAAGGCAACTCTCCCTTACGCACCCTTTGTTCAACCTTTACCCATTCCAAAGCTCGAAGGTAGTATCGAGAGCTTCGTCCATCGCGCCGAAGGCCCTCGCGTACAACCCACAGCTTGTCTGGGTCATGGAGGTCCTCCTCCTTATGGAGGAGGGTTGCTGCTGCCAGATCCTCGGCGTTTTCCTGCCCCAACTGATGGCTCCAGAGCGAGGTAGCATCGAGGCTTCTTAAAAGAGCCGCAATACGGTGATGGTATTCCAAAACCAGGGAGAGGCGCGTTTCTTCCTCCATCGTGAGGGGGGGCAGATTATTTACAGGAGCCCCCCCTCCTCGCGGGAGGAATTGCGCAACAGCACGTTGTAAGTCATCGTCGCACATCAGAGTCAGAGAAATCCCCGTGGTAGGCGCACTAGCCCCGCTATATTCGGAAGCGAAGGCGAGTGCTTCTGTCGGAAATAAAAGAGAGGATAAGTCCAGGAGAAAGACGAAGAACCTTAGCGTGACAAAGTACAAGGATATCATACAAATCAGAGTCTTAACTAGAATTGGCAAATAAAAATAATAGAAAATATAGATCGTTTTATAGAACACTGTTGACATAATAAGAATATTTCGTCTATTAAGGAGGATTCCCCGAATACCTAAAATAGAGATGATCATAGAAAAAGTGAAATATTTGATAGGATCCGTTTCGGAAACATGGAATGTCAGAGAAATTCAAATTATGTAAGGTTGAGAAAAAAGTCCTGCGTAGAGTCCACGGGGAGCCTTTTTAGATTTGATCTCCAGTCAAACTAAGACAGGAGCTTGAAGCCACTACTCTAGAACCGGAAGAAGCCTAACTTCTGCATTTTTATACGATTTTCTGACTCTCATTTGCCTTTAATTAAAATATGATAATCTTCATTTGGTAGAAGTGAGTCCGGATCTCCCTCTTTTCCACTAAACCATTTCATTTCTATATGAAAATAAGAGATGCTTCTAGGGACAATCAAGATCACTAGGAAAGAGCTGAGTTAAAGTGGCACTCACTTGATTAAAGGGTTTCGTGTGTACTGACTGATCTAAGTGCAGAACCATTCAAGAAACGTAATTGAAAGAAAGAAAGAGCGCTATTCTTCTTTAGTTAGGTACTGCCATCAATGAGTTTGCTAAGAAAGACCCCGGTGGAATATTTGGCCTGCTTACTAACTTATAGGCTTCAGAGGGGACCCTTTCTCGCCCAGCCCTACCTACAGGGAGTGTAGGATTTCGTTCGCGACTCTTTTTCCTAGAAATCTCAATCCAGCGAGTCACTACTCTTTTTCTCAAACAAGAAGCTGACAAAGAGATCCATCCATTTGATTTTCCCAAGAGACTGGTTTGATTCCACCAGAGTCTCTCTTAGCGCATAAGTAGAAATTCATTCTGATTAGCATGAAAACCATTCTGCAAGATATCAAGAAATTCTTTAAATAAGTCATCATTCATTAGCGCGTAAGAGCATTCATTCTATCAACGATATTTCTCGAACTGGCGCACTTCCCTGTAGAGAGGAAAGTAGGAGATTTCTCGTAAGGATTATACGTGATTTTCCCATTATGTGAGCGTGCATTTCCTCAATCATTAAGAATTGGGCCTTGGGAAGAAAAACTAGTTCTATGTCAATTCTACAGCCAGAGAAAGAGGGAATGAATGATCGGTCTCGTTCTGGATCTCTTTCCTTGCGCCCTAGTCCATTCCATCTATCTTGACTGCAACTTGGATTCTTTCTTGACTGCTATTTGGATTGGTAGTCCGTCAAATCTCTAAGCAGGTGGCTAGAAAACCTTCCGGAATAGGAGGAATATCAGATAGTTTCTCATCAGGAATGGAATTCGGTTTTCAATCTGGTCACACATGACTCTTGCCCTAAAGCAATTTCTTGATTAGGAGCAGTGGGTGGCCCATAGAAAGGAATGCCTTCCTATCCATAGCCGGGCAAATTGCTGCATATTCAAGTCACCCAATTCTCTTCTCTTGCACTATGTCTATTGGAATGGACCCTTGATTCTCCAGCAGATCCTCCTGGTATGGAAGGATATCATCCACAAAACAGATTGCGGAAAATGCCATCCAAGTTCGCAAAGGAGCGGTCTTCCTAATCTCTCTTTTGTTTGTGGGGATCTCTAGTGAGACCTTTGATAGAAGGGGTAAAGGTGAATTTCAGTCCTCTTTCTCTCGGAAATATACGCCACATGCCAGTGATCGATCTCTCTCAAGCTAGGTATCGGTGAAGTCCGTCATTGAATTGAAGTGGTAGAGTGGTAAGTGGGCGTACGGTCTATGGATTTCCTATCAGTGGCATTAGTTCCTTCTCTAGATAGATGGCTATTGAGCTTCTCATTCGTGAGAGTCATGCGCCGGATCAAGGGCTCTCTCATCTCCTATTTGGAAATGTATAGGTTCTGTATGTAAGTGGCCAGTGCCCGCGGGTAAAGGCTGATCATCAAAAGTCATCTAATCCATCTAAGTGCCGGTATTGCCCAGTGCTTGACTGGAGTTGTCATGATACCCGGATACTCACCTCACTATACGCCAATTCAGGGAAAGGTCATGCTGGGAAGCTTCCTTGAAAGATAGTCTCAACACTCTCGATGAGAAACGAGAACCCAGCCAACGAAGGTTTATGCATATATTGGTCCGCATCCAGAGGAAGTCAAGGTTTCCAGATGTGCTCATCCCTGCTTGCTGATATGCAAATCGATTGGAATTGGCAAATCATAGAGTTTGTCGCTGACAAGAGCTGTTTTGGCCATGGTGATCCTCCTCTCAATACCCATTCCTGCGAATTCCCAATCCAATTATATTAGTATAATGTGTAGAAGAAAAAGGGGAATCCATGAGAAAGCCCATATTGTTCGTGGCAATGGAACATTCCTTTCCACTTTTTTGAATGGAGATCACTGACGAGCACTCTTGCGCAAATCAAGAGTAAAGGTAGGAGCTATGAAGCTGTCCCGGTAGGAAAGGATCCCTTTGAGTTCATATTGCTGCAGGAGAAAGAGAAGGGCACAGAGGCTTACTCAAATGGAACATACGAATCCAACCTTGCTTGACTCTCCTTTTCATACTTGCCCTCGGGATCAGTGGTAGATTCGTAACGTTATTACTCATGGGTAGCAGATGATGGATCCATTTCTGTTGAAGCAGTGGAGTGAAGAGGAGGATTGGGTCCCGCCTCACAACGAGCCCGGGTAGCTAGATAGGTAGATAGTAGATAGCAGTCCGGATAGTGATAAAATCTGAAATAATCTTCTTCTTGATTGAAAGAAAGCCTGTGCCGGAAATAGAGAGAGTTCTGCTCTTGGTTGACATAGATCGCTCTACTCTCGAATTGACATACATAGAGTTGAAAACATACTCCTCACAAATGATCATAGTTCACTACTAATGAGCGAGTAACTACTAACGTTACGAGCAAAAAGACGAATCTACTTGGTTCATAACATATGTTCCGCTCCGTTGACAGGTTCATATATGTACCTGATGTTCATGGAAACAACAGGATGATAATCCGTTGATGGGAAACTCACTTTGCTATGCTAGGAAACTTACTAATGAAACTAACAAGTTCAAGTGCTCTAGTCAAGTAGTAAGCTCCAGTGGGAAGCGCTAGTCCAGATAGAAAGAATAGACAGGAGGATTGCCAGGTTGGTCCGCATAGGTGCATATCTGTAGGTTTCAGCACGGGATTCCAGATCGTTGGTACCCGACGTTCAGTTCATGGGAATGGGAATGTAGGAAACTCTCTGTTCCGTCCGGAACATATAGATAGATTGATTGCTGTAGCAGCAAGTCAACTAGATCCAGTGAGGAATGAGAACCTTTCCGGGGGCAAGGGGGGCGAAGCTACTAGCTACTATTACTATTGGCTATGGATGTCCTAACACGAACGGAGTCTATACGAGCAGAGGAAAGCAAAGCGTATTGGTTGGTTCGGATTTCAGAGTGCACTGGTTCTATTCTAACTAGACTCGCATCATAAGTTTGCCTGCTTTAAAATCCTGCGAAAGTACTACTGGCAGCTCCTATATGAGGTTGATGCCACGAAGATTATCATATCTACATGAAAGGAAAATTCATGGAAAGGAAAATGAATGTGATGTACACTAGAAAAGATACCAAGCAAGAGGATGTGCGCAACGTCGCGCTCGAAAGTCTTGTCTATGAAACCAAACCCTAGTTCCAGCTCGTGAGGAAGACGACTATGGAATTCAGATTTCCTTTCTCTCGAAGCAAGCCAGTCCTTAATTAATGATAGGGAAGGAAGGAATTGCTCTTAGGCTTGTGAGTCTTTTTATCATATGGATGGGTTGTACAACCCTTACATGGTCTCTTGGCATGAAATTGGGTACTTTTCGTCTATGGCGAGATGGAAGTTATCTGCAAAGAATGCCAACTTAGGACCGTCAAAGTGGAAATCGTATCAACCCACCGAAACCGCTCTTTGGAATGGAATGCATAGTATTGTGCATTGGAATGGAAAAGTCGAATAATCAAGACATGGATCTAGTATCAACATGACCCAACTTCCATTCTCATGACCCAACTTATTCAATCACTTCCATTATCTTTCTATTGCTACAAATCAACAACAAAAAACATCCCTCGGAATTCCTGTTCGATAGGAAAAAATAGCTCTTCAACCAGAAATAGCAAGCAACATGTTTTTCTTCTCTCTTCCGGGCACACACCCTATCGGGTGACGCCACTGACAAACACCCTAAAGGGGAACGCAACACTTCCTATAACAGAAAAAGCAATATCTGAAATCTTTAAGCAACTAAAAAAGACGTATACTAAAAGATATGTGTTGAAAAGGGATGGTCAATAACAAGATGAACCCAATGCCCAATCTTCCCAATAGTATTCCTTAACTCTTGAATTGATACACTTGTTCATGGCATCTATTCTCTATCTTCACTTTTCACCTTCTCATCCTTAACCTCAGTGATCTGTTCCTCCTAGACATCCTTCTGCGTACAAAAACAGAAGAAGAAGCACGGGCATAAATCAATAGAATAGTTTAGTTTCAGAAGTCTTTTTTGATTGGTATATCAATCATGGTTTATAGGGAAATAGTTAGAATAGGAAAGCTCTGTTAGTTACTAATGTTTGGGTTTTTGTTTACGGCAATAGTAGGTTTCTTGCTTGTCATATTTAGAATATAAGCATCAGTTACATTTGACGTCCAGCCTTTTTATAGAAGAGAAAGGAAGGTTAAGGGCAAGGGCGCAGCATAATATATAAGAAAAACTTGATCTTTGAGGGGAAATTTTTCCAACTAGGCCGATAAATGAGAAAAAGTACCAGTCGTACCAAGAACCAAAGGCGCCAGCTTTCATTGATATATATATCGTATCTTTTAGCTGAAAAATCTATGGATAAGAACCGGCTCTGGGAGGAGGGGTGGCGCGACAGAGCAATGAAAAGCTGGGATCTTTCCTTATCTTCGGTCGTGACGCCTTTTCCTTTTGTATGAGAAAGCGCTACAAAACATCCTTCTCGCGGGTTATCTTCTACTCAAGCAAGCTCTGTCCTATTCTTCATCCACCAACTAGCAGGAACGTAGGAGCACAAGAGGGTCATCATCTTCTGAAACGATTGGCTTTCGATCTGCTTTCCAAGAGGTGGTTTCTGACATGACCAGAAAGAGTGGAATTCTTGTTAGGATTGGCATGTCAAGTTGCTTTCTCGGACCCTAACATAAACCACCTTATCCTCACTCAGATTGTTCTTTTGGACTGAGCAGAAGCACGACCTCTATCTGACGTTTTCTCTATCCCTTCTAATCTCTCAATGGCATTTCCATCTCTCGATTCAATCAATCAAGTAAGTCCGGATGACACTTGTCTTTATTTAGTGTTTCCCCGGCTATTCAGCCATTACTTGCATCTCAGGTTCTTTGTACCCTTTTTAGTGCCATGCACACTGAGGTTTCTGGCATGACCGAATCTTTTGAGAATATCGCTTATTACGTTAATTTCTTCATCTTGATGTACTCAATCCATTCAAATTCCATAATTCCAATGCTATAATCCCTATATTAAGATGAAGTAAGAAAGCATCAGTCCTCTTATTTTCTGTCTTCTATGAAAGAATGTAGCTCGCTCTTTCAACCCGGGGCCCCCTCTGGGGAACTGTTTGAGTTTTAGCATCAACCCCATTTCCTTTTGATCGTATTACGCTTGACTCGCTGCAAAACATTTCGCTTTCTGCGCCACGCTCGTACGTGGTTTACACTCCTTGCCTTTCATCTGACTTTGCCATCGGGCAATTGTTTGTTTTCAACTGGATTGGATTCCGAACCAAGAAAGATAGGCAACTTTCACTTGAAAGAAAGGAGCTTCAGAACTCTTGTATTCCACCGAATAAGAATAAGAATAAGAATAAGAGCAAGAAGGGGCTATCTTTGTGAAGGTACCGGCACCAGAAAGTAGATCATATGGCCTTTCTTTCGCCAAAATCAAGTAAAGCCCCGGCCCAAGAAATGCAGCAAAGCAAGTCGTCTTTGGTTTGGAGCTAAATTCCCGGATGTATAGGCTTGATCGAGTGCCTTACCTGAAATCAACGATATAAAGTGGGCTCTTTAGCTTGCTCCGACAGAGGTCTCCTTCTCCCTTAGCAGCGAGACCAGTCCCTACCTCTTTTCAATCAATCTTTCATACCGTATGCCTTTTCTACGCCTAAAACAAGTTCATGTCTCTCCTCTCTGAAGTCGGACCTTATTGAAAAGTAGTACGCTTTCTTTCGTGGTGTTCAGGATCCCATGCTTTGTAGTTCACGCATGGCTTTCTCTAACGAAGCTAATGCCGAATTAAAGACCTTAAACGGAAAGACACAGGAGGTGGCGAAAACGAAAAAAGAGAAAGAGCTTACAAACTTCTCTGAACCCGGTAGCCAGCGGAGCCCTTATTCATGGGTTAGGGACTAGCATTGAACAAAGTTGGTGACAGCCGAAGAAAAAGTGAAAGGGCAAGTAAATAATCTAAACATGCGGGTAAGCAGCAAAAAAAGAATAAAAGTAACGCGCCCTACCTGTTAGTAAAGTAAGGCCTTCCAGAGCCTATCTAACACAGACATACACGCGGATGAGGACACAGAAATAAATGGACGTCGATCCGGTACTGAAATTGCATAGCAAAAAATGCAATATGTTCATACTTGATGAAACGCACATCATCCAATTCATGATTTAAGAACAAGAGAACGAGATATTGACTTTTTTTACATCTGTAACTACATTCTCACATTTCTTTTTTGATCTCATGACTTTTTATGCGACGGGGCGGCCTTCTTCGTTCGGTAGATCCGGTCGAGGTGGTTTTCGTTTACCAGCGCGTAGGTGGTCTAAGTTCCTATGACCGAGTCTTTCTGGCCCCTGTGAACATATTTTCTTAATGTATTAAAGAGGGCCTCTCTAACCGGTGAAAAGTGGTAGGTGTCCACTAACGGCTATTCCTGGCTCGGCTCCGATAACGCAATTCCGGGAGGAGTCGGTAGTTGGGCACTGGATCCCTTCGGACCTGGAGAACGTGTGACACTGGGTCGGGGTTTGGTGAACCAACAGGTCGCTCCTTTAGTTGAAGTATCGGGCCCCTTTTTCGTTGCCTAGGTTACACCTTCGGAATACCCCAGACGGGGATTTCGCTCTATTCCCCCCAATCTTCACTTTACGCCACGCCGACTCTCCGTCGTGGAATTAGACCAAGGGTCGAAGACCCATACCATAGGACCCCGTCTCCCGTATCTTATCTTTCGCGCGTAGGAGATCGAGACACAGCCTTAGGGCTATGGGGAAAGTGGATCGATTGCCCTAGAATTACAACTACGTAGAGGGTTTCTACAAGTCTATAAATAAGTTCCAAAAAATTGATCGGTAGTAGTCCGGTCGCACCCGAACAATAATATTCCAGAGGGAAATGCACCTAAGATCAAATATTTTGAGCCGGCTTCCGTGGAAAATTCAGACTTTCTTTTTTATGCTGCGATCACATAAAAACATAAACTTTGAAGCTCAATAGCTAAATACATGGCAATTAAATCATGAGCCGGGATCATTAAGAGCATACTGCGAGTAGGAAGTGGAATTAATACAATGAATTCAGAAGCATCAAACCTCTCTTTTTCGAAAAAATCGAAACACATCGAAATGGTACCAGCCGTACTTAATAATAGAAGGATTTGGCAGAAATATGTAAAATTGTCCCTCCTAAAAAAAATTATTCCAGAATAAATGGGCAATAGTTAGGAGAGGTGCGCCAGCGGCGAGCAGAAGCAAGGTTATTAGATACCGAAGGAAAGCCCGGCCAGAACCACACGTGCAAGTTTCCCTGCATGTGGCTCGTCCGTGATAACTTCTTCGGATTTGCGTGAACTAGCGGACCGATCACTAAGTGGTTAGTACCTCCAGCATGAGCGAACCGTTTCAGAACTGGTTAGGAATGGGCG
The DNA here is from genome assembly GCA_902687465.1 of Secale cereale. NCBI lineage: Eukaryota > Viridiplantae > Streptophyta > Magnoliopsida > Poales > Poaceae > Secale > Secale cereale. The sequence continues at coordinate 834,882,137 of LR738713.1, forward strand.
CCACTATCCCAGCCCGGATCCAGCCAGGTTCTATTGATCATGTCCCCTTCCCAACAGTTGTATCTTGTCTTGGGGCGTCTTTCTTTGGCTTTACTATCAAGCCAGACGCGGCGCCCTTTCGCATTATCATCTACCGCCCTTTCTTTCCTCCCGTCCCTTCACGCATGAAGATCGTCGTATGTATGTTCGACTTCGGTTGCCGGTGCAATAGAATTGGCGGGAGTATATTATGGCAGGATCAGTCACCTGGGCAAACCAAAACCCTCCTCCAAGAAGAATTGTGCTATGCCCCCCCCGATATCCCTATAGAGCGAAAGAGCTGCCTGGTGATCCCTAGGTTGCAGCACGTCCGGTCGTTAACTCCTCGCTAGCTGCCGCCGTTTCTAGGACCGACCGACGCCTCACCTGCATGCACAGGTACCTACGTAGTGTAGTGTCGGTCGCACATTCATAATAGCGTTCGGACTCATGTGCCTTCCTGAACCAGGGGAGTTCCCTTGCTCCTGCTGCGCACGATTAGTCGGCCTTGCGGCGGCAAAAGGATTAGGACGTCCCCCCATGCTAAGGTTCCCTGCGGTCCGGCCGCATTAGGTTAGGGAGCTGGGCGATAATAGCTCCTCCGCATCCCAAGCGCGCTGCCCTCCTAGGCGCGCAACACTAAGTAATCCAAGCCAACCCACATTACTAACTAACGGTGGATAATCATCTTTCTTAGAGGTACTAAATACAACTCCATGAATGAGCAAAATGAAGGTTGCGTTAATGATAAAGATCTCTGGGGAAACCGCTAAAAAAAGATTGAACATGTGGTTCCGAGTTTCGATAACTTCTTCTACTTTCATTTCCTCCGTCTTCCAAATCGCAGAGTTAATTCAAAAGCCTAGGTGTTATTACTGAGCTGCTGCTCTTTTTTCTCTAATTCCCTTCTCAGATCCTCCGACTACTCCTCCTTATCCTACTCACTCGAAGTTTCGTTGGTCATTTATTGTTTTTTTAGCCTCTTTGACAAAGTTAGTAAGAAGAAAAACCTCGATCTTCAGTACACTTCACACCCACACAATCTCTATTTGAAACTAACACTCCATTTCCAGATAGCGAGCGATCGCTCAGCAATGATACCGCGCCGGACGAAGTACCTATCCCCGGGGACCACGCTTTTTTACTTGTTTCCTTTATTTTTTCTTTCTATACGAAATTCAGACGATTTCGTTTGTGTTCATGTTGGCGATTTCAGATGTGAATGAGGCCGGTCGTCTCCCCTTCCTACGGGTTCCCCAGTGACACATCAACCACGCCCCTTCCTTTTCTCCGATCATAAATAACCTGATCTCTTTCTTTCTAATTCATCCCCTTCTTTCTAATTCAAAAAAGAAAGGGGGGGCGGTAAGGCAGGCTCGCAACTTACAAAGGGCACTCGCTGCTCGCAGGCCTGCTCTTTCTATTATGATTTCTATGTCTATGAAAGCTCCTTTGACTCCAGCCTCATAAGCTATTCTTTCACCTGCACCAGCTCTTGGTCTTTGTCCAGGACAAAGATATCGCAATAGTGGAATAAGGAAGTGCAAGTTGGCGATCGAAGCAAAGGAAAGATCAAGCCGAAGAGGATACCTGGGGCCATCTAAGACGGCTGTAGTAAATAGCTTACACGACTGATCAGGCTCATCAACCTATGGAACCTCACGCTATGTTGCTATGATTCTTTTATCACGAAAGCATGTCGGGCGAAGGAATAAAACGCGTACAACACTAGCAAGAAGAGACTTGCCAAAGAATTCGATGCCTCACAGGATCCTGCAAAAGCGGAGTCCAAAAAAGCACGAGTCGGGTCGGCGGTTTCAGATTCAGATAGTTCAGTTCAATCATCATCTGACACCTTTCGGTGCCATTCCTTTTGAAACTGGCGTTTCTTTTGTAAAATAATTCGATGCCCCTGCGAAAAACCGAGTCAAGAAAGAGGTAAGGGCCGGGTCAGAGGCGGAACAGACATTCAAAGCAACCGAACCATAGATCAACCTTCGTTTGTATATATATATATATATATATATATATATATATATATATATGCATACAGAGAGAAGTAATATCGACCACCTCTCCTTCTCGGAGAGATTGGTCGAACAACAAGTTCTCGTATATCGATCTATCCGACACTACCGGGTACATATATACAATAATTATCTCTTACAAATATAATCTCCTATAGGATGGACGCATGGTCCACATAGTATTCTTCGTCTGGCGCGATCACGTGTTCAAGGAAGAATGCCGCCAATTCCTCTTGAATTGCTCGCAGACGATCTGGTGTTAGGAGTTCATCCCGCATCCAAAACATCTAATTTGAAGTAGGGGTTCAATACATGAAATGATGCTATAAATTTGTGAATATTATTAATTGCTTACGCACTTCAAATTGTGCTTCAGAGTAGCCCCGCTCACAGGTCGTGTGGCAGATGGACTCGCAAATGTAGTATCCACAGTAATCATTCCCGGGTTCCTGCCACAACCACTTTACAAGAAATAGAGGTCAATCAAACTGATAAGCAAGAATGCCAAATTGGTATTGATGAAACTAGCGCTTGAATCAAGATATAGGAGATGCGCGCGCGGAACATGCTACTATATAGTACTTACTTTCGGGTATCTAAATTCTAGCTTCTTCGACAGTCCCGGAGCTTTTTTGGTGAATTTTCTCCAAACCCTGCCAGACAAAGAAAACAATTAGTTGATATCAGAAATGAAGTTGCTGATATGCATGGTGGATAATATTGATCGATTTAACTTACTTGTCGAGCATTTGAGTCATGTCCGCATACTCCTCGGGATCTTTACGTTTAGAGTCCAAGACAGTTACTACTCCCTTCTCAAGCTTAATCTCTAAGAGAATATAGTGGAAGCTGCGCACGCATGCATGAACTCATCAATTACATCACTATAACCTTGATTGATATATAAGGGAAACCAAATATGCACAAGACAGTAACACTCACTTGAAGTTGTAAGGAAAGAGTATTATATCTTTGTTTTCATTTACCACCAACGATCGTAGCAAGTTGGTCTCGGTATCGTCGGGACGCAATTTAACCTCGGTTGCATCTATGAGGTATGTGTTAATGAACCCAATATCACCTACTTGTCTTTTCTTCAATTCGACGATCTTCAATCTGCATAATATAGTGAGGATAATTATAAATACATGCAATGAAGATCAGCTATATAGAGAGACTTAATGACAGAAGTAGTACTACTTACAGACAGTAGCAGGTGACCGTTGTTTTATCGAGGGCCAATT
>LR738713.1:834888634-834925921 GCA_902687465.1 Secale cereale
AAGACGGATTATCCTATCAGGAACTCCGTTCCAAAATAACTTTGCATAACTTCGTACCAACATGCCCCGGTTACTTCTGGCAAATGATGAAGTCATGGAATTCTTCAATACTTTGACACTAGCTAGGCAACCTCTCTCGACCCCTCGACCCTCGACTTCTCGGCGATCCACAACCCTAGACCCCCTCATGTCACATTTTGTCTAGTGTCAAAGGATTCAACAAAACCAATACTTCATCATTAGGCGAAAGTAACAGTAGCATGATGGTATGAAGCTCTCCAAAGTGGTTTTGGAACAGAGTCCCAGATAGGATAATTCGTAACAAAAGACGGATTATCTTATCAGGAACACCGTTCCAAAACAACTTTGCATAACTTCGTACCAACATGCCCCGGTTACTTCTAGCAAATGATGAAGTCATGGAATTCTTTAATACTTTGACACTAGCTAGGCAACCTCTCGACCCCTCGACCCCCGACTGCTCGGCGATCCACAACCCTAGACCCTGATCATGTCACATTTTGTCTAAGTGTCAAAGGATTCAACAAAACCAATACTTCATCATTAGGCGAAAGTAACAGTCGCATGATGGTATGAAGCTCTTCAAATTGGTTTTGGAACGGAGTCCCAGAAAGGATAATTCGTAACAAAAGACGGATTATCCTATCAGGAACTTCGTTCCAGAACAACTTTGCATAACTTCGTACAAACATGCCCCGGTTACTTCTGGCAAATGATGAAGTCATGGATTTCTTCAATACTTTGACACTAGCTAGGCAACCTCTCTCGACCCCTCGACCCTTGGTCCCTCGACGACCCTCGGCCCCTCGACGACCCTCGGCCTCTCGACCCCTCGACCCTCGGCTTCTCGACCCCTCGACGACCCTCGGCCCCTCGGCAATCTCTCGGCCCTTGACGACCCTCGGTCCCTCGACGACCCTCGACCCCCCCCCCTAATGTCGAAGTTATCGGGGAGGGTGTATATCGACAACGACATATCCGATAAAAAAAGACGAAGAAGAAGAAAAAAGGAACCGCTAGAGGAGAAGATCGAAGAAAAAAAAGAAAAAAAAAGGAGAAGAAGAAAGGAATAGAGGAGAAGAGAAAATTTCTCTTCTTCTCCTCTATTCCTTTCTTCTTCTCCTCTTTTTTTTCTTCTTTTTTCTTCTTCTTATTTATTTCTCTTCTTCTTCCTCTCCTCTTCTTCTTTCTTTCCTCTTTCTTATTTTCTTCTTTCCTATCCTTCTTTTTCTAAATTTGTAACTTTTGCATATATAAAACTTTCTATGAAAAAAAAACATTCTTTTTCTTCTTTCCTATCCTTCTTTTTCTTCTTTCCTATTCTTCTTTTTCTTCTTTCCTATCCTTCATTTGCATATATATACATCACATACACATCACATACAGCAACTATACATCACAATTGTAATTATATATCTATATATAAACAAAAAACATTCTATGAAAAAAAAACATTTTTAACATATATATTTAGCAAATTCCTAAGAAAAATTAAAAAATATATATATACACATACAAAATATATATACAGCAGCTATATACACATAACACATATACACACATATATACATATATATATATATAAACAGCAACTATATATATACAACAACTATATATAAACAAAAAAAACCCTCACATCGCGCGGCGGGGCGGGGCGGCGCGGCGGCGACGGGGCGGGGCGGCGCGACGGCGACGGGGCGACGGCAACGGGGCGGGGCGACGGCGACGTGGCGGGGCGACGGCGCGGGGCGGGGCGGCGCAGGGGCGCGGGGCGGGGCGACGACGCGACGGCGACGGGGCGGCGTTGGGGGCGACGGCGACGGCGACGGGGCGACGGGGCAACGGCGACGGCGACGGGGCGACGGGGGCGGGGACGAAGCGCAGAGTGAGGAGGCGTCGGGGGCGGGGAAAGGAGAAATTTTCGCAAGTGTTGGTTATATAGGAGGCGTATTAGTCCCGGTTGGTGCCACAAACCGGGACTAATACCCCCCCTTTAGTCCCGGTTGGTGCCACCAACCGGGACTAAAGGTCCCTTTTCAGCAGCCCAAAGGGCGGGAAGGAGGGGCCTTTAGTCCCGGTTGGTGCCACCAACCGGGACTAAAGGGATGTATTAGTCCCGGTTGGTACCAACAACCGGGACTAATACCACCCTTTAGTCCCGGTTGGTGGCACCAACCGGGACCAAAGGCCTTGCTGGCGCGGTGCGGTGGGAAGTTTAGTCCCACCTCGCTAGTTGAGAGAGGCCAGCACCAGTTTATAAGCTGCGTTGCCTCTCTCCTCTCGAACTCATCTGAAGTGCAGGCTTACGGGCCTAATTTGACTGTGCAATGCCTGTGGGCCTACTGGGCCTGCTGCGGGCCTGAATCCTGGCCCATGGTTTGGTTTCTAGTCGTATTCAGGCCGTGCTGGCCTAGTAGGTGTCATTTTTTTTCTTTTTTCTATTTATTTTTTCATTTCTACTTAGAACTAAATACTTATAGTGTTTTAGTGATTTCTTTTTTCTTTTAGGTCACAAAAATTATAAACTTTCATTATTTTCTTTGTTGCTTTATTTATTTTATTTTGTTTCTACTTACAACAAAATACTTATTGTTGCTATTTTTTTGCAAGTTTTTTTGTTTTGTTTTCTGCATTATTTATTTTCTTTTGTTTTTTGCTTTATTTTTTAATTCTTTCTGGTAAAACCAATTACAAACTTTCTGTTAGTGCAAGTAGTATTCAAATTTGAATAGTTTAAATTTGAAATTATTTGTTTTCTTTGTTGCTTTATTTATTTTATTTTGTTTCTACTTACAATGAAATACTTATTGTTGCTATTTTTTATTTTTTTGCAAGTTTTTTTTTTGTTTTCTGCATTATTTATTTTCTTTTGTTTTTTGTTTTATTTTTTAATTCTTTCTGGTAAAACCAATTACAAACTTTCTGTTAGTGCAAATTTGAATAGTACAAACGGACAATGGTATCATACTCGTTTGTTACAAAGTTGGCATGGTATCATCATAATAGTTGCCGAAAAAAGTCTTCACTTTTTCTTCGCTTGTGTCATTTGCTTATTGCGCCGTAACCATGGATAATCTTCATCGTTTATCAGGATGCTTGGGTCAGCCTTGACTTTGAAGGGAGGAATTTCATGAAACTTTTCATAATCTTCAGACATGTCTGTCTTGTCCTCCACTCCCAGGATGTCCCTTTTTCCTGAAAGAACTATGTGGCGCTTTGGCTCATCGTATGATGTATTCGCTTCCTTATCTTTTCTTTTTCTCGGTCTGGTAGACATGTCCTTCACATAGATAACCTGTGCCACATCATTGGCTAGGACGAACGGTTCGTCAGTGTATCCAAGATTTTTCAGATCCACTGTTGTCATTCCGTACTGTGGGTCTACCTGTACCCCGCCTCCAGACAGATTGACCCATTTGCACTTAAACAAAGGGACCTTAAAATCATGTCCGTAGTCAAGTTCCCATATGTCCACTATGTAACCATAATATGTGTCCTTTCCCCTCTCGGTTGTTGCATCAAAGCGGACACCGCTGTTTTGGTTGGTGCTCTTTTGATCTTGGACAATCGTGTAAAATGTATTCCCATTTATCTCGTATCCTTTGTAAATCAATACAGTCGAAGATGGTCCCTTGGACAACAAGTACAACTCATCACAAACAGTGTTGTCACCTCTGAGACGTGTTTCCAACCAACTGCTGAAAGTCCTGATGTGTTCAGATGTAATCCAGTCGTCGCACTGCTCCGGGTGTTTGGAGCGCAGACTGTTCTTGTGTTCATCGACATACGGGGTCACTAATGTAGAGTTCTGTAGAACTGTGTAGTGTGCTTGAGACCAAGAATATCCGTCCCTGCATATTATTGAGTCCCTTCCAAGCGTGCCTTTTCTAGTCAGTCTCCCCTCGTACCGCGATTTAGGGAGACCTATCTTATTAAGGCTAGGAATGAAGTCAACACAAAACCCGATGACATCCTCTGTTTGATGGCCCATGGAGATGCTTCCTTCTGGCCTGGCGCGGTTACGGACATTTTTCTTTAGGACTCCCATGAACCTCTCAAAGGGGAACATATTGTGTAGAAATACGGGCCCCAGAATGACAATCTCGTCGACTAGATGAACTAGGACGTGTGTCATGATATTGAAGAAGGATGGTGGGAACACAAGCTCGAAACTGACAAGACATTGCGCCACATCACTCCTTAGTCTTGGTACGATTTATGGATCGATCACCTTCTGAGAGATTGCATTGAGGAATGCACATAGCTTCACAATGGCTAATCGGACGTTTTCCGGTAGAAGCCCCCTCAATGCAACCGGAAGCAGTTGCGTCATAATCACATGGCAGTCATGAGACTTTAGGTTCTGGAACTTTTTCTCTGCCATATTTATTATTCCCTTTATATTCGACGAGAAGCCAGTCGGGATCTTCATACTGAGCAGGCATTCAAAGAAGATTTCTTTCTCTTCTTTCGTAAGAGCATAGCTGGAAGGACCTTCATACTGCTTCGGAGGGATGCCGTCTTTTTCGTGCAAACGTTGCAGGTCCTCCCGTGCCTGAGTTGTATCTTTTGTCTTTCCATACACGCCCAAGAAGCCTAGCAGGTTCACGCAAAGGTTCTTCGTCACGTGCATCACGTCGATTGAAGAGCGGACCTCTAGGTCTTTCCAGTAGGGTAGGTCCCAAAATATAGATTTCTTCTTCCACATGGGTGCGTGTCCCTCAGCGTCATTCGGAACAGCTAGTGCGCCGGGGCCCTTTCCAAAGATTACGTGTAAATCATTGACCATAGCAAGTACGTGATCACCGGTACGCATGGCGGGCTTCTTCCGGTGATCTGCCTCGCCTTTGAAATGCTTGCCTTTCTTTTGACATTGATGGTTGGTCGGAAGAAATCGACGATGGCCCAGGTACACATTCTTCCTGCACTTGTCCAGGTATATACTTTCAGTGTCATCTAAACAGTGCGTGCATGCGTGGTATCCTTTGTTTGTCTGTCCTGAAAGGTTACTGAGAGCGGGCCAATCGTTGATGGTCACGAATAGCAATGCCTTTAGGTCAAATTCCTCCTGTCTGTGCTCATCCCACGCACGTACACCGTTTCCATTCCACAGCTGTAAAAGTTCTTCAACTAATGGCCTTAGGTACACATCAATGTCGTTGCCGGGTTGCTTAGGGCCTTGGATGAGAACTGGCATCATAATGAACTTCCGCTTCATGCACATCCAAGGAGGAAGGTTATACATACATAGAGTCATGGGCCAGGTGCTGTGATTGCTGCTCTGCTCCCCGAAAGGATTAATGCCATCCGCGCTTAAAGCAAACCATACGTTCCTTGGGTCCTTTGCAAACTCCTCCCAGTACTTTCTCTCGATTTTTCTCCACTGCGACCCGTCAGCGGGTGCTCTCAACTTCCCGTCTTTCTTACGGTCCTCACTGTGCCATCGCATCAACTTGGCATGCTCTCTGTTTCTAAACAAACGTTTCAACCGTGGTATTAAAGGAGCATACCACATCACCTTCGCAGGAACCCTCTTCCTGGCGGGCTCGCCATCAACATCACCAGGGTCATCTCGTCTGATCATATACCGCAATGCACCGCATACCGGGCATGCGTTCAGATCCTTGTATGCACCGCAGTAGAGGATGCAGTCATTAGGGCATGCGTGTATCTTCTGCACCTCCAATCCTAGAGGGCATACGACCTTCTTTGATGTGTATGTACTGTCGGGCAATTTGTTATCCTTCGGAAGCTTCTTCTTTAATATTTTCAGTAGCTTCTCAAATCCTTTGTCAGCCACAGCATTCTCTGCCTTCCACTGCAGCAATTCCAGTACGGTACCGAGCTTTGTGTTGCCATCTTCGCAATTGGGGTACAACCCTTTTTTGTGATCCTCTAACATGCGATCGAACTTCAGCTTCTCCTTTTGACTTTCGCATTGTGTCCTTGCATCGACAATGACCCGGCGGAGATCATCATTTGGTTCCTCTTGATCTTCAGCAGCTTCACCCGTTGCAGCATCATTGGGCACATCGTCTGGTTCCTCTTGATCTTCACCAGCTCCCCCCATTGCAGCATCACCATATTCAGCGGGCACATAGTTGTCATCGTACTCTTCTTCTTCGTCGTCTTCCATCATAACCCCTATTTCTCCGTGCCTCGTCCAAACATTATAGTGTGGCATGAAACCCTTGTAAAGCAGGTGGGAGTGAAGGATTTTCCGGTTAGAGTAAGACATCGTATTCACACATTTAGTGCATGGACAACACATAAAACCATTCTGCTTGTTTGCCTCAGCCGCATTTAGAAACTCATGCACGCCCTTAATGTACTCGGAGGTGTGTCTGTCACCGTACATCCATTGCCGGTTCATCTGCGTGCATTATATATAATTAAGTGTGTCAAAAACCATAACAGAACATCATAAATAGATAATTAAGTGACCAAATGGATAAAAGTTCATCATCACATTAAAACCAAAGTACATACATATATAGTTCTCATCTAACAACATATAGCTCTCCATACATATCGAAACTATGTAAAACTTTTCAATGCGAAAACAAATGCGATCATAATCGCAACCAAGGTAACAATTGATCCAACGGCATAATGATACCAAGCCTCGGTATTAATGGCATATTTTCTAATCTTTTTAATCTTCAACCGCATTGCATCCATCTTGATCTTGTGATCACCGACGACATCCGCAACATGCAACTCCAATATCATCTTCTCGTCCACAATTTTTTTTATTTTTTCCTTCAAGAATTTGTTTTCTTCTTCAACTAAATTTAACCTCTCGACAATAGGGTCCATCTTGATCTTGTGATCATCGATGACTTCCGCAACATGCAACTCCAATTCCATCTTCTCCTCCTCCATTTTTTCCAATTTTTTCTTTAAGGAAAAGTTTTCCTCTTCAACTAAATTTAACCTCTCCACAAGAGGGTCGGTTGGAATTTCCGGTTCAACTACCTCCTAGACATAATAAAACATCTATGCATGTCAGGTTGGCCGGCATAACTATCATAAACACTAAAACAAATAGTTAAATTAAAGATAATATACCACATCCAAATCGTAGACAGGACGAGGGCCCACGTGGGCGGATATCAAAACCATCGCACTATATAATAACAAGCAATAATAAACGTAAGAAAATTAGACAAATATCTATCTAAAGCAATAATAACAAGCAATAATAAAAGTAAGAAAAGCATGGACATAACAAGAGGCTCACCACGGTGGTGCCGGTGACGAGATCGGCGGGGGCGATCGACGGCGGCGAAGACGGGGACGGGACGTGACGGACTGCTAAACCTAGACAAATCTCGGAGAAAATAGAGCTTCGAGAGGAGAAAAGCTTAACTAGTGTGGCTCGGGCATTCCACCGAACACGTTGTGTGCATAGGAGGTGAGCTAGAGCACCACTAACCCCTCTCCCCCTCGGCCAGAAAAAAAAACAGAGCTGTGAGCTCTGCTCTTGAGTGAGGGGTTATATATAGGCACCTCATTGGTCCCGGTTGGTGCTACGAACCGGGGCTAAAGGGGTGCCTTTGGTCCCGGTTCATATCACCAACCGGGACCAATGGTGGTGGGCCAGGAGCAAGAGCCATTGGTCCCGGTTTGTCGCTCCAACCGGGACCAAAAGGTCCAGACGAATCGGGACCAATGGCCCACGTGGCCCGGCCGCCCCCCTGGGCTCACGAACCGGGTCCAGTGCCCCCATTGGACCCGGTTCTAGATTGAACCGGGGCTAATGGGCTGGTGATACGTCCAAAACGTATCTATAATTTCTGCTTGCTCCATGCCTCTTTTGGGTGATATTGCTATGATATTTATACACTTCCATACACTTTTGATCATATTTGGACTAACCTATTAACTCAGTGCACCCCAGTGCCAGTTTCTGTTTTCGGCTGTTTTTGTATTTCAGGTTTTCCCATTACGAGAACTGCCAGAAAAATCCCGGAAAAATTATATAAAAAATCAGCGTTCCAGAAGCTACCAGGCACCCGAAGGACAGCAGGAGGGGGACCACCAGGGCCCCAGGCGCCCTGGTGGCGCCCCCCCTGGGCCGCGCCGGGGGGGGCGCCTGGGCCCCCCGAGGCTCCGCTGATGCCCCCCTTTGGCATATATTTAGACCGTCTCCCAAAACCCTCGAGAGGGGAACTCTTTTTCGCGATCTCATCTCTGTTCCGCCGCCGCCGCCGCTTCCAAGATCGGGAGCACCAGGAGAACTCTTCCCGGCACCCTGCCGGAGGGGAGGATCACCACCTGGAGCTTATCCACCACCATGGACGCCTCCCGGATGAGTTGTGAGTAGTCTCCCTTGGACCATGAGTCCATGACCAATAACTATGTGATGTTCTCCTCCCGTTCTTGTGCTTCACTAATTAGTCCTCGTGAGCTGCCCTACATGATCGAGGCACATATGTAATCCTTATGCTGTTGCTATGATGAGTTTGCTGGGATCCGATGGATTATGAGATTATGTTCAGATTGTGTTTGAGTAATATATTTGATTCACCTCTTTTATATTTATGTTCGTAAGTAATTCTTGCATGTTCTCCGTTGTTATTTATTGCTTTGGCCAAGTAGTAGGTAGTGACTCCAAGAGGGAACGTTATGCTTGATTGTGGGTTCATGCCCCTCGATGACTAGCTTGAGTGACAGAAACATGAGTCTAGGGGATGTGCTGTTGCCACAAGGGGGAAAACAACGGTGCTTGTGCCCGCGGGTGCAAGGATTGTTTACTTTACGCAAAGTTCTTTTAATGCAGTTGTCTGTTGCTTTGAGTTTACACTATGGGTGGGACTCGCAACTTAATACCAGCGAGATGTTCTGGATAGATATCTCAAGGTGGATGATTAGTAGTAGATGCAGATGGATTTCGGTCAACTTACTTTGGCGTACCGCCCATGCTTTGAACCTCTACCTTTCTTGCAACATAGTTAGCATTGGTTTGCGCACATAATTCTGTCAATTGCCCAGCTGTAATTCGTTTACCTCACATAGCTGTTTTATCGTCTTTTGGGAGAGAGACATAACTAGTGAACATCATGGGACCCCGGTCCATATTACCATCACTGATCACATCCGCTATTTACTTTCCGCTTTTACTTACTAGTTGCAGCAATACCTATCACTATTATCACTTGCGTTTGATCCTTTGTAAACTACAAGGCCGGAGGGATTGACAACCTCTCTGTACTCGTTGGGAGCAAAGTTATTTGTATCTGTGTGCAGGTCCACGTTGATTGCTAATATCTGGCGCCGTTAGCAGTTGACACCTTCTTGTTGAAACTGGGAGTCTCAGGGAAATCGATCCTTGGTATTGCCAAGGGAAAACTTCTGCTACACTGCATCTCAAACCTTCCACTTGGGGTAACCAACGAGGGGCGAGAAGCCATCAAGCAAAGTTTTCTGGCGCCGTTGCCGGGGACTCCACTCTTCAGGATAGGGGAGTTGCACGCTATCTTTTACCTTTGCTTTTTAGTCTTGTTAGTTTACCTTTCAGTTTTTGCTTTAGTATCCTTTATCAAAAATTACAAAAAAAAATTATTTGCTTTTCTGTTAGTAGTCCTTTCTGTTTAGCCAAACATGTTAGGATTTGGTGCTTTGTGGGAGTCAGAAGTTCTAGATTTCCATCAAAGGGATGGAGAAAATATGAAGAAGGCATGGGACCGAATTTCTGATGCACATAGGAGAATTATGCCTTGGATACCTATAAAAATTGTGCTTAGAAATTTTTACCATGGTCTTTTTAAATGGTGTAAACACTCTCTTGATATTATAGCCGAGGGAGATTTCCTAGAGAGTGATGAAGCTAGAGCTCTTGAAATTATACATGGTCTATCTAGTTACTTTGTTTATGATCACAACTTTGATACTGTCATAGATAGACTTGCTACTATTGAGAAGAGAATGGATGCTCTAGACTTGATGAAGGTAGAGAAACCCAAACCCAATAAGAAAGACATTTTGGAAATAGACAATGATTGGGAGCCTTTTGTTAGGATTAGCATCTCTAATCAAGACTTCCTTGCTTATTGTGATATTGGATCTATGGTTTCTACTATGCCAAAAATTGTTCATGATTCTTTAAAATTTAACATGGATAGATTACCATCTTATCATGAACACACTAATGGAGATATTTCTGTAATCCGGGGAAGAATAAAAGACGTGCCAGTAAAATTCCTTAAAGGGATTGCAATGATTGATTTCTTCATCATGGAGCCAAACCAAGGAATGCTTGGAAGGGACTTCCTCCGAGCAGTTAAAGGCTTCATTGATATAGGTATGGGACAAATCCGCTTGCGCGGAAAGGCAAAAGGTGTGTACCCCTTTCCTAGAAGGAACAAGAGTGAACTTGTTGAGGAACCATTTGAAGCAATCTATAGCTCCGATTATTATGATGGTTATTGATTCCTCTATGCATTATGCCTAGCTTAAAGGCATAAAAGAAAGCGCTTTTGGGAGGCAGCCCATTGAATAAATTTATTTTGCTTTTGTTGTGTCTTGATGTTGTTACTACTGTAGCATCATCATTGTATCTTTGCTTTTCAACTTTGTGCCAAGTGTAGCCTCTGATTGCAAGAAAGTTCAAAAGTTGTGACGTGCTGTCCAGGAAACAGATTATGTCCTTGGATAGAAAAATTCGTATAAAATCACCAGATCATCTTTTTGGTCTGAATTTTTTCGACAGCGTGCTCTATATAATTCTCTTTCGTGCGTCTGTTTTGAGTTTTTTTATTAGAGTTGCAGAAGTGCCCCGGAAAAATAATTTACTACCTGCTGTTCTGTTTTTCACAGATTCTGTCCTGTTTTGCCTTTCCTTCATTTTGCAAACCTAGAGCTTGCTTTTTCTTTGCAAAAACCTTTTGGCAATCTTGAGAAACAGTAGATCTTCAAGAATATACTTATTTTCAGCAAGGAACAATTATTTTATTATGGGTACTAACCTCGCTAATCAGATTATGATAAGTTATGTATGAAGGGAGTTTTCAAGTGTGCGAGGGAAGATGATAAAAAGATTCAGGAGTGTCAAACGCTCAAGCTTGGGGATGCCCCCATGCACCCCCAAGAAATATTCAAGGAGACTCAAGCGTCTAAGCTTGGGGATGCCCCCGTGCATCCCCTTCTCCATCAACATTATCAGTTCGTCTTTCGTTCCACTATATTTTAATCACTTCATTTGTTATGTGCTATGCTTGGAGCGTCTCGCTTTTAGTTTTCCTTTTTAGTTTTCCTTAGCTTTTCATAACGAGTCGGAACTCAGCTTTCTTTATGTGGGAGAGAAACACGCTCCACTTCTACCTAGAACATAACATAGAATTTTCATGTCTATCTTTGCTGTGTGTGTTCTTTGTCTTTTAATAGCTACTATCATGCTTAGCTCTTAACTTTCATGCTTATCTTTCTAAAGAGCTTTTGTTTAGTTGGTTGCTTGAACTCTCTTTATTTATCATGATTATCTTATTAAGAGAGTTTGCTTCCATTGCATTGGTTGATATGTCTATGATAAAGATGCTACGTGCATAATGGCGCTTAGTAGTTCATGTTTTCTTATGGTTAGTCTCAAATAGCTGGGGGGTTCCCAATGTGTTATTGGAGTACCAACATGATTTGTTTGCCTATGATGTGGTATGGTTTAGTAATATCTTCCTTCAAAGAATTTACTTTGATTGACTTGGCGTATGCTCACGCATATTAAAGACTGTAAAGAAAGTCTGTCAAGCCTTGATGATCTTTTGTTTCTGAGTAGAGATATAACTTCCATGCCTGATTCAATGTTGCTTTGTCGCTCTGCATGATTATGACCGTCATTGCTCTCTTAGTTGGTCGCTCCCAGTCTTTTGCTAACCTTCGCCTGTACTAAGCGGACTGACTGCTTATGCATCCAAATTCCTTTATACCAGTTATGCCATATGAGTCCACCATACCTTCCTACATGGTATTTACCTGCCATTCCTAATGGAGACTTGCATGTACCATCTCGAAATTATTCAAAGAAAAAGCATTCCTATTTTGTGCCTCTGTTGTAAGTTCATGAGGAAGTAGTAGTTAATTCATGATCTTTTTAAGTTGGACAAGCTTCACCCCGGGATTGCATGTATAATGTGCAAACCCATAATACGAGAAGGAACTGGCATTGAGTGCGCCCGGCTCAAAAAGATAATATAACAAACAAACCCTCCTTCACGCTTTGTTCATGAGAAATCAGAAAACTTTGGCAGTGATAAACAAAGGAGATTAAGAGGATGTGATCATCCTCATTCGGGAGCCGTTCCTCGAAACTTGTCCATCTCAAGAAGTGATTGAGTTGTCTGCTAGCATTCGTTGATGAAACATGCATAATCTAAAATAAAAAATTATTATTACCTCTGTTTTTAAAACCAAGAGCTCTGGTACATGTTTTGTCTTTGTTTCCGACTACGGGTTTTCAACCTTGCCAACAAAAGCCACGGTTCGAGAGTCTCCACCTTCTTTTAAAGCACCAACTACAGAGAGCATGATTGTCATTCTGAGTGTAATGTGCATTGTCCCAAAGTATCATTGTCTTTTGCATGATTGTGATATCGTTTATTCTGAAATCATTGTATCTAGTCATCACTTAAACCTTGGAGGTGCCCCTGCATTTACGTTTTGCTTCACTAAAGGGGGCAAGCGAGATATCACTTTATCATATTTGCAAACCATGTTCATTGCAAATCTATTTGATGTTTCAGTATCATGTTGTAAAACTTTCAGTTCTTTGTGATTTTCTCATGAGGCAACTTAATTACTATAGATTCATTATCTCAGTAAGCTTTTGTCATATGACTATGAAAAAGTCCTATATGGTTAATAGCATGTCACCACAGAAATTATTCTTGTTATCATTTACCTACTCGAGGACGAGCAGGAATTAAGCTTGGGGATGTTGATACGTCCAAAACGTATCTATAATTTCTGCTTGCTCCATGCCTCTTTTGGGTGATATTGCTATGATATTTATACACTTCCATACACTTTTGATCATATTTGGACTAACCTATTAACTCAGTGCACCCCAGTGCCAGTTTCTGTTTTCGGCTGTTTTTGTATTTCAGGTTTTCCCATTACGAGTACTGCCAGAAAAATCCCGGAAAAATTATATAAAAAATCAGCGTTCCAGAAGCTACCAGGCACCCGAAGGACAGCCGGAGGGGGACCACCAGGGCCCCAGGCGCCCTGGTGGCGCGCCCCCCCTGGGCCGCGCCGGGGGGGCGCCTGGGCCCCCCGAGGCTCCGCTGATGCCCCCCTTTGGCATATATTTAGACCGTCTCCCAAAACCCTCGAGAGGGGAACTCTTTTTCACGATCTCATCTCTGTTCCGCCGCCGCCGCCGCTTCCAAGATCGGGAGCACCAGGAGAACTCTTCCCGGCACCCTGCCGGAGGGGAGGATCACCACCGGGAGCTTCTCCACCACCATGGACGCCTCCCGGATGAGTTGTGAGTAGTCTCCCTTGGACCATGAGTCCATGACCAGTAGCTATGTGATGTTCTCCTCCCGTTCTTGTGCTTCACTAATTAGTCCTCGTAGCTGCCCTACATGATCGAGGCACATATGTAATCCTTATGCTGTTGCTATGATGAGTTTGCTGGGATCCGATGGATTATGAGATTATGTTCAGATTGTGTTTGAGTAATAGATTTGATTCACCTCTTTTATATTTATGTTCGTAAGTAATTCTTGCATGTTCTCCGTTGTTATTTATTGCTTTGGCCAAGTAGTAGGTAGTGACTCCAAGAGGGAACGTTATGCTTGATTGTGGGTTCATGCCCCTCGATGACTAGCTTGAGTGACAGAAACATGAGTCTAGGGGATGTGCTGTTGCCACAAGGGGGAAAACAACGGTGCTTGTGCCCGCGGGTGCAAGGATTGTTTACTTTACGCAAAGTTCTTTTAATGCAGTTGTCTGTTGCTTTGAGTTTACACTATGGGTGGGACTCGCAACTTAATACCAACGAGATGTTCTGGATAGATATCTCAAGGTGGATGATTAGTAGTAGATGCAGATGGATTTCGGTCTACTTACTTTGGCGTACCGCCCATGCTTTGAACCTCTACCTTTCTTGCAACATAGTTAGCATTGGTTTGCGCACATAATTATGTCAATTGCCCAGCTGTAATTCGTTTACCTCACATAGCTGTTTTATCGTCTTTTGGGAGAGAGACATCACTAGTGAACATCATGGGACCCCGGTCCATATTACCATCACTGATCACATCCGCTATTTACTTTCCGCTTTTACTTACTAGTTGCAACAATACCTATCACTATTATCACTTGCGTTTGATCCTTTGTAAACTACAAGGCCGGAGGGATTGACAACCTCTCTGTACTCGTTGGGAGCAAAGTTATTTGTATCTGTGTGCAGGTCCACGTTGATTGCTAATATCTGACGCCGTTAGCAGTTGACACCTTCTTGTTGAAACTGGGAGTCTCAGGGAAATCGATCCTTGGTATTGCCAAGGGAAAACTTCCGCTACACTGCATCTCAAACCTTCCACTTGGGGTAACCAACGAGGGGCGAGAAGCCATCAGCTAGACGGGCCTGGTCCAATGCCCTGTTTTCTACTAGTGATATAATTATATACACAATATTTCAGCATGTATACCTCATCATTACAACACATATGTACCACATTTTAGCATTTCAGCACATATATTTCATGATTTGATGTGCGATGTAATACAAAGTATGGTATTAATTTTCAGAAGTGAATAGCAATAAGCAAGAACTAGATGGCACTAAACAATGTCTAATTACATTTTTTTGCGGGAAAATGTCTAATTACATTCATGGATGAGTAGCCTGTAAGTGAACTTTTAGAGAAACATTCACATCGGGTTATTTCCTTTTTTTTCAATTACAAGACAAACAAGAGGGACTCAATTTTCTTTTATTAAAGACATCTCTGCAGCCCCTACTTCAATATGATCAAATGAAGAAGACTATATAATAAGATCAACAAAATCAGAGATGAAATCCTTAGTTTAAAAAACAAGATCATGCACATGGTAGAGGGCCAAGGCCGGATCGCCGTCGGGGCCGTTCGCCGATGAACAACTCGCCGGAGAACCTCCGCCTTGTCTGCCTTGGCCAGTCTGTCCCAGGCGCGATCCTCCGCAGGAACGATCCCGTCCACGAATTCTGCCACCTGATACGTCCAAAACGTATCTATAATTTCTGCTTGCTCCATGCCTCTTTTGGGTGATATAGCTATGATATTTATACACTTCCATACACTTTTGATCATATTTGGACTAACCTATTAACTCAGTGCACCCGAGTGCCAGTTTCTGTTTTCTGCTGTTTTTTATTTCAGGTTTTTCCATTACGAAAACTGCCAGAAAAATCCCGGAAAAATTATATAAAAAATCAGCGTTCCAGAAGCTTCCCGGAAGCCAAAGTAGAGCCGGAGGGGGGCCACCAGGGCTCCAGGTGCCCTGGTGGCGCGGCCCCCCTCCTAGCCACGCCGGGGGGGGCGCCTGGGCCCCCCAGGCCTCCGCTGATGCCCCCCTTTGGCATATATTTAACACGTGTCCCGAAACCCTCGAGACGGGAACCCTTTTTCGCGATCTCATCTCTGTTCCACCGCCGCCGCGCTTCCAAGATCGGGAGCACCAGGAGAACTCTTCCCGGCACCCTGCCGGAGGGGAGGATCACCACCGGGAGCCTCTCCACCACCATGGACGCCTCCCGGATGAGTTGTGAGTAGTCTCCCTTGGACCATGGGTCCATGACCAGTAGCTATGTGATGTTCTCCTCCCCTTCTTGTGCTTCACTAATTAGACCTCGTGAGCTGCCCTACATGATCGAGGCACATATGTAATCCTTATGCTGTTGCTATGATGAGTTTGCTGGGATCCGATGGATTGTGAGATTATGTTCAGATTGTGTTTGAGTAATATATTTGATTTACCTCTTTTATATTTATGTTCGTAAGTAATTCTTGCATGTTCTCCGTTGCTATTTATTGCTTTGGCCGAGTAGTAGGTAGTAACTCCAAGAGGGAACGTTATGCTTGATTGTGGGTTCATGCCCCTCGATGACTAGCTTGAGTGACAGAAACATGAGTCTAGGGGATGTGCTGTTGCCACAAGGGGGAAAACAACGATGCTTGTACTCGCGGGTGCAAGGATTGTTTACTTTACGCAAAGTTCTTTTAATGCAGTTGTCTGTTGCTTTGAGTTTACACTATGGGTGGGACTCGCAACTTAATACCAGCGAGATGTTCTGGATAGATATCTCAAGGTGGATGATTAGTAGTAGATGCAGATGGATTTCGGTCTACTTGCCTTGGCGTACCGCCCATGCTTTGAACCTCTACCTTTCTTGCAACATAGTTAGCATTGGTTTGCGCACATAATTCTGTCAATTGCCCAGCTGTAATTCGTTTACCTCACATAGCTGTTTTATCGTCTTTTGGGAGAGAGACATCACTAGTGAACATCATGGGACCCCGGTCCATATTACCATCACTGATCACATCCGCTATTTACTTTCTGCTTTTACTTAGTATTTGCAGCAATACCTATTACTATTATCACTTGCGTTTGATCCTTTGCAAACGAAAAGGCCGGAGGGATTGACAACCTCTCTGTACTCGTTGGGAGCAAAGTTATTTGTATCTGTGTGCAGGTCCACGTTGATTGCTAATATCTGGCGCCGTTAGCAGTTGACACCTTCTTGTTGAAACTAGGAGTCTCAGGGGAAATCGATCCTTGGTATCTTTGCCAAGGGAAAACTTCCGCTACACTGCATCTCAAACCTTCCACTTGGGGTAACCAACGAGGGGCGAGAAGCCATCACCACCTCCTCCTCCGAGTACCCAGCCCCAAGCATCTCGCACACCTTGTCGCTCGGAGTCGGGGATGCCGGCTTAGATCTGCCGACGTTGGGTTCCTCATCGGAGTTGGAGGCGGAGGAGGCAGGGCAAGTGGCCCATGTGGCGATCTTAACCGATCGACCACGAGCCTCCCAGTTAGATCGTTCGGTACGGGAGTGAAAGTGCAACTAATCCCCGGGTGGTTTTGGTAATTAATAACAACATATATATCATTGAACTAATAGCTACTTGAGAATCATTTCAGAGAAGTTCAGTGATACGGGTATGGAAATGTCTGAAGAAGTGGACCCCTCAAAATGCTAAGGCAAGCATTGGCAAAAGCTCAAGACTCCATTTTTGGTTTAGTGATCAAAGATCACATTGAGTCCATAGGAAAAGCCAATACTATTAAAAGGGGATGAGGTTGTGTTGATGATCTGGTTGCTCAAGTGCTTAGTGATTTAGCTCCTTCAACTATCAGCAACTTTCACTTCTAAACACACTCATAAGTAATCTCGGACAAACCGATTCTTCCAACTCAGTCCCACCGAGATGAACCACCTCAGCTATTTTCCAAACCCTAGAAATTTCGGTCCATCCGATTTTGAGTTCGGTCTCACCGAAACTGGACTGCCAACCTTCTGTAACCGTTTGTCATCATTTCGGAATATCCGAGTTGTTGATTTCGGTCCCACCGATTCGGGCAAGTTCCTACCTTTGACTCTTATCGGACACACCGAGATGGTATTTTCGGTCCCACCGAAAACCCCAACGTTCACTATATTTGAACTTTCGGTCTGACCGAGTTTTCACTTCGGTCTCACCGAGATTGCTCAATTATGTGTGTAACGGTTGGATTTTGTGTGGAGGCTATATATACCCCTCCACCCCCTCTTCATTCGTGGAGAGAGCCATCAGAAAGTCTACCACTCCTACCATACACTTTCTGAGAAGAGAACCACCTACCCTTGTGTTGAGATCAAGTCATTCCATTCCTACCATATGAAACTTGATTTCTAGCCTTCCCAAGTTGCTTTCCACTCAATCCCTTCTTCCACCACAGCCAAATCAGTGAGGAGAGTTGAGTGTTGGGGAGATTATCATTTGAAGCACAAGAGCAAGGAGTTCATCATCATCAACAACATCTATTACCTTTTGGAGGGTGGTGCCTCCTAGATTGGTTAGGTGTCGCTTGGGAGCCTCCGTCTTCGAGATGTGGAGTTGAACCAAGAAGTTTGTAAGGGCAAGGAGATCGCCTACTTCGTGAAGATCTACCCCGAGTAAGGCTAGTCCTCCGTGGGCGTAGGCCATGATGGAATAGACAAGGTTGCTTCTTCGTGGACCCTTCGTGGGTGGAGCCCTCCGTGGACTCGCGCAGCCGTTACCCTCCGTGGGTTGAAGTCTCCATCAACGTGGATGTACGATAGCACCACCTATCGGAACCACGACAAAAATCTCCGTGTCTCCAAATTGCGTTTGATCTTCTCCACCTCTCTTTACTACATGTGCAATTTACTTTCCGCTGCTTATACTCTAGAATTGCATGTGTAGGGTGATACTTGAATTGATCATAATTGTGAAACTGCCAAAAACTGTTCATAACCTAAAGGCAGAATTTTTATATTGTCAAGTAGTCTAATCACCCCCCCTCTAGACATACTTTCGATCCTATAAGTGGTATCAGAGCATTGGTCTCCATTGTTTTGGTTTCCATTGCATTGGACTCCATAAGCTTGGTTTCACAACCTAGGAGAGTATGGCGTCTAGTGAGGGTAATTATCGTAGAGGTCCTTACTTTGATGGTACAAATTTTGCTAGTTGGAAGCATAAAATGAAAATGCATATTCTTGGTCATAACCCAGCCGCATGGGGCATTATTTGTGTTGGTATGCAAGGTGAATTCTTCGAGGAAGGAATGGTTCCGGATCGCGAAGCTACACCGGAAGAGTTGCGGATGTTGCAAAACAATGCTCAAGCTTGTGACATTCTCTTCAATGCTTTGTGTCCCGAGGAGTTCAACAAAATCAGCCGTCTTGAGAATGCTAAAGAGATTTGGGATACTTTGGTTGAAATGCACGAAGGTACTGAATCTGTGAAGGAATCAAAGCTAGATATTCTTCAAGGTCAACTTGACAAGTTCAAGATGAAGGATGGTGAAGGAGTCGCTGAAATGTACTCTAGGCTTGCTCTCATCACAAATGAGATTGCCGGCTTAGGAAGCGAAGAAATGACCGACCGATTCATCATCAAGAAGATTCTAAGAGCTTTGGATGGAAAATATGACACCGTGTGCACTTTGATCCAAATGATGCCAAACTACAAGACTCTCAAGCCAACTGAAGTCATTGGAAGAATTGTTGCTCATGAGATGACACTTAAGGATAAGGAAGAGCTTCACAACAAGTCAAGTGGTGCCTACAAAGCTACAAGTGATGCTCCCACTACCTCAAGTGACAAGCTAATTTCCAATGAAGAGATAAGCCTAATGGTCAAGAACTTCAACAAGTTCTACAAGAATAGAGGCAAAGAAAGAAGCTCAAAGTCTAGATCATATGATGAAAAGAGATCTTCTAGTCGTGATCGAAACTGCTACAATTGTGGAAGACCCGGACACTTCTCAAATGAGTGTACGGCTCCCCACAAGAGAAGAGAAGAATCTCCAAGAAGAAGAGCAAGAGATGAGTCACCTCGGAGAGAGAGAAGGAGTAGAGATGATCGTTATGAACGAAGACCCTCTCGGAGAAGCAAGGATTCGGAGAGGAAGGACAAGTCATCAAGGAGCTACACAAGAAGAAGACATCAAGCTCATGTAGGTGAATGGGTCTCCGGCTCCGACTCCGACAATCAATCCGATGGAAGCTATCACTCCGACTCCGACTACAGTCAAGATGAAGGTGTTGCCGGACTTGCACTCGTGTCCTCCAATTCCAACTCCTACGACTTATTCGATTCACCAAATGAGGGAATTGGAAGATGCTTCATGGCTAAAGGCCCCAAGGTAACACACCCTGAATTCATTGACTTTGATAGTGATGAGGATGACTTGCTTGGTGAAGATGAGCTCTTGCATGATAAATCTAGTGAGCTTAGTAATGATGAAAATGCTAGTAGTCTTTATAGTTGAGAAGAGTCGAATGACAATGCTATGAAGGAGATTGAGCATCTAACTAAAGAACTAAACACTCTTAAGTTAGCTCATGAAACAACTCAAGAAGATCATAGAGAGCTCCTAAGATCTCATGAGAAGCTACGCTTCGAGAAGCTCACTCTAGAGCAAGAACATGAGTTTCTAAAAGCGATCAATGACGATCTTCGAAAGAAGAGTTCTTCATATCTTGCCAAACGACTTCTCTTGTCTAATTTCTTGCCACCTATTAAGACTAAGCATGACAAGCATAAGAAAAATTCTTCCTCTAGTAGTAACAATAACAATGTCAAATCTAATGTTGTTACTTCTAGTAGTTCTCTTGATTCCACTAACAATGTTTCAAGCCAAGTTACACTTGAGCAAGAAAATAGCTTATTGAAGGAAATCATAGAGAAAGGTGTCTACAAGAGTCTTGCCGGAAGCAAGAACTTTGAGGAAATTGTTCGCAAACAAGGAAGGCACCGGAAGAATCAAGGGATTGGTTTTGAGCGAAAGTTCAACGCCGAAGGTGTTGAGTGGGAAGAAGGTCAATACCCTACTCCACAGTTTGTTTCTCAAAAGGAGAAGTATGATCCTACTTCTTCCAATGTGGAACAAGCTCAAG
The DNA here is from genome assembly GCA_902687465.1 of Secale cereale. Classification (NCBI taxonomy): domain Eukaryota; kingdom Viridiplantae; phylum Streptophyta; class Magnoliopsida; order Poales; family Poaceae; genus Secale; species Secale cereale. Next base: position 834,909,276 of record LR738713.1, read on the forward strand.
ATGACCTTCCACCACAAGACCACAAGCTAAAGGCCAAGGACAACCTTCAAGAGGAGATTGATGCATTCATTGAAGCACCTCAAGCCATGGTCAAGTGGGTTCCCAAGGACACATCAAGTTCTACGTCGTCAAGCTCAACTACAACACCAAGGATTCCCATCAAGATGATGTGGATCCCAAAGAAGAAGAACTAGAAGGTTCTTGAGGGTGACTCCGCCAACATACTTCACTCATATTCATTTTGGCAAGAACTTGTGCAATCAACTTCCACATCATGCACTAGTTCATGGAGTCACAAACCCTCTTGTTGGTAAGTCAAGGGACAAGGTAATCATTGCTTTCATGGACATCATCTTTTGTGTACTTCAATCTATGTCTATGGATATCCTTGTTTGTTCCTTGTGGGACTAACCCATGTAGGTATTGAAAGTGCCCTAATCCAAAGGATAGCTCCCAACTCTTGATGATCTACATCAACATTGAGCATCCACATCTTCAACATCTACATGAAGTCTTCTACGACAACCCAAGGTTAGTTTGACCCTTTAAAAGGGGTTCTCACATCTAGGGGGAGCTTTGCTCTAAAAATTGAGCTAAAGCATCTCCAAATGATGTGAACACATCAATGCTTTATGAAAAAGTGGTAACCCCACTTGTGCTTAAACGATGAGTATGACCTATGATCAAATGTTCTCATTTGGCTCCTAAGTCAATATACTCATATATAGATGACCTAGTCATCGACAAATTGTGTGCTAGTAGCTAGAGTTTTGGTTGTGCATGTTTGACACATATTTCACTTGCTATCTTATTGTGTGAGCATGTTGAATGCATGATTTTATCCATTCAAGGACATCCATTTGTTGTTTTGATTGTTTTGACTTTTCTGGCCAAATGGATGGACAAGAATGCCTAAGCACCTTCCCTAGCTATCTATGCTTTCTTGTCTCAAATTCTATTCATGCTCAAATCACAACTTTGAACAAGTCATTTTCGGACCCTCCGAGTGAGGAGCACTCGGAGCCACCGATCCGTCTAAGGCTGACTTCCAAAACCTTCTAAGTCCATTTCGGTCTGACCAACTTTTCCATCTCGGTCCAACCGAAACGCTTAGACTGATCTAGGTTTCATCTCGGTGAAACCGAGTTCAAAATCTCGGCGTGACCGATATGTGTAACTGCACAGCAGTTATACATTTCGGTGTCACCGAGTTTTTCAACTCGGTCCCACCGACAGCATGGGGATATATATACCTGAGGGCAGCGCGCGATTACTTCTTCAAACCGTTTCGCCCCCAAGTCCCCTGCTGCCGTCGCCCTGGTCTTCGGATCGTCGCCGTCGTCGCCTGTGCGCCCTCGCCGCAGGTCTCCGCCGCCGTCAACGGTATTCTTCTCCGCGCCGTTGCCGCCGTAGAGGGACTCCACCAAGTTAGGGTGAGTCCCGATCCCTCTCGTGCTCCCCATCTGATTCTTGATCGATTGGTTTGCCATGTATCTAGCCACGTTTGAAATCTCCCTTAACATCAGATCAGATCGTTTTAGTTTCGAGCGAAATTCTTAGGTTTAGGTTTCCACGGAACACATCTCGGTGAAACCGATTTTGAAAACTCGGAATGACCGATTTGGCCTCTGGCCATTGCACTGCACCTTTCGGTCTAACCGAGCCGTGCAAATCGGTGTGACCGATGTAGAGTCTCAGTGAAACCCTAGTGTTTCGGTAGGACCGAAACCCACTTCGGTCTGACCGAAAGTGGTGTGGTAAGCCTCTGTATACACTTCGGATTCACCGAAACTGAAAATCGGTTTGACCGAAATGCATTCTGTGAAAACTCAAAACTAAGATTTGAACTCATTTTTTTTTGCAAAAACCTCTGCAGTTGTGATAACTCTTCTACTCTGCCTATACCTTATCTTTTCACAGGTTGTCAGCCATGTCAGATGCCAGTGACAGCCAGAACAGGTCTGAGTCACCGTTTGCAGAGATCCCTGAGGCAGATACTAGTCCTGAGGCTAGTAGTCCTAGTGATGATGGTGAGAGGAGCACCCCTAGTGGTTTGCCTCCTGCAGCCACCAGAACCAGAAAGCAGAGAAATTCAGATGATGAGGACTCTGACTTCGTTGCTGAGGAAGTAACCTCCAAGCCCAAGAGAAAAGTTGTTGCCAAAGAGCACCAAGGGCATCAGTCGAAGAAAGGCACCAGCAAGGTCAAGCAATCAGCTGTTGCAAAGAAGCTGAACTTGGAAGAGCCAGCTCCAAGTAAGGTGAAGAAAACTTCCAAGAGGAAGAGGGTAGTATATGCTGAACCTCATGTTGATGCAGCTGCTGAAGAAGAAGAAGAAGATGCACCCCAGCCTCCTCCTCAGAAGGCTAAGTTCATGGGTGATGCTATTAGGGCTCAAGCCACTTCTAAGCCCAAGAAGCCTGCTCAAGCCAAGGCAGCTCCAGCAAAGCCCAAGAGGACAACCAGGAACATTCCAGCCTCTGAGAAGAACAAAGGTGAGATGCCACCGTCTGAGTCAGATGAAGAACATGTGTTGCTGAAGCTCCGTCCAAAGTTGCCACTCCACAACGATGCTCATCCTCAAGCCGAGGATATGAAGGCAAGGAAGGACAGAGGTCTCAGGCTATGGAGACAGTCTGATCCATATGCCGTGAGGAGAAGGACTGCTGTGGACCCCAGATTCCACACCAGAGAGCAGCAGGACTTCTATGAGACCGTGCTGATGGATAAGAAGCCTATTGTTGCTGACACCAGGTATGTTGACTGGGAGTACATTGACAGTGAAGAGCACCGAGACTTCTTTCCCCATGTGCATGAGAGCTTCACTGCATGTGGAGTTGATGAGTTCGTGGGTCAGAAGCTGACAGATTGGAACGACGAGATGATCATGCAGTTCTACGCCACAACCCACTTTTATCCTGATGGGAAGATCACCTGGATGACTGAAGGTCAAAGGTTTTCTTCGTCTGTTGAAGAATGGGCAGAACTTCTGAACGCTCCAGTGCAGAGAGAGGACGACATTGATGTCTATGGGATTCCTAAGAAGAACCATGACTCCATGAAGAACATGTACAAGGAGATCCCCGCAGCTGATTTGGAAGGGTGGAAGCTTGGCTCAGTGTACTATCTCCAGGCAGGTCTCACTACTACAAACACTATTCTGAGGCATACATTGATGCCCAAGTCTGGAGACCACCGCATGATTCGAGGCTACTCTATCAACATGCTGCACATTCTTGATGAGAAGGCACCTTTCAAGGTGATGGACTTAATGGTAGAGACCATTAAGAGGACTGCAGCTGACCAGAAGAGGTCGTGTGGATTTGCCCCGCAGATTCAGATGCTCATCAATGCCAAGTTTGGCACGGGCAAATTCATGTTGGATAGGAAGCACTTGCCACTGCAGCCAGAGCATGAAGACAACATTGTTGTGATGGATGAGGAGGATCCAACCTCAGTTGAAGGTCAAGCCAAAATTGAAGCTGCTAAGAAAGCTAAAGCTGACAAAGAGGCAGCAGCAGCAGCAGCTAAACCAAAGAGCTTCGGAGAGCAGATTCTTGAAGCTACCCAGAGGATTGAACAACGCCTGGCCAGCATTGAACAATCTCAGGAAAGCCTAGAGAGGATTGTTGACGACAAGATCCACGCTCTGGACGTGAAGCTGACTGAGATTCAGGTGACCGTCAACAAGCTTGAGGCGGACATGGAGGAAGCTAGGCAGGAGAGAGCAGAGCTCATGCAGGATGATCTAGTCCAGGACTCTCATCGCCAGACTGCTCAGGTTCCCAGAGGATCCCGATCAGCAGCTATCCCAGTGACTGACTCCAGGGCTACCACTTCAGCACCTCCTACAGCTCCAGCAGTTACTCCGGCCACAGCTCCAGCATCCACTCCTCCAGTGCAGACATCAGCCGAAGTCTTCACCGATGCCGTCATTTCTACTCTGACATCTACCCAGACGGGAGCCGCCAGCAGAGCCCACAGTGACGCTTAGCTCTATGCTTTTTCGAACTTTTTGGTAACTTGTTGCCAAAGGGGGAGAAATTGTATAGATCATAGGGCTTCGAGAGAGAGAGTGTTCTTTCGTTCTTTTGCCGGTTTTCTTTGAGATACACTTGGTTCTTTTGGTTCTTGAAACTTTCAGTGTGCTTGCTACTACGTTTGATGCTACCTTAATGAGTGCTTGGTCATACTATGCTTTAATGTGTGCTTAATGCTTATCATATGCTATTCCTTATTGTATGGCTATTTACTCTTGTCTTGGTGATTGAGTGCATGTTATTCATTCTTATCATTTTGTGCGCTCCACCAAGATGTATGTGACATGGAAGAGTGACCCATAATCCTAATCGATTGTGCATTTGCATTCAAACGCAAATTTTAAATAATGCACAAATTTAGGGGGAGCTCTTGTTTATCACATACTTCTCAAAGCGACGATATTATTCATTGATTATATCTTTTGTCGAAGCTTTGATCTATATGTTGTCATCAATTACCAAAAAGGGGGAGATTGAAAGTGCAACTAATCCCCGGGTGGTTTTGGTAATTAATAACAATATATATATCATTGAACTAATATTTACTTGAGAATCATTTCAGAGAAGTTCGATGATATGGGTATGGAAATGTCTGAAGAAGTGGACCCCTCAAAATGCTAAGACAAGCATTGGCAAAAGCTCAAGACTCCATTTTTGGTTTAGTGATCAAAGATCACATTGAGTCCATAGGAAAAGCCAATACTATTAAAAGGGGATGAGGTTGTGTTGATGATCTGGTTGCTCAAGTGCTTAGTGATTTAGCTCCTTCAACTATCAGCACCTTTCACTACTTAACACACTCATAAGTAATCTCGGACAAACCGATTCTGCCAACTCAGTCCCACCGAGATGAACCACCTCAGCTATTTTCCAAACCCTAGATATTTCGGTCCATCCGATTTTGAGTTCGGTCTCACCGAAACTGGACTGCCAACCTTCTGTAACCAATTGACATCATATCGGAATATCCGAGTTGTTAATTTCGGTCCCACCGAGAATGGCAAGCTCCTACCTTTGACTCATATCGGACACACCGAGATGGTATTTTCGGTCCCACCGAAAACCCCAACGTTCACTATATTTGAACTTTCGGTCTGACCGAGTTTTCACTTCGGTCTCACCGAGATTGCTCAATTATGTGTGTAACGGTTGGATTTTGTGTGGAGGCTATATATACCCCTCCACCCCCTCTTCATTCGTGGAGAGAGCCATCAGAAAGTCTACCACTCCTACCATACACTTTCTGAGAAGAGAACCACCTACCCTTGTGTTGAGATCAAGTCATTCCATTCCTACCATATGAAACTTGATTTCTAACCTTCCCAAGTTGCTTTCCACTCAATCCTTTCTTCCACCATAGCCAAATCAGTGAGGAGAGTTGAGTGTTGGGGAGATTATCATTTGAAGCACAAGAGCAAGGAGTTCATCATCATCAACAACATCTATTACCTTTTGGAGGGTGGTGCCTCCTAGATTGGTTAGGTGTCGCTTGGGAGCCTCCGTCTTCGAGATGTGGAGTTGAACCAAGAAGTTTGTAAGGGCAAGGAGATCGCCTACTTCGTGAAGATCTACCTCGAGTAAGGCTAGTCCTCCGTGGGCGTAGGCCATGATGGAATAGACAAGGTTGCTTCTTCGTGGACCCTTCGTGGGTGGAGCCCTCCGTGGACTCGCGCAGCCGTTACCCTCCGTGGGTTGAAGTCTCCATCAACGTGGATGTACGATAGCACCACCTATCGGAACCACGACAAAAATCTCCGTGTCTCCAAATTGCGTTTGATCTTCTCCACCTCTCTTTACTACATGTGCAATTTACTTTCCGCTGCTTATACTCTAGAATTGCATGTGTAGGGTGATACTTGAATTGATCATAATTGTGAAACTGCCAAAAACTGTTCATAACCTAAAGGCAGAATTTTTATATTGTCAAGTAGTCTAATCACCCCCCCTCTAGACATACTTTCGATCCTACAGGGAGTTTCCTAGGGCTCGTACGTCCTGGAGGCCTTCGTTGGCTGCGCTCGGTTCCGGGAGAGCCAAGAGGATCGCCGCAGCGTCTGTTCCTTCGATCGCTGGGATCGGCGCGGGTTGCATGGCAGGCAGAGGCCAACAGCACCCGGCCAAACCCGCAGCGGCTGCGGCAGGGGCGGAGCCGCCGCCGGCTGGGACTGCCGGCCAGGCGGTTGGGAGACCCAATGCGCAGTTGACCGGGAGGGGCGGTGCCTAGACTGGCGGACGCCCTGGTGCCGCTAACGGCGGTCGTGGCGGAGCCCCTTTCGCCGGGCGTGGAGGAGCCCATGGCGGTGGCCGCGGTGGTTTTGTGGCTCAAGATGTTCATGCTGGAGGTGCCAATGACGATTATCACACAGGCGGTGCGCGATATAATCGGTATGGCCCTTGGGGAGATGACGGATATAATGCGTACGGTGACGGGCAGCATCGTGGTTCTTCTTCGGGCGGTGGTCGTGGCTCAGGATGGTATAATGGCAATGGACCAGGACGTGGCTTTCAAGGGCCGCCCGGTTCTTTCGTCGAAGGGGTTGCCGGTCCAACTAACCATCCCCATCGTGGAGCCCATCGTGCGTTTCGTGGTGGGAGAGGAGGGGGGTGACGCCCTCCTCCAACGAAGCCTTCTACGACACCAGCGGCCACTGCCGGGAACACTCAGGAGGTGTCTATCGTGACTGGGCAGGCAGCTACTCCTCCAGTGCTTCCCCAGGTGGCTGTTGATACTGTTCGGGCTCTGGCCGCAGTTACTATTCCAGAGGCGAAGGTGGCTGAAGGTGGTTCAGACAAGGTGGATAAGCGTAATGGTGAAAAACTAACTAAGTGGGCCATTAAGAAGAAGAAGTTGCCTTGTTACAGATGTGGTGAGACTGGACACTTTGTGGCAGAGTGTACCACGGAGTTATGTGATTATTGTTGCAGATCCCAACAAACATCCAGTGACTGTCCTTTGCTTAATGGTCCTAAACCGGTTTGTACTCTTTATGGTGTATGCTGTCAGGAACTGATGTTTTTTGAGTCACCTGACATGGCACCTTCTGCTCAGGTTCATGAGAATTCTTTTCCTGCGATTGTCAAGGTCGCTAATGGTACTTTGACCGAGGCTCAGATTGTGCGCCAACTGCAGGATCTTGTTCCAGGTAATCATCAGTGGGACCTTGTTAAGTTGGTTGATCAGACTTACAAGGTAGATTTTCCTACTAAGGAGGATCAATTATACATGCTCAAGTGGGGCATGTACAGAATTCCCAACACGAGTATTGTTCTCACTTTCGATGAGTGGAAGGAGAAGGATCCCGTGGGCACACCGTTGGAGAAGGTATGGGTCCGTTTTTTTGGTGCTCCACGTCGATATATTAATAACTTTCTGGTTGCTTGGAGTTTGGGCTCTCTCATTGGGAAGACCGAGCAAGTGGATATGCCTTTCACACGGTCTCATGGGGCGGCGAGACTGCTTGTCAGTGTTGTTAGTGTGGAGTTTGTTTCGGATGTGGTCAAGTGGACATATGCTGGAGTCACTTATGTTCTGGAGCTCGAGATCGAGGATACGCCGATATCTCAGGAGGGCGACGGAGAAGATATTGTGGATATGGATACGACTGAGGGGGATGGGGGTGCTGGTAATCAGGGTAAGAAGTCTGAGAGTTCGCAGCGAGAAATGGCTAAGGGGCCGCAACCGCAGTCGGACACGATGACTAAGTCGGGGTCGGGACCGACTAATTCTACAACCCCATCCAACTCTCTTCGGTTTGGGTCTTTTGGTTTGCATTCTGCACCTAGTCGTCTCTGGAGCTCTCGGGTGGAGATGGATGATTCGGTTGAGGCTGAGTTACCACCGATCCTTCCGTCGGTCCATGTTCCTGAGCGAACAGCTCAGTCTCCAAGATTGGAGGACAGGTCTCTTTATGCAGTGATTGGTGATCTGAGCAGGTGTGAGCAGGAGGCCCCAGCCCCAGATCTGTTGACGGCCAGTCCGGGAGGGGGTGTGGGCAGGCGGCCTCTACCTCCCTTCTCCTCAGGTCGTCTGCGGTGGAGTTGACTCTCAATCAGGCCCCGGAGGGGGCGGTTCAAGTTCAGGCCCAGGTCGGTGAGTTCAGGTTGGGGGGACAGGGTTCCCCTAGTTCGACGGATGTGGCCAGTGGAGGAGTGGTGGAGCCCATAGGACAAGTTGGGGCAGATTTGAGGACGCCGGCAGTCACGCCGGTTGGGCTAGAGACTTTCAGTCCGGTGGGAGGTATGACAGACGGGCTTGCACCTACTGGGATCTCTCGTGACGACGTCATCGCCTTTGGTGGGATTCCGGACCCAGTTTCTGTTGGTCGACGGACGAGCTATCGCATACAGGACCAGCCGGATATCGACGATATGCAGCTTCGATGCGCCAAGCGGGCGGCCAAGTTTCATGATCTACAGACCACTACTGGTATGTCCGTCAATACAACCAATTCTATTTTGCATTTTACTCCTGATGATATTATTAATAACGCCACACAGTTGGGGGTATCTCTGGGTAAGAATGGTAGAGAAGTAACTAACTCCGTTAACGACATTCTAGATCTTGAGGCTGAGCGTGCCTTAGAGATGATTAGAAACTTAGTTGCAGTTCAACCATTGAATGATTCTGAGGTAGCTAATTTGGGAGTTAATGTACTAGATACTTTTTGTGCGGACCTTGAACCCGCTCTCCTGGAGGCTGAGGTAGAGGAGGATATGTCTTCTCCAAAGCTCTCTAGGGATGATACGTCCCAGGAGGATGTGAGTGGAGTCGTTGGGAGTGAAGACAGAGTAGGAGATCTAATGAAACCGAAACGTAAGTGGAAGCGTAAGATATATCCGACTTCGGCTGTGCGCAGAAGCGCTAGAATCCGAACTTCTAAAAAAATTCATGATGAAATATGAAAGGTATCTTTTGGAATAGCAGAGGTCTTAAAGACTTGGCTAAAAAAAGGTTCCTTGCAGAGGCGTCTATTGAGTTTAGACTAGATTTCATAGCCATATCCGAAACTGGACGGGATAATTTTACTCCACAGTTCCTTAGTACCCTTTCGGGAGGGGTGGAGTTTGATTGGCACTGTTTACCACCAAGAGGAAGGTCCGGTGGGATTTTACTTGGGGTCAAATGCGAAGCACTGGAAGTGAGGAGTGTTGTCATGGGTGACTTCGCAGTTAAATTTAGGGTCCGGTCTAAGGTCGACGGATTCGACTGGGCGTTGGTGGCGGTTTATGGGGCCGCGCAGCCGGAATTAAAGCCGGAGTTTCTGGCTGATTTAGTCCGCATTTGTGGCAACGAATAGCTCCCTCTCCTGGTTGGGGGAGATTTTAATATTATTCGTCGGCGGGAGGAAAAGAATAATGATAACTTCGACGGAAGATGGTCGTTTATGTTTAACACAATCATAGAAAGTCTGGATCTTCGCGAGATTGAGCTTTCTGGTAGTAAGTTTACTTGGGCCAATAATCTACCAATCCCAACTTTTGAGAAGTTGGATCGGGTCCTTGCGAGCATTGAATGGGAACAGAAGTTTCCATTAGTGACGGTCCAAGCTCTTGAAGGAAATATGCCCTAGAGGCAATAATAATAATGTTATTTGTATTTCCTTATATCATGATAAATGTCTTTTATTCATGCTAGAATTGTATTAACCGGAAACTTAGTACATGTGTGGATACATAGACAAAACAGTATGTCCCTAGTATGCCTCTACTAGACTAGCTCATTGATCAAAGATGGTTATGTTTCCTAGCCATAGACATGAGTTGTCATTTGATCAACGGGATCACATCATTAGGAGAATGGTGTGATGGACTAGACCCATCCGTTAGCGTAGCACAATGATCGTTTAGTTTTACTGCTATTGCTTTCTTCATGACTTATACATGTTCCTATGACTATGAGATTATGCAACTCCCGAATACCGTAGGAATACCTTGTGTGCTATCAAACGTCACAACGTAACTGGGTGATCATAAAGATGCTCTACAGGTATCTCCGAAAGTATTCGTGGTGTTGGCATGGATCAAGATTAGGATTTGTCACTCCGAGTGTCGGAGAGGTATCTCTGGGCCCTCTCGGTAATGCACATCACTTAAGCCTTGCAAGCATTGCATCTAATGAGTTAGTTGCGGGATGATGTATTACGGAACGAGTAAAGAGACTTGACGGTAACGAGATTGAACTAGGTATTGAGATACCGACGATCGAATCTCGGGCAAGTAACATACCGATGACAAAGGGAACAACGTATGTTGTTATGCGGTTCGACCGATAAAGATCTTCGTAGAATATGTAGGAGCCAATATGGGCATCCAGGTTCCGCTATTGGTTATTGACCGGAGAGATGTCTCGGTCATGTCTACATAGTTCTCGAACCCGTAGGGTCCGCACGCTTAAACGTTCGTTGACAATATAGTATTTAATGAGTTATGTATGTTGGTGACCAAATGTTATTTGGAGTCCCGGATGTGATCACGGACATGACGAGGAACTCCGGAATGGTCCGGAGATAAAGATTAATATATGAGATAATAGTGTTTGACCTCCGGAAGGGTTCCGGAATTCACCGGAAGGGGTTCCGGATGTTTCCCGAAGTGTTTGGGTACGAGAACACTTTATTTGGGCCAAAAGGGAAAGCACACAAGGTTTTTGGAAGGCGCAAAAGGAAGTTTTGCGGAGTCCAGGGGCCAGACGCCAGGGTCCCTGGCGTCTGGGTCCAGACGTCGGGAACCCTGGCGTCTGGCCCTGGAGTCCGAGAAGGACTCTTGCCTTTCGGGTGAAACCGACTTTGTGAAGGCTTTTACTCCAAGTTTCGACCCCAAGGCTCAACATATAAATAGAGGGGTAGGGCTAGCACCCAAGACACATCAAGATACACCAAGCCGTGTGCCGGCTACCCCGACCCTCTAGTTTATCCTCCGTCTAGTTTCTGTAGTGCTTGGCGAAGCCCTGCAGAGATTGTTCTTCATCAACAACCGTCACCACGCCGTCGTGCTGCCGGAACTCATCTACTACTTCGCCCGTCTTGCTGGATCAAGAAGGCGAGGACGTCATCGAGCTGAACGTGTGCTGAACGCGGAGGTGCCGTACGTTCGGTACTAGATCGGGACGGATCGTGAAGGTGCACGACTACATCAACCGCGTTGATAAACGCTTCCGCTTTCGGTCTACGAGGGTACGTAGACACACTCTCCCCTCTCGTTGATATGCATCTAGTAGATAGATCTTGCATGATCGTAGGAAAATTTTGAAAATACTACGTTCCTCAACAGTGGCATCATGAGCCAGGTCTATGCGTAGATGATATGCACGAGTAGAACACAATGAGTTGTGGGCGATACTAGTCATACTGCTTACCAGCATGTCATACTTTGCTTCGGCGGTATTGTGAGATGAAGCGGCCCGGACCGACATTACGCGTACGCTTACGCGAGACTGGTTTCACCGTTACGAGCACTCGTTGCTTAAAGGTGACTGGCGGGTGTCTGTCTCTCTCACTTTAGCTGAATCAAGTGTGGCTACGCCCGGTCCTTGTGAAGGTTAAAACAGCACATACTTGACGAAACATCGTTGTGGTTTTTGTATGCGTAGGTAAGAACGGTTCTTGCTAAGCCCGTAGCAGCCACGTAAAACTTGCAACAACAAAGTAGAGGACGTCTAACTTGTTTTTGCAGGGCATGTTGTGATGTGATATGGTCAAGACATGATGAGTTATACGGCTTTGTATGAGATGATCATGTTTTGTAATGTTATCGGCAACTGGCAGGAGCCATATGGTTGTCGCTTTATTGTATGAAATACAACCGCCATGTAATTGCTTTACTTTATCACTAAGCGGTAGCGATAGTCGTAGAAGCAATAGTTGGCGAGACGACAACGATGCTACGATGGAGATCAAGGTGTCGCGCCGGTGACGAAGGTGATCATGACGGTGCTTTGGAGATGGAGATCAAAAGCACAAGATGATGATGGCCATATCATGTCACATATTTTGATTGCATGTGATGTTTATCTTATTATGCTTCTTATTTTGCTTAGAACGACGGTAGCATTATAAGATGATCCCTTACTAAATTTCAAGGTATAAGTGTTCTCCCTGAGTATGCATCGTTGCGAAAGTTCGTCGTGCAGAGACACCACGTGATGATCGGGTGTGATAAGCTCTACGTTCAAATACAACGGGTGTAAGCCAGTTTTGCACACGCAGAATACTCGGGTTAAACTTGACGAGCCTAGCATATGCAGATATGGCCTCGGAACACTGGAGACCGAAAGGTCGAGCGTGAATCATATAGTAGATATGATCAACATAAGATGTTCACCATTGATACTACTCCATCTCACGTGATGATCGGACATGGTTTAGTTGATTTGGATCACGTGATCATTTAGATGACCAGAGGGATGTCTATCTAAGTGGGAGTTCTTTAATTAATATGATTAAATTGAACTTTAATTTATCATGAACTTAGTCCTGATAGTTTTTGCATATCTATGTTGTTGTAGATCAATGGCCCGTGCTACCGTTCCTTTGAATTTTAATGCATTCCTAGAGAAAGCTAAGTTGAAAGATGATGGTAGCAATTACACGGACTGGGTCCGTAACTTGAGGATTATCCTCATTGCTGCACAGAAGAATTATGTGCTCGAAGCACCGCTAGGTGACAAGCCCCCTCCCGCTAATGTAGACGCTTTGAACGTCTGGCAGTCGCGGTCTGATGACTACACGATAGTTCAATGTGCCATGCTTTATGGCTTAGAACCGGGACTTCAACGACGTTTTGAACGTCATGGACCATATGAGATGTTCCAGGAGTTGAAGTTAATATTTCAAGCAAATGCCCGGATTGAGAAATATGAGATTTCCAATAAGTTCTATAGCTGCAAGATGGAGGAGAATAGTTCTATCAGTGAACACTTGCTCAGAATGTCTGGGTACTACAATCATATGACTCAACTTGGTTGCAAAGTTGACGAGGATAGTGTTATTGATAGAGTTCTTCAATCACTGCCACCAAGCTATAAAGGCTTCGCGATGAACTATAATATGCAAGGGATGCAAAAGACAATTCCCGAGCTCTTCGCTATGCTCAAGGTTGCGGAGGTAGAAATCAAAAAGGAGCATTAAGTGTTGATGGTTAACAAGACCACTAGTTTCAAGAAAAAGGGCAAGGGAAAGAAGGGGAACTTCAAGAAGAATAGCAAGACAGTTGCTACTCCCACGAAGAAACCCAAGTCTGGAGCCAAGCCTGAAACTGAGTGCTTCTACTGCAAGGGGACTGGACACTGGAAGCGGAACTGCCCCAAGTATTTGGCGGATAAGAAGGATGGCAAGGTGAACAAAGGTATATGTGATATACATGTTATTGATGTGTACCTTACTAATGCTCGTAGTAGTACCTGGGTATTTGATACCGGTTCGGTTGCTAATATTTGTAACTCGAAACAGAGACTACAGATTAAACGAAGATTGGCTAAGGACGAGGTGACGATGCGCGTGGGAAATGGTTCCAAAGTCGATGTGATCGCCGTCGGCACGCTACCTCTACATCTACCTTCGGGATTAGTTTTAGACCTAAATAATTGTTATTTGGTGCCAGCGTTGAGCATGAACATTATATCTGGATCTTGTTTGTTGCGAGACGGTTATTCATTTAAATCAGAGAATAATGGTTGTTCTATTTTTATGAATAATATCTTTTATGGTCATGCACCCTTGAAGAGTGGTCTATTCTTATTAGATCTCGATTGTAGTGATACACATATTCATAATATTGAAACCAAAAGATGCAAGGTTAATAATGATAGTGCAACTTATTTGTGGCACTGCCGTTTGGGTCATATTGGTGTAAAGTGCATGAAGAAACTCCATAGTGATGGACTTTTGGAATCACTTGATTATGAATCACTTGGTGCTTGCGAACCATGCCTCATGGGCAAGATGACTAAAACTCCGTTCTCCGGAACTATGGAGCGAGCAACAGATTTGTTGGAAATCATACATACTGACGTATGTGGGCCAATGAGTGTTGAAGCTCGCGGTGGGTATCGTTATTTTCTGACCTTCACTGATGATTTGAGCAGATATGGGTATATCTACTTAATGAAGCACAAGTCTGAAACATTTGAAAAGTTCAAAGAATTTCAGAGTGAAGTAGAGAATCATCGTAACAAGAAAATAAAGTTTCTACGATCTGATCGTGGAGGAGAATATTTGAGTTACGAGTTTGGTCTTCATTTAAAACAATGTGGAATAGTTTCACAGCTCACGCCACCCGGAACACCACAGCGTAATGGTGTGTCCGAACGTCGTAACCGTACTTTATTGGATATGGTGCGATCTATGATGTCTCTTACCGATTTAACGCTATCATTTTGGGGTTATGCTTTAGAGACAGCTGCATTCACGTTAAATAGGGCACCATCTAAATCCGTTGATACGACACCTTATGAACTATGGCTTGGCAAGAAACCAAAGTTGTCGTTTCTTAAAGTTTGGGGCTGCGATGCTTATGTGAAAAAGCTTCAACCTGATAAGCTCGAACCCAAGTCGGAGAAATGTGTCTTCATAGGATACCCAAAAGAGACTGTTGGGTACACCTTCTATCACAGATCTGAAGGCAAGATATTCGTTGCTAAGAATGGATCCTTTCTAGAGAAGGAGTTTCTCTCGAAAGAAGTGAGTGGGAGGAAAGTAGAACTTGATGAGGTAATTGTACCTTCTCCCGGATTGGAAAGTAGTACATCACAGAAAATTGTTCCAGTGATTCCTACACCAATCAGTGAGGAAGTTAATGATGATGATCATGAAACTTCGGATCAAGTTTCTGCTGAACGTCGTAGATCAACCAGAGTACGTTCCGCACCAGAGTGGTACGGCAACCCAGTTCTGGAAATCATGTTACTAGACCATGATGAACCTACGAACTATGAGGAAGCGATGATGAGCCCAGATTCCGCAAAATGGCTTGAGGCCATGAAATCTGAGATGGGATCCATGTATGAGAACAAAGTGTGGACTTTGGTTGACTTGCCCGATGATCGGCAAGCCATCGAAAATAAATGGATCTTCAAGAGGAAGACCGACGCTGACGGTAATGTTACTGTTTACAAAGCTCGACTAGTTGCGAAAGGGTTTCGACAAGTTCAAGGAGTTGACTACGATGAGACTTTCTCACCTGTAGCGATGCTTAAGTCTGTCCGAATCATGTTACCAATTGCCGCATGATGGGCCTCGAACCCCTCGTTGGTTACCCCAAGTGGAAGGTGTAAGATGCAGTAAGTAGAAGTGTTTTCCCTTAGCAAAGATGCCAAGGATCGAATCCCCAGAGACTCCTAGGTTCAACAAGTAGGTGTCAATTGCTACGGCGCCAGATTAGTAGCAATCAACGTGGACCTGCACACAAATACAAATAACTTTGCTCCCAACGAGTACAGAGAGGTTGTCAATCCCTCCGGCCTTGTAGTTCACAAAGGATTAAAAGCAATGATAGTAGTGATAGATAGTTTTTGCAATAGTAAATAATAACGGAAAGTAAATAGCGGATGTGATCAATGATGGTAATATGGACCGGAGTCTCATGATGTTCACTAGTGATGTCTCTCTCCCAAAAGACGATAAAACAGCTATGTGAGGTAAACAAATTACAGCTGGGCAATTGACAGGACCACGAACGCAAACCAATGCTGACTACATTGCAAGAAAGGTTGAGGTTCAAAGCATGGGAGGTACGCCAAAGTAAGTAGACCAAAATCCATCAATGCCTACTACTAATCATCCACCTTGAGATATCTATCCAGAACATCTCGCTGGTATTAAGTTGCGAGTCCCACCCATAGTGTAAACTCAAAGCAACAGACAACTGCATTAGAAGAACTTTGCGTAAAGTAAACAATCCTTGCACCCGCGGGCACAAGCACCGTTGTTTTCCCCCTTGTGGCAACAGCACATCCCCTAGACTCATGTTTCTGTCACTCAAGCTAGTCATCGAGGGGCATGAACCCACAATCAAGCATAACGTTCCTTCTTGGAGTCACTACCTACTACTCGGCCAAAGCAATAAATAACAACGGAGAACATGCAAGAACTACTTATGAACATAAATATAAAAGAGGTGAATCAAATATATTACTCAAGATCAATCTGAACATAATCTCATAATCCATCGGATCCCAGCAAACTCAACATAGCAACAGCATAAGGATTACATAGGTGCCTCGATCATGTAGGGCAGCTCATGAGGACTAATTAGTGAAGCACAAGAACGGGAGGAGAACATCACATAGCTACTGGTCATGGACTCATGGTCCAAGGGAGACTACTCACGAGTCATCTGGGAGGCGTACATGGTGGTGGAGAAGCTCCCGGTGGTGATCCTCCCCTCCGGCAGGGTGCCGGGAAGAGTTCTCCTGGTGCTCCCGATCTTGGAAGCGGCGGCGGCGGCGGAACAGAGATGGGATCACGAAAAGAAGTTCTGTTCTGAGGGTTTCGGAGGTCCCTCTAAATATATGCCAAAGGGGGGCACCGGACGGGCTTCGGGGGGCCCAGGCGCCCCCCCGGCGCGGCCCAGGGGGGGCGCGCCGCCAGGGCGCCTGGAGCCCTGGTGCCC
>LR738713.1:834927307-834943195 GCA_902687465.1 Secale cereale
CGCTTGACACTCCTGAATCTTTTTATCATCTTCCCTCGCACACTTGAAAACTCCCTTCATACATAACTCATCATAATCTGATTAGCGAGGTTAGTACCCTTAATAAAATAATTATACCTTGCTGGAAATAAAGATATTCTTGAAGTTCTACTGTTTCTCAAGATTGCCAAAAGGTTTTTGCAAAGAAAAAGCAAGTTCTTGATTTGCAAAGTGAAGGAAAGGCAAAACAGGACAGAATCTGTGAAAAACAGAACAGCAGGTAGTAATTGATCTGTTCGGGATACTTCTGCAACTCAAATCAAAAAACTCAGAACAGATGCACGAAAGACAATTATATAGAGAACGCTGTCGAAAAAAATCAGACCAAAAAGATGATCTGGTGATTTTATACGAATTTTTCTATCCAAGGGCAGAATCTGTTTCCTGGACAGCACCTCACAACTTTTGAACTTTCTAGCAATCAGAGGCTATACTTGGCACAAATATGAAAAGCAAAGATACAATGATGATGCTACAGCAGTAAACAACATCAAGACACAACAAAAGCAAAAAATTTATTCATGTGGGCTGCCTCCCAAAAGCGCTTTCTTTTATGCCTTTTAGCTAGGCATAATGCATAGAGATCAAGTTTTATCAAGAGTAAAAGAATAACTAGCCCGTACAACGGACTCAAAAGGTAACTTGACCTTCTTACGAGGGAAGTGTTCCATCCCTTTCTTGAGAGGAAACTGAAATTTTATATTACCCTCTTTCATGTCAATGACAGCACCAACGGTGCGCAAAAAGGGACGTCCCAAAATAATTGGACATGAAGGATCACATTCAATATCCATAATAGTGAAATCAACGGGCACATAATTATCATTGACAACAATAAGAACATCGTCGATCCTCCCCAAAGGTTTCTTTATGGAAGAATCAACGAGACGAACACCAAAAGAACAAGAATCATAAGGTTTCAATTTAAGCATATCATATATCCTTTTGGGCATAACAGAGGTACTAGCACCAACATCACATAATGCATAACAAGAGAAGTCATTCAAATTAATTTTTATCATAGGATCCCAACCATCTTCTAACATTCTAGGTATGGAGGCTTCTACTCTAAGTTTCTCCTCCCTAGCTTTGATGAGAGCATTAGTGATATGCTCTGTGAAGGCAAGGTTAAGCGTGCTAGTGCGGGGATCTCTAGACATCTTGTGAAGGAAATCAATAACTTCGGTAAGAGTGCAATTATCAAAATCAAGGTCATGAGCATCAAGTAAAGTGGTAGTGGTGTCCTTAAGGTTCACTTGTTTGGTAGCTTCTGTAGTCATAGCATCACCATTAATAGGTCCATTGGGACCAGGAGTACATTGGGTGCTAAGAGTGTGAACATCCTCAATAACTTGGATAGTAGCAACAGTGTGGTGGGTAGGAAGGCTCTTAATTCTATCCTCTTCCTCCCTTTCTCTAGCCCATCTTTCTTTAAGCTTAGCCATCATCCTAATGTTTTCATTAATTTGTACTTGAGTAGCATTAATAGGGATGACTTCCCTCTCCTTAAGAGGAGAAGTTTCAATTTTTAGCAATTTTACCTCATTGGCTAAGTGGTCTACCTTAAAAGAAAGATCATCTAGTTTATGTAGTTTCTCTTCTACATTCTTATTAAATGCTTTTTGGGTAGTAATGAAATCTCTAAGCATGGTCTCTAGTTCAGTAGTGGAGTTCTTGGTACTAGGATAAGCATTATTGTTCCCATAAGAGTTAGAGGGGAACGGTCTAGGATTGTTACCAAAATTACTCCTATAAGCATTGTTGTTAAAATTGTTTCTAGAGATAAAGTTCACATCTAATTGTTCTTGAGCAATCAAAGAATTTAAAGGAACATCACGAGGATCAACAGTAGATTGCTTCGAAAGTAGAGACATGATCAAGTCAACTTTTTCATTAAGGGAGGAAATCTCCTCGACAGAGTTTACCTTCCAACCTGTTGGAGCGCGTTCGGTGTGCCATTGGGAATAGTTGGTCATCATCTCATCGAGAAGCTTCGTGGCAGCACCAAGTGTAGTTGACATAAAAGTTCCTCCCGCGGCCGAATCTAACAAGTTCCGTGAGGTAAAGTTCAAGCCTGCATAAAAAGTTTGGATAACCATCCAAGTAGTCAAACCGTGAGTAGGGCAGTTCTTGATAAGAGATTTCATACGTTCCCAAGCTTGGGCAACGTGTTCATTATCCAATTGTTTAAAATTCATGATGTTACTTCTAAGTTGGATAATTTTAGCAGGTGGATAGTATTTTCCAATAAAAGCATCTTTGCACTTGTCCCATGAATCTATGATATTTCTAGGCAAAGACTGAAACCAAATTTTAGCTCCTCCTCTCAAGGAGAAAGGAAAAAGCTTAAGCTTAACAATATTACCATCTATTTCTGGGTACTTTTGCATATCACAAAGTTCAACAAAGTTGTTCAAGTGTAAAGCAGCATCATCTCCAGCACCGGAGAATTGTTCTTTCATGACTAAGTTCAGTAAAGCAGGTTTAATTTCATATGAAGGTGCTGAAGTGGCAGGTGTAGTGATAGGTGTGCTGATAAAGTAATCGTTGTTGTGACTAGTGAAGTCACACAACTTGGTGTTCTCGGTGGAACCCATAGTAGCAAGCAAGCAAGATAACTATTTTTGTGATTTTCGATAAAAGGTACTGAAAGCAAAAACTGAAAGGTAAACTAACAAGACTAAAAAGCAAAGGTAAAAGATAGCATGCAACTCCCCTATCCTGAAGAGTGGAGTCCCCGGCAACGGCGCCAGAAAATACTCCTTGATGGGCCTCGAACCCCTCGTTGGTTACCCCAAGTGGAAGGTGTAAGATGCAGTAAGTAGAAGTGTTTTCCCTTAGCAAAGATGCCAAGGATCGAATCCCCAGAGACTCCTAGGTTCAACAAGTAGGTGTCAATTGCTACGGCGCCAGATTAGTAGCAATCAACATGGACCTGCACACAGATACAAATAACTTTGCTCCCAACGAGTACAGAGAGGTTGTCAATCCCTCCGGCCTTGTAGTTCACGAAGGATTAAAAGCAATGATAGTAGTGATAGATAGTTTTTGCAATAGTAAATAATAACGGAAAGTAAATAGTGGATGTGATCAATGATGGTAATATGGACCGAAGTCTCATGATGTTCACTAGTGATGTCTCTCTCCCAAAAGACGATAAAACAGCTATGTGAGGTAAACAAATTACAGCTGGGCAATTGACAGGACCACGAACGCAAACCAATGCTGACTACATTGCAAGAAAGGTTGAGGTTCAAAGCATGGGCGGTACGCCAAAGTAAGTAGACCGAAATCCATCAATGCCTACTACTAATCATCCACCTTGAGATATCTATCCAGAACATCTCGCTGGTATTAAGTTGCGAGTCCCACCCATAGTGTAAACTCAAAGCAACAGACAACTGCATTAGAAGAACTTTGCGTAAAGTAAACAATCCTTGCACCCGCGAGCACAAGCACCGTTGTTTTCCCCCTTGTGGCAACAGCACATCCCCTAGACTCATGTTTCTGTCACTCAAGCTAGTCATCGAGGGGCATGAACCCACAATCAAGCATAACGTTCCCTCTTGGAGTCACTACCTACTACTCGGCCAAAGCAATAAATAACAACGGAGAACATGCAAGAATTACTTATGAACATAAATATAAAAGAGGTGAATCAAATATATTACTCAAGATCAATCTGAACATAATCTCATAATCCATCGGATCCCAGCAAACTCAACATAGCAACAGCATAAGGATTACATAGGTGCCTCGATCATGTAGGGCAGCTCACGAGGACTAATTAGTGAAGCACAAGAACGGGAGGAGAACATCACATAGCTACTGGTCATGGACTCATGGTCCAAGGGAGACTACTCACGAGTCATCCGGGAGGCGTCCATGGTGGTGGAGAAGCTCCCGGTGGTGATCCTCCCCTCCGGCAGGGTGTCGGGAAGAGTTCTCCTGGTGCTCCCAATCTTGGAAGCGGTGGCGGCGGCGGAACAGAGATGGGATCGCGAAAAGAGTTCCTGTTCTGAGGGTTTCGGAGGTCCCTCTAAATATATGCCAAAGGGGGGCACCGGACGGGCTTCGGGGGGCCCAGGCGCCCCCCCGGCGCGGCCCAGGGGGGGCGCCAACAGGGCGCCTGGAGCCCCTGTGGCCCCCCCAGGCTGCCCTTCGGACGCAGTGTTGTTTCCGGATCGCTGATTTTTTATATAATTTTTCTGGATTTTTCTGGGCAGTTCTCGAAACGTGAAAACCTGAAATACAAAAACAGCCGAAAACAGAAACTGGCACTGGGGTGCACTGGATTAGTAAGTTAGTCCAAATATGATCAAAAGTGTATGGAAGTGTATGAATATCATAGCAATATCACCCAAAAGTGGCATGGAGCAAGCAGAAATTATAGATACGTTTTGGACGTATCACCGCATTTTATGATTATGAAATCTGGCAAATGGATGTCAAAACTGCATTCCTGAATGGATATCTCAAAGAAGAGTTGTATATGATGCAACCAAAAGGTTTTGTCGATCCAAAAGGTGCTAACAAAGTATGCAAGCTCCAGCGATCCATCTATGGACTGGTGCAAGCATCTCGGAGTTGGAATATACGCTTTGATGAGGTGATCAAAGCATATGGTTTTATACAGACTTTTGGAGAAGCCTGTATTTACAAGAAAGTGAGTGGGAGCTCTGCAGCATTTCTAATATTATACTCCCTCTGTCCCAAAATAAGTGACGCAAAAGTGACTCAACTTTGCACTAAAGTTAGTGTAAAGTTGAGTCACTTTTGCGTCACTTATTTTGGGACGGAGGGAGTATGTGGATGACATATTATTGATTGGAAATGATATAGAATTTCTGGATAGCATAAAAGGATACTTGAATAAGAATTTTTCAATGAAAGACCTCGGTGAAGCTGCTTATATATTAGGCATCAAGATCTATAGAGATAGATCAAGACGCTTAATTGGACTTTCACAAAGCACATACCTTGATAAGATTTTGAAGAAGTTCAAAATGGATCAGTCAAAGAAAGGGTTCTTGCCTGTATTACAAGGTATGAAGTTGAGTAAGACTCAATGCCCGACCACTGCAGAAGATAAAGAGAAAATGAAAGTCATTCCCTATGCCTCAGCCATAGGATCTATCATGTATGCAATGCTGTGTACCAGACCTGATGTGTGCCTTGCTATAAGTCTAGCAGGGAGGTACCAAAGTAATCCAGGAGTGGATCACTGGACAGCGGTCAAGAACATCCTGAAATACCTGAAAAGGACTAAGGATATGTTTCTCATATATGGAGGTGACAAAGAGCTCGTCGTAAACGGTTACGTCGATTCTAGCTTTGACACTGATCCGGATGACTCTAAGTCACAAACCGGATATGTATTTTTATTGAACGGTGGAGCTGTCAGTTGGTGCAGTTCCAAGCAGAGCGTCGTGGCGGGATCTACGTGTGAAGCGGAATACATAGCTGCTTCGGAAGCAGCAAATGAAGGAGTCTCGATGAAGGAGTTCATATCCGATCTAGGTGTTATACCTAGTGCATCGGGTCCAATGAAAATCTTTTGTGACAAGTGGACATATGCTGGAGTCACTTATGTTCTGGAGCTCGAGATCGAGGATACGCCGATATCTCAGGAGGGCGACGGAGAAGATATTGTGGATATGGATACGACTGAGGGGGATGGGGGTGCTGGTAATCAGGGTAAGAAGTCTGAGAGTTCGCAGCGAGAAATGGCTAAGGAGCCGCAACCGCAGTCGGACACGATGACTAAGTCGGGGTCGGGACCGACTAATTCTACAACCCCATCCAACTCTCTTCGGTTTGGGTCTTTTGGTTTGCATTCTGCACCTAGTCGTCTCTGGAGCTCTCGGGTGGAGATGGATGATCCGGTTGAGGCTGAGTTACCACCGATCCTTCCGTCGGTCCATGTTCCTGAGCGAACAGCTCAGTCTCCAAGATTGGAGGACAGGTCTCTTTATGCAGCGATTGGTGATCTGAGCAGGTGTGAGCAGGAGGCCCCTGCCCCAGATCTGTTGACGGCCAGTCCGGGAGGGGGTGTGGGCAGGCGGCCTCTACCTCCCTTCTCCTCAGGTCGTCTGCGGTGGAGTTGACTCTCGATCAGGCCCCGGAGGGGGCGGTTCAAGTTCAGGCCCAGGTCGATGAGTTCAGGTTGGGGGGACAGGGTTCCCCTAGTTCGACGGATGTGGCCAGTGGAGGAGTGGTGGAGCCCATAGGACAAGTTGGGGCAGATTTGAGGACGCCGGCAGTCACGCCGGTTGGGCTAGAGACTTTCAGTCCGGTGGGAGGTATGACAGACGGGCTTGCACCTACTGGGATCTCTCGTGACGACGTCATCGCCTTTGGTGGGATTCCGGACCCAGTTTCTGTTGGTCGACGGACGAGCTGTCGCATACAGGACCAGCCGGATATCGACGATATGCAGCTTCGATGCGCCAAGCGGGCGGCCAAGTTTCATGATCTACAGACCACTACTGGTATGTCCGTCAATACAACCAATTCTATTTTGCATTTTACTCCTGATGATATTATTAATAACGCCACACAGTTGGGGGTATCTCTGGGTAAGAATGGTAGAGAAGTAACTAACTCCGTTAACGACATTCTAGATCTTGAGGCTGAGCGTGCCTTAGAGATGATTAGAAACTTAGCTGCAGTTCAACCATTGAATGATTCTGACGTAGCTAATTTGGGAGTTAATGTACTAGATACTTTTTTTGCGGACCTTGAACCCGCTCTCCTGGAGGCTGAGGTAGAGGAGGATATGTCTTCTCCAAAGCTCTCTAGGGATGATACGTCCCAGGAGGATGTGAGTGGAGTCGTTGGGAGTGAAGACAGAGTAGGAGATCTAATGAAACCGAAACGTAAGTGGAAGCGTAAGATATATCCGACTTCGGCTGTGCGCGGAAGCGCTAGAATCCGAACTTCTAAAAAAATTCATGATGAAATATGAAAGGCATCTTTTGGAATAGCAGAGGTCTTAAAGACTTGGCTAAAAAAAGGTTCCTTGCAGAGGCGTCTATTGAGTTTAGACTAGATTTCATAGCCATATCCGAAACTGGACGGGATAATTTTACTCCACAGTTCCTTAGTACCCTTTCGGGAGGGGTGGAGTTTGATTGGCACTGTTTACCACCAAGAGGAAGGTCCGGTGGGATTTTACTTGGGGTCAAATGCGAAGCACTGGAAGTGAGGAGTGTTGTCATGGGTGACTTCGCAGTTAAATTTAGGGTCCGGTCTAAGGTCGACGGATTCGATTGGGCGTTGGTGGCGGTTTATGGGGCCGCGCAGCCGGAATTAAAGCCGGAGTTTCTGGCTGATTTAGTCCGCATTTGTGGCAACGAATAGCTCCCTCTCCTGGTTGGGGGAGATTTTAATATTATTCGTCGGCGGGAGGAAAAGAATAATGATAACTTCGACGGAAGATGGTCGTTTATGTTTAACACAATCATAGAAAGTCTGGATCTTCGCGAGATTGAGCTTTCTGGTAGGAAGTTTACTTGGGCCAATAATCTACCAATCCCGACTTTTGAGAAGTTGGATCGGGTCCTTGCGAGCATTGAATGGGAACAGAAGTTTCCATTAGTGACGGTCCAAGCTCTTGAAGGAAATATGCCCTAGAGGCAATAATAATAATGTTATTTGTATTTCCTTATATCATGATAAATGTCTTTTATTCATGCTAGAATTGTATTAACCGGAAACTTAGTACATGTGTGGATACATAGACAAAACAGTATGTCCCTAGTATGCCTCTACTAGACTAGCTCATTGATCAAAGATGGTTATGTTTCCTAGCCATAGACATGAGTTGTCATTTGATCAACGGGATCACATCATTAGGAGAATGGTGTGATGGACTAGACCCATCCGTTAGCGTAGCACAATGATCGTTTAGTTTTACTGCTATTGCTTTCTTCATGACTTATACATGTTCCTATGACTATGAGATTATGCAACTCCCGAATACCGTAGGAATACCTTGTGTGCTATCAAACGTCACAACGTAACTGGGTGATCATAAAGATGCTCTACAGGTATCTCCGAAAGTATTCGTGGTGTTGGCATGGATCAAGATTAGGATTTGTCACTCTGAGTGTCGGAGAGGTATCTCTGGGCCCTCTCGGTAATGCACATCACTTAAGCCTTGCAAGCATTGCATCTAATGAGTTAGTTGCGGGATGATGTATTACGGAACGAGTAAAGAGACTTGACGGTAACGAGATTGAACTAGGTATTGAGATACCGACGATCGAATCTCGGGCAAGTAACATACCGATGACAAAGGGAACAACGTATGTTGTTATGCGGTTCGACCGATAAAGATCTTCGTAGAATATGTAGGAGCCAATATGGGCATCCAGGTTCCGCTATTGGTTATTGACCGGAGAGATGTCTCGGTCGTGTCTACATAGTTCTCGAACCCGTAGGGTCCGCACGCTTAAACGTTCGTTGACAATATAGTATTTAATGAGTTATGTATGTTGGTGACCGAATGTTATTCGGAGTCCCGGATGTGATCACGGACATGACGAGGAACTCCGGAATGGTCCGGAGATAAAGATTAATATATGAGATAATAGTGTTTGACCTCCAGAAGGGTTCCGGAATTCACCGGAAGGGGTTCCGGATGTTTCCCGAAGTGTTTGGGTACGAGAACACTTTATTTGGGCCAAAAGGGAAAGCACACAAGGTTTTTGGAAGGCGCAAAAGGAAGTTTTGCGGAGTCCAGGGGCCAGACGCCAGGGTCCCTGGCGTCTGGCCCTGGAGTCCGAGAAGGACTCTTGCCTTTCGGGTGAAACCGACTTTGTGAAGGCTTTTACTCCAAGTTTCGACCCCAAGGCTCAACATATAAATAGAGGGGTAGGGCTAGCACCCAAGATACATCAAGATACACCAAGCCGTGTGTCGGCTACCCCGACCCTCTAGTTTATCCTCCGTCTAGTTTCTGTAGTGCTTGGCGAAGCCCTGCAGAGATTGTTCTTCATCAACAACCGTCACCACGCCGTCGTGCTGCCGGAACTCATCTACTACTTCGCCCGTCTTGCTGGATCAAGAAGGTGAGGACGTCATCGAGCTGAACGTGTGCTGAACGCGGAGGTGCCGTACGTTCGGTACTAGATTGGGACGGATCGTGAAGGTGCACGACTACATCAACCGCGTTGATAAACGCTTCCGCTTTCGGTCTACGAGGGTACGTAGACACACTCTCCCCTCTCGTTGCTATGCATCTAGTAGATACATCTTGCGTGATCGTAGGAAAATTTTGAAAATACTATGTTCCCCAACAGCTCTCTCTCGCGGGATCTCGGACCACACCCCATTATTAGTTGATTCGGGGGAAGCAACGCACATTGGGAACAGACGCCCCTTTTCGTTTGAAACTGCGTGGTTTGAACGTGAAGGGTTTGTAGACTTGGTTGCTAGAGAATGGGCAAAAGATGTAGGGGGACGCTCCAACATTGATCGTTGGCAAAATAAAGTTAGACACTTGAGACAGTTTCTCAGGGGGTGGGCAAAGCATAATGAAGGGATTTATAAGGCCGAAAAGGAAAGGCTCCTTTTGTTGATCCAAACTCTTGACATTGGAGCGGAGAGTGTCATCTTAGATGCCAGTGAGTTGGAAACTAAGAGGGCAGCAGAGTTAAAACTAAAGGAACTACTCCGTGAGGAAGAATTGAAGTGGGCTTTACGGGCTAAAGTGCGTAAAATTGTCGATGGAGATAATAACACACAATTCTTTCACATGATTGCGAATGGCAAACATCGAAAGAAGAAAATTTTCCAGCTAGAGCAGGATGAAGGTACGATAGTGGGTCGGGAAAATCTTAAGATATATATTACCAACTACTATAAACAGTTGTTCGGATCTCCTGAGGATAACTTTCTTTCTTTGGACGAGTCGAGGGTACAAGATGTACCTCTGTTGGTTAATGAGGAGAACGAGATTTTGACTGCGCCTTTTTCGGAGAAAGAGGTTTTTGACGCCATCTCCCAAATGAAGAACAACAAAGCTCCTGGCCCGGATGGTTTCCCGGCGGAGTTTTATAAAAAGTGTTGGCACATCATCAAGGGAGACTTGCTTCCGATGTTTCACGATTTCTTCTTGGGACAACTGCAGGTGTTCCACTTGAATTTTGGTACGATCACGTTGCTTCCTAAGAAAACAGAGGCGGTTAGAATTGAGCAATTCAGGTCGATCTGTCTTCTTAATGTTAGTTTTAAGATCTTTACCAAAGTTGGGACTAATAGGCTTACACAAATTGCACATTCAGTGGTGCATCCTTCCCAGTCTGCCTTCATGCCGGACAGAAATATTCTCGAAGGTGTAGTGGTACTACATGAAACGTTGCATGATATTCATAAAAAGAAACTTGACGGGGTGGTGTTTAAGGTGGATTTCAAAAAAGCATATGACAAAGTGAAATGGCCTTTCCTGCAGCAGGCGTTGCGTATGAAAGGTTTCGATCAAGCCTGGAGAGACCAGATTGATTCGTTAACGCAAAAAGGAAGTGTTGGAATAAGAGTTAATGACGATATAGGGCACTACTTTCAAACACATAAAGGTTTGCGACAAGGAGATCCGATGTCGCCAATCCTTTTTAACATTGTCATAGATATGTTGACTGTCCTCATAGGAAGGGCGAAGGAGGCTGGGCAGATAGGGGGCCTGGTTCCGCATTTAGTGGACGGGGGTGTCTCCATTCTGCAGTATGCTGATGATACCATTCTATTTATGGAGCACGATTTGGATAAAGCTAGGAACATGAAACTAGTGTTATGTTTGTTTGAGCAACTATCAGGACTAAAGATTAACTTTCACAAAAGTGAACTGTTCTGTTTTGGAAGGGCAAAAGAGGAACAGCAAGCTTACAAAGAACTGTTTGGCTGCGATTTGGGGTCTCTGCCATTCACGTATTTAGGCATTCTGATTCACCATCGCAAGCTCACAAACAAAGAGTGGAAAAGCATTGAAGATCGATTTGAGAAAAAACTTAGCTGCTGGAAGGGCAAGCTCATGTCATACGGAGGACGATTAATTTTGATTAATTCGGTCCTAACCAGTATGCCTATGTTCTTACTGTCCTTTTTCGAAGTACCGGTTGGAGTATGGAAAAGGCTTGACTTTTATCGATCTCGGTTCTTTTGGCAGGGCGATAAATCTAAAAGAAAATACAGGCTCGCTAAGTGGGACATCATTTGCAGACCAAAGGAACAGGGGGGTTTAGGTATTGAAAACTTAGAGGTGAAGAATCGATGTCTACTCGGTAAATGGCTATTCAAGCTTTCTTGTGAATCGAATGCAATCTGGGCACAGTTTCTTCGTAACAAATACCTACACACCAAAACTTTGTCCCAGGTGACGGTGAGACCGACTGATTCGCCCTTTTGGAAGGGACTTATGAGAGTGAAATCAACTTTTTTCAATAGGGTCAAATTCATAGTTGGTGATGGTAACTCCACTAGATTCTGGGAGGACACATGGCTAGGGGAGACACCTCTGGCAATTCA
Source organism: Secale cereale (assembly GCA_902687465.1). Lineage (NCBI taxonomy): Eukaryota > Viridiplantae > Streptophyta > Magnoliopsida > Poales > Poaceae > Secale > Secale cereale. The sequence continues at coordinate 834,938,873 of LR738713.1, forward strand.
ATATCCATCACTTTATAATATTGTTCAATGAAGAGACGCTTATGTTGCAACGGTGTTACATTCCACCCCGCTTAATATCCAGTTTAGAAGGACGTTAGTGGGAAATCGGTGGGAAGCTTGGCTACATCTTGTGAGACGACTGATGAATATCCAATTTTCGCAACATCCAGACCGGCTGAGCTGGAGACGAACTAAGAATGGGGTGTTCTCAGTGAAGTCCATGTATCTGAATGTTATTAACACTAGTGTGATTCCTAGCTCGAAACATGTGTGGAGAGTGAAGGTACCCCTCAAAATCAAAGTGTTTATGTGGTTTGTACATAAACGAGTAATTTTAACAAAAGATAATTTGGCAAAAAGGAATTGGACAGGGTCTAAAAGATGTAGTTTCTGTGATCATGATGAATCGATTAGACACATCTTCATTGATTGCCCTATGGCCAAGATCTTATGGAGGTCGGTACAAATAGCCTTTAATATCAATCCCCAGGCTTCTATTCATATGCTCTTTGGGACATGGCTACAGGGGATTGATATAGTAACAGCGAGACACATCCGAGTGGGAGTATGTGCTTTACTATGGGCGATTTGGAATTGCAGAAATGATTTGGTCTTTAACAGAACAACACACATTCACTTTTTGCAGGTTATTTTCAGAGCCACTACTCTTATCCGTATGTGGTCGCTACTCACTCCGACGGAGGCCAGGGAGCATTTGGTTACTGCGTCTACCCGTTGAGAGACGGTAGCACGGGATATATACAACCGGTTTGGATGGCGGTCATGTAATAGGATAGCTGTTTAGTAGCTTATCTATCTTTTGCCTGCCGGCTGTGGCGGTCATTTTCCCTTTCTTTTCAGCAATTGTAAGACTTATGTTTGAATCGGTTGACTTCTAATAAAATGGCCGCGTGCATCACTTTGATGCAGAGGCCGGGGCTCAAGCTCCTTTTTGAAAAAAAAAAAGTTGATGTTGGGTCGAGGCTAGCGGCTGCATTAGCCTAGGGTGAAGCAGCTAGTTTTTTTCCTTTAGTGAATGACACATGGGACCTAACTGTTAGAAGGAATTAGTATGTGAGTATGCGGGTATGGGTATTGCCTTCATGTACCTGTACCCGGCTTAATTACCTAATGGATTTTTTTTTATTTATAAACTCATGAATATTTATTTATTTATTTCAAACCTTTACCCTAAGTCCCTAAGGGCATCTCCAGCCGCGCCCCCAGGAAGGCCTCCCCAGGCGATTTTTTCGCGTCGGCGCCAAAAAAACGGCCCAGTCGCGCCCACAGGAGCCTGATTTTCGCCGGCCTGGGCCGAAAACAGCGCCGGCGGACCCAGGACGAACCCGGCGCGCTGGGGGCGCCCGGGGGCGCCTGGGCGAACTGTTTTGGCGCGAAAAAGCCGCGGGCCAGCCGCGTCAGCGACACGATGGCTGTCTTCCCCCAACTGCCTCGGTTCCCGCGGGGAATCAATGGCTCCTCACGGGCGGCGCGTTACGGGACGGCGCGCCGACGCCTCCCCTCCCTCGCACGCGTACACACGGGCGTGGAGCGGCTATAAAGCCGGTGGTCTCACTCGCCTGTGCCCACACCAGACTCGCCCCTCGCCGCCGCCCAGCCCCTCCCTCTCCGTCTACATCTCCCGAGCGCCGCCGCCGAGCCCCTCTCTCTCCCTCTCTACCTCTCCCATGGCAGAACGTTTCCCCGGAGACGAGGCGGCGGCCAACGGCTTCGGTCGTCGTTCGCTCCGCGAACAGGAGTCCTGGCTCCTGTTCCAGGCGAACATCCCGGCGCCGCCGGACATGCGCGCCGGGCCGACGGGGTGGCGACTCAGCGACGGGGGAGTGCCCATTCCCCCGTTGCCCGACGCCGTGGCGAAGCCCAAGTACTTCACCGAGGAGGTCGAGGTCGTGCGCGCCTCCCTGACCGACGCCGAGCTCTCCCTTCCCCAGTACGCCACCGACAACCACGCGGCATGGGCGGCGTACTTCGAGCGCCGCCAGCAGCAGCGCCTGGCGTCCACCAACGGTGCGCCGGTGGTCGGCGGCGTGAAGAACAGCGAGGGGCGCCACCTGTGGTGGGGCGTCCCCGGCCGCACACTCGAGGGTGTGCTGACATACCTCGACGGCGGCAACGACCCGCCGTGGGCGTACCCGGCGAGGGTGGCCGCCCCATCGCAGCACCGACGTGCTGGGCCATTGGCGCCACGGAGGTTCGGGTCCTCCTCCTCTTCTTCCTCCTCGCGATCTTCATCGCACTCATCCGGCACTCCGGCCCTGCTCGGTGTCAAGGCCGAGCCCGCGGCGGAGACGCCGCTCGGCCAGCGCACTCGCAGCGCCGGCATCGTCATCAACGAGGGCGGCCGGCGCGCCTCCTCGTCGGCTCCTCCGCGCTTCGTCAAGCCAAAGATGGAGCCGGGGCTCGCGCCGGTGAAGACGGAGCCGGGGCTGACGTCGGTTAAGAAGGAGCCGGCCGCGCCGGTGAACACGGAGCTCGACGACGACGACGCGGCCCTGGAATGGGCGCGCATGGACTCCATTGCGATGGAGAAGGAGCGGCGGGAGAAGGAGAAGGAGTGCCAGTGCGCCGTCCTGCGCCGCTTCGCGGAGCGCCGACGCGGCCGCGACGAAGGCAGAGTCGTCGTCATCTACGACAGCGACGGCGACGACGACGACGCGGCCCTGGAATGGGCGCGCATGGACTCCATTGCGATGGAGAAGGAGTGGTGGGAGAAGGAGAAGGAGCGCCAGTGGCGCCGCCCTGCGCCGCTTCGCGGAGCGCCGACGCGGCCGCGACGAAGGCGGAGTCGTCGTCATCTACGACAGCGACGGCGACGACGACGACGCGGCCCTGGAATGGGCGCGCATGGACTCCATTGCGATGGAGAAGGAGCGGCGGGAGAAGGAGAAGGAGCGCCAGTGCGCCGCCCTGCGCCGCTTCGCGGAGCGCCGACGCGGCCGCGACGAAGGCGGAGTCGTCGTCATCTACGACAGCGACGGCGACGACGACGACGCGGCCCTGGAATGGGCGCGCATGGACTCCATTGCGATGGAGAAGGAGCGGCGGGAGAAGGAGAAGGAGCGCCAGTGCGCCGCCCTGCGCCGCTTCGCGGAGCGCCGACGCGGCCGCGACGAAGGCGGAGTCGTCGTCATCTACAACAGCGATGGCGACGACGACGACGCGCCGCCACCAGTCCGCCATGGCGACGCCGGGCAGGGGTCCAGCAGGGGCGCCCGCGTCAAGGAGGAGAAGGCCGACAACGACGATGGCGGCAACGACTTCAGCCAGTTTTTTTTTAGATTAGTTTAATGTAATGAAAATCCGCGAACTTTGCCGAAATTTATCGTGTTTGGCCGAAATTTAACGTGTTTTTAGCCGAACTTCGCCGAACTGTGTTATATATTTTTTTTAACGCGCCTGGGGACGGCCCTGAGGCCGGCGGCTGGGGACCAACTCACCCCAGGCCCAATTTTTGCGCCGGCTCACCCTAGACGGCGCTTTTAGGCGCCCCTGGGGGCCAACGACTGGAGATGCTCTAAGGGCACGTACAACGGGAGGCACCAGGAGCCGGCGCTAGGATTCGTATCCTGCCGTATCGTGAACAAATCCTGGCGTCGTACTCGGCATCGACGCAACAGCTGGAGGCGGACGCTTAGCCTTTTTTTTTCCACGATAGTTTGGAGCGATGTGCTAGCGATCTGTTTTACAGTTAGTTTAGCGATTAATTAGCATTTGTCATTAGAGCCTAGCGTTGGGCGAGAAAACCCTAACCAGTCTTTCTATTTTACGGCATTTAATTTTTTATCCATTAACGTCTTGCATTGAAAATGCCCTAATACAGCTTTTAGGTTGGTCACAATGGGGTGGAACTTAGGAGTAACATCACATATTTCAATACAACGTTGCTTATGTGGCACATATTTAATGAAGAGTGAGGTGCTTGTGGTAACTAGCTAAGTTACCGGAACATCACACACTTCAAGAAACAATGAGTCTATAAGCTAATAAATGCATCGTTGCATGACACTACCTACATGTTCCTACCCACTGTGGAGGTAGTAACATAGTCTGGATAAGTATGTATGTTACTACCTTATGTTCCTGCCCATTGTGACCATCCTTACCCGTCGAATTCGCGGGTTGCGGGTATTCATTGGCATGTTGAAATCCAAGAAGAAGGGAGTAGTTTGGTTGCTGTCCTCGGCGAGATGCCTAGGCAAAAATGTTGACATGCTTGAGCCTGCAATTTCCATTCTTCTCGCTTGGTCAGGTAGCCTGGACGCGTTGTTGTTGTTTTTTTTTTTTTTTTTTGAGGGGAACGCG